>CAWUFW010000099.1:5587731-6261681 GCA_963921515.1 Calotriton arnoldi
GGATGATGGACTCCTATACTCAGAGAGTAGAGACCCCAAGCCTGGAGCCACCAGGAGGTTGGTTATACCTCTGAAGTTTAGGGGCTTCCTATTAACACTAGCCCATGATATTCCCTTAGCATGTCACCTGGGCCAAATCAAGACCTGGGACAGAATTGTCCCTCACGTTCATTGGCCACACATGTCTGAAGACACCAAGGAGTTTTGTCGCTCCTGTGTCACCTGTCAAGCCAGTGGGAAGGCAGGTGGAACCACAAAGGCCCCCCTGATACCACTACCTGTGGTGGGGGTTCCCTTTGAGAGGGTTGAGATTGATATAGTTGGTCCCATGGATCCTCAGACAGCCTCTGGGCACAGATTTATCCTGGTGGTGGTGGACCATGCCACTAGGTACCCAGAAACAATTCCCCTTAGGACCACCACAGCACCTGTGGTGGCAAGGGCCCTCCTGGGAATATTTTCCAGAGTGGGTTTCCCTAAGGAGGTGGTGTCAGACAGGGGTGCAAACTTCATGTTTAGTTACCTGACTGCTATGTGGAAGGAGTGTGGAGTGAATTACAAATTCACCACCCCTTATCACCGACAATGCAGTGGGTTAGTTGAAAGGTTCAACAAAACCCTCAAGGGCATGATCAAAGGTCTCCCAGAAAAGCTTAGGCGCAGATGGGACATACTTTTGCCCTGCCTTCTCTTTGCCTACAGAGAGGTTCCTCAGAAGGGGGTTGGTTACAGCCCATTTGAACTTCTGTTTGGACATCCAGTTAGGGGTCCATTGTGTCTAGTGAAGGAGGAATGGGAGTTACCTCTCAAACCCCCTAAACAGGATATTGTGGACCATGTACTCGGTCTCCGCTCCAAGATGGCTGAATACATGAAGAAGGCAACTACAAACCTTGAGGCTAGCCAGGAATTACAAAAGGCCTGGCATGACCAAAAGGATGTACCTACTGTTTACCAGTCAGGGCAGAAAGAATGGTGTTGGAGCCTGCGGCCCCAGCAGCCCTCCAGGACAAGTGGAGTGCCCCCCGTACCATAATTGAGCAGAAGGGAGAGGTCACCTACCTGGTGGACATAGGAACTCCCAGGAGCCCCCATAGGGTGCTCCATGTCAACAGGCTCAAACCATATGTTGACAGGGCAGACATGAGCTTGCTCATGGCTACTGATGAGGGACAGGATGAAGAGAGTGATCCATTCCCTGACCTGCTCTCACAGAACCCTGATGATGGGTCAGTAGATGGTGTAGCCTTGGCAGGCAGCCTCAGTGTCCAACAACAAACTGATTGCAGAAAGGTTCTCAATAAGTTCAGACATATGTTTGCACTGACTCCAAGTCAGACTACCTGGTGCACTCATGAAGTGGACACTGGGGACAGTCTGCCTGTGAAGAATAAGATCTACAAGCAACCTGATCATGTCAGGGACTGTATAAGGACAGAAGTCCAAAAGATGTTGGAATTGGGAGCCATTGAATCCTCAGATAGCCCTTGGGCTAGTCCAGTAGTCTTAGTGCCTAAACCTCACACCAAAGATGGCAAGAGAGAGATGAGGTTTTGTGTAGACTACAGGGGTCTCAATGCAGTCACTAGGACTGATGTCCATCCAATCCCAAGGGCAGATGAGCTTATAGACACTTTGGCCTCAGCCAAGTTTCTGAGCACATTTGACTTGACAGCTGGCTACTGGCAGATCAGACTAGCTGATGATGCAAAGCCAAAGATAGCATTTTCTACCCCTAGTGGGCATTACCAATTTGTGGTGATGCCCTTTGGTTTGAAAAATGCACCTGCCACTTTTCAAAGGTTGGTGAACAAAGTCCTTAGAGGCCTGGAAGCCTATAGGGCAGCATATCTAGATGATATTGCTGTCTTTAGCTCCACCTGGGAGGATCACCTGGTCCACCTGAGAAATGTTTTGGAGGCCCTGCAGAAAGCAGGCCTAACTATCAAGGCCACCAAGTGCCAGATAGGGCAGAGTCAGGTTGTGTACCTGGGCCACCTTGTGGGTGGAGGCCAGGTTCAACCATTGCAGAGCAAAATCCAGACCATCATGGACTGGGTTGCTCCAACCACCCAGACTCCGGTCAGAGCTTTCTTGGGCCTGACTGGGTACTACAGAAGATTTGTCAAAGGTTATCCATAGTGACCCCTTTGAATGACTTAACTTCTAAGAAAATACCCAAGAAAGTTCAGTGGACAGTCAGCTGTCAAAAGGCATTTGATGACCTGAAGCAGGCCATGTGCACTGCTCCCATTCTGCAAAGTCCTAACTACTCCAAAGAATTCATTGTCCAAACAGATGCATCTGAGTTGGGGGTAGGGGCTGTGTTATCACAATTGAATGATGAGGGTCAGGATCAGCCAGTAGCTTTTATTAACAGAAGGCTGACCCCCAGAGAGAAACGTTGGTCAGCTACTGAGAGGGAGGCCTTTGCTGTGGTTTGGGCTCTGAAGAAGTTGAGGCCATACTTGTTTGGCACTCACTTCATTGTTCAGACAGACCATAAGCCCCTCTTATGGCTAAAACAGATGAAGGGTGAAAACCCCAAACTTTTAAGGTGGTCCATTTCCCTACAGGGGATGGACTATACAGTGGAACATAGACCTGGGAGTAACCATGCAAATGCAGATGGACTCTCCAGATATTTCCTCTTAGAACATGAAGAATCAACTGGTCAAGGTTAGTTTAATGTCCCTGCGTTTGGGGGGGGGCGGGGGGGGTTGTGTAGGAGAGTAGGATCTGCTTCTTATAGTTACCCCCACTTTTTGCTGATGTTTCACTGTTTTTCGACTTTAGTCTGGCTGGGCCCCTGCTAACCAGGGCCCCAGCCTAGCTGCTTCCTCTCTAAAATGATAGCATGTACTTTAGGTACACTCCAGATTGGATTCTGGAGTACCCTTATAAGTCCCTAGTATATGGTATACTATGTACCCAGGGCATAGGTACCCCAGAGGCCTACCAGGGGCTGCAGCATGTATTGTGCCACCCCTGGGAAGCCATTTAAAATGACACAACAGGTCTGCTACAGCAGCCTGTGTAAGTTGGTGTATGCACCCCTTACTGAGATATAGGTTCCCTATATCTCTCCATATCACTGCACATATAAACCTATCAGTCACCCCTGTGGCAGGCCTTATCAATCCTGAAGGCAGGGTGCTGGGTTTTATGTGAGAGGGTGCCCATGCATGAGCAGGGCCCCTTTGCAGCTTTCGGAATCTTCATTCCTGGGTTGTTTTTGATGCAGCCAGACCATATACTCTTAAGTGCATTATAACCTCGCGGCAAATGTTAACTTTGGAATGGCTGCACGGAAACATGTCGTGTTTGGTGTCAAACACCTTGGAATCATACCCCCACACCGGTAACTGGTGTGGGAGGTATGATTCCACCCTACTAGAGGGAGAAATATGACAGCACCGGTATACCCGGTACCAGCTTTGCAAGCCCTGGCATCACAAAATGGATGCTGCCAGTCACAGACACGAGCCTGCCCTCCTGCTGCTTAACAAAACTCCGGCAGGGGAGGCCTGGACAGTAGGGTTCCTGTCACAGGGAGGTGTGACCACCTCCCAAACAGGCTTTAGTGTATTGGGGCTGGGTGGGTGCACTCCAAGAGTGCTTTGAAGTCTGCACTGGGGGCACATTTGGTGTCCCTGTGCATAGTCCAGCTCAAACCGGTTGCAGGGGCTACCAGCCCCGGCTCTGGCGTGAAACTGGACAAAGGATATGGATGTAGCCACCCCTCTGTCCAGACCCTCCCATAGGTGGGTCCCCAGAGTTTGTCCCACCCCTTCCTTGGGTATAAAGTAGGAACGTCTGACTACAGTACTTTAGATTTACCTGGACGAAACTCTGCTACAGAATCCCAGAACTTCTACTATCTACACGACGTTGGATGACCGAAGAATCTCCCTTGGAGTAAAGGAGTTACTCCCTTGCAAGGCAGGCACCAAAGACGCAACTGTCCGGTTGGCAACTACGCAGCTTCTGAAGGACTCCGAAGTTTTTGCAACACAGGAGGTGGGTTTCCAAGCTTCCCCGAGGCCGATCCGTGCTCTCAGCAAACCTGAGATCCAAAGCCCTCGTGGGGACCGTGCAACCCGAACCCCTGGACACCGCGACCATTTGCAGCATATGCTTTTTGGCGACCCCTAAGGCTGTGCTTTGGGCTACTTGTAGTCCAGACCCCGAGCAGTGATTCCACTGAAGATTACTGGCCTACACTCCTCGAGTGACCCGTGGGCTGGTATTTAGTGATTCCTCTCTAGGTCCCTTCGCGTTCCCTTGTCCGTCGACTTGTGGGTCCCTGAGAAGGGTACTTTAACTTTCAACGGGCTTTCCTTGTTGCTCCAGACGTGCCCTGATTCTCCATCGCTTGGGGAGTCCACAGGACCTTGCTGGTCCACACCGAAGCCATTTTCTTCTCACCGCATGGGTTGCAGTTGCCAAGGCTTGTTTTGTTTCCAATCCGGAAACTGACCCCCCAGCACTCGACATCCTTCGTGGGACAGCTCGCCTGTGGACTGTGGTCGTCGTCGACGCCTCCTGGTCCCCGTGGCAGTGGAGTCAAGCTTCACCTCTTCGCACCTGAAACACCCGACATCGGTGGGCATTCGTCTATCGTGCCCCTGGTCACTGGCAAGTGACCCAGACTCTGTCCCCTCTGCTTGCAGGTTCTTCACATCATCGATCCAGGCTTGGATCACACCGGACACTTCTCCTTTCCACAGCAGCAGCACTTTGCAGCACATCGCCATTGAAATCAACGACGATTCCCGACACCATTTGACACCTATGCACCCGGCTTCCCTGGATGAGGTAACACGAGTACTCCGGTTCTCCCGTGGGTGCTGGCCCTAGAACCCTCTAAATCTAAAGGGGTTTGCTCAAAGTCCTCTCCTAAGTGTCCTTATTCTTTAAAATTCCAACTGCAACTTTCCCATTTAATTGTACAGGGCTTGCGGCTGTGTTCTCACACTGCACACGTCCCCCGTGGGTCCCCTGTGTCACTGCCTTGGGTGGTTCCTTGGGGTCCCAGTGATTCTACGTGCTCTAGGCACTGTGTCTAGTCAAGTCGTGGTTCTTATACCACTTTCTTAATATATGGTTTGGTCTCCCCCTGGAGCCCATTGTATATTGTGCTATTTACTGTCGTTTAATAACTGTATGATTGTGTGCCTTGCTCTCTAATCTCATAAAGAGGTTAGTAGAGAGTGTTTAGAAATAAATACATATATTTTATATATATACCTTGTGTGGTTCTCCTTTCATTTAGTCATTCAGGAGGTTACAATCTGGTAAACCAAGCTGCTTTACACTCCTTCAAGACTTAGCCTGAAGGCTGCTCTCCATAGCTACCACTAGGATAGCTTTCAATAAAGGTTGTCTTAGACCTAATCATCAATAAGGGTTGTTTGGACTGGTGCAAGGTGCCCACTAGAACTAGTGGACAGCATATACCAGGCCAACTTCTCACAAGGGGTGTCAGTCTTCCCCTACCTTGATGACTGGCTGTTGAAGATGTTCTCACCCCAGGCTGTCATCTCCCACCTTCAGACTACGGCAAACCTCCTGCTTTGATCCCTTTCATCGGGGCTGTTCTGGACACAGTGCAGTTTCAGGCCTTTCCTCCCGAGCAGCGAGTCCAGGATTTTCAGGTTATGATTCCGATGTTTCAGCCTCTATCCTGGATTTTGGTGAGACTGACTCTGAGGCTGTTCGGCCTCATGGCCTCCTGCATCCTGTTGGTAAAGCATGCCAGGTGGCGTATGCGTGCTCTGCAGTGTGACCTGAAGTTCTAGTGGGCACGGTATCTGGGAAATCTCACCGACGTGGTCCAGATCTTGGAAGGAACTGCAAGAGATCTGTAGTGGTTGTTGACAAACCCTGATTGGATCCGCGGCAGACCCTTCTCCCATCCCCAACCAGATCTCTCAATCGTGACAGATGCGTCACTTCTGGGATGGCGCGCCCATCTGGGAGAGGTGCAGATCAGGGGACACTGGTCTCCGGCGTAGTCGGGGCTCCACATCAATTTGTTGGAGCTTCGAGCGATTCGGTTGGCATTGAAGGCATTTCTTCCCTCTGTCAAGGGGAAGTTCGTGCAGGTGTTCACGGACAACACCCCCGCCATGTGGTACTGCCACAAGCAGGGCGGGGTGGGGTCGTGGAACCTTTGTCGCGAGGCTCTGCATCTCTGGACATGGTTGGAACAGCAGGGCATAACCCTGGTGGTTAAACACCTGGCAGGTTCTCTGAACGCCAGGGCAGACAAACTCAGCCATCGATGCCTAGCGAATCACGAATTGCATCTCCATTGGGAGGTGGCACAATGTCTCTTTCAGAAGTGGGGAGATCCTTGGTTAGATCTGTTCGCCTCTGAAGAGAATGCGTAGTGTCAGCAGTTGTGCGCGCTGGAGTTTCCAAGGCTGCTATCGCTCGACGACGCCTTTCATCGTGAGTGGAGCTCAGGCCTGCTGTACGCCTTTCCACCCATACCACTCCTGCCCAGAGTTCTGAAGAAGATCAGGAACAACTGGGCCCAAGTCATTCTTGTGGCTCCGGACTGGGCAAGGAGAGTCTGATATCCAGAGCTTCTGAGAATGAGTATCGATCCTCCGATCAGGCTGCCCCTTCGGGAGGATCTTCTGTCGCTGCAGCAGGGGAGGGTTCTCCACCCGAACCTATCAACTCTGCGCCTCTATGCGTGGAGATTGAGCGGGGGCAGATGATGGCTTTTGACCTTCCTCCTGAAGTATGCAACTTTATTTTGGCGGCCAGGCGGCACTCCACTAAAACGGTATATGCCTGCCGTTGGCAGAAGCTTGCATTGTACTGTACAGAAAGGTGTATTGACCCTCTTTCTGCTTCTCTTTCCACTGTTCCTCTATTCATTCTGACCCTTGCCCAGCAGGGCTCTGCTTTGGGTACTCTCAAGGGTTATCTTTCTACTCTATCCTCTTTTTTGCAGCTGCCAAACCGACCCTCTCTCTTTAGGTCTCTAGTTGTAAATAGGTTTTTGAAGGGGCTGGTTCACTTGTTTCCGCCCACGCCCTCTGTTATGCCGCAGTGGGACCTTCATTTAGTCCTCACTTATCTTATATGTGCTCCTTCTGAGCCTCTGCACAGTTGTCCCCTCCGGCTGCTTACGATCAAGACAGCCTTTCTTGTGGCGATTACATCTGCCCGAAGGGTGAGTGAGTTACAGGCGTTATCTTAAACGCTTCCCTACGTGATGTCTTTTCCAGACAAAGTGGTACTTCGCACCCGTGCTTCATTTGTGCAGAAGGGGGTGGCCCCATATCATCTGGGCCAGTCTATCACGCTGATTACCTTCTTTGCTCTCCCGCATCCCTCTAAGGAAAAAGAGTGTCTCCACCATCTGGACCCAAAAAGAGCGTTGTCGTTGTACCTTGACCACACAAAAGAGTTCCGGGTGGACGACCAACTCTTTGTGGGGTACGTGGGAGCTAAGAAAGGTCAGGCAGTGCAGAAAAGGACCATTTCTCACTGGACACTGGATCGTTCTCTGCATTAAGATCTGCTATGCCCTGGCTACAAAGCAGCCCCCTAAGGGATTTAGGGCCCATTCCACCAGGAGAAAGGCTGTGACTACATACTAGGCTCGGGGTGTCCCAGTTTGGGACATCTGTCAGGCAGCAATGTGGGCATCTTTGCACACGTTTGCCAAGCACTACTGCCTGGACAATCAGGTCCACAGGGACGGGCATTTTGCCCGTTCGGTCCTGCAGGACTTCCTAGTGTGAGGAATTGGTCCGCAACCCACCACAGGGAGAGTATGGCTTGGGTATCTAATTCAAAGGTAGGGAATCTGCAGCTAGAAGTCTCTATCAGATGAACAAGTTACTTACATTCGGTAACGCATTATCTGGTAGAGACCCTATACAGCTGCAGAAGATTCCTTACAGGCCCACCCATGCCTCCCCGAATTGCGGACTGGTTTTGTTAGGACTAGAGTTACTCCCTTTTACAGGGCCCTAGTTTGCACATGTTCACATCAGTTACTTCGTGGCTCTGCGCTTCTGGCTTGGAAAAAACTAAAAGTACTGACGTCCCTGAGCCTGGTTGGTGTCTATATAGGTGACCGCAACATTACGACCGACGCTAACGACAGCGCGCGCAAGGGGTATTGCTCGAGCAAAAGTTTCCGGATCCAGCCTGACGCCTGGGAAAGTCAAAGGTAAGGAATCTGCAGCTAGATAGAGTCTACCAGATAATGCCTTACCGAAGGTAAGTAAGTTGTTCTTTCGTAGAGAAACTCTATTACTGTACATATGTTTGTACGATTCTCAACCTGATTGAATTTCAACCTCCAAAGGATTGGACACAGGAATGCTGGTTACAGTTCCCTCTGTATGTCCTGTGCATCAGCACAAGCTTTGCATCTTCTGTCCACTTACTCAGCATCACAGTAAGCCATTTTAGTCCATGTAGCTTCAGGGTACTTCTGTGGTGGTTCATTGACACGTTCTGTTTGCTCTGACCACTCTGTAGAAAGCCCTTAAATGATCTTGTACCGGACTGTCTGATCCAGATGTTACAGTACCAGAGAGTGATGCCTCCAGCTGTCAGACCCAAACGAGTCTGACCCACCCTGGGGTTGGTCATCTTTCTGCCAAAGCTATAGCAGGGTACGCCAAGTTCCATCACCAACCCTTGGGTAGCGCTTTGTTGCAAGGGGATGCAGGCGTTGATTTTTGCTTCCTCCAGGACCGGGTCCATCAACTACTGTAGATGATCAGTCTTCGTTCAAACCCTTAGCACCTACTCACAAAGGTAAATGTACATGTGTAGATTTACTACTACCTTTAGGAGTAACACTACTCTGTGTGGGTCACCATTTCTGAGTATACTACGATTGTTTGGACATTTACGTTCCCTAGAGCTCAAACTCTAGGTGGGCTCAGGTGAAGTCGGAAGTTGTTGCCTACTTGACTGTTGGGGACTACATTTGATCACATTTCTTGTCAGACTTGAAATGTCTATGTTAATTTTCCCCCACTAACCGTTTGCCATAAATGCACCCATAGACCCGCCGAGGGGGGGTTCCTTTCTTTTCCGGTGCAGTGTGATCAGGCGCTTGGCTGCTCCAAGGGAGTAATTGTCAAGGAGTTTATAGTAAACTTTCCCCACTCTTTCTGCACCTTTCACATTTCCCAGCACTGTGGATGGGTTTCTGGGCGTGGTCTCCCCTGTGATTGGATCAATGTGGCTGAGTGTTTACTCCCAGGAGGGCTCATTTATTTATTTTAAAGTTTACTTTTTTTTTTTTTAATTAAGTGTTCGAGGCATGTGAGCTGCAGAGCTCACACTGTGCATTAGATCGCCATCTGGTGTTGGGCTCGGATGCTTTCCCTTTTTTTTGTTGTCTTCAAAGAAGTCTTTGTAGTCATGTGATAGATGACTCCTCCTTTGGACAATAGTGTGCATGGGCATCGACTCCATCCTCAGATTGTTTTTTTCCGCCATCGGGTTCGGATGCAATTTTCGACACTCCGGTTCGAAAGTTCGTTTTCAACGTTTTTCACGCTTCACGACTTGATACCGACATCGACATCTCGACGTCCCTTCCTCGATCTCCTTTCCAGCCGTCGACGCGGGCCATTGGGACCATCGACGCCGTAAGGCCTACTGCCCATGGAAAGGACGCCCTTCCGAAAATGCCCCCAGTGTGGAGCAAAGTTCCCCCACAGTGACCACCACCAGGTCTGTAACCTGTGCCTCTCACCTGACCATAACGAGGCCACCTGTCCAGCCTGCGCTTCCTTCCGCTCCAAAAAGACCATTCGTGATCGTCGAGCCCGAAGGCACATCATGGCGCAACGGTCCGCTCCGGAACCCGTTAATATCTTCGATGAGGGTCCCGATGTTCCGGAGGAAGATTCCGAAGACCTCACTATCGTCTCGGAGGCAGAGGACTCAGACGGTTCCATCACTCCAGGGCAACGAGTGAGTACTACTGCCCCAACCCCACCTCCAAAAACGAAGGCACCGGTCAACACTTCGCCTGCGGGCCCCAGTCGCGACCGTAAACGTGCTTCGGACGCCCCGCCTTCCGGCTCGGCGCCGAAGAAAAAACTAGAGCCTTCCGGCTCCTTGGCACCGACCAAACCACACGTGTCCGTTCCACCGGCACCTTCGGCGCCGAAACCGAAAGAACACCCGGCACCAAAATCCGGTTCGGTCCCAAAATCCGCCTCCAAGCATGCGGATCACTCGGCGCCGAAACCCAGGCTCCACGATACAGCCCCTAAACCAAAGCTGTTCGAGCCGATATCTAAGCCGAAGGATTCCCCTACGCCAAAAGAACATCCAAAGAAGCCATCACCGCGCTCGGAACCGAAAAGTTGGCGCCGAAGCCAAATATTCAGGAGGAGGAACTGTTTCGACCGGATCCCATCGATCCTAATCAACACAAGATACATATTAACCCTAAAACTGGACATATCTCCTCTGTGCCACGCCACAAGCCTGTCCCTACAAACAAGAAGGACTCTTCTACTTCCCTATGCCTCCTTCTTCTCCTATACCTCTATCTAACACCCCTCCTCTCCACATCCCTGTTACACCGCCTCAGCCTGTAACTTCTCCTCCACATGAATATCAGGACGACATGGGGTATGGTGATGACCCTGATAATCTACTTCTGGACCCAGATAACCCACCACAGGACGACTGGGGCTACAACGACCCCATAGATCCTACAGACCTCCCCAGCCCTCCACCTTATCCCACAAAACCATCTCCACCAGATGATCACATTGGGTTTGGACAACTCATCCACAGGGCTGCTGTCTTTCACGGGGTGCATATAAACACCAACCAACCAGAGGAAGATTTCCTTCTAGACACCTTTGAACAGTCTCAAAAAACTGTTCAAACTTTACCTATGATCAAAGGTGTCATTAAACATGCCCCTGAAATATTTAACGACCCTGTAAGGGCCAGAATCCTTAACCCTAGGATAGATAAAAAGTATAGACCTGCCCCTGATGACCCTGCCTACATCAAAGGTCAGCTCCCTCTTGACTCTCTGGTCGTCTCTAATGCTCGTAAACGAGCTAATTCCCAAACTTCAGGGGATGCTCCGCCCCCTGATAAGGAGTCAAAATTGTTGGATTCATCTGGCAAACGTGTAGCTGCGCAGGCCACCAACATCTGGCGCATAGCTAACACCCAGGCACTACTAGCTAGGTACGATAGGGCCCACTATGATCAGCTAGAGACCCTATTGCAACACCTACCTGATCAGTACAAGACACAGGCCAATGACCTCATTCAGGAGGGCAAACTTATTTCAAATGCCTCCATTAAGTGTGCCCTGGATGCAGCCGACACCGCCGCTAGGTCCGTCAACACTAGCATACTCATCAGACGGCACGCCTGGCTCCGCATTTCAGGTTTTAAGCCAGAAGTCCAAACTACCATCTTAAACCAGCCATTTAACCAAAACCAACTCTTTGGTCCTGCTGTTGACACAGCACTAGAAAAAATGAAAAAGGATACTGACACTGCCAAGTCAATGGGAGCATTGCAGTCCCCGCAACAACGTGGCTCCTTTTGCCGCTCCTTCTACAGAGGGGCTCTAGGAACACCACCACAGACAATTCCTCTTCATATAGAAACACCACCCAAACATCTCCCAGTAGAGGATACTTTAGAGGTGGTTATAGAGGCAACAACACTAAGGGCAGAGGTCAAGGTAATAACAACACCCGTACCTCCACCACTCCTAAACAGTGACTTCCCTCCACTTCCCCCCGACCACACCACCCCTGTCGGGGGACGGTTATCACAGTTCCTACCTGTCTGGAACTCCATTACAACAGACAGGTGGGTGAGACAAATTATCCAACATGGCTACTGCCTGGAACTAACAGCTACCCCCCCCAACATACCACCCAAGCAGCGTCCAATGTCCGCAGACCATCTTACGCTCTTACAGCAAGAGGTACTTTCCCTGCTTCAAAAGCACGCCATAGAGCCAGTTCCTCTACTACAACAGGGCACAGGAGTCTACTCCCTGTATTTCCTAATCCCCAAGAAGGATGGCACTCTAAGGCCTATTTTGGACCTCAGACCCCTCAATCAGTATATACATTCAGATCATTTTCACATGATCACTCTCCAGCAAGTGCTTCCCTTACTACAACAACAAGACTTCCTTGCCACATTAGACCTCAAGGACGCCTACTTCCACATTCCCATACATCCTGCTCACAGGAAGTATCTAAGGTTCGTACTCAGTGGACAGCACTACCAGTTCAAAGTACTTCCATTCGGAGTCACCACTGCTCCAAGAGTGTTTACCAAATGCCTTGCAGTAGTAGCAGCGCACCTACGAAGACAACAAATACATGTCTTCCCATACCTGGACGACTGGCTCATCAAAGCCAAATCATTCAACCAGTGTGTTCAACACACTCACCAAACAATACAAACATTACACAACTTGGGGTTCACAGTAAACTATACCAAGTCGCACCTTCAACCCTCCCATATACTTCAATATCTGGGAGCCACAATAAACACTTCCACTGCTCTAGCCTACCCCAGCCCAGCCAGGATAGCCAGTATACAAACCCTTGTCCCCAGGTTTCAAATGCAACACTCTCTCCCAGCCAGAGAGTTTATGCAGCTAATCGGCATGATGGCATCTTGCATTTTCATCGTCCCGTATGCAAAACTTCAAATGCGTCCTCTACAGGAGTGCCTAGCGCGCCAATGGAACCAGGCTCACGGACATCTTACAGATCTGGTGTTGGTGGACAGCCGCACACATCGCTCTCTGCAGTGGTGGAACACCAAAAATTTGTCCAAAGGGCGGCCGTTCCTAGAGCCGGTTCCACAAATAGTACTAACCACGGACGCATCACTCACAGGATGGGGAGCACACCTGTTAGATCATACAACACAGGACAAGTGGACCACTCAACAAAAGCTGCTCCACATCAACCACCTAGAGTTACTAGCTATATTCCTAGCTCTCAAATCCTTTCAACTCCACGTACAAAACAAGGCTGTCCTGATCCGAACAGACAACATCACAGCCATGTACTATATACAAAAACAGGGGGGACACACTCTCCACAACTGTCCCAACTGGCACAGAACATTTGGAGGTGGGCCATTCCACAAAACATATACCTTCTGGCAGAACACCTACCAGGGGTTCACAATCAGATTGCCGATCTGTTAAGTCGACAGATACAACAGATTCACGAGTGGGAACTACATCCACAAGTTCTTCTACCTTTTTTCCAGATGTGGGGCCAGCCAGACATAGATCTGTTCGCCACACACCAAAACGCAAAATGCCCAACCTTCGCCGCCAGGTTTCCACACCCGCAGTCCCAGGGCAATGCGATATGGATGAACTGGTCCGGCAAATTTGTGTACGCTTTTCCACCGCTACCACTGATCCCACTTGTAGTACGCAAGCTCCGACAACAGTCTCTAAAAATGATACTAGTAGCTCCCACATGGGCACGCCAACCGTGGTTCACCACACTACTAGAACTATCGGTAGTCCCATACCAAAGACTACACCTCTCCCCATCAATGCTAACGCAGAGCCATGGAGAGATAAGGCACCCAGATCCATCTCAACTGAACCTTGCGATTTGGCTCCTGAAGTCCTAGAATTCGGTTACCTTAACCTACCGCCAGACTGTATGAACATTATTAAAGAGGCTAGACGCCCAACTACCAGAGCCTGCTATGCAGCAAAATGGAAAAGATTCACTATTTACTGCACTAACAATCATATCCAACCATTACAGGCCTCCACGCAAAACATCATTTGCTACTTGCTACATTTGCAAAGATGTAATCTTGCATACTCATCCATACGTCTGCACCTCGCAGCCCTTGCTGCTTACTTACAAAATAGGCAACACTTATCACTGTTTAGAGTCCCCGCCATTAAAGCCTTTATGGAAGGCCTTAAGCGCATCATACCTCCCAGATTACCACCTTCCCCAGTGTGGAATCTTAATATAGTACTTACCAGGCTCATGGGACCACCTTTTGAACCCCTACATAAATGTGAACTTCAATTCCTTACATGGAAAGTGGCGTTCCTCATTGCAATAACTTTTTCTCAGAAGAGTCAGTGAGATACAGGCTTTAACTATACAAGAGCCTTTCTTGCAAATACATCATAATAAAATAGTTCTCAGGACAAACCCAAAATTCCTTCCCAAAGTCATTTCGCATTTCCACCTTAACCAATCGGTAGAACTACCCGTGTTCTTCCAAAACCCAGATTCCTTGGCAGAAAGAGCTCTCCACACCGTAGATGTCAAAAGAGCCCTTATGTATTACATTGACAGAACCAAGTCTTTTCGCAAAACCAAACAATTGTTTGTAGCTTTCTCTCCACCACACAAGGGTAATCCCATCTCAAAAGCCGGGGTTGCAAGGTGGATTGTTAAATGTATCCAAATCTGCTACCAAAAAGCCGAACGCACATTATCAGTTCCCCCTAGAGCGCACTCAACACGCAAACTAGGGGCTTCCATGGCATTCTTAGGGAACATTCCCTTAGAAGACATATGTAAGGCAGCCACATGGTCTACAATACACACCTTCACTAAACACTATTGTGTTGATGTGCAAGCCAAGCAACAAGCTTCAGTGGGCCAAGCTGTCCTTAAAACCCTTTTTCAAACTACTGCAACACATACAGGTGACCACCGCTAGGGGAGATACTGCTGTACAGTCTATGCACAGTGTGAGCTCTGCAGCTCACATGCCTCGAACAGAAAATGCTACTTACCAGTATGCATCTGTTCTTGGCATGTAGAGCTGCAGATCCTCACGCCCACCCACCTCCCCGGGACCTGTATGTGCTCCAGTCCTATCTTAATTAGATACACACACATGGACATCTCTTTTCTTTTCTACTAACTCCATCACTCCCCAATATGGCGAAAAACAATCTGAGGATGGAGTCGATGCCCATGCGCACTATTGTCCTAAGGAGGAGTCACCTATCACATGACTACAAAGACTTCTTCGAAGACAACAACCAAGTGCAAGCATCCGAGCCCAACACCAGATGGCGATCTAATGCACAGTGTGAGGATCTGCAGCTCTACATGCCAAGAACAGATGCATACTGGTAAGTAGCATTTTCCTTATTAAATGAGAAACAAATTATTTAACACACCCACAAACACATATATATATATTTTTAACTTCTACTGTAATGTATACCTACGTGTACAGAGATGTCCACACAGAACCGATAGGAGAGGAGTAGGTCTCCAGCCGTAGGTTTGTGAAGAGCCAGAATAGTGTTTTACCGACTACAAAGCACCCTTTGGCCATTTCTGTTGCACATCTTCTTGTATCGTTTTTTGTGGTGTCCTTCTGGGTTGCTGTTCTTGTTGACTTGTAACCCCGCCCCAAGAGTTGATCATATTGTTCTCAACACACGCAAGGGTTGTTACCGCACTATGCGTGACACAAAACACAACATTAGTGTGACAGTGTTCCCCAAACTAGAATGCTGTCTCATTAATGCATCTGAGATTGTCCTCACAATGGGCTTGGGAATGTGCTTAACGCCTCCCTGGACATTAATGAGCTTTCTTTAAGGAGCATAACATTGGCATCGCAGTGAGCATGAAGAGTCTCTAGTAAGCATAGCAACAACTTCACAATGGGAGTGTGAGACCCTTACAGAAGTACTGATCACATAAACCCCTCAGTGCTACAACTCTGGCTGGCTGATGTCTGATAGCACCATGAAGCATCTGAGGAAGTCTGCAGAATGTCCTGGTTTCTCCCACCTTCACTTTGTAAGAGTACTCTTGCACACAACTTTGTTGATTTTTGTGCAAATACGTTTGCTCAGACTTTCTCTGCTTTTGTCTTATTTTCATAACTTTACAACCTCTGCAAAGCTCACAAATATTGCTTAGTTTTATGAAAACCACTACGAACTCCCAAAGCAAAGAACTTCTCACATACACACATCCCAATAAAACTCACTCCTGGGGGTGTGTGATGAAACCAGACTGATCAAAGAGTGACATCCAAAGCCACAGGTTCCTGAAAGACACTGTCACAGGTGCCTCTTGACACAGACAGTCTGAAAGTACTCTCTGTCTGTCTCACAGGTCACTGTCATGGACCTCCCACTCCTGAGGGATACCGCAGAGGTGTTATCCATAGTCACTCCCTGCCGTCAGCTGCTCATAGACCGTTGTCAGGGAGCCGAGCTCTCCTGAGGGACACCGCAGAGGTGTTATCCATAGTCACTCCCTGCTTGTCTGCTGCTCACAGACCGTTGTCAGGGAGTCGGGCTCTCCTGAGGGACACCCCAGAGGTGTTATCCAAGCTCACTCCCTGCTTGTCTGCTGCTCACAGACCGTTGTCAGGGAGTCGGGCTCTCCTGAGGGACACCCCAGAGGTGTTATCCATAGTCACTCCCTGCTTGTCTGCTGCTCACAGACCGTTGTCAGGGAGTCGGGCTCTCCTGAGGGACACCCCAGAGGTGTTATCCAAGCTCACTCCCTGCTTGTCTGCTGCTCACAGACCGTTGTCAGGGAGTCGGGCTCTCCTGAGGGACACCCCAGAGGTGTTATCCAAGCTCACTCCCTGCTTGTCTGCTGCTCACAGACCGTTGTCAGGGAGTCGGGCTCTCCTGAGGGACACCCCAGAGGTGTTATCCATAGTCACTCCCTTCTTGTCTGCTGCTCACAGACCGTTGTCAGGGAGTCGGGCTCGCCTGAGGGACACCCCAGAGGTGTTATCCATAGTCACTCCCTTCTTGTCTGCTGCTCACAGACCGTTGTCAGGGAGTCGGGCTCTCCTAAGGGACACCCCAGAGGTGTTATCCATAGTCACTCCCTGCTTGTCTGCTGCTCACAGACCATTGTCAGGGAGTCGGGCTCTCCTGAGGGACACCCCAGAGGTGTTATCCATAGTCACTCCCTGCTTGTCTGCTGCTCATAGACCGTGGTCAGGGAGCCAGGCTCTCCTGAGGGAAACCACAAAGGTGCTATCCAAGCTCACTCCCTGCCTTTCCGCTGCTTACAGACCGTTGTCAGGGAGCCAGGCTCTCCTGAGGGACACCCCAGAGGTGTTATCCATAGTCACCCCCTGCTTGTCTGCTGCTCATAGACCGTGGTCAGGGAGCCAGGCTCTCCTGAGGGACACCCCAGAGGTGTTATCCATAGTCACTCCCTGCTTGTCTGATGCTCACAGACCGTGATCAGGCAGCTGGGCTTTCCTGAGGGACACCGCAGAGGTGTTATCCATAGTCACTCCCTGCTTGTCTGCTGCTCACAGACCGTTGTCAGGGAGTCGGGCTCTCCTGAGGGACACCCCAGAGGTGTTATCCAAGCTCACTCCCTGCTTGTCTGCTGCTCACAGACCGTTGTCAGGGAGTCGGGCTCTCCTGAGGGACACCCCAGAGGTGTTATCCATAGTCACTCCCTGCTTGTCTGCTGCTCATAGACCGTGGTCAGGGAGCCAGGCTCTCCTGAGGGAAACCACAAAGGTGCTATCCAAGCTCACTCCCTGCCTTTCCGCTGCTTACAGACCGTTGTCAGGGAGCCAGGCTCTCCTGAGGGACACCCCAGAGGTGTTATCCATAATCACTCCCTGCTTGTCTGCTGCTCATAGACCGTGGTGAGAGTGCCTGGCTCTCCTGAGGGAAACCACAAAGGTGCTATCCAAGCTTACTCCCTGCCTTTCCGCTGCTTACTGACCGTTGTCAGGGAGCCGGACTTTCCTGACGCACACCACTCTCCCCCTGCCTGTGTGCTGCTCACAGACTGCGGTCTCGGAGCTGGGCTCTCCTGAGGGACACCCCAGAGGTGTTATCCAAGCTCACTCCCTGCTTGTCTGCTGCTCACATACTGAGATCAGGGAGTGGGGCTCTCCTGAGGGACACCCCAGAGGTGTTATCCAAGCTCACTCCCTGCTTGTCTGATGCTGACAGAGCGTGATCAGTGAGCCAGACTCTCCTGACACACACCGCATAGGTATTATTCAAGCTCACTCTCTGCTCTCTGATCCTCACAGACCTTGGCCAGGGAGCCAGAGTCTCCTGAGGGGCATGACAGAGGTTTTATCCAAGCTCTCCCCCTTCTTGTCTGCTGCTCTCAGACCGTGGTTAGGGAGCTGGGCTCTCCTGAGGGACACCACAGAGGTGTTATCCATGCTCACTCCCTGCTTGTCTGATGCTAACAGACTATGGTCACGGAGCCGGTGTCTCCTGAGGGGCACCGCAGAGGTGTTGTCCATGCGCACTCCCTGTTTGTCTGCTGCTCACAGACCGTGGCCAGTGAGCCGGGCTCTCCCGTGGTACATTTCAGAGGTGTTATCCAGGCTCACTCCTTGCCTGTCTGCTGCTCACAGACTGTGGTCAGGGAGCCAGACTCTCCTGAGGGACACCGCATAGGTGTTTGCTAAGCTCACTCTCTACTTGTCTGCTTCTCACAGACCATGATCAGGAAGCCGGACTTTACTCCAGTATTGGAGCTTTCATAGATTCCCATGCTTGGAATCATTCCCCGTCGTCGAGATGGGAGCCTCGGTAAATATATAAACAGTAGTAAATAACCATTACAAAAGAGAAACAGGCCTAGGCCTAATCCCATTTTGTAGTCAGACCATGTCTTTTTGTAAAAGAGACCAAAAAGGAACCATAAGCCAATCAGAGCAGCCGCACCCTCTAGAACCTTGGTGAAAGAACCTCAGCTCCTCAGATTTTCTACCGCACGTTGTGCAGAAGGGAGTCTCCTTGAGCTTTGCTCTATTTCAACTATTTCTAATATTTTTCAGCTGTTTACTTCAGTTTTTTCTTGGTGAGATGTCTGAAAAGGAAAAGAAGGCGTTGTTTAAGTCTTGTGCTACTTGTGGCAAAAAGAGGCTTTATATGGAGGATAGGCATAAAGACTGCATATATTGCCTATACCCGGACCACAAGGCTGCGGAGTGCAAGATTTGCCGCACCTTCTCGACTAAGACTCTCCGGGATCGTGAGGGTCGTTTACTTACCTGGCTTCACAAGTTAAAGTCGAGGAAAGAGACAGTGTCCAGTGACAGTGAGGAGTCGTCTTCCGCCGTCTCATCCAGAAGGTCAGTCAAGAGGGGTAGGGGTTCCCCTTCATCATCTCTGGGTCACCCCTCTAAGGCCTCAAAAAAGACCCCGAAGGAGTCAGAGAACCAAAGTTCTATCAAATCTCCTCACTGCGGTGTAAAGGAGAGGGAAGGACTGTTATCTTCATCTGCGACTGTCCCACGCAAAGAGAAATCATTGAAAAAGCCCTCTTCGCAATCTTCTGACAAAAGTTGTCATTCGTCGTCAATGCGCAAGCCCTCGTCGACGAAAGCCTCAAAATCGCAGCCTAAGGGTGCTCCTGTGTCGACTTCGTCTCTTTTTCCAGTGTCGACGGGCTCGTCGACGAGCACTTCTACAGCAACGTCGACGATGGTGTCGACGAAGATTTCGGCTACGGTTCCGTCGACCACTGTGGCGTCGACGACGAGAGTGTCGACGATGACGGCCACGACAGTAACGACGACGTCAGCAGGGGTGCTGCTTATCTCGTCGACGACAGGTTCGACGACGCCCATCGTTTCGTCGACGATCAGCTCGTCGTCGATGCTTCCGTCGCTGGTTCCAACTACATTCTCGTCGACGGTGCTTCCGTCGACGATGCCGTCGACGACGGTTTTTACCTCCACGTCGACGAGACCGTCGACGACGGGAAAACTTTCAATTTCCATTAAGAGGAAAGAGATTGCGCTGGAGAGGCTGTCACCCAGGAAGGTGGATCCCTTACCACCTGCATTATTGTTGGAGGAGGAAGAGGTCTCGGATGGTAATGACAGCCAATTTGGCTATGCTAACAGCCCCTCTCAACTTCTGGTCAAATGTCAGGACACTGATTCTGAGGGTGATTACTATCATGAACGGACTAATCAACAACAATTTCCAGACCAGGAGAACGTTCAGCAACAGATGGTATCTGTCCCCACCTCTCTTTTAACGGACTTGCTGGGGATGCTTCTAGACTATCGTCGGAGGTTTTCTTCACATCCTCCGCAACCTATTCTCTTGCCACAGCCTGTGCATACTCCTCAAGCCATGGTGATGGTTTCACCACCTCCATCTGCTCAGCCACTTACACAAATTCCAACTGAGGCAGTTCCTCAACTCCAGGATGTTTCCTCTGAGGAGGAAGAAGGTGAACTTGTGCAGCCGGATCATGGAGAAGAGTGGGATGATTATGTGATCCCTGATCCCGCTTCTCCAGCTCCTGCCCCGGTGGATCCCCCTCCTGCTGACATTGGGGGTTTTCACAAGTTAATGGAGAGGGCTTCGCTACGTTTCGAACTTCCTATGCCCTCAGTTCAGACGGAGTGCTTTCTCTATGATTTTAAGGAGCCGAGTAAGAGGATGGTACGCTCCATTCCCATAGTATCTCATGTGTGGGAAGAAGGGATAAGGACCATGAAAAATCCAGCTACAGTGGTCCCAGTCTTACCACGGCTAGACAAAAAGTATAAAGCCTCAGACGACAGCCCAGCTTCTTTGACTGGTCAACCAAAACCAGATTCAGTCATTTCCCAGGCAGCTCAGAGGAAATCGAAGAATCCTTCAGCACCTCTGACCACACCACCGGACAAGGAAGGCAGGCGCCTAGACAATGCAGGGAAACGATTTTCCTCTGGCAAGTCTGGTGATTAGGGTGGCGAACGCACTAGCGATACTTGGATGATACGACCGCCAAATGTGGTGCGACCTTTCTCCTTATCTTGACCAGTTGCCTGATACTGCCAAGTCTGAAGCAAAGAAAATCCTACTTGAAGGGGAATTGACATCAGCGGAGATCATCGACTGTGCGATGGACATCGCTACGACAGCATTCCGCTCCCTGGCAGGGGCGGCTGTGCTTCGTCGACAGGGTTGGCTAAAGGCAACGTGGTTCCGGCCAGAGGTTCAGAATAAGATCCTGGACCTCCCCTTTGATGGTGAAGCGTTGTTCGGCAAGCACATAGATGATGCCCTCCAAGACATTAAAAAAGACACTGAGACGGCTAGGTCATTGGGGACCCTTCAATACCGGAAAGTCCCTTTTCGTGGAGCTAGAGGCAGGGGTGCTCCTTCATACAGAGGATCCTACCAACAACAGCGATATTCCTCTTATGCTCCCGCATCCCAATCTTACCGGCCTTCTTACAACCAGAAACAAGGCCAGACATCGTTTTTCTCCAGATCAAACTTTAGGGGAAAACAGAATCGTCAGGGACGGGACGCCTCTAAGAGGCAATAGCGGCGACCTGGCTCTTTGCGCTGTTCCCTCCTCCTCCTCCAAGACATCTGTAGGAGGCAGGGTGTCTCGTTACCTACGCAACTGGCAACGGATTACAACAGACCGTTGGGTCCTAAACATCATTCAGAGTGGCCACACCCTGGAGTTCATTCATCTACCACCATCCAGAGCCCCTACCGCCACCCCCATGAAACATCTGCGTCTCCTTCGGCTCGAAGTTCATCAACTGCTGATCAAGGGGGCAGTAGAGCCAGTCCCTTTATCCCAGAGGGACAAGGGTTTCTATTCCAGGTTTTTCCTGGTAAAAAAAAAAAAAAAAAGACGTTGGACAAATGGCGTCCTATTCTCGACCTCAGGGAGCTCAACACTTATCTCACAAAACAATCCTTTCGGATGGTGTCTCTCCAGGACATTCTGCGTCTTCTCAACACTGGGGATTTTATGGCCACTCTCGATCTCGAGGATGCATATTTCCACATACCCATCCATCCGGCCCACAGGAGGTTTCTTCGGTTTACAGTCGCCAAGAGCCATTTCCAGTTCAAGGTGCTTCCGTTTGGCCTTCGCTCGGCTCCGAGAGTCTTCTCCAAGGTGCTAGCACCGGTAGCAGCTTTTCTCCAGGAAGCATCATTTCCAAGTCTTTCCCTACCTGGACGACTGCTTACTAAAGGCCCCGTCCAGGGAGGCAGCAGCGGAGGCGGTCGCCTCTTGCACCTGCCTCTTCTCCAATCTGGGCTTGACTCTCAACAGCACCAAGTCTTCTCTTCGCCCTTCCAGAAAGGTTCAGTTTCTTGGAGCGATTTTAAACACATCTCTCAGCAAGGTTTTCCCTCTCTAGAGCGACAAAGAAATCTAATCTCAATGGCCCATCTGGTGCGAAGAAAAAAGTATCTTTCTGTTCGCCTCTACAAATCCCTGCTGGGGATGATGTCCTCCTGCATTCCCTTGATACCTCACTGCAGATTGCGAATGCGCCCCCTGCAGGAGCTCCTGGACTTGCAGTGGAAACAGGTGAGCGGATCCTTCAACGACAAGCTTCTGATCACTCAGGACATGCGCCAGGCCATTCTATTGTGGACAAAAGAAACGCATTTGTCCCGAGGTCTATCCTTCGTAAGCACTCCAACACCTCAAGTGGTAACTACGGTTGCGTCACTAGAGGGCTGGGGCGCAGTATTGCAGGATCTGCAGGTCAGTGGTCACTGGCTTCCAGAACATCGCCTCCTTCACATCAACCTCTTAGAGTTAACAGCGATTCGTCTAGCTCTTCAAGCTTTCCTTCCAATGTTGCAAGGTTTGTCGGTACTTGTCCGGACGGACAACACCACAGCCATGCACTCCATCAACAAGGAGGGTGGCACCAGGTCCCTACCCTTGTCACAAGAAGCCCAAATGATCTGGGAGTGGGCTATCCTTCATGGAATTTCTCTGAAAGCAGAACATTTGCCAGGAGTGCTCAACGACAAAGCGGACAGGCTCAGCAGGCTGAAGTCGGTCACCCACGAGTGGGAACTGGATCAGACAACGCTGGAAGGGGTTTTTCGCCGGTGGGGCAGACCTTCCATAGACCTGTTTGCCACACCAGAGAACAGGAAATGCCAGTTTTACGCCAGCAAGCTACACCATCGAGGGTCTCTGGGGAATGCGCTTTCAATAGCCTGGTCAGGCGCATTTGTCTACGCCTTTCCCCCCATTCCGTTAATTCCCAAGTTACTCAAGAAAATGAAAACGGAGCGGTGCAAGATGATCCTGATAGCTTCTGCCTGGCCGAGACAGTTTTGGTTCACCGAACTCCACCTTCTCTCCTTGGACCATCCTCTTCCACTGCAACCAATTCCACACCTCCTCACAATGTCTCAGGGCCAGATACTGCACCCAGATCCTCGCTCGTTACAGCTCTCAGCATGGCTCCTGAGCAGCGGGAATTTCTTCACTTAAATCTTCCAGAAGAGATTAAGGATGTTCTTTCGCAGGCGAGAGCTCCTTCCACGAACAGGACCTACCGCTTAAAATGGAAGCGTTTCAGCATATGGTGTCTAAGCAACAGTTTGGATCCTTTCTTATCGCAACCACACCAGGTCCTTCCTTATTTCCTGTCCTTGGCTAAGGCAGGTTTGGCTCATTCCTCCATTAAGGTACACTTGGCAGCAGTTTCTCGTTTTCGACGTACGTCCTCTGGACCTTCTCTTTGGTCAAGCAGAATTGTCAAACAGTTTCTTAAGGGCCTCTTCAGGGTGTTTCCGCCAGTGAAGCCTCCACCGCCTACGTGGCAATTAAATTTAGTTCTTTCTCAACTTATGAGACATCCATTCAAACCGATTCATCGAACAGATCTGAAGTTCCTCTCCTGGAAGGTGGCTCTGTTGCTGGCCCTCACTTCAGCCAGGAAATTATAGGAGAATTACAGGCTCTTACAATTCAGGTACCCTTCCTTCAGTTCAAGAGAAATACCGTCTTCATGAGAACTAATCCTAAGTTTATTCCTAAAGTACCTTCTTCGTTTCATCTCAACGAACCAGTGATCCTTAAAGCTTTTTTTCCTCAGCCTACTTCGCCGGCTGAGAGAGCTCTTCACTCTCTGGATCTGCAAAGATGTTTGAAGTTCTACCTGGACCGAACAAAGTCCTTCCGCAAGTCTTCACAACTTTTTGTATCATACGGCGCTCCCCGCAAGGGGTTTCCCATTTCCAAACAGGGGATATCTCGGTGGGTTGTGAGCGCTATTCGATATTGTCACACAGCAGCGGGCAAACCCTTGGAGGGTAATGTCCGGGCACATTCGACAAGATCTATGGCATCTTCAGCCGCCTTGTTTGCTGGTGTCCAGATCAAGGACATTTGTAGGGCTGCAACTTGGAGCAGCACTCACACCTTTACGAAGCACTACTGCCTGGATGCATCACTCCAAGACGACGGGGCAGTGGGACAGGCAGTTCTGAGGAACCTCTTCCAATAAGTGGTGAGCTTTCCCTTGCTACCCTCCTTCCTTCTTTTCTGTGCTTTATACACATTTTCTCTTGTTTATAGATGCACTAACTTATCTCTGCCTTTGGCTGTTTTAAAAATGTATTTAAACAATGTTTCTCAGACAAGTAATGTCTTATGGAAAATGTGTATGCTTACTGCTAGCTACTCTGATTCCAAGCATGGGAATCTATGAAAGCTCAATACTGGAGTAAGAAAACAAGTTACTTACCTGTAACTTTGGTTCTCCAGTATTGGAAGCTTTCATAGATTCCCATGCGACCCACCCTCCTCCCCTGGGAAAGCTCAGCCTCTCTCTGTGTTATTTTTTGTTTCACAACGTATACGAAAATCTGAGGAGCTGAGGTTCTTTCACCAAGGTTCTAGAGGGTGAGGCTGCTCTGATTGGCTTATGGTTCCTTTTTGGTCTCTTTTACAAAAAGACATGGTCTGACTACAAAAGGGATTAGGCCTAGGCCTGTTTCTCTTTTGTAATGGTTATTTACTACTGTTTATATATTTACCGAGGCTCCCATCTCGACGACGGGGAATGATTCCAAGCATGGGAATCTATGAAAGCTTCCAATACTGGAGAACCAAAGTTACAGGTAAGTAACTTGTTTTCCTCCTGAGGGACACCCCAGAGGTGCTATCCAAGCTCACTCCCTGCCGTCGGCTGCTCACAGACTGTGGTCAGGGAGCGGGGCTTTCCTGAGGGACACCACAGAGGTGTTATCCATGCTCTTTCCTTGCTTGTCTACTGCTCACAGACCGTGGTCAGGGAGCCGGGCTCTCCTGAGGGACACCCCGGAGGTGCTATCCAAGCTCACTCCCTGCCGTCGGCTGCTCACAGACTGTGGTCAGGGAGCGGGACTTTCCTGAGGGACACCACAGAGGTGTTATCCAAGCTCTTTCCCTGCTTGTCTGCTGCTCACAGACCGTGGTCAGGGAGCCAGGCTCTCTTGAGGGACCCTACAGAGGTGGAGTCTGGCTTCCCTCCAAAGGTGGCAGCCACCTGTGTGTCATCCTCAGAAACAGATGCTTTGGCAGGCCTCTATAAAGGTGTCTTCTGTTCTTACTTCCCGGAGGTACATGCAATTCACATTAGCACTCCACTTGTCTCTGTCTCTCTCTGCTAGATACCACAGAGACTTTTCCCTGCCAACTCCGTTTGTCTCTGCCTCTCTCCACATGCAGTAACACCACCCACTCCCCTTCTTGCTCTTGAGGTACACTGTCGAGGTGCCATTCCATCTGTTCTTCCCATCAGAGGTAAGAGCTGTCTACGCTGGTGGCAGCATTAGAACTAGGTGCTCTTGAGGGACTCTACAGAGGTGCCTTCTCCTGTTCAAGTGCTCGCTCTGTCCACCTCTCCAGCCGGTCAGAGCCTTTCAGGTGAAGCCTCTAGTGGACTCCACAGAGTGTCTTCATGGGTAAGACTCTCTGAAAGAGTGCAATGGAGCTGTCCTCCATCCTCACTCTCTGTCTCCTTCTTGCAGGCCATCACCATGGAGCCGCTCCTGCTTGATGCCTATTGGCAGAGACACTTGATATATCGCCTGCAGGAACAGAATGCCAACGCCTTGGACGACCTGAATTTTATCCTGAAATACAATAAAAACCATGCAGGTGAGTCCTTTGCTCCGTACACTCCAACCAGGTGAGTCCTTCTCTCCGTACACTCCATGCAAGTGAGTCCCTCACTCTGTACACTCCACGCAGGTGAGTCCCTCACTCCGTACACTCTATGCAGGCAGGGCCAGCGTTAGTACAGTGCAACCGGTGCAGCCACACCTGGCGTTGAGCTTTAAGGGCTCTGTGTTTAAAAATAACTTATGAGTTTAAAAGCCCCTTCTGCAGAGTTCATTGTGTGTCCAGCAGTTTTCAGACAACAACAAAAATGTGAAGATAACTTCGGTGATTAATGTTCCTGCTGGATAGAGACTGGAGGTTACTGTAGTGGCGCTTTTAACTCGTCATAATGTAGCACAGAGGGTTTATATGCCTGCTGCAAAGAATGTGTACCAAGCAGATCAGAGAACTTTATCAGAGTGGGTTACTGCTTTTGTCACAGAAATCAGTTTATTACTTGCAGTTTATAAGTTACAATCCTAATATGAATTGTCATCAAACAGCTGCATGTAAACTGAATGGTATAGTTTAGAACATTATGTTTTCCCCAGTCTTTCATTATCCTAATGATGCTAAAAAGGGTTTATTTGAGTAGAAATAAATTCTTAATAGTAAAGCCAACTCATCCAATGTGGTACATTTTAAATCTTAAAGTATGCTGCCTACTAATATGGATATCATTTGATTCCTACACTTTGTAATCCTCATTGTTTTATGTAATATTTCCTACAGACTGATGTACACACATGTGATTCATTGTCTCTGTGTGATATAAAGTGCTCTGGCACCCCACACCGGTATGAGTAGCGCTATAAAACAAATAAAAAAATGTGAGAGTGGCGCTATGGAGAGAATAGGGTCTCTGTTGGAGGGTGGTAATGAGGGAATCCGCAGAGAAGGGGGCCATGGGGGAGGGTGCTAAAAAGATTGCTGCACCAGGTGCCACCAGCACTAAAGCTGGCTGGTCCTTCACTCCATACACTCCACGCAGTTGAGTGCTCCCCTCCAGGGGCTCCATGCAAGTGATTCCCTCACTCCATACCCTCCGTGTAGGTGAGTGCTTCCCTACATGTGCTCCGTGCAGGTGTGCCCTTCCCTCCTCCCACTCCATGCAGTTGTGTCCTACCCTCCTCACACTCCGTGCATGTGTGACCTTCCCTCCTCACACTCCTTGCAGGTGAGTCCTTCCCTCTGCACGTCCCATGCAGATAAGTCTATACACACTGTACATAAATACTCTCCTCTCTTTCTTCTCCCCTCTCCAGATATTTCTTCACTCTCTCATTCCATGTTAGTGAGTCCTTCCCTCATTGGCCTCCAAGCGATGGACTTTATGCCTTAATGCACTCACTCCATGTAGGTGGCTGCTTACTTTTATGCACTTCTTGCAGGTCAGGGAAACAAAAACATTCAATTTCAATTTTAATTGTACAAAATATTCATTGGAACCGTGTCCATAAAAGGATCCAGATGAAGGTAACCCACATTGAGCGTGAAGCTCTAGACTTCTGTGTTTAGAAGTACACATCTATGGTCCCTTTAGGGTGTCTTCCATCCTCACAACAAAGTGTCACTAACTGCAGGTCAGGTGACGCATTATCCTTGACAGAGGAGGCACAGCAGCCCTCATTCGTCTCAACCTCTCTGCTGCATCTCACACCCATCCTCTTCAGGCGCTTGCACAAGATTGGCATCCAAGGACCCACTCTCTGCTGGATCTGCTCTTTCTTAATGCATAGAACACAAGCTGTCAGCCCGGTACCTTGTTTCCTGGAAGCGTGCAAACTCATCTACAAAGTGCCTCAAGGCTCATCGCTCAGCCCCATCCTGTCCAACACATACATGATCCCTCTGGCCAATGTTACCCACGCACACAACATCAACATCCTCTCCTATGCAGAAAACATGCAACTCGTACTCTTCCTCTCGGACAAGATCCCCAACACAAGTAACTAGTTCACCACCTGCATCACCGAAATTGTTAATTGGATGAAAGCTAGCTGTCTCAAGCACGACACAGACAAGACAGAAGTAGTGATCTTCCACAGGAAAACCTCAAAATGGCACTCTAACTGGTGGCCAAACGATCTGAGACCCATACCCAGAACCCACACCAGGAACTTCAGAATATTCATCAACAGTAAACTTGACAGCACAAGTAAGATCTTCAAATGTGTCCCAAGCAATACTAGAAAAACTGTTACTTATGCCCTACTCATCAGCAAAAACGACAAAGGTGATGGATGGAATGCTCAAATTAGTCTCAGCCACTGGCAAACACACAGGGCCGCATCCTAAATCCATTGTTTTTTTGCCCCATTAGGACCTAGCCATATGCAAATCAGTCCTGACCCTTCTCCTCATGGGAAGAGTCCAGCCCGAGTTGCCAGGCCAGGTTCTCCCTGAACTGGAACTCAAGCAACCCAGAACCACTTTCACCATAATTAGGGCTCATCCCTAGGTATAGATGGTTCCAGAGACTGAGTGAGCCCCAGACCCACGTCTGGGCATACCTGGCTCACTAACAGCGTCATATAAAAAAACGACAAGGTGATGGATAGAATGTCGGAATGAATCTAAGGCACTGGCAATCGCTCGGGCTGCAAACCAATACATCGTTTTATGTGCCCACCATGCCACCTCAGTTTTAATCCAGCCATATGCAAATCAGTCTTGACCCTGATCCTCATGGGAACAGTTCAGCACGAGTCATCAGCAAAGTGAACTATGGCAACACCGTCTATGCCAGGATCATCAAACAACTCGCCAGAAGACTACAAACCGTTCAAAATCCGGCAGCTAAACATATCCTCAACCTCCCACACAGACACAAAACTCACATTGCACCTCTGGGAACTATACTGGTTCCCGAGACAGAAACGTGCTTATTTCAAACTCCTCACATTCATTCAATGTACTGCACAACTTAGGCCCCACCTACCTGAACCGTCGCATCTTCTTCCACCAACAACCCAGACACACTCCTCTCTGCTTGACTCCTACTCGCACACATCCCACACATACACAGAACCAGATCAGGAGGACAGGCGTTCTCTTACATCGTTCCTAAAGTGTAGAACGACCTCCCACTCCACATCACAGCCTCCTCCTCACTTCTTGATTTCCACAAGAAGCTGAAAACCTGGCTTTTCAATGAACCATCCTACTCACCTGCTCAGCTCCAGGATACCATTGCGGGTGATTGTGCTCTTTAGTAATACACATAACATAACAATTAAGAATGCAATTGTAATTGTAAATTGAATTTATATAGTGCTTATTGCCCCTGACGAGACATTGGAGCACTTTGCGGGGAGTAGCACACTACTCCAGATCCCAAGATTAGAGTAAAATAGTTAGTAGACTAGTAATATGTACTTACTTTTTGTCTTATGCTCTGGAGTTCTTGTGTGTTTAGTAGACTTGACAAGGGATTGGATGATGGGAATAGATTAGAAAGGGGAAGCCGTGAGTTGAGAGCAGTGGGCATGTGCGCTTGTTAGCTGGGTGAATTGGCTAAGAGTAGGGGGACGTTTAAGAAGGATATTTGGGAGTTCATAGTAGTCAGGAAGGTTTGGGATGAGTGCAAGAGATGCGAGATGGGACAAAGGATGAAGGAATTACATTTTTTCCTTTTTTTTTTTACAAATAAATGAAATTAACATATACATGTAACAATGTAGTGATATTCATGCAAACATGTACATATATACACATGAAACTTAGTAAAGTTTTAGTAAGTAACCTGAATACTAGCATGGAGTCTAGGCTCACCACTCCAGCATTTCAGAAATCACAGAACCAGTATCTTCTGTAATCTAGCGGTACACATTCCACCAATATCAAATCCCTGTCTTGCCGACCAGCACACTAGAGCTGCTGCAGTGATGAACCGAGATGCATTCCAGATACAGTAACTCCTTGTCAGACCCAGTTTGAGGGGGCCATACGGCAAGCAGGGGCTCCTGGGCCCCAGCCAAGGGGCGGGTTTGGAGCTATGATCAGCAAACGGGGTCGAGTACAGCCCTTCGGCACTTGTCGGGTAGTGATGATCAGCAGTCACAGCCTTACATGAGGTTAATGTGGCGGTGGAACAGGCGCAGCACTCAACAAATACCCAACATAATGACTTGGTTGTCCAGCTCTGTTTATCTTTATGAATGAGAAGTTTTTTAATACACTTTAAAACATAATGCTACACTCTACAAAGGGTCAGGTCATCACAATCTCTGACTCAAGGTCCCTGTCCTCCAGGCAAGGATACCTCCTCTGCTCACCCTCACTCTCTCTCTCAGCTTTAGGGTAACACTGATGTGGGTTCCTCCCTCAGGCAGACTTGTGCACGGAATCTCTCTTTCTTATGTTTCACACCACCTGTGACTCACTTCCGTAGGCCACAACCAGGCCTCCATGTAGTTTAATCTGTGTCCTCCTCCATATGCAGGGAAGATGCGTTGGCCACAGGTGCGGGGCTCGCTGTTCTGTTCCTTGGTAGATGCAAGCCACAAAGCGAGCCAAAATTTGGCAACAGGGAAGAATGCTCTGCATTCAGAACTCTGGTGCTCTTCCAGGCACACGGTGAGTGGGGTGGGGGTTTGGGTCCTGCAGGTGGTCCTCCACTTGGACTGGCTGGTGAGTTTATGGCTGAGCTGGATAAATCTCCCTGAGTATTGAGGCAGTGATGCAGTCCGCTCTGTCTCGGGTCCAGGTGGCAACAGTTGGGCTGCTTCTAACCTCTTCACATTTCAGCAGCATCAGCGTTATCTGATCGGGCGCACTTCCAGTTAGCGTCTCAGGCAAGCCCACTGTCACTCGGTCATGTAGTGGATAAGTGCCTCGACGCAGCTGCTTCAGTTACAGAGGTGTAGTCTGCTCAGGTACACATTGGGCAAGTTATGTTATGTTCTGTTATATAAATTTATAACGCGCACGGCTACTCATGAGTGTCCCGGCACGAAACCAAACAGGGTAAATGCAATGGGCTTCAGGTGAATAAATCTGTTTTCAATTTCTTCTTGAACACAACTGGATCCTGGATGGTGCGCAGGACAAAAGGGAAAGCATTCCAAGCAACCGCCGCTTTCACTGCAAAAGAGCTGCCCCCTATCCTCTGACGCTTAAAACGTGGGACCAGGGCAAGTGCTGCAGGCTAACCTCTGGAAAGTCCTTTAGGGTACACTTGGGCAGCTGACACAGGCTTGGCAACAGTTAAGTCTCTTCTAGTTTGCGCTGAATAGTCCCACCCATGTGCTGAGATCCCAGAGCACTTTAAAAATATATATTTATAACTTTGTACAGCAGTACATGTATGTTTGTAGCCTATAAAGAAAGGCTAAAATGGCCAAATTTAATTTCATTTTAAAAAAGAAGCAAATTGCATACAAATTTGTCACTGCTAGAATAGTGACCCTTGAAAATCTTTCACAAACCTTTTTAAAAAGAAAACGGAAAGGGACTGTGTGACATTGTTAGCTAATAGGCTGCAATGCAAAGTAAAGGAGAGGAAAAAATGGCACTGTGCCTTTAAGAACCTCACAGTACACCCTGTATCCCATCATGCCCCACAGGTGACAGTTAGGTCAGTTCACTTTTCCAGCTCATAGAGACAGAATCTTGGGACACTGAGCTCGGCCTTTTTGGCTTTAAATTATTGGAAAATATTTCAGAAATATTTATTTTTGCATTTATTCGATGCCTTTCAAGGCTTAGAGTATAGTTACGCCTTTTTTGGGCAGAAAATAAAATATTTTCTTGTCAAAGTGCCTTCACCTTTTGTGAAGTGCCCTTCTTGTGGGGAAAAAAGCAGGCCCAGACAAAGCCACACTATGTATTGTTTGTCTTCCGGAACACCATCATCCAAAGACCTGTACCCACTGTCAAACATTCTCCAGAAGAACCCTCAGGGTCAGAGGGAAGATGAGGCTAGTGCCCTCCTCCGACTCCAGGTATCTGCCATAGAGGGTGGTCCAGGAAGAAACACTACCAGAGTAAGAGGTAGGGGTTGAGGAAGAGATACGCCATTGAAAATGTCATTGAGTCACTGCTCGATGTTAAAGCACTCTTGACGTACACCGTCGATGTACCCTTCGACGTCAAGGCCACCATTGGCATCGAAAGCCCATTGATGCTCTGCTCGCCATCTAAGCAAATCTCGATGTCGAAGACACAGTCAATATCAAAAGATCAACAACATTCCCCGGCAACGCATAATATCTCGATGTCGAAGCATATTTCACTGCTTTCATTACCAACAAAGCCTACATCAACCACAGAATCTAGACCTCACTCCACATTAAGAGAAGAGATAGATTCCTATCTACCTTGAACAAATTCACCACAATGACCTCAAAGTTTACAACAAAAAAGTGGCCACACAGATCAGACTCAGATTATTCCGTGGGTCACTCCTGAGATCCAGCTTTCAAGCACCATCACCTAGGAGATCAACATCTGCTCATTTTTCTCCAGGTATACCACCTAATACAGCGCCAAAAACTCCTACTGCTCCTGTAAGACCCTTGAGCAGCACACAACTGACTACTTCTCCCAGATCTCCACAAAGATCTAGAAGTTCAAGAAGTCTCCATCACTCAAGATCTCTAACTAGATCTGGGAGAACTTTTAAAAGCCGGTCAATGTCCAGATGTTCCAGAAAATTGAGAAGGAGATCACGATCTTGGGACAGAATGCGATCTCCAACCTGGGCTACCACTGCTAGCTCATCGGTCAGATATTATTCTCCTACTCTGACAGATACAGCTCCAACAAGAGTCTCGCAGTAGATGATCTACTAACCTTTAACAATATGTTTGTAAGAGGAGCAGCAAAGTTAAACATCAACATACCTACTCCTACTACATCAGCCTCTGTTATTTTTTAAACCCTTCATCACAAAGCGACATCAAGACCTTTATTTGGTCTAGTCCCTGGTCTGTTGGAATCTGCGATGCAGCTATTTCTCACGCCTGACCAGGATCCTCTGTTCCTTAGAACAGACCATTCTCCAGATTCGGTGATTGTAGCCACAGCAACGAAATCTCTTACTAGCGCTCCTTCCTCTTTCGTACTACAGGGTTGGCATCTACAATGAAAGTTACCAGTCCTACTACCCGTTTGGGGAAATTTGATAGGTCTCTATGGGATTTCCTTCAAAGATTTATGGAAAAGCACCCCAAAGAGGACAAGCAAGACTTCCAAGAAATTTATAAAGAGGGAGGCCTGATATCAAACCAAATAAGTGCAGCAGCTGACGTCAGACTAGCTGCTCTTGGTTATTGTCATAGAATTCATGCATGGAGGACTTCTTGGCTGAGACTGAGTGGAATCAAACCTGAAACACAACATCACATGAGGAATTTGCCATTTTCGGGGAACACACTCTTTGGATCTCATGCAGACAACAAAATATCTTGCATGAAGACTGAAATAGAAAGTTTGAAGGTTGGTGGTCTGCAGAAAAGATAAGAATACCATGGGAGGTCCCGGCCCTGTGATAGGAGATATTTTATTTAGGGGTTCAAACCCCTTACTGGTCTCACCACCAGCAGCAACAACAGAGACAGCCATATCACTCTTGTAAATTCTCCAGAGGTAGGGGAAGCCAACAACAACAATAATCTACGCCCACAAGAAAGCCTCTCGCCAAGCATGATTTGCTACTTCCCACTTCTCCATCAGTCACTCCAGTGGGTGGAAAGTCTTGTTGAGCATCTGGAAGAGTGGTGTTTCAAAAAACAGACAAATGGGTCTTGAATATTGTTTAGAATAGATACTCTCTTTGTTTCAAGTCCCCTCCTTCCTTCTGTTCCACTAGCCAAAACATCCGCTTATCAGAAAGATCTAATGCAGATAGAAGCCAACAGTTTATTGCAGGAAAATGCTGTAGAAAAGGTTCCTCATCAACAAAGAAGATTAAGAATTTATTCCCGATACTTTCTGGTTCGAGAAAAGGACCAACAGAAGAGTTCAGTTCCATTCTCGATCTTTGAGTTTTAAACAAGTGCATTAATAAAGAAAACTTCAAGATGTTGGCATTACACCAGGTCTATCCTCAACTGCATCATGGAGACTGGATGTGTGCCATAGACCTTCAAGATGCTTACTTCCACATTCCAAAAAATAATAAAACATCAAAAGTTTCATCGGTTAATTGTATACTTCAACCATTTCCAATACAAAGTCCTACCTTTCGGACTAAAATCAGCCCCTTGAACATTTGCAAGATGCCTGGCCATTGTCACAGATCATCTAAGGAAACAAAAAATCTTCGTCTATCCATACATAGATGACTGGCTAATAAAAAGCATGTCATCAGAGGAGACATTGAAACATTTCCAAATATGCCTCAAAATATTAACCAAGTTGAGTCTTCGGGTGAACCTTGAGAAATCTAAAACTTACCCTGTGCAAAAAATGCAATACCTTGGAGCGATACTAGATACATAGTCCACAAAAGTGTATACTTCGGAGTAGAGGTTATCATCCGCCCATTTGCAGTGTCACGATTTGTTGCGTACTCTTCATCCAGTGGCAGATTGCATCCCCTATTGGGGTCAATGGACTCTTGAACCTTTCTGCTTTCACATGCTAGACTTCACATGAGGCGTTTACAGAGGACTAGCAGAACCAGTTCTCGGACCACTGGGAAAACAAACTGATTCTCTCACAGTCTGCAATCCAATCCCTTCCATAGGGGAAACAACCAAAGACCGTACTGAAAGGGATATCGTTCCATCAGGATCTTCCAAGTCAAACTCTAGTCACAGATGCATCTCTCCAGGGATGGGGAGCTCACATGGGAACCCAGGGATTATGGCCAGACAAAGAAAGCACCTACCATATCAACCTTATAGAATTGAGAGCTGTTTATCTGGCTTTGAAGTCTTTTCTACCATCCATAACAGCAAACTCCCTTGAATGTCAAGCCATATGGAAATGGTTGATAGCCAGAAATGTAAAAATAATGAATTTTCACTTTTCATGTGTTCCAAATGTACAAGCAGACTCACTCAGCCGAGTATTTCAAGAAAACCACAATTGACTTCTAAGCAATGAAGTCTTGCCAGAAGTTTTTCAAGCCAGGGCTATCCACAAATAGACTAGTTTGGAAACACAAACAACAGAAAATGCCAAGATTACGCATCCAAATTTTACCAACCTTTTGATCGATTGGTCGAAGAAATGTCTTTACACATTTCCCCCAATGCCTCATGCAGACAGTTCTCGTAAGTTCTACCAGTCCAAAACCAGAATGATAATGATGGCACCAGAATGGCCTCATCAATGGTGGATCACGGACCTCCTTTTCCGGTCAGAGCAACCTCCAAAGAGACTGTCATGAAGAAAGGATCTCCTGTACAAGATCAGAGGCCAGGTCTTGCATCCGAGTCTGCCATCACTGAACTTAACGGCCTTGCTTCTGAATTCCTGCAATCTGGTTATCTAGGTCTTCCACACGACTGCGCGAGCATTCTACGAGAGGCTAAACGATCTTCCACTAGGGAATTGTGTGCCTTTTAGTGGAAAAAAAATGTACCCTTGGTGTATTCAGAGCAGCCACAATGCATCTTCGTGTCAAGAAGATATGGTGATGTCTTACCTACTTCATCTGGCAAAGTCTGATTTACAATTTTCTTCTATTAAAGTATGCCTTGCGGCTATAACTGCCTGTAGAATATCTCCATCACAAACCTCCTTCTTTAGAATGCCTGTAGATAAAGATTTTGTGGAAGGTTTTAAAAAGATATTTCCTCCTGTTAAGTCACCTTCTCCTCCTTGGGAACTTAACATTGTTCTAATGGGACCCCACCTTTGAACCCATACATAAAGCCTCTTTAAAACATCTTAAGTGGAAAGCAGCTTTCTTAGTTTCTATTACCTCCGCGTGAAAGTTTGTGAGATTCAGGCTTTATGTTCTACTGAACCATACACGGTATGCCATAGTAATAAAGTGGTAATTAGAACACACCCCGCTTTTATTTCTAAGGTGGGTTCAGAATTTCATGTTAACCAAACCATCTCATTACCTACATTCTTTCCCAATCCTTAAACTCCAGCAGAGGAATCTCTACATTCTTTAGATGTTAAAAGAGTTCTGAAATTCTGTTAGACAAAACTAAAGATATTTAAAAATTAGATAGTCTTTTCATAAATTACGGTCCAGTAAGAACTGGCATCATCATCAAAGTAGTTCATTTCTATATAGATATTCACCTGTATACTACTTCCATATCAGCTTGCTAACAAGCTTGTACCGGGTAGATGTAAAGCATATTCCACACAGGGAAAAACTGCTACGATAGCCCTTCTTAGAAACATTCCCTTTTCAGAAATCTGTAAAGCCACTACTCTGAGTTCTGTTCATACTTTCACTAGACACTATTGTCTAGATTCAGACTTAAGAGCGGATACTCAAGTAGGGCAGGGTTCTTTGAGGAATGTTTTCAAATGATTCCTCGATCTGATCTTTATTTCTTGTCTGCTTTTTTATGGGATGGGTTTGCTATTCTTTTAAGTGCTTATGAGTATTGACGAGAATCCCCTGGAAGAGAAGGAAAAGTAACTCACCTGTAATCCTACTTCTCTTCCGGTGGGTCCTCCTCAAAGTCATAAGCCACCCTCCCCCTTCCCTCCCCACACAAGAACTACTACTTCTTTCAGCAATTTGTCACCCAGAGTCCTCTAATTCTGACCTACCTGTCACCTGTGGGGCATCATGGGTACAGAGTGTACTGTGTGGTTCTTTTAAAAAAAAATATATATTTTATTTATTGGTATTTACACAGTACAGCAAAAACGCTGAATTTTCAGCATGCATAATGTACGATCTGTTAGTACCATATGAGGAAAAACTGAGAAAAGAAACAGAACAAAGAAACTAATACAGTGCATTTTCTCAAAGAAGAATTACACAGGTAAAGCTTGTCCTGGCAGCTGTCCAACATCGACAAATCGATTCGAGATTGCTACATTTCGGTTCCATAGTCATTCGTTGAAAAAAATAAAAAAATATTCCAGTCGGTTAGTCTATGGGTGGGTAATCTGAAGTGTCAACGGGGGCTTTGCCATTTATCTCCTCACTTTGTAGAGCCCACATTTTCCCAGCTAGGTGGCTGCTGGTACACTCGTCTCGCATACCCGGAGTTTGATACTGAGGAGTAATTTTGCGTATATAGTTCATTCAGATTCTTCCGAATGTATCCGCAAATAATCCTTCAATGGCTGCATATATTTTTGGGACATGAGGTGAGGGGCTGCAGTATGGTATATATGTTGCTAGTAGTGTTTCAGTATACTAAGTAACGAATCCAGGCCTTCACCGTTGGGACCTGTGCGCCTCCCCAATGTAAGGAAACCTGCCCTTTGGCAATCAGCAGGGCAATTGCAGTAAATCGTCTCACCCCCGCTGGCAGCAGCTTGACATAGCCCAGTAAGGCCATCAATGGAGCGGGTTGTAGTGTATGATCAATCATCAGGGATAAGTGGTGGAAGACCTTCCCCCAATACGCCCATGTAGGTCTGCAGTTCCAGCCAGGCCAGGTGCGAGACGTCCGCACATTCCCCAGCACATCTTGAGCATCAGTGTGTTTTGTTTGGGTCTATCTTGGCTTGCAGGTAAGGTGTTGCGTATGCTCTGTGTAAGTATTTAAAATGTAACAATTTATGCCGATGGTTATTGGATATGAATCGTGTCTGTTCACAGCAGTAGAACCACGTCTGGTCTGGTAGGGAGAATCCAAGGTCCCGTTCCCAGGCCTCACGCGCTTTTATCCTAACCCTGGGCCGAAGTGTTAGAGCTAAATGATATAGTCGTGATACAAGATGGGTCCCGTCTGCCCCTGTAATAATGAGCGTGAGTGGGGAGAAATCCACCGGCTCCTGTGAAGCAGATGGGAGTTCCCGGCTGATGGCGCTGCGTACCCTGTGCAGTATAAACTTGTCCATATATGGTGCATCGCGGTTCACTGTCATGTCATCAACTGTACGTCATTTTGTGTCTTTAAAAAAATCACCAATGGTTTGTATCCAATATTTACCCAGTGTACGCTTAGTTAGCGTTTCCACCGTCGGGGGAATCCAGGGGTTGTCCGGCAATGGTATGTGTGGTGAGTAGAGACATTCAGCCTGTAGATATCTTTGTAGTTTGGTCCAAGCCCAAAAAGTGGTTTGCAAGGTTTGTATCTCGGCTGGGTTCCGGTCCAGCCCCCGTGGTATAATAACAGATATTGCATGTGGACGCGCCTGCGTATTTTCTGGTTTCAATTCTGCAATCGGGTGTCCGAATGATACCAGAAGTATGTAAAGTGTATTTGGGTTATTAAGTAATATAGGTAGAAGTGAGGGACCCTGAAACCCTCACTTTGAAATGGCATGGTTAGCGTGCTCCATCGAATACGCGGTTGTTTGCCTGCCCATACAAGCCTAATAAGCAGTCCGCGTGGTGTGTCGAAAACTTTAGTTGTTAGGGCGATCGGACTATTAAGGAACAGATATAAAAAATGCGGGATATCCACCATTGTAATGGCTATCCTGCCCGCTATTTATAGTGGGAGTTTAATCCAGCGTTCAACCTGTACAGTAAGCTTATCTATCGCCGGTCCGTAATTTAGTCTAATCACTTCAGGGGCGCTGCAATGTAGGAAAACGCCCAGATATCTTGGAGGATCGGAGCACCAATGCAACGGGAAGTCTATAGTAAATTGAATGGTGGCCTGTGTAGGAGGAAAGACCTCAGATTTATTCCAGTTGATAGTAAGGCCGGAGAATACTCCGAAGCGCACCACCTCCCTGAGCAGTGAGGGAAGGTTAGCAGCCGGCTTTCTGACAAACATTACTTCATCCACATTAAAGGAGGTTAGGCACGGTCCACTGTGAAATCGCAGTCCATGCTGCAGGTGTCGTTCCTGCAACTGCCGTGCAAGGGGATCCATGGCGATAATAAATAGTAGGGGTGATAGTGGACATCCCTGCTGGGTGCCCCGCGTTAGTTTGAATTGCACAGACATCCCACCATTTACCCGCAGGCGAGCCACAGGGTCAGTATAAAGCAGGCGTATCAGGCTGGAGAAGTCGGCTGGGATTCCAAGCTTCTGCAGCGTGGCATATAGGAAAGACCACTCCAATGAATCAAATGGTTTTTCAGCATCCAACAAAATTGCAGATGCCGGAAGTGTGGGCTCCAGCTGGTTGAGAACCACAAACACTGCACGGAGATTCACCGAAGTGGACCGTTTTGGTACAAACCACGCCTGGAATGGATAAATGGTTTTGTCCACCAACAAGGATAAGCGGGTGGCAAGAACTATGGCCAAAATCTCATAATCGTGATTTAATAACGATAAAGGTCTCTATGAGGCACATCTGTGCAATGGTTTATCGGATTTGAGTAAGAGTGTGACTATTGCCTCCCGCATGGTGGGGGAGAGTGCCCCCTCCTCCATAGCCTCCACATATACCTCCAATAGCCGGGGGGCCAAAAGGGTCTTATAGGCCTTGTAAAAGTCCCCTGTCAGGCCGTCTGATCCAGGGGCTCGCCACTATCTAGGGCATCTATCGCTTGTGAGATTTAGTCTAGTTCAATGGGTGCCGCTAAAATTGACGTTGTCCCTCGTCCATCCAAACCATTGCCACCCCTCATCAAGGTAGTTTGCAAGGGTATCTCCCGTCGTGGGGGCCCCGCGATATGTAAAGATTAGTATAATAGGAGAGAAAGGCAGCGGCAATCTCCTCTCCCGGCACAAGCGTTGTCCCATTTTCTAGTTCAATCTGTGTAACATAAGAGGACTGATAATTGGGACAAAGTAACTTGGCCAACGTACGCCCAGGTCGCTCTCTGTCACCATATGTCCGTGCCCTGGCGTATTTGCCAATATAATTGACCTCACGTGCCGCTAACTCCTGAAATTCTGTTAGTAGCAACGCTCGTTTATGCATCGCCTATGAGAGGAGTCCGCCGCTTGAGCGCTTCTATTAATTCCCGGAGTTTCCCTTCCACCACCTCCATCTCCCAGCGAATAGATCTCAGTACTCCCTCCTGCCTAGAAATGCATATTCCCCCGATATATACTTTGAAAGCTTCCCACAGGGGGGGGACTGCAGTCCCACTGTACCTGTGTTAAGCTGAAAGTACTCAGTTATAGTGTTTCTGACCTTACTTCGAAACACCTCATCTAGAAGAGCTTCTGATGGGAACCGCCTGCAAGCATGGGGGGAAGTCATATTGGGGATGATCAGTGTCAGAGACACAGGCGAGTGATCTGACAGTGTGCGCGGGTGATGATCGATTGAAGTAGCTGCTACTAGGAGGCAGGGAGAAAGATACCAATGGTCTATTCGAGAACATGTGCCTTGCGGAGCTAAATAGAATGTGTACTCCCGCTCCGCAGGATGATGGGCCCCAGGGATCTCTGAGAAGAAATGACTGCATGAGGGAGGTGAGTGCCTGAACTGCATGAGGTTTGGTAGTCTGTCGTGTGCCCGTTGTGTCAATCGTTGGGTCTAAGGTGAGGTTAAAGTCGCCCCCCATTAGGATATTGTCAATTTCTAATCGTGTCATGTGTTCTGCTATGATGGGTAAGAAATCAGTGGATCTATATTTGGGGTGTATATATTGACCAAAAGGATCTGGTGAGCCCCCATCATGCCCGCCACTGATCAGTATCGTCCCTTTTCATCAGCCACCACCTCTCGGACACGAAAAGGAAGCAAATATGAATCAGAATACATACTCCCCGAGAGTAAGGAATATAATTGGCGAAGAATCGATTGTCCCCCCACAGAGCTGCAAACCGGTCTGTGGGCTGTGGGGGATTATGAGTTTCCTGCAAAAAGGCGACCTTTATGGCATGTCTGGTCAAATAAGGCAAAACCTGAAGTCCCTTTCGGGGGTTAGAGAGCCCTCTGGCGTTCCACGTCAGACACTTCAGCAATTGTCCTCTTTGCTTCATGACTAATGGGGGTATTTATGTGATAATGTGATGCTTGTACCCATAATCAGATGTGTGTTATGTTCCTGCTGGCACGCCATGTTAGTTTTGCTCTGTATAGTAAAACTTGCAAACATAAACTTTCGAACCAATCAACTACTCCCTCCCACAGCGGACACCTAGGAAACAGTATCCGTTGCATCCCTGCACATTTCCCATTAAACAACTTCAAATCAGAACTGTAGGAAAATTCCTAGGGGATAGGCAACACTCTTGGGAGTCCGCTGATAAGAAGCAATGTGTTGTTGAGTATGTAGTAACAGCCATATGGACATAGTACCTTCAGGATACTATCCTCCCCATCACCTCACTGTCAGGCGGTCGTAGGTCCCCGGATGTCCATCAGTTGCCAGCGAGTCCGACCGCACCAGACATTTTAGATAATCACTGTCTAGTCTATAAGAGTTTATATGTCAGTACGCTCTGACAGGGTCTCCATTGCCTCTTCACCACTCGCTCTGGTGCTTTTCCTGGCATGCTGTTGTGTCCAATATTTGGTTGCTTCCTCCGGTAATTCAAATATCTGCGCTTTGCCATTAACTTGAATGCTCAGTCGTGCCAGGTAAAGCATGGCATAACACATGTTTGCCTTCTGTAGAGTTCGTTAAATATCCCCAAATTTACACCGCGCTTCTTGCACCATCGGTGTGAAGTCTGGGAAGAAAGCTAAGCCGGAGCGCCACATCTCTATTGTGATAATTAAGTAGTTTCGCAATGATCAGCCGCGGAGGAGTGCCAGGCGCCGGGCGCGGTCCAAGTGATCAATGTGCCCTTTCCACTGCAAACGTTGAGGAGAACGCTTCCCTGCCAAATAGTTCCACCAGGATTTTCTCAACGTAGTTGGCCATAGAGCCAGTGTTGGTGGACTCCGCCACTCCCGCAATACCTATGTTGTTGCGGCGTGAACATGCCTCCAAATCTTCGTCCTTGGATGCAACCACTTTGAGCATTCTTTCGACTCTCTCCAGCCTCTCATTGGTCGTGGGCTGTAGGTCCTCCAGGCTTGACACTCGCTGTTCCACTTCATCAATTCGGGTCCCCTGCTGCTCTATATGGGCATTCATACCCTCCAGACGGGTAGTAATTGTGTCAAGCCGAGCATCAATTGATTTGAAACCGGCCCGCAACTCTACTATGATGGCCGCCGCACCGTCCAGTGGGGAGGCCCCTGCTCCCAGTGGATCCTCCGTTTCGTTGCGTCGAAGGATAACTGATGCTGTTTGAGGACCAGTGCATCCCATCTCCAAGTCAGGCAGCACACAGCATTATCAAGGAAAGGGACAGTCAGACACGTCGCAGCACACCCTGAAAAAACTCTAACTACGATTTGCGGCTCTCACAGTTGAGGGTTATGTGAGTCCTCCCAGCAAATATTTCAGATGGCTTGCACTGCAGTAACCTGGGGCATTGAATTACAGCCGCATGCCTGTCCGGTCCAGTTCACCTGAGGGCAGTGGGGCAACACAGTTGGTCTTGCATTGCATGTAGCTGTTCCCCTACGATCTGCTCTCAATACGCTATTTGATGGGGGGCGGTGGAAGTGAGGGGCCGTTGTGTACACTTCACGTCCCCCCACCAGGACAGCCCTTATGACCGTGCTTCGTGCCACGGCTCTGTATCGCTGGTGGAGGGGGGGGGTCACCACCCCAAAGGCCCCATGCACTTGCCGCCACGGCCCCCTGGTGTCGATCTCCTGGCACTCTGCTGTGGCATGTAGCCGCGCCGGGGATCACATCCCCGTCTAGGCCCCACAGCCTCCATACACCTCGGAGCCAACACCTCTCCGTGCCGCAGCTACGGTCGCCCAAGGCCCCGCCCTCAGGCTTACCCGAGACCCCTGTCGTCTCTGGGCCTCCGAGGGCCACGTCAGGCCCCGGGCAGAGCACGTCCTTGTAGTGCCCCCCTGGGCCAATCAAGCCCGCAAGCAGTGCATTTAGTACCACCACCAGAGTAGCATCACCGCCATTCTCATCAGTGATCTAGGGGCTCACTATAAGAGCGGGCGGCTGTTACTCGTCCACGGTGGTTCAAGAGCTTCGTAGTCAGACAGCCATCTTGGTTGCTGGCTTGGCCACACCCTACTGTGAGGTGCTGCCCGTTTTTCTCTCCTGTGGTTTGCATTCCAGCTTATTGGCTAACAATGTCTCACATTCCCTTTCCTCCTTTTAAAAAAGGGTTGTGATAGATTTTCTATGGTCACTTTTTCATCAGTGACTCATTTTTATGTTATTGGCTTCTTTTTGTAAATGAAAATTAAATACAATTTAATTTGACCATTTAGCATTTCTTTGTAGGCTACAAACATTTACAAAGGTATATATGTATAATTTTAAAAGCGCTTCGGGATCCCTGCATATTCAGTACTTATGGCGTTGATGAGGATTCCCCTGGAGGAGAGCCAGGATTACAGGTGAGTAACATTTCCTTCTTCAGCGGCACATTCGGTCCGTTCAGGCACAAGCACCACGGAACAATAGCAAGGGTGACTGGCTCCAGACTGGGTGCAAACCAGTCCTGCTCCTGGGAGTCTTCGGTGGACATTCCCTTAGCACTGGTGTCAGCCAGTCTTGTCCATGCTGGTAGTCTGTTCCTGCAGGGTTGGCTGGCTCCTTCCCTTTTCTCTTAGGCACGTAATTTCCAGGCACTCCAGCTGGGAAACAGTTCTTCAGATCAGACTCCAGATGTCTCCTCACTTCTGGGAAGGTGGCTGTATTGAAGATACCAGCTCTGGTTACGCAGTATTCCTCTGGGTACTCTGTGGAGCCCACGTTCCTTGGTCAGAGAAAGCGACAAGAGGTCAAGAGTTCACTATTCCGTACAGGAACAGCAGAGAGCTCTTTTCCAGACTGACTTAGGGCCTGACTCAGATCTAGGCTTGACTACCGCTGTCCTACCGGTCCCAAGTACTCCATCAAGCTGAAGGTGGTCCGCCCACCGTATTTAGATGTTGTGTCAATAGACAGATGACCGCCGCAGCGGTGATCTTCTCTGCTGGCTAACAGATCTCTGTCACCGTCATGCCGGCGGGTTTGCGCCGAGCAGATTTAGATGTTCCCTTTGTGCTTGCGGTGTTCTGGCGGCGGAGTCCTGACGGACTGAGGCCATGGTGGTGTGGAGACAGCTAAGTACTACTAATCATTATTGTACTACAGAGATATGTTGTGAATGTGCCATTATGTATATGTATGTAATGTGTAATGCCATTTTCTTACACATAGTATTGCACTCCAACAACATGCACACACTATAGACTGTACACCCATATGCACCACAAGCACAAAACCCCCAAGCTCCATCACTACAATAAAAAAATGTTTGTGTCAATTCAGGTGTGTTCATTTTACCTTGATAAGTTTCAAAATGTACACTACTGCATTGCGCATGAGAAAAAAATTGCATGTAAGAGTAATGCAAAAACTACACGAGGCTTCTGCAATTCTCAACACACGATTCACAGTAATACTATTGTAAAAGTAGATTACCTTAGATTCCGGCGACAACAGAGTCGTTTGACTTTGTGCAGTTGAAGCAGCAAAGGGGGGACCCGTGCAATGGGGTTCAAGACGGAAACAGAAGTGGGAAACAGTGAAAAAGGTAAGTTCCTACCTCATTTCCTTCGATTCCGCCAACTCAGAGTAGGAGGTATTCCCACCGCGATTGCCTCGACGGAAAGGCCCAAGGCCCAGCTCTCCTGTGCTGCTGCACTGCTCTGCTTCCTCCCCTGTTTTTCTGAGTGCTTTCTCTTGCTTTTCCTTAATTTTTTACTGATTTCTCCTTCCTGCCCCCCCCATTTTTCGAAGTGCTTTCTCCTGCTTTTTCCTCGTGTAGGAAGGTAGGATCCTTCTGCATGGTTACCCCCACTTTGTGCCTGGTGCTGTGATGGTTTCTGACTAGTCTGTCTGGGATCCTGCTAATCAGGACCCCAGTCTCTGTGCTTCTTTCCTAAATTGGACATGCTGAGTACTTAGGTACACTCCAGATTGGCTACTGGTGTACCCTGATAAGTCCCTAGTATATGGTACTAAGGTACCCAGGGCATAGGTACACCAGGGTTCCCCAATGGGCTGAAGCATGTATTATGCCACCCATGAGAGACCACTCAAACTGTAACTACAGGCCTGTCATTGCAGCGTGTGTAAGCTGGTGCTAGCACCACTTACGACAGATATAGGTTTCCCTATATCTAAGGTCACTGCACTTAAAACCTATAAGTCACCCCTAAAGGAGGTCTTTCAATCCTGAAGGCAGGGTGCTCGGTTCTAAGTGTGAGGGTGCCCCTGCATGCGCAGGACACCCCTACAGCCTTCGGAGTCCATTCTCCTTGGTTGTAAGTGCATCAGCCATTACAATACATAGAGTGGCCATGCGTCATTATGCGATGACCATCTCTAAATTGTCTGTAACAAACCCTATCAAGTATGATTCCATTCACTGTAAAGCTCCTTCGGGAGGCCCTCAGTGCTCCCCGTACCAGTCTTCTAGACCCGGACAGCACAACATGGCTGCTGCTGTCCAGAGACACGAACCTGCCCTCCTGCTGCTGAGCCAAGCTCAAGCAGGGGAAGGCAGAACAACAGGTATCCTGTCAAAAGGAGGTGTGGCCACCTCCCAGACAGGGTTTAGTGTATTGGGGCCGGGTGGGAGCGCTTGCTAGCGCCACTCAGTCTGCTTGAAGGGCACATTTGGTGCCCTCCTTGCATAGTCCAGTTCAAACCAGCCCAGGGAGCCGTTGGCTCCCGCTCTGGCATGAACTGGGCAAAGGACATGGGAGTATCCTCCCCACAGTCCAGCCCCTCCTCTGGGAGAGACCCCTGAATTGTCCCAACCCTTTCCTTAGGGTATTTAATGGCTTACCTGTAGATGGGTCCCTAGATTCGTCGTGGGACAAGATTAATTTCAAGACACCACTTCTTCGACCGTCTGGGCACTCCGGATTTTGCTCTGGGCCTCAAGACTGCAACTAGGAAGACTCCTGCTGCTCCTGGTCTCGCCGCCTTGCTCGTCTGCTGCAACGTCTGTACCTGTGCTCCATACAGGAACCGTCCAAGACCTGTGGACATCCAAGACACCTGAAAGAATCTCCCTTGAAGTGAAGGAGTCTCTTCCCTGCATCTACAGGCACCGCAACTAAGCTGACCGGTCTGCTGATCCTGATCTCCCATGGACTCCGAAAGGCTCAGTAACACAGATGGTGATTCTTTACATCCCTCGAGGCCTGCCCTGTCCTCTCACCAAGTTTGAGACCAGTATCCCTCGTCGGAGCCGCAGGAACCGAACCCCTGTGCACCACGTCGACTTGCTGTTGTAAAGGCTTGTTGGCTTTCTTCCTCCAAGATCTTCGGGATCCATGTAGCCCTAACTTCAAGCATCTCTTGCGACCAAGATCTTTGTCCTCACCGCATCACTTGCACCGTGTTCCTGCATCTTCTAGTGAGCTGCTCGAGGTTCCCTTGCAACTCCAGTGCCTCCAGCCTGTGGGTCCTCTTGAGGGTCTTCTTTGATTTCTGTGGGCTCCCCTGATGGTTCAGGGCCTCCCCTGACTCCCCTGCTTGTGGTGAGTCACAGGGACCTTGCTGGTCTCGACACTGCAACTTCTTCTCTTTCCACGTTGTTTGTAGTTGCCAAGGCTTGTTGCCAAGGCTTGTTGGTGCTCCCGACGGACACCGACCCCTCAACTCTTGTCATTCGACATGGGACAGTTCGTGAACGGCTCCTGGTCTTCCACAGCGTCGCCTGGTCCTCACAGCTGCAGCTCCAAGGTCACCTTTATCTCCCCTGCAACACCCAACTTCAGTGGGCATTCGTCTTCCGTGCCTCCTGGTCACTCCTGAGTGGCATAGACTCTGTCACCTCTGCTTGCAGGTACTTCTCACCTTGAATCCACCTTTGGGTTCCACCGGACACTTTCACCTTCTCCAGCAGCGGCATCTTCCTGAAGTCCCCCTTTGAGTTCGATGGCGGTTTCCGATGCCACTTCACACCTATGAAACCGGCTTCCCTGGTGTAGGTATCCTGGTTCCTAGGGTATCCACGCATGGGGTGGCCCTCCAACCTTCTGTCTTCCACAGGGTTTCTTCAGGGTCCACTGGGAAGGGTCATTCTTCTTTAAAATTGCAACCTCAACTTACCTGTTGACTTATATTGAGAACGCGGTCGTGTTCCCACACGGCCTCAGTGGGGTTCCTAGATACTCACCTTGGGTGGTTCCTTGGGTCCCCGTCACTTCTATGTCTTCTGGGTACAGTTTTGACTTGAGTCGTGGTTCGCATACCACTATTTTAGTATATGGTTTGGTCCCCCCCTGGCGACCACTGTGTATTCGTGCTACTTACCTGTTTCTATTACAAAGTATTCGTGCATTGTGTATATCTACGGTTGGGAGATACCTGTATGTGTCAGTGAGGATCTTATAATTAATACATATTTTTATAAATACACTGTGTGGTTCTTTTTCACTTAATCTATACTTATACAATTAAGTACTGATAAAACAAGCTGCTTTACTCTCTTTCTGGACTAAGCCTGAAGGCTGCTCTCCACAGCTACCACTTAGAGAGCTTTCTAAGGTTGTCTAAGATCACTAAAATCACCATAAGGGTTGTCTGGATTGGTGCAGGGTGCTTCACTTACATAAGTGTGCACCATATACTAAGCCAGCTCACACCTCGTTTTTCAGTGCTTCTTGTTTTTTCCTTATTTGCCACTCCCGCCCACCCGCCTGTTTTCGCCCCTCCTGCCTAGCCCCACCCACCGCCTCCCAGCTCCCCTCCCTTCTCCCAGGACCTACTCAATGGAGGCCGCAGTGCGACCCCATTGAGCAGGCCCCAGGCCCAGCTCTGCCGTGCTGCTGCATCGCTCTACTTCCTCCCATTTTTATGAGTGCTTTCTCCTGATTTTGCCTCGTTTTCAACTGCTTTCTCCTTCCTTTCCCTCTATTTTTCTGAGTGCTTTCTCCTGATTTTGCCTCGTTTGCTACTGCTTTCTCTGCGAAGTAGCTAGCATCTCCAGCACCTTGAGACCTTGATTTGCCGCCCTTTATAAATCTTGAAGGATTGATTGATTGAATTTGAACGGCGGGAATCTTGCCTGGACTCCCTCCGACAGTCGCTTCTGTCTCTAACGCCGTCGATGTGGGAGCAAGATCCTTGCGAAGGCGGCGGCGGCGGCGGCACTCTGACTGTCTTCCCTCCATAGATCCGACAACATCTAAATTAAGTGTGCGGCCCACCAAGTCGGCGGGCGGGAAGACCGTTGAAAAAGCGACAGCAGGACCGGATCCACCAACATCTAAATCAGGCCTTTAGTCTTTGTTTGGAGCGATGCTTGTCACTGCAGGGTCGTCTCCAGGCTGGGCCGCAAAAGAGGCACAGCGAGGTGTGAGTGTTCTACACCTGCCAATCAACAGCCACACTTACCGTGATCAGGAAAAGAGACAAACGTGGGACCCCTTCCAAAGGACCTTCCACACTCTGAACAATAGAGACTGCAGTCCCGCCCTTCACCAAATGTCTGTATTCAGAAAGACTAACCAGCAGCTCTTTGCAGGAAAAAGTATCTTATTGAATTACTAAAGGGAAGTCCGCCTCCTCTTTCCCCACTTCAGTGTCTAGGTTCCCTCCCTCTAGTGTCTGGAATGACAGCAGCACACTTCCACTATCTGGAGATCTCCATCTTGTGCACATGAACAGGTCAGGGGATTCCAAAAGGAACTAACTAGCATCATTTATTCTGATTTACTCAGAAACACATGATGCATGCATCACGCTGGCTAATCACCTATATAAAGGCACACATACTCTATGATGTTAGCACAAGGATATGGGTCTAGCTTTCAGTAGTGGAACTTTACACGGATGGGACAGTAGGACTCCCTTCCCATGACACAGTTAAAAAGGTCTGGTCGCAGCTTATGATCACTCAAACTTGATATGCTGCCACCCCCACTCTACATGCTAGTACCAGCGACGGGCACGGTAAGCATGCACTTATCCAGTATTAGGGTATCTTTCATAGATTCACATGCCTGAATCATTCCCCGTCGTCGAGATGGGAGTCCCGGTAAATTAGAAAAGTAATGTCTTATTAGACATAGAGAATAATAGGCCTAAGGCCTCTCATTAGTAACATATCCAGGTCCTTTTGTGAAAAGGACCAAACTCTAAAACCACAGCCAATCAGCTGTCACCACCCTTTGGAACCTTCCTGGCAGGAGCTCTGGTCCCTCAGATTTTCTACTGCACGTCGTGCTGAGGAGTCTCCAACTGAGCTCTGCTCAGGTTTCCTACTTTACAGCTTTTAATATCTAAAATAAGGTATTTCTTCATCCTTACCTTTGTCTGAGTGAAGTCCCAGATTGTCTTCATGTCAGACACTCAGAAAAAAGGCCTTTTTAGGCCCTGTGCAACCTGCAGGAAGAAGAGGCTGCACATTGACGATCCCCACAAGGACTGCCTGTATTGTCTTTACCCGGGCCATTCATCTAAGGACTGCAAGGTATGTCGTACCTTTTCTTCAAACACCCTAAAAGACCGGGAGGGACGGCTTTTAATTTGGCTGCAGAGGCTAAAGGACAAACAAGACCCCTTGTCCTCTGAGGAGAGTGAGACTTCGTCAAGGGCCTCCTCAAAAACTCCTCAAAAGGTCTAGAGATATTTCTCCAAGCCCTTCGTCGCAGCAACCTGCAAAGAAGACGCACAAAAAGTCTTCAGAGGTTTCCAAAAGCAAAAAATTGCCGTCTTCAGACCCTGCGACTCCTTCAATTAGAGTCCAGCATTCCTTCAAAAGCCCTCCTCAGGCTCGTGCCGACGATCTCAACGACGACGTCTCCTGTCACTGCCAGAGTTACAACGTCGACGACGACAGTCTCTACTATGTCTGACTCGTCCGCATCTCGTTCATCGTCGACGACGACAACATCTTCGTCGACGGCACACGTGGCCTTGTCGACGATAAAAATCAAGAAGTCGTCGTCGAAGATGCTGTCGACGGATCAATCGACGACGAGCCTCCCGTCGACGGTCACAGCCACATCGACGACGGCGCCACCGTCGACGATCATTTCACCGCCGACGACCCTTCCATCGACGCCGATGTTGCCGTCGACGGCGCCCTTGCCGTCGACGACGCCGTCAACGAAAATTTCACCAAAGTTGAAGGCTTTACCCGTTGACGCTCCGCCGTCGAGTGTCCCGTCGACGACCCTGATGTCTACACCGAAAATAAAGGCAAAAATGACTTTTTACCAACAAAAACTCAGCAAACAGAGGTTAACACCTTCTTTAACATCACCCAGCAGGGTCCAGGCCTTATTACCCTCTCATCTATTGGATGTGGATGATGATTCGGACGACAAGAGTACTTTTAGGGCGGCAAGAAGTCCTTCGGAACTCAATGTAAAGTATCAGGAGGTTTCAGATTATGATGATCAGGACATTGATGATCAGCCATATTATCAAGAAGAACAAATACCTCCTCAGCAACCTCAGATGGTGTGCCTTCCAGTAACTTTAGTATCGGATCTGCAATTCTTGATTACAGATTATAAAAAGAGGTTCCCTGCTGCTGCTCCATCTTCAGCTCCAGAACATTCTCCACCTCCAGTGGTGCAACTTCCGTCTCAACCCGCCTCCTCGGCAATGCCAAGACCATCTCCCCACTCTACTGATGATGAGGAGGATGTTCCTCAGGAAGAGGGAGAAATCCCGGATGATGAATCCCATCAAGATGAATGGGACGACTACGTTATACCACTTCCAGCGTCTCCATCTCCTCCTCCAGTAGACTCGCCTCCGGAGGACATAGGAGGCTTTCACAATCTCCTAGAAAGAGCAGCAAAGCGCTTTCAGTTACCAATGCCTTCCCAACAACAAGATTGTTTCTTGTATGACTTTAAGAAGCCTTTCAAAAAGTCAGTGCGATCCATGCCAATAATAAATTATATCTGGGAACAAGGGGTCAAGATAATGAAAAATCCTTCGTCAATTCCTCCAGTCCTGCCAAGGCTGGATAAAAGTATAGGGCACCGGATGATGCCCCGGCTTGTCTTACTGGCCATCCCAAGCCAGATTCCGTTATTACACAAGCAGCTCAATGCCGCTCAAAAACCCTTCTACTCCGCTTTCAGCACCACCGGATAAAGAAGGTAGGCGGTTGGGCAACATCGGAAAGCGTTTCTCTTCCATGTCTGCACTAACGGTGAGGGCTGCTAACTCACTGGCTTTGTTGGGAAGATACAATAGACAGATGTGGTCTGATGTTGCACCTTATTTGGACAACTTACCACAGGACTCTAAAGAGGAAGCGAAGAAGCTGCTGCAAGAGGGCGAGAGGTCAGCTTCTGAAATTATAGATTGTTCGATGGACATCGCATCTACTGGGTTCCGTCAGTTGGCGGGGGCGGCGGTTCTAAGACGCCAAGGCTGGCTTAAAGCGACAACTTTCCGGCCTGAGGTCCAGACCAAGATCCTGGATATGCCCTATGATGGACAGTACCTGTTTGGGTCACATATCGATGAGGCCCTGCAGGGGATTAAAAAAGATACGGACACTGCCAAAGCTTTAGGGACCCTCCAATATAGAACTACCTCCTTTCGTGGCTCACGAGGTAGAGGTCAATCGTCCTATAGAGGAGGCTATCAACAATATAGATATCCTGGTTACTCCTCCGCGGGCCAGCAATACAGGCCGCAATTTCAGCAGAGGCAGCAACAACAACAAGCTGCCTACCACAAATCTTCTTTTCGAGGAAAAACTGGTCGGCAAAAAGAATCTGCCCGGCGTCAATGACTTTTCCCTACCACCGACTGCGATCTTCCCCTCCACCATCCAGAATAGGAGGAAAAATATCCCACTATTTGCACAATTGGGAACAAATAACTACAGATCGGTGGGTCCTCCAAATAGTGAAGTTCGGAAATTCCTTGGAATTTCTTCAAACCCCTCCACCAACTCCACCTCAACCTTCGGTTCACAAACATTTGAACCTTTTGCAGAACGAAATATCATCCATGATTCGCAAAGGAGCTATAGAGCGAGTTCCTGTTCATCAACGGGGAAAAGGCTTTTATTCCCGATTCTTTTTGGTGCGCAAGAGAGACGACAAGTGGAGGCCGGTACTAGATCTAAGAAATTTGAACAAATTCCTAAGGAAGCAATCGTTTCGCATGATTACCATCCAGGAAGTCCTGCAACTTCTCAATCCAAACGACTACATGGTATCTTTAGACCTCCAGGATGCCTATTTCCATGTCCCAATCCACAGAAAACACAAACAATTTCTGAGATTTGCCGTCGCTGGCAGGCATTACCAATTTCGAGTTCTGCCGTTTGGGCACAGGTCAGCTCCACGCATATTCACAAAATGTCTGACACCAGTCGCTGCGTACCTCAGTACAGCAGCATCATCAAGTGTTTCCATATCTCGACGACTGGCTCGCCAAAGCACCATCTCTTCAAGGCGCGAGGCAATCTTCCAGCGCTTGTCTGAAACTTTTCGAGCAATTGGGTCTCACCCTCAATGCAGAAAAGTCAATGCTTCAACCTTCTCAAAGGATCACATTTTGGGAGCCGTTTTGGATACTGTCCGCAAGCATGCTTACCCAACACAGGAACGACAGCGCAAGCTCTCACAATTGGCAGACCGAATAAAACAAAGAAAGTCTCTTTCTGTTCGGCTATTCAAGTCCCTCCTGGGAATGATGTCCTCTTGCATCCTACTCATTCCACATTGTCGCCTCCATATGAGTCCTCTCCAGGAGGCTCTTGCCACTCAGTGGATTCAAGTGGAGGGGTCTTTCGACGACATCATACAAGTCACTCCTCAGATAATCACAGCTTTACACTGGTGGACTCGTACACAAAACCTGTCACAAGGCCTGTCTTTCCTACCTCAAGCGTCTCCTCAGGTCATAACTACGGACGCATCCCTGGAAGGTTGGGGAGACTTTCTCCAGGAGCTTCAAATCAGCGGGAAGTGGTCAATAATGGAAAGGACTTTGCACATAAACCTCCTAGAGCTCAGAGCTGTTTATCTAGCCCTTCGGGCTTTTCTTCCCAGAATAGCAGGTTCTCTAGTGCTCGTCAAAACGGACAACACCACAACGATGCACTCACGTGAACAAGCAGGGAGGGACTCGTTCTCTCTCGTTATCTCGAGAATCGCAAAAATTTGGAACTGGGCGCTTCAGCACAAAATCTCTCTGAAGGCCGAATATGTTCCGGGAAAGGAAAAATACATGGGCAGATTCGCTGAGCAGACTACAAACCTCCTGCCACGAGTGGGAATTACACCAGGGTATTCTCGACCGCATTTTCTGTCAATGGGGCGAACCAAATCTCGACCTGTTTGCTTCACGACTCAACGCCAAATGCCAACGCTTCGCAAGCTGGCATCCCCAACAGGGATCTCTGGGGAATGCATTTTCAATAGCGTGGTTCGACGTCTTTGCTTACGCCTTTCCGCCGATTCCACTGCTTCCCAGAGTCCTGAAGAAGATGAAGGCAGAGCCCTGCACACTGATTTTAATAGCACCAGCATGGCCTCGCCAACATTGGTTTACAGAACTACATCTCCTATCCCAGCAGCCTCAAATTCCATTGAAGCCATTTCCGTCTCTTCTCACAATGGATCGCGGGCAAATACAGCATCCGGACCCGGCCTTGCTCAGATTATCGGCCTGGCTCCTGAATACAACGAGTTCCAAACTATGAATATTCCTCCGGACTGTAGGGTGATTCTGTCTCGAGCAGTAGCGGACAGTACAAGCAGAACTTATTCTCTCAAATGGAAAAGGTTCTGTATATGGTGTGCATCTGCTGAAGTGCATCCCTTCAAGTCCTCGCCCGAGGAGATTTTACCATACCTCCTTCATCTAGCAAATTCGGGCCTCGCTCACGCTTCCATCAGAGTTTATCTGGCAGCGATATCCCGTTTCAGAAGATCCTCCACAGGCCCTTCTCTTTGGTCCAATAGACTCATAAAACAATTCCTCAAGAGTCTTTTCCGGACTTTCCCTCCAGTAAAGCTTCCTCCTCCAACATGGCAGCTTAATACGGTTCTAGCCCAGCTTATGAGGCACCCTTTTGAGCCAATACACAAGGTGGACCTCAAGTTCCTCTCCTGGAAAACTGCACTTCTGCTAGTCCTTGCTTCAGCGAGACGAGTCGGTGAGCTTCACACTTTTACAATACAGCATCCATTTATGCAATTTAAGGACGATAGGGTAATTCTTCGAAGTAACCCGAAGTTTATACCTAAAGTGCCATCGCACTTCCATCTTAACGAACCCATTGTTTTGAAGACCTTCTTTCCAAATCCTCAGACACCAGCGGAGAGGGCTCTTCATTCCTTGGATCTAAAGAGATGCCTTAAATTCTACCTTCACAGGACAAAACCATTCCGAAAGTCCAACCAACTTTTCGTGGCCTACAGTGTACCAAGGAAAGGTTTCCCCCTTTCGAAGCAAAGTATCTCTAGGTGGATCTCTAGCGCTATCACTCTATGCCACTAGCAGGCTGGTCAGCCCTTACAACCGACGATTCGTGCCCATTCCACCAGGGCAGTCTCTACGGATTATTAGGGACAAAGTATAAGGGACCCCATTGTCCTCTGGTCTTCCTCCCCAGGAGCTGCGAGGGTCTGGGCTGGCCTGGAGTCCCAGAGTCTCCCAGCTCTGTACAATGGGCTTTTCCTCTGAGTCCTGGTTCCCGGAGAGCAGGCAGACATACACAGCAAGCACTATACTCTGATTTATTGGGTTCAGAAGCTTTGACCGGGCCCTGAGTCAGAGATCCAGCTGGTCCAGGGGTGGAGGCCCCTGGCCCTGTACTCCCTTGTCCTGCCTGCTGTGTCGCAAAATGCCTGTGACAGGGTCCTGAAGGCCCGGGAAGGTCTCCCTTGCTTCTCTGTATTCAGAAATGATCACTGGGCCCTGGGTCCGAGCTCTGCGAGCCCCCCCCCCCACCCAACCCGAATAGCCCCTCGCCTGATACCCAGCTTGGTCCATGAGAATCCCGGCCTCCGAGTCCCTGTCCTTTCCAAGGGTGAGCGGACTCTTGAATCCCGGCCTCCGAGTCCCTGTCTTTTCCAAGGGTGAGCGGACTCTTGAATCCCGGCCTCCGAGTTCCTGTCCTTTCCAAGGGTGAGCGGACTCTTGAATCCCGGCCTCTGAGTCCCTGTTCTCTCCAAGGGTGAGCGGACTCTTGAATCTCGGCCTCAGTGTCCCTGTCCTTTCCAAGGGTGAGCGGACTCTTGAATCCCGGCCTCCGAGTCCCTGTCCTTTCCAAGGGTGAGCGGACTCTTGAATCCCGGCCTCCGAGTCCCTGTCCTTTCCAAGGGTGAGCGGACTCTTGAATCCCGGCCTCCGAGTCCCTGTCCTTTCCAAGGGTGAGCGGACTCTTGAATCCCGGCCTCCGAGTCCCCGTCCTTTCCAAGGGTGAGCGGACTCTTGAATCCCGGCCTCCGAGTCCCTGTCCTTTCCAAGGGTGAGCGGACTCTTGAATCCCGGCCTCCGAGTCCCCGTCTTTTCCAAGGGTGAGCGGACTCCTTTTTAGAAATAAGACATGACGGATCCAGATGGCCATCCTTTGAGTCTGAGCATCTGGTTGTGTGCCACGTGTTCCTATAGGGCACCCAGATGACCGGGCTGCCTTGGAAGTCCAGATGTGGACTCATTTGACTCTTTGATCCCAGCCAGGGCTTTAGGAGGTCGGTGAGTTTTCTCTAGCATCCCTCTCTGTCACTCCTTGTGCACAGATTACAAGGAAGGGGGTTATCCTTGTCCTGGATTAGTAGGGACAGTGTACCTGCAACTGCCTTGTGGCCTGGTGGTTCTCAGCCAGGTGCTGCCTGGGTTTGCGGCTACCTTCCAACCTGGTCCGATGAACCTTGCCTCCAAGCCTTGCTTCCTGGAGAGCAGGCAGATATACAAATCTAACATCCCTGTGCAGGGCGGCCTTCTTGGGGTGGTTTAACCTGCACTGTACTGTGATCGTAATGGCCGGGCCGATCTGGAAGTCCTGATGAAGACTCATTTGACTCTCCAAGTCCAGCCATGGCTCCATGAGGTCGGATGTTTTTGCTCTAATGGGCCCCTTTCACTTGGTGTGCATGGATTACAAGAAATGAACATGGCCTTCCTCTGGATTATTAGGGACAAGGTATGAGGGACCCCCCTTGTCCTCCTGTCTTTCTTCCCAGGTGCGGTGAGGGCCAGGGCTGGCCCATCCTGTGGTCCCAGGGGCCTTTGGCTCTCTTCCAGTCATGTCCGATGGCTTTTTCCTCTGATCATTGCTTCCCAGAGAACATGCAAGGATGCAAAGCTGACATCCCCATGCAGGGCAGCTTGCTTGGGGCTGGTTTAGCCAGCACTGTACTCTGATTGATTCGGCACACTTGGTCCACTTGGGGAAGGACCGCTTGACCAGCCTTGGATGTTGTTTCAAGCAAAGAGCTTCCATCCTGCCTGTTCTGTCCTATTCAAGGGTTTGCCTTTTGTGGAGGCCAATCAGGAGAGCGAAGGCCAAGCAGCTTGTAAAGTGGTCTGACCAGAGTGGAGGGGTCGGTGATGCTAGTCCCAGATGCTGCCTGGTGGTTTGGGCCCTGTGTGCCTGTCTTTTGCCCTTTTCCACCCAGTGCATTTCCACAGCAGCTCAGAATGACCATTCCGTGTGGTGGCCCTGGCTGCCCAGGTTGGGACACAGCACCCCTGTGTCTTGCTCAGGCTTCTCTTTGGCCTGTCTCTCCCTTTTGTTGTCATAGAGCAGGTCGGACGGTGCCTGTGTAACTGCCCTGTCCACCCAGCCCCTGGAGGCAAGCAGGGGCTCCCAAAGCAGGCTCCTGAAGGAGGTGAAGGTCAGTCCAGGAAGGGCATGCAGCTTCATCTCCGTCTAGGAGGTGTGGATACTTGGTTGATCCTGCCAGTAGCATATGCTCGTCTAAAAGATTAAGCCCTGCATGTTTAAGTACACACGGCCAGTACAGTGAAACTGCAAATGGCTTATTAAATCAGTTATAGTTTCTTCGATCGCTCCATCTGTTACTTAGATATATGTGGTCATTTTAGAGCTAAAACATGCCTAGGAGCGCTGACCTCCTGGGATGTGTGCATTTATCAGGTCAATACTAATCCAGGCTCGCCCGGCTGCTTTGGTGACTCTAGATAACCTCAGGCTGATCGTACATCTCCGTGAAGGTGACGGTGCATACAAATGTCTGCCCCATCAACTTCCAAGGGTACTTTCTGTGCTTTCCATGGTGACCGCAGGTGAGGGTTCAGTCCTGGAGAGGGCACATCCAAGGAAAGCAGCAGGTGTGCAAATTACCCACTCTCGACTCAGGGAGGTAGTGATGAAAAATAACAATACAGGACTCTTTCGAGGCCCTGTAATTGGAATGAGTACACTTTAAATCCTTTAACGAGGATCCATTGGAGGGCACGTCTGGTGCCAGCAGCCGCAGTATTTCCAGCTCCAATAGCATATATTAAAGTATCTTCAGTTAAAAAAACTCATAGTTTGATCTTGCGATTGAGCTGGTGGTCTGCCGCCTGTCCCAGCCCCTGCCTCTCGACACCCACTTGATGTTCTTGACTGAGTGTCCTAGGGGTCTGAAGCATTTACTCTGAAAAAATTAGAGTGTTCAAAGCAGGCCGTTCGCCTGAATAATTCAGCTATGAATAATGGAATAGGTTCTGTTTTGTTGGTTTTTGGAACTGGGATGCCTGGCTGCGTGAACATGAAGACCAGGTCGATACCAGGTTGGGGTGGCTTTGGGCCGGGAAGGATTCTGGGGCTTCTGCAGGCTGAACAGCTCCTGCAATCCCCTGTTAGAGGCGGGCAAAGCCATGGCTTTCGCCTGGGAAGCCAAGACTCCAGGCACCAGACAGGGCCACCTTCCCTACCCGGGCCAGGGTGACTTCGGACCGGGGAGGAGTCTGGGGCTCCTGTGGACTGAACAGCTCCCTTAATTGGCCGTGAGAGTCTGGAAAAGCCATGGCTTTTACCTGGGAAGCCAAGACTCCAGACACCAGGCAGGGCCACCTTCCCTACCCAGGCCCAGGGTGGCTTCAGACTCCTGCGGGCTGAGCAGCTCCAGTAATCCCCTTTGAGGCGGGAGAAGCCATGGCTTTTGCCTGGAAAGCCAGGGCCACCTTCCCTACCCGGCCAGGGTGCTCTCTGAGTCTGAGGCTTCTGTAGGCTGTTCGAAGCCCCAGACTCTGACACCACTGTTGACCGGGTAGGGAAGGTGGCCCTTACTTTCCAGGCAAAAGCCATGGCTTCTCCTGCCTCTCACAGGGAATTACTGGAGCTGTTCAGCCCGCAGGAGTCTCTTAACCCCCTGTGAGAGACAGGCAAAGTCATGGCTTTTGCCTGGGAAGCCAAGACTCCAGGCATGGGACAGGCCCACCTTTCCTACCCGGGCCAGGATGGTGTCGGAGTCTGGGACTCATGCAGGCTGATCAGCTCTCGTAATCCCCCCGTTGGAGGCCTGGTCACCACAGCCGGTGGTGCTAGCCTGCAGGCAGAGCCTCCTACACAGGCCAGGGCAAAGTGGCACCCCACCCCCGAGGGTTTGCCAGGTTTCAAGATGTCCACCAGTTAGCTGTTCAGCTTTGTGTGGGAGAAAGAGTCACCAGTGATGTTTCATTCTCAAGGCTGATCCAGCCCATGGACGAGTATGGGTGTGCAAACTCGGGGAATCACGCCACCAGCCGACCTTCTTGATTTGAATTTCGCCCAGGCCTATACAGCAGTCGTCTTTGGTCTGGGCTCCCTTATAGCAAGAGTGTGCTCCAGATCCATCATGGATATCGCAACATATAACTGGGAAGGAAGACCCTCCCTGATTTACTGGGATGACCAAGGAACCTAGACCACAGCGATGTGGCCCCTGCCTACACGTAGCCTCAGAGTTACTCCCCCGCCCCCCCCCCCCACCTAACGAATGCCAGGACCCCTACCGCGGCAGCGCTGATGGGCACCAACCGGGAAGCACTCATTCTACCTTAAGATATTGTTGAGCGACCTCGGTATTTGGTTGAAGATCTAGGGGGGAATCAAGCAACCAAGAGAAAGGATAATAACTTCCAGAAACTCCGAGAGAACGACCTGTGGACTCTAAGCAGAAAGGCATCTGATCACGGATGTGGCAAGCACTTAGGACATGTGGCACCTGAACCCACCCTTGGCAGAATATCAGGATTACTGGAAGCCTAGTCTGAAGCCCGAGGTCAGATCCGGTCCATAGACCAGGCCATAGAGAGGACCATACATGGCATTAAAGCGGCTGTGATCGAAAAGTGGGGAGCAGGCCTTGCAGGATGACAGAAACCTACAAGGTATACACGCTATAGAATCAGAGGTGTGTGTGAAATTCAGCATATATCCTTTTGCGTGATTACGCAAAATGTTTGAAAAATTATGCAAAATTTCACGAAATGCAAACCTGCCATTTGGCTGTAAAATTTGGCAAGAAATGCTTCCAAGCATCAGTTTGGCATGAGAAGACACATTTTGCTCGAAAAACCCAAGTGCTGCGGACAGCCTCTCACATTCTGCTTGTTTGCGTTGTTCCCATTCTCCCACAATAGGATGTTTTACGGAACGGACCTAAACACCGCAGTGTAGTGTAATGACTTCACTTTAGACATCATGTGTAGCTTGCAGTGCCGGAAACTTCACCCATGTCTGGGGAAACCACAGGAGGAGAAAAGAGTTGCCATGAATGAAAACACACACATGAACACCATGTAAGTGTGAGAATCTCGAAAATAGGGCATGGAGCGCAGCATGAGAGTGTGACAGGAGGGGGGTGGACATGCGAGTATTTCTAGCTTTGTTTGGACAGATCCCAGGAGTTACACAAGATGTATAGAAAGAGCGGTCCCCAGCTGACAGCAAGACAAGAGACCCAGTGTTTCAACAGTAAGACAAAAATGAAGAAGGAAGCAAGCCAACAAGCCCTGCTTATCCAGACAAACCTGGTACCTGGCATTAACCCCCAACCCGGCCAGTGAGGGAACCATCTCCTTCTTTCAGAAGTTCTGAGAAAGAAGAACAAGCGTTGTATGTGCAGCTAGCAGTGCATGAATAAATAACTCAAAGGGGAACTCAGAAGCAAGATCCTGGTGATGTTTGGGGTTTAAAAGCAGCAGCATTGGGACCAAGGAGGGGGACTTCGGAGAAGGTGGGAGACTCAATCACTCAGATAGAGACCCTGCCTGGGTAAGAGGAACAAACATGAACAGTGGGGGCATCCCACAGTCACGGGTACAGCAGGGGCGTCCCACAGTCATGGGTAAGAGCAGCAAACATGAACAGTGGGGGCATCCCACAGTCACGGGTACATCAGGGGCGCCCCACAGTCATGGGTAAGAGGAGCAAACATGAACAGTGGGGGCGTCCCACAGTCATGGGTAAGAGGAGCAAACATGAACAGTGGGCGCTTCCCACAGTCATGGTAAGAGGAGCAAACATGAACAGTGGGGGCGTCCCACAGTCATGGGTAAGAGGAGCAAACATGAACAGGGTGGGCGTCCCACAGTCATGGGTAAGAGGAGCAAACATGAACAGTGGGGGCATCCCACAGTCACGGGTACAGCAGGGGCGTCCCACAGTCATGGGTAAGAGGAGCAAACATGAACAGTGGGGGCGTCCCACAGTCATGGGTAAGAGGAGCAAACATGACAGGGGGGGCGTCCCACAGTCACGGGTAAGAGGAGCAAACATGAACAGGGGGGGCGTCCCACAGTCATGGGTAAGAGGAGCAAACATGAACAGGGGGGGCGTCCCACAGTCATGGGTAAGAGGAGCAAACATGAACAGTGGGGGCATCCCACAGTCATGGGTACAGCAGGGGCATCCCATAGTCATGGGTAAGAGGAGCAAACATGAGCAGTGGGGGCATCCCACAGTCACAGGTACAGCAGGGGCGTCCCACAGTCATGGGTAAGAGGAGCAAACATGAACAGTGGGGGTGTCCCACAGTCATGGGTAAGAGGAGCAAACATGAACAGGGGGGGCGTCCCACAGTCACGGGTAAGAGGAGCAAACATGAACAGGGGGGGCGTCCCACAGTCATGGGTAAGAGGAGCAAACATGAACAGGGGGGGCGTCCCACAGTCATGGGTAAGAGGAGCAAACATGAACAGTGGGGACATCCCACAGTCATGGGTACAGCAGGGGCATCCCACAGTCATGGGTAAGAGGAGCAAACATGAGCAGTGGGGGCATCCCACAGTCACGGGTACAGCAGGGGCGTCCCACAGTCATGGATAAGAGGAATAAACATGAACAGGGGGGGAGTCCCGCCCAGTGAGGGACCCATCTCCTTCTTTCAGAAGTTCTGAGAAAGAAGAACAAGCGGTGTACGTGCAGCTAGCAGTGCATGAATAAATAACTCAAAGGCGAACTCAGAAGCAAGATCCTGGTGATGTTTGGGGTTTAAAAGCAGCAGCATTGGGACCAAGGAGGGGGACGTCGGAGAAGGAGGGAGACTCGATCACTCAGATAGAGACACTGCCTGGGTAAGAGGAACAAACATGAACAGTGGGGGCGTCCCACAGTCACGGGTACAGCAGGGGCGTCCCACAGTCATGGGTAAGAGCAGCAAACATGAACAGTGGGGGCATCCCACAGTCACAGGTACAGCAGGGGCGTCCCACAGTCATGGGTAAGAGGAGCAAACATGAACAGTGGGGGAGTCCCTCAGTCACGGGTACAGCAGGGGCGTCCCACAGTCACGGGTACAGCAGCGGCATCCCACAGTCATGGGTACAGCAGGGGCGTCCGACAGTCATGGGTAAGAGGAATAAACATGAACAGGGGGGGGTCCCACAGTCATGGGTAAGAGGAGCAAACATGAACAGTGGGGGAGTCCCTCAGTCACGGGTACAGCAGGGGCGTCCCACAGTCACGGGTACAGCAGCGGCATCCCACAGTCATGGGTACAGCAGGGGCGTCCGACAGTCATGGGTAAGAGGAATAAACATGAACAGGGGGGGGTCCCACAGTCATGGGTAAGAGGAGCAAACATGAATGGGGGAGTCCCTCAGTCACGGGTACAGCAGGGGCGTCCCACAGTCACAGGTACAGCAGCGGCATCCCACAGTCATGGGTACAGCAGGGGCGTCCGACAGTCATGGGTAAGAGGAATAAACATGAACAGTGGGGGCATCCCACAGTCACGGGTACAGCAGGGGCGTCCCACAGTCATAGGTAAGAGGAGCAAACATGAACAGTGGGGGCGTCCCACAGTCATGGGGAAGAGGAATAAACATGAACAGGGGGGGGAGTCCCACAGTCATCTGTAAGAGGAATAAACATGAACAGTAGGGGCGTCCCACAGTCATGGGTATAGCAGGGGCATTCCACAGTCATGGTACAGCACGGGTGTCCCACAGTCATGGGTAAGAGGAATAAACATGAACAGGGGGGAATCCCACAGTCAGGGGTACAGTAGGGGTGTCCCACAGTCATGGGTATAGCAGGGACGTTCCACAGTCATGGTACAGCACCAGTGTCCCACAGTCATGGGTAAGAGGAATAAACATGAACAGGGGGGAATCCCACAGTCATGGGTAAGAGGAGCAAACATGAACAGTGGGGCATCCCACAGTCATGGGTACAGCAGGGGCATCCCACAGTCATGGGTAAGAGGAGCAAACATGAGCAGTGGGGGCATCCCACAGTCACGGGTACAGCAGGGGCGTCCCACAGTCATGGATAAGAGGAATAAACATGAACAGGGGGGGAGTCCCGCCCAGTGAGGGACCCATCTCCTTCTTTCAGAAGTTCTGAGAAAGAAGAACAAGCGGTGTACGTGCAGCTAGCAGTGCATGAATAAATAACTCAAAGGCGAACTCAGAAGCAAGATCCTGGTGATGTTTGGGGTTTAAAAGCAGCAGCATTGGGACCAAGGAGGGGACGCCGGAGAAGGAGGGAGACTCGATCACTCAGATAGAGACACTGCCTGGGTAAGAGGAACAAACATGAACAGTGGGGCGTCCACAGTCACGGGTGACAGCAGGGGCGTCCCACAGTCATGGGTAAGAGCAGCAAACATGAACAGTGGGGGCATCCCACAGTCACGGGTACAGCAGGGCGTCCCACAGTCATGGGTAAGAGGAGCAAACATGAACAGTGGGGAGTCCCTCAGTCACGGGTACAGCAGGGGCGTCCCACAGTCATGGGTAAGAGGAGCAAACATGAACAGTGGGGGGAGTCCCTCAGTCACGGGTACAGCAGGGGCGTCCCACAGTCACGGGTACAGCAGCGGCATCCCACAGTCATGGGTACAGCAGGGGCATCCGACAGTCATGGGTAAGAGGAATAAACATGAACAGGGGGGGGTCCCACAGTCATGGGTAAGAGGAGCAAACATGAACAGTGGGGGAGTCCCTCAGTCACGGGTACAGCAGGGGCGTCCCACAGTCACAGGTACAGCAGCGGCATCCCACAGTCATGGGTACAGCAGGGGCGTCCGACAGTCATGGGTAAGAGGAATAAACATGAACAGGGGGGTCCCACAGTCATGGGTAAGAGGAGCAAACATGAACAGTGGGGAGTCCCTCAGTCACGGGTACAGCAGGGGCGTCCCACAGTCATGGGTGAGAGGAGCAAACATGAACAGTGGGGAGTCCTCAGTCACGGGTACAGCAGGGGCGTCCCACAGTCACGGGTACAGCAGCGGCATCCCACAGTCATGGGTGACAGCAGGGGCGTCCGACAGTCATGGGTAGAGAGGAATAAACATGAACAGGGGGGTCCCACAGTCATGGGTAAGAGGAGCAAACATGAATGGGGAGTCCCTCAGTCACGGGGTACAGCAGGGGCGTCCCACAGTCACAGGTACAGCAGCGCATCCCACAGTCATGGGCACAGCAGGGGCGTCCGACAGTCATGGGTAAGAGGAATAAACATGAACAGTGGGGGCATCCCACAGTCACGGGTACAGCAGGGGCGTCCCACAGTCATAGGTAAGAGGAGCAAACATGAACAGTGGGGGCGTCCCACAGTCATGGGGAAGAGGAATAAACATGAACAGGGGGGGAGTCCCACAGTCATCTGTAAGAGGAATAAACATGAACAGTAGGGGCGTCCCACAGTCATGGGTATAGCAGGGGCATTCCACAGTCATGGTACAGCACGGGTGTCCCACAGTCATGGGTAAGAGGAATAAACATGAACAGTAGGGGCGTCCCACAGTCAGGGGTACAGTAGGGGTGTCCCACAGTCATGGGTATAGCAGGGACGTTCCACAGTCATGGTACAGCACCAGTGTCCCACAGTCATGGGTAAGAGGAATAAACATGAACGGGGGAATCCCACAGTCATGGGTAAGAGGAACAAACATGAACAGTGGGGGCATCCCACAGTCACGGGTACAGCAGGGGCATCCCACAGTCATGGATAAGATGAGCAAACGTGAACAGTGAGGCTGTCCCACAGTCGTGGGTAAGAGGAGCAAACATGAACAGTGGGGGCGTCCCACAGTCGTGGGTAAGAGGAGCAAACATGAACAGTGGGGATGTCCCACAGTCATGGGTACAGCAGGGGCGTACCACAGTCATGGATAAGATGAGCAAACGTGAACAGTGAGGCTGTCCCACAGTCATGGGTACAGCAGGGGTGTCCCACAGTCGTGGGTAAGAGGAGCAAACATGAACAGTGGGTACGTCCCACAGCCATGGGTAAGAGGAACAAACATGAACAGTGGGGTCGTCCCACAGTCATGGGTACAGCAGGGGGGTCCCACATTCATGGGTACAGCAGGGGGGTCCCACAGTCATGGGTAAGTGGAATAAACATGAACAGTGGGGGCGTCCCACGGTCATGGGTAAGAGGAACAAACATAAACCGTGGGGGTGTCCCACAGTCATGGGTAAGACGAATAAACTTGCACAGTAGGGGCATCCCACAGTCATGAGTAAGAGAAATAAACATGACCAGCAGGGGCGTCCCACAGTCATGGGTAAGAGGAACAAACATGAAGAGTGGGGACGTCCCACTGTCTTGGGTACAGCAGGGGCGTCCCACAGTTATGGGTAAGAGGAACAAACATGAACAGTGGGGGCGTCCCACAGTCATGGGTAAAAGGAACAAACATGAACAGTGGGGGCGTCCCACAGTCATGGGTAAGAGGAGCAAACATGAACAGTGGGGACATCGCACAGTCACGGGTACAGCAGGGGTGTCCCACAGTCATTGGTAAGAGGAACAAACATGAACTGCAGCGGCACCACAGTCAGGCATGGAGTGCTGTCAGATCACTGGCTCTCATACTTGTCATGGAAACCCTTTCCTCATCTGGAATCATTGTGTCGGCTGCAGGCAGCCAATCAGAGTAGCTGTGGCTAATTTGCTCCTTCTAGGATGCATTTTGCCTTCCGTGAGTGGCATGCAGCTCTTATGTCTCTCTTCTGGCATACAATCAGCCCTGTTCTCTGGCCTGCCAGAGGAAGGAAGTTGGACAGCAACTCAAAGCAAAGCCTTCTCCGATGCAAGACTCAAAGCCTAAAAAGGGAGGTTTCACCAGCTTTGCATTTCAGCAACAAGTGCCCTCAAGCTCTCAATACTCAGGTGCAAAAGTCCTGATCCTGTTGACTCGGGTTTGAGAGGCCCTGGGGTGTGGAGGGGTGTGGACCTCTCAAGGCTGTGAGAATGAACATAGTGCTCAGGGCCGGACTGGGAACCCAAAGCAGCCCTGGCAATTTTGTCAGACTATACCCCCTAGTGCGGGGAGGAGGTAAATGCAAGTGAGTGTGAAGCAATGCTGCTTTTGTTACTGGTGGGCGATATTGCTGCACCGCTGCAAAACCGGGCCCCAGTAACAAAACTGGCCCATATTACTGCAAAACTGACCCCCACCCTTCCAGCCTCTCGGGCAAATGCCCGATGCCTGCTTCGGCCAATCTGGCGCTGATAACGCCTGAGCTGCTGTGTGTGTGTCTTGGGCTCTTCCAGTGAAGACTTGGAAGCTTGAGCTGCAATTGTAATGAATGATGTGGTCAGTTGTGTCTCGGTAAGATTGAAAGCTAGCGGGGCAGCAGTGGCATTAAAGGGTCTGAAGCAGGAAGGGCGCCTCTGGATCCTTCGGGATCTGGGGCACGGGAGGGCAGCAGCAGCTTCAATGGGTCTGAAGCAGGAAGAGGCCCTGGGGATCCATCGTGGTCTGTGTCACAGCGGGCATCAGCGGCTTTAAATGCTCTGAAGCTTGAAGGCCTCCTGGGAATCCATTGTGGTCTGGGTCACTGGAGGGAAGCAGCAGCTTTAAAGGGTCTGAAGCAGGAAGGGGCCCTGGGGATCCATCGTGGTCTGGATCACTGCGTGGCAGCAGCGGCTTCAAAGGGTCTGCAGCAGGAAGGGGCCCTGGGGATCCATTGTGGTCTGGATCACTGCGTGGCAGCAGCAGCTTCAAAGGGTCTCAAGCAGGAAGGGGCCCTGGGGATCCATCGTGGTCTGAGTCAATGCGGGGCAGCAGCGGCTTCAAAGGGTCTGAAGCAGGGATGGGCCCTGGGGATCCATCGTGGTCTGAGTCAATGCGGGGCAGCAGCGGCTTCAAAGGGTCTGAAGCATGAAGGAGCCCTGCGGATCAATCGTGGTCTGGGTCAGTGCGGGAAAGCAGTGGCTTCAAAGGGTCTGAAGCAGGAAGGGGCCCTGGGATCCATAGTCATCTTGGTCACTGCGAAGCAGCAGCAGCTTCAAAGGGTCTAAAGCAGGAAAGGGCCTGGGGATCCATCGTAGTCTGGGTCACTGGATGGAAGCAACAGCTTCAAAGGGTCTGAAGCAGGAAGGAGCCCTGCGGATCAACCGTGGTCTGGGTCACTGCGGGGCAGCAGCGGCTTCAAAGGGTCTGAAGCAGGAAGGAGCCCTGCGGATCAACCGTGGTCTGGGTCACTGCGGGACAGCAGCGGCTTCAAAGGGTCTCAAGCAGGAAGGGGCCCTGGGGATCCATCGTGGTCTGGGTCACTGGAGGGCAGTAGCTTCAAAGGGTCTGAAGCAGGAAGAGGCCCTGGGGATCCATCGTGGTCTGGGTCACTGTGGGGCAGCAGCCGCTTCAAAGGGTCTGAAGCAGGGATGGGCCCTGGGGATACATCGTGGTCTGAGTCCCTGCGGGGCAGCAGCATCCTCACAGGGTCTGAAGCAGGAAGGGGCCCTGGGGATCCATCGTGGTCTGGGTCACTGGAGGGAAGCAGCAGCTTCAAAGGGTCTGAAGCAGGAAGGAGCCCTGCGGATCAATCGTGGTCTGGGTCACTGCGTTGGGGCAGCGGCTTCAAAGGGTCTGAAGCAGGAAGGGGCCCTGGGGATCCATCGGTGTCTGGGTCACTGGAGGGAAGCAGCAGCTTCAAAGGGTCTGAAGCATGAAGGAGCCCTGGGGATCCATCGTGGTCTGGGTCACTGCGGGGCAGCAACAGCTTTAAAGGGTCTGAAGCATATTGGGGTTCCTAGGGATCCATCGTGGTTTGGGTCACAGCAGGTTCAAAGGGTCTGAAGCAGTAAGGGGGGGCCTGGGGATCCATCGTGGACTGGGTCACTGCGGGGCAGCAGCAGCTTTAAAGGGTCTGAAGCAGGAAGGGGCCTGGGGATCTATTGTGGTCTGGGTCACAGCAGAGCAGCGGCTTCAAAGGGTCTGAAGTAGGAAGGGGCCCTAGGGATCCATCGTGGTCTGGGTCACAGCAGGGCAGCAGCAGCTTCAAAGGGTCTGAAGCAGTAAGGCGGGGCCTGGGGAGCCATCGTGGACAGGATCACTGCGGGGCAGCAGCGGCTTCAAAGGGTCTGATGCAGGAAGAGGCCCTGGGGATCCATCGGGGTCTGGGTCACTGCGTGGAGGCAGCGGCTTCAAAGGGTCTGAAGCATGAAGGAGCCCTGCGGATCAATCGTGGTCTGGGTAAGTGCGGGGAAGCAGCAGCTTCAAAGGGTCTGAAGCAGGAAGGGGACCTGGGGATCCATCGTGGTCTGGGTCACGGCGTGGCAGCAGCAGCTTCAAAGGGTCTGAAGCAGGAAGGGGCCCTGAGGATCCATCGTGGTCTGGGTCACTGCTGGGCAGCAGCGGCTTCAAAGGGTCTGAAGCAGGAAGGGGCCCTGGGGATCCATCGGTGTCTGGGTCAGTGCGGGGCAGCAACAGCTTTAAAGGGTCTGAAGTATATTGGGGTGTCTGGGTCACAGCAGGTTCAAAGGGTCTGAAGCAGTAAGGGGGGGCCTGGGGATCCATCGTTGACTGGGTCACTGCGGGGCAGCAGCGGCTTCAAAGGGTCTGAAGTAGGAAGGGGCCCTGGGGATCCATCGTGGTCTGGGTCATAGCAGGTTCAAAGGGTCTGAGCCAGTAAGGGGGGGCCTGGGGATCCATCGTGGTCTGGGTCAGTACGGGGAAGCAGTGGCTTCAAAGGGTCTGAAGTAGGAAGGGGCCCTGGGGATCCATAGTCATCTTGGTCACTGCGGGGCAGCAGCGGCTTCAAAGGGTCTGAAGTAGGAAGGGGCCCTGGGGATATATCGTGGTCTGAGTCCCTGCGGGGCAGCAGCAGCTTCAAAGGGTCTAAAGCAGGAAGGGGCCCTGGGGATCCATCGTGGTCTGGGTCACTGCTTGGAGGCAGCGGCTTCAAAGGGTCTGAACCAGGAAGGGGCCCTGGTGATCCATCGTAGTCTGGGTCACAGGAGGGAAGCAGCAGCTTCAAAAGGTCTGAAGCATGAAGGAGCCCTGTGGATCAATCGTGGTCTGGGTCACTGCGTGGAGGCAGCGGCTTCAAAGAGTCTGAAGCAGGAAGGGGCCCTGGGGATCCATCGGTGTCTGGGTCACTGCGTGGAGGCAGCGGCTTCAAAGAGTCTGAAGCAGGAAGGGGCCCTGGGGATCCATCGGTGTCTGGGTCACTGCGTGGAGGCAGCGGCTTCAAAGGGTCTGAAGCAGGAAGGGGCCCTGAGGATCCATCGTGGTCTGGGTCACTGCGGGCCAGCAGCAGCTTCAAAGGGTCTGAAGCATGAAGGGGCCCTGAGGATCCATCGTGGTCTGGTTCACTGTGGGGCAGCAGCAGCTTCAAAGGGTCCGAAGTAGGAAGGGGGCCTGTGGATCCATCGTGGTCTTGGTCACTGCGGGGCAGCAGCTGCTTCAAAGGGTCTGAAGCAGGAAGGGGCCCTGGGGATCCATCGTAGTCTGGGTCACTGGAGGGAAGCAGCAGCTTCAAAGGGTCTGAAGCAGGAAGGCGCCCTGGGGATCCATCGTAGTCTGGGTCACTGGAAGGAAGCAGCAGCTTCAAAGGGTCTGAAGCAGGAAGGGGCCCTGGGGATCCATCGTAGTCTGGGTCACTGGAGGGAAGCAGCAGCTTCAAAGGGTCTGAAGCATGAAGGAGCCCTGCGGATCAATCGTGGTCTGGGTCACTGCGTGGAGGCAGCAGCTTCAAAGGGTCTGAAGCAGGAAGGGGGCCTGGGGATCCATCGTGGACTGGGTCACTGCGGGGCAGCAGCGGCTTCAAAGGGTCTAAAGTAGGACGGGGCCCTGGGGATCTATTGAGGTCTGAGTCACTGCGGGGCAACAGCTGCTTCAAAGGGTCTGAAGCAGTAAGGGGGGGCCTGGGGATCCATCGTGGACTGGGTCACTGCGGGGCAGCAGCAGCTTCAAAGGATCTGAAGCAGGAAGGGGAACTGGGGATCCATCGTGGTCTGGGTCAGTGCGGGGCAGCAACAGCTTTAAAGGGTCTGAAGTATATTGGGTTGTCTGGGTCACAGCAGGTTCAAAGGGTCTGAAGCAGTAAGGGGGGGCCTGGGGATCCATCGTGGGCTCGGTCACTGCGGGGCAGCAGCGGCTTCAAAGGGTCTGAAGTAGGAAGGGGCCCTGGGGATCCATCGTGGACTGGGTCACAGCAGGTTCAAAGGGTCTGAACCAGTAAGGGGGGGCCTGGGGATCCATCGTGGTCTGGGTCAGTACGGGGAAGCAGTGGCTTCAAAGGGTCTGAAGTAGGAAGGGGCCCTGGGGATCCATAGTCATCTTGGTCACTGCGTGGCAGCAGCGGCTTCAAAGGGTCTGAAGTAGGAAGGGGCCCTGGGGATATATCGTGGTCTGAGTCCCTGCGGGGCAGCAGCAGATTCAAAGGGTCTAAAGCAGGAAGGGGCCCTGGGGATCCATTGTGGTCTGGGTCACTGCAGGGCAGCAGCGGCTTCAAAGGGTCTGAACCAGGAAGGGGCCCTGGTGATCCATCGTAGTCTGGGTCACTGTGTGGCAGCAGAGGCTTCAAAGTGTCTGAAGCAGGAAGGGGCCCTGGGGATCCATAGTCATCTTGGTCACTGCGAAGAAGCAGCAGCTGCAAAGGGTCTGAAGTAGGAACGGGCCCTAGGGATCCATCGTGGTCTGGGTCACAGCAGGGCGGCAGCAGCAGCTTCAAAGGGTCTGAAGCAGTAAGGGGGGGCCTGGGGATCCATCATGGTCTGGGTTACTGCGGGGCAGCAGCGGCTTCAAAGGGCCTGAAGCAGTAAGGGGGGGCCGGGGGATCCATCGTGGACTGGGTCACTGCGGGGCAGCAGCGGCTTCAAAGGGCCTGAAGCAGTACGGGGGGCCTGGGGATCCATCATGGTCTGGGTTACTGCGGGGCAGCAGCGGCTTCAAAGGGTCTGAAGCAGGAAAGGGCCTGTGGATCCATCGTGATCTGGGTCACTGCAGGGCAGCAGCGGCTTCAAAGGGTCTGAAGGTGGAAGGGGCCCTGGGTATCCATTGTGGTCTGGGTCACTGCAGGACAGCAGCGGCTTCAAAGGGTCTGAAGGTGGAAGGGGCCCTGGGTATCCATTGTGGTCTGGATCACTGCAGGGCAGCAGCAGCTTCAAAGGGTCTGAAGCAGGAAGGGGTCCTAGGGATCCATCATGGTCTAGGTCACTGCGGATCAGAAGCTTTAAAGGGTCTGAAGCAGGAAGGGGGCCTGGGGATCCATTGTGGTCTGGGTCACTGCATGGCAGCGGCTCCAAAGGGTCTGAAGCAGGAAGGGGCCCTGGTGATCCATCGTGGACTGGGTCACTGCAGGGCAGCAGCGGCTTCAAAGGGTCTGAAGCAGTAAGGGGGGCCTGGGGATCCATCGTGGTCTGGGTCACTGCAGGGCAGCAGTGGCTTCAAAGGGTCTGAAGCAGAAAGGGGCCCTGGGGATCAATCGTGGTCTGGGTTACTGCGGGGCAGCGGCTTCAAAGGGTCTGAAGCAGGAAGGGGCCCTGGGGATCCATCGTGGTCTGGGTCACTGCAGGGCAGCAGCGGCTTCAAAGGGTCTGAAGCAGGAAGGGGCCCTGGGGATCCATCGGGGTCTGGGGCACTGGAGGGCAGCAGCTTCAAAGGCTCTGAAGCAGGAAGGGGCCCTGGGAATCCATCGTGGTCTGGTTCACTGTGTGGCAGCAGCGGCTTCAAAGGGTCTGAAGCAGGAAGTGGCCCTGGGGATCCATAGTCATCTTGGTCACTGCGAAGCAGCAGCAGCTTCAAAGGGTCTGAAGTAGGAAGGGGCCCTGGGGATCCATTGTGGTCTGGGTCACTGCAGGGCAGCAGCAGCTTCAAAGGGTCTGAAGCTGGAAGGGGCCCTGGGGATCCATTGTGGTCTGGGTCACTGCAGGGCAGCAGCAGCTTCAAAGGGTCTGAAGCAGGAAGGGGCCCTGGTGATCCATCGTGGTCTGGGTCACTGCAGGACAGCAGCAGCTTCAAAGGCTCTGAAGCAGGAAGGGGCCCTGGTGATCCATCGTGGACTGGGTCACTGCGGGGCAGCAGCGGCTTCAAAGGGTCTGAAGCAGTAAGGGGGGGCCTGGGGATCCATTGTGGTCTGGGTCACTGCTGGGCAACAGCTTTAAAGGGTCTCAAGCAAGAATGCGTCCTGGGGATCCATCGTGGTCTGGGTCAATGCGAAGCAGCATCAGCTTCAAAGGGTCTGGAAGCAGGAAGGGGCCCTGGGGATCCATCGTGGTCTGGGTCACTGCGGATCAGCAGCTTTAAAGGGACTGAAGCAGGAAGGGGCCCTGGGGATCCATCGTGGTCTGGGTCACTGCGGGGCAACAGCTTTAAAGGGTCTGAAGCAGGAAGTGGCCCTGGGGATTCATCGTGGTCTGGGTCACTGTGGGGCAGCGGCTTCAAAGGGTCTGAAGCATGAAGGAGCCCTGCGGATCCATCGTGGTCTGGGTCACTGCGGGGCAGCAGCGGCTTCAAAGGGTCTGAAGTCGGAAGGGGCCCTGTGGATCCATCGTGGTCTAGAGTCACTGCGTGGAGGCAAGCGGCTTCAAAGGATCTGAAGCATGAAGGAGCCCTGCGGATCCATCGTGGTCTGGGTCACTGCGGGGCAGCAACAGCTTCAAAGGGTCTGGAAGTAGGAAGGGGCCCTGGGGATCCATCGTAGTCTGGGTCACTGCGGGGCAGCAGGTGCTTCAAAGGGTCTGAACCAGGAAGGGGCCCTGGGGATCCATCGTGGTCTGGGTCACTGCAGGGCAGCAGCGGCTTCAAAGGGTCCTGAAGAAAGAAGGGGCCCTGGGGATCCATCGTGGTCTGGGTCACTGCAGGGCAGCAGCGGCTTCAAAGGGTCTGAAGCAGGAAGGGGCCCTGGGGATCCATCGTGGTCTGGGGCACTGGAGGGCAGCAGCTTCAAAGGGTCTGAAGCAGGAAGGGGCCCTGGGGATCCATAGTCATCTTGGTCACTGCGAAGAAGCAGCAGCTGCAAAGGGTCTGAAGTAGGAACGGGCCCTAGGGATCCATCGTGGTCTGGGTCACAGCAGGGCGGCAGCAGCAGCTTCAAAGGGTCTGAAGCAGTAAGGGGGGGCCTGGGGATCCATCATGGTCTGGGTTACTGCGGGGCAGCAGCGGCTTCAAAGGGCCTGAAGCAGTAAGGGGGGGCCTGGGGATCCAACGTGGACTGGGTCACTGCGGGGCAGCAGCGGCTTCAAAGGGCCTGAAGCAGTACGGGGGGGCCTGGGGATCCATCATGGTCTGGGTTACTGCGGGGCAGCAGCGGCTTCAAAGGGTCTGAAGCAGGAAAGGGCCTGTGGATCCATCGTGGTCTGGGTCACTGCAGGGCAGCAGCGGCTTCAAAGGGTCTGAAGGTGGAAGGGGCCCTGGGTATCCATTGTGGTCTGGGTCACTGCAGGGCAGCAGCAGCTTCAAAGGGTCTGAAGCAGGAAGGGGTCCTAGGGATCCATCATGGTCTAGGTCACTGCGGATCAGAAGCTTTAAAGGGTCTGAAGCAGGAAGGGGGCTTGGGGATCAATTGTGGTCTGGGTCACTGCGGGGCAGCGGCTCCAAAGGGTCTGAAGCAGGAAAGGGGCCTGGGGATCCATTGTGGTGTGGGGCACTGCAGGTCAGCAGCAGCTTTAAAGGGTCTGAAGCAGGAAGGGGCCCTGGTGATCCATCGTGGACTGGGTCACTGCAGGGCAGCAGCGGCTTCAAAGGGTCTGAAGCAGTAAGGGGGGGCCTGGGGATCCATCGTGGTCTGGGTCACTGCAGGGCAGCAGTGGCTTCAAAGGGTCTGAAGCAGAAAGGGGCCCTGGGGATCAATAGTGGTCTGGGTTACTGCGGGGCAGCAGCTTCAAAGGGTCTGAAGCAGGAAGGGGCCCTGGGGATCCATCGTGGTCTGGGTCACTGCAGGGCAGCAGCGGCTTCAAAGGGTCTGAAGCAGGAAGGGGCCCTGGGGATCCATCGGGGTCTGGGGCACTGGAGGGCAGCCGCTTCAAAGGGTCTGAAGCAGGAAGGGGCCCTGGGAATCCATTGTGGTCTGGTTCACTGTGTGGCAGCAGCGGCTTCAAAGGGTCTGAAGCAGAAAGTGGCCCTGGGGATCCATAGTCATCTTGGTCACTGCGAAGCAGCAGCAGCTTCAAAGGGTCTGAAGTAGGAAGGGGCCCTAGGGATCCATCGTGGTCTGGGTCACAGCAGGGCAGCAGCGGCTTCAAAGGGCCTGAAGCAGTAAGGGGGGGGCCTGGGGATCCATCGTGGACTGGGTCACTGCAGGGCAGCAGTGGCTTCAAAGGGTCTGAAGCTGTAAGGGGCCCTGGGGATCCATTGTGGTCTGGGTCACTGCAGGGCAGCAGCAGCTTCAAAGGGTCTGAAGCTGGAAGGGGCCCTGGGGATCCATTGTGGTCTGGGTCACTGCAGGGCAGCAGCAGCTTCAAAGGGTCTGAAGCAGGAAGGAGCCCTGGTGATCCATCGTGGTCTGGGTCACTGCAGGGCAGCAGCAGCTTCAAAGGGTCTGAAGCAGGAAGGGGCCCTGGTGATCCATCGTGGACTGGGTCACTGCGGGGCAGCAGCGGCTTCAAAGGGTCTGAAGCAGTAAGGGGGGGCCTGGGGATCCATTGTGGTCTGGGTCACTGCTGGGCAACAGCTTTAAAGGGTCTGAAGCAAGAATGCGTCCTGGGGATCCATCGTGGTCTGGGTCAATGCGAAGCAGCATCAGCTTCAAAGGGTCTGAAGCAGGAAGGGGCCCTGGGGATCCATCGTGGTCTGGGTCACTGCGGATCAGCAGCTTTAAAGGGACTGAAGCAGGAAGGGGCCCTGGGGATCCACCGTGGTCTGGGTCACTGCGGGGCAACAGCTTTAAAGAGTCTGAAGCAGGAAGTGGCCCTGGGGATTCATCGTGGTCTGGGTCACTGTGGGGCAGCGGCTTCAAAGGGTCTGAAGCATGAAGGAGCCCTGCGGATCCATCGTGGTCTGGGTCACTGCGGGGCAGCAGCGGCTTCAAAGGGTCTGAAGTCGGAAGGGGCCCTGTGGATCCATCGTGGTCTAGGTCACTGCGTGGAGGCAGCGGCTTCAAAGGATCTGAAGCATGAAGGAGCCCTGCGGATCCATCGTGGTCTGGGTCACTGCGGGGCAGCAACAGCTTCAAAGGGTCTGAAGTAGGAAGGGGCCCTGGGGATCCATCATAGTCTGGGTCACTGCGGGGCAGCAGGTGCTTCAAAGGGTCTGAACCAGGAAGGGGCCCTGGGGATCCATCATGGTCTGGGTCACTGCAGGGCAGCAGCGGCTTCAAAGGGTCTGAAGAAAGAAGGGGCCCTGGGGATCCATCGTGGTCTGGGTCACTGCAGGGCAGCAGCGGCTTCAAAGGGTCTGAAGCAGGAAGGGGCCCTGGGGATCCATCGTAGTCTGGGGCACTGGAGGGCAGCAGCTTCAAAGGGTCTGAAGCAGGAAGGGGCCCTGGGGATCCATCGTGGTCTGGTTCACTGTGTGGCAGCAGCGGCTTCAAAGGGTCTGAAGCAGGAAGGGGCCCTGTGGATCCATCGTAGTCTGGGTCACTGCGGGGCAGCAGCTGCTTCAAAGGGTCTGAAGCAGGAAGGGGGCCTGGGGATCCATCGTGGTCTGGTCACTGCGAGGCAGCAGCGGCTTCAAAGGGCCTGAAGCAGTAAGAGGGGCCTGGGGATCCATCGTGGTCTGGGTCACTGCGGGGCAGCAGCGGCTTCAAGGGGTCTGAAGCAGGAAAGGGCCTGTGGATCCATCGTGGTCTGGGTCACTGCAGGGCAGCAGCGGCTTCAAAGGGTCTGAAGCTGGAAGGGGCCCTGGGGATCCATTGTGGTCTGGGTAACTGCAGGGCAGCAGCAGCTTCAAAGGGTCTGAAGCAGGAAGGGGCCCTAGGGATCCATCGTGGTCTGGGTCACTGCGGATCAGCAGCTCTAAAGGGTCTGAAGCAGGAAGGGGGCCTGGGGATCTATTGTGGTCTGGGTCACTGCGGGGCAGCAGGTCCAAAGGGTCTGAAGCAGGAAAGGGGCCTGGGGATCCATTGTTGTCTGGGGCACTGCGGGTCAGCAGCAGCTTTAAAGGGTCTGAAGCAGGAAGGGGCCCTGGGGATCCATCATGGTCTGGGTCACTGCAGGGCAGTAGCGGCTTCAAAGGGTCTGAAGCAGGAAGGGGCCCTGGGGATCCATCGTGGTCTGGGTCACTGTGGATCAGCAGCTTTAAAGGGTCTGAAGCAGGAAGGTGGCCTGGGGATCCATTGTGGTCTGGGTCACTGCGGGGCAGTGGCTCCAAAGGGTCTGAAGCAGGAAAGGGGCCTGGGGATCCATTGTGGTCTGGGGCACTGCGGGTCAGCAGCAGCTTTAAAGGGTCTGAAGCAGGAAGGGGCCCTGGGGATCCATCGTGGACTGGGTCACTGCGGGACAGCAGCGGCTTCAAAGGGTCTGAAGCAGGAAGGGGCCCTAGGGATCCATCGTGGTCTGGGTCACTGCGGATCAGCAGCTTTAAAGGGTCTGAAGCAGGAAGGGGCCCTGGGGATCCATCGTGGTCTGGTTCACTGCGGGGCAGCGGCTTCAAAGGGTCTGAAGCATGAAGGAGCCCTGCGGATCCATCGTGGTCTGGGTCACTGCGGGGCAGCAGCGGCTTCAAAGGTTCTGAAGTCGGAAGGGGCCTTGTGGATCCATCGTGGTCGGGTCACTGCGTGGAGGCAGCGGCTTCAAAGGATCTCAAGCATGAAGGAGCCCTGCGGATCCATCGTGGTCTGGGTCACTGCGGGGCAGAAACAGCTTCAAAGGGTCTGAAGTAGGAAGGGGACCTGGGGATCCATCGTAGTCTGGGTCACTGCGGGGCAGCAGGTGCTTCAAAGTGTCTGAAGCAGGGAAGGGGCCCTGGGGATCCATCGTGGTCTGGGTCACTGCAGGGCAGCAGCGGCTTCAAAGGGTCTGAAGAAAGAAGGGGCCCTGGGGATCCATCGTGGTCTGGGTCACTGCAGGGCAGCAGCGGCTTCAAAGGGTCTGAAGCAGGAAGGGGCCCTGGGGATCCATCGTGGTCTGGGGCACTGGCAGGCAGCAGCTTCAAAGAGTCCGAAGCAGGAAGGGGCCCTGGGGATCCATCGTGGTCTGGGTCACTGCAGGGCAGCAGCGGCTTCAAAGGGTCTGAAGAAAGAAGGGGCCCTGGGGATCCATCGTGGTCTGGGTCACTGCAGGGCAGCAGCGGCTTCAAAGGGTCTGAAGCAGGAAGGGGCCCTGGGGATCCATCGTGGTCTGGGGCACTGGCGGGCAGCAGCTTCAAAGTGTCTGAAGCAGGAAGGGGCCCTGGGGATCCATCGTGGTCTGGTTCACTGTGTGGCAGCAGCGGCTTCAAAGGGTCTGAAGCAGGAAGGGGCCCTGTGGATCCATCGTAGTCTGGGTCACTGCGGGGCAGCAGCTGCTTCAAAGGGTCTGAAGCAGGAAGGGGGGCCTGGGGATCCATCGTGGTCTGGGTCACTGCGGGGCAGCAGCGGCTTCAAAGGGCCTGAAGCAGTAAGAGGGGGCCTGGGGATCCATCGTGGTCTGGGTCACTGCAGGGCAGCAGCGGCTTCAAAGGGTCTGAAGCAGGAAAGGGCCTGTGGATCCATCGTGGTCTGGGTCACTGCAGGGCAGCAGCGCCTTCAAAGGGTCTGAAGCTGGAAGGGGCCCTGGGGATCCATTGTGGTCTGGGTCACTGCAGGGCAGCAGCAGCTTCAAAGGGTCTGAAGCAGGAAGGGGCCCTAGGGATCCATCGTGGTCTGGGTCACTGCGGGGCAACAGCTTTAAAGGGTCTGAAGCAGGAAGGCGTCCTGGGGATCCATCGTGGTCTGGGTCAATGCTATTCAGCATCAGCTTCAAAGGGTCTGAAGCAGGAAGGGGCCCTAGGGATCCATCGTGGTCTGGGTCAATGTGATTCAGCATCAGCTTCAAAGGGTCTGAAGCAGGAAGGGGCCCTGGGGATCCATCGTGGTCTGGGTCACAGCAGGGCAGCAGCGGCTTCAAAGGGTCTGAAGCTGGAAGGGGCCCTGGGGATCCATTGTGGTCTGGGTCACTGCAGGGCAGCAGCAGCTTCAAAGGGTCTGAAGCAGGAAGGGGCCCTGGGGATCCATTGTGGTCTGGTTCACTGTGTGGCAGCAGAGGCTTCAAAGGGTCTGAAGCAGGAAGGGGCCCTGGGGATCCATAGTCATCTTGGTCACTGCGAAGAAGCAGCAGCTGCAAAGGGTCTGAAGTAGGAACGGGTCCTAAGGATCCATCGTGGTCTGGGTCACAGCAGGGCAGCAGCAGCTTCAAAGGGTCTGAAGCAGTAAGGGGGGCCTGAGGATCCATCATGGTCTGGGTTACTGTAGGGCAGCAGCGGCTTCAAAGGGCCTGAAGCAGTAAGGGGGGGGCCTGGGGATCCATCGTGGACTGGGTCACTGCGGGGCAGCAGCGGCTTCAAAGGGCCTGAAGCAGTAAGGGGGGGCACGGGGATCCATCATGGTCTGGGTTACTGCGGGGCCACAGCGGCTTCAAAGGGTCTGAAGCAGGAAAGGGCCTGTGGATCCATCGTGGTCTGGGTCACTGCAGGGCAGCAGCGGCTTCAAAGGGTCTGAAGCTGGAAGGGGCCCTGGGGATCCATTGTGGTCTGGGTCACTGCAGGGCAGCAGCAGCTTCAAAGGGTCTGAAGCAGGAAGGGGCCCTAGGGATCCATCGTGGTCTAGGTCACTGCGGATCAGAAGCTTTAAAGGGTCTGAAGCAGGAAGGGGGCCTGGGGATCCATTGTGGTCTGGGTTCACTGCGGGGCAGCGGCTCCAAAGGGTCTGAAGCAGGAAAGGGGCCTGGGGATCCATTGTGGTGTGGGGCACTGCAGGTCAGCAGCAGCTTTAAAGGGTCTGAAGCAGGAAGGGGCCCTGGTGATCCATCGTGGACTGGGTCACTGCGGGGCAGCAGCGGCTTCAAAGGGTCTGAAGCAGTAAGGGGGGGCCTGGGGATCCATCGTGGTCTGGGTCACTGCAGGGCAGCAGTGGCTTCAAAGGGTCTGAAGCAGGAAAGGGCCTGTGGATCCATCGTGGTCTGGGTCACTGCAGGGCAGCAGTGGCTTCAAAGGGTCTGAAGCTGGAAGGGGCACTCGGGATCCATTGTGGTCTGGGTCACTGCAGGGCAGCAGCAGCTTCAAAGGGTCTGAAGCAGGAAGGGGCCCTAGGGATCCATCGTGGTCTGGGTCACTGCGGATCAGTAGCTCTAAAAGGTCTGAAGCAGGAAGGGGGCCTGGGGATCTATTGTGGTCTGGGTCACTGCGGGGCAGCGGCTCCAAAGGGTCTGAAGCAGGAAAGGGGCCTGGGGATCCATTGTTGTCTGGGGCACTGCGGGTCAGCAGCAGCTTTAAAGGGTCTGAAGCAGGAAGGGGCCCTGGGGATCCATTGTGGACTGGGTCACTGCGGGGCAGCAGCGGCTTCAAAGGGTCTGAAGCAGGAAGGGGGGGCCTGGAGATCCATCGTGGTCTGGGTCACTGCAGGGCAGCAGCGGCTTCAAAGGGTCTGAAGCAGGAAGGGGCCCTGGGGATCCATCGTGGTCTGGGTCACTGTGGATCAGCAGCTTTAAAGGGTCTGAAGCAGGAAGGGGGCCTGGGGATCCATTGTGGTCTGGGCCACTGCGGGGCAGTGGCTCCAAAGGGTCTGAAGCAGGAAAGGGGCCTGGGGATCCATTGTGGTTTGGGGCACTGCGGGTCAGCAGCAGCTTTAAAGGGTCTGAAGCAGGAAGGGGCCCTGGGGATCCATCGTGGACTGGGTCACTGCGGGACAGCAGCGGCTTCAAAGGGTCTGAAGCAGGAAGGGGCCCTAGGGATCCATCGTGGTCTGGGTCACTGCGGATCAGCAGCTTTAAAGGGTCTGAAGCAGGAAGGGGCCCTGGGGATCCATCGTCGTCTGGTTCACTGCGGGGCAGCGGCTTCAAAGGGTCTGAAGCATGAAGGAGCCCTGCGGATCCATCGTGGTCTGGGTCACTGCGGGGCAGCAGCGGCTTCAAAGGGTCTGAAGTCGGAAGGGGCCCTGTGGATCCATCGTGGTCGGGTCACTGCGTGGAGGCAGCGGCTTCAAAGGATCTCAAGCATGAAGGAGCCCTGCGGATCCATCGTGGTCTAGGTCACTGCGGGGCAGCATCAGCTTCAAAGGGTCTGAAGTAGGAAGGGGCCCTGGGGATCCATTGTAGTCTGGGTCACTGCGGGGCAGCAGGTGCTTCAAAGTGTCTGAAGCAGGAATGGGCCCTGGGGATCCATCGTGGTCTAGGTCACTGCAGGGCAGCAGCAGCTTCAAAGGGTCTGAAGAAAGAAGGGGCCCTGGGGATCCATCGTGGTCTGGGTCACTGCAGGGCAGCAGCGGCTTCAAAGGGTCTGAAGCAGGAAGGGGCCCTGGGGATCCATCGTGGTCTGGGGCACTGGCGGGCAGCAGCTTCAAAGGGTCCGAAGCAGGAAGGGGCCCTGGGGATCCATCGTGGTCTGGGTCACTGCAGGGCAGCAGCGGCTTCAAAGGGTCTGAAGAAAGAAGGGGCCCTGGGGATCCATCGTGGTCTGGGTCACTGCAGGGCAGCAGCGGCTTCAAAGGGTCTGAAGCAGGAAGGGGCCCTGGGGATCCATTGTGGTCTGGGGCACTGGCGGGCAGCAGCTTCAAAGGGTCTGAAGCAGGAAGGGGCCCTGGGGATCCATCGTGGTCTGGTTCACCGTGTGGCAGCAGCGGCTTCAAAGGGTCTGAAGCAGGAAGGGGCCCTGTGGATCCATCGTAGTCTGGGTCACTGCGGGGCAGCAGCTGCTTCAAAGGGTCTGAAGCAGGAAGGGGGCCTGGGGATCCATCGTGGTCTGGGTCACTGCGGGGCAGCAGCGGCTTCAAAGGGCCTGAAGCAGTAAGAGGGGCCTCGGGATCCATCGTGGTCTGGGTCACTGCGGGGCAGCAGCGGCTTCAAAGGGTCTGAAGCAGGAAAGGGCCTGTGGATCCATCGTGATCTGGGTCACTGCAGGGCAGCAGCGCCTTCAAAGGGTCTGAAGCTGGAAGGGGCCCTGGGGATCCATTGTGGTCTGGGTCACTGCAGGGCAGCAGCAGCTTCAAAGGGTCTGAAGCAGGAAGGGGCCCTAGGGATCCATCGTGGTCTGGGTCACTGCGGGGCAACAGCTTTAAAGGGTCTGAAGCAGGAAGGCGTCCTGGGGATCCATCGTGGTCTGGGTCAATGCGATTCAGCATCATCTTCAAAGGGTCTGAAGCAGGAAGGGGCCCTAGGGATCCATCGTGGTCTGGGTCAATGCGATTCAGCATCAGCTTCAAAGGGTCTGAAGCAGGAAGGGGCCCTGGGGATCCATCGTGGTCTGGGTCACAGCAGGGCAGCAGCGGCTTCAAAGGGTCTGAAGCTGGAAGGGGCCCTGGGGATCCATTGTGGTCTGGGTCACTGCAGGGCAGCAGCAGCTTCAAAGGGTCTGAAGCAGGAAGGGGCCCTGGGGATCCATTGTGGTCTGGTTCACTGTGTGGCAGCAGAGGCTTCAAAGGGTCTGAAGCAGGAAGGGGCCCTGGGGATCCATAGTCATCTTGGTCACTACGAAGAAGCAGCAGCTGCAAAGGGTCTGAAGTAGGAACGGGTCCTAAGGATCCATCGTGGTCTGGGTCACAGCAGGGCAGCAGCAGCTTCAAAGGGTCTGAAGCAGTAAGGGGGGCCTGGGGATCCATCATGGTCTGGGTTACTGCGGGGCAGCAGCGGCTTCAAAGGGCCTGAAGCAGTAAGGGGGGGGCCTGTGGATCCATCGTGGACTGGGTCACTGCGGGGCAGCAGCGGCTTCAAAGGGCCTGAAGCAGTAAGGGGGGGCCTGGGGATCCATCATGGTCTGGGTTACTGCGGGGCCGCAGCGGCTTCAAAGGGTCTGAAGCAGGAAAGGGCCTGTGGATCCATCGTGGTCTGGGTCACTGCAGGGCAGCAGCGGCCTCAAAGGGTCTGAAGCTGGAAGGGGCCCTGGGGAACCATTGTGGTCTGGGTCACTGCAGGGCAGCAGCAGCTTCAAAGGGTCTGAAGCAGGAAGGGGCCCTAGGGATCCATCGTGGTCTAGGTCACTGCGGATCAGAAGCTTTAAAGGGTCTGAAGCAGGAAGGGGGCCTGGGGATCCATTGTGGTCTGGGTTCACTGCGGGGCAGCGGCTCCAAAGGGTCTGAAGCAGGAAAGGGGCCTGGGGATCCATTGTGGTGTGGGGCACTGCAGGTCAGCAGCAGCTTTAAAGGGTCTGAAGCAGGAAGGGGCCCTGGTGATCCATCGTGGACTGGGTCACTGCAGGGCAGCAAGCGGCTTCAAAGGGTCTGAAGCAGTAAGGGGGCCTGGGGATCCATCGTGGTCTGGGTCACTGCAGGGCAGCAGTGGCTTCAAAGGGTCTGAAGCAGAAAGGGGCCCTGGGGATCAATCGTGGTCTGGGTTACTGCGGGGCAGCGGCTTCAAAGGGTCTGAAGCAGGAAGGGGCCCTGGGGATCCATTGTGGTCTGGGTCACTGCAGGGCAGCAGCGGCTTCAAAGGGTCTGAAGCAGGAAGGGGCCCTGGGGATCCATCGGGGTCTGGGGCACTAGAGGGCAGCCGCTTCAAAGGGTCTGAAGCAGGAAGGGGCCCTGGGGCTCCATCGTGGTCTGGTTCACTGTGTGGCAGCAGCGGCTTCAAAGGGTCTGAAGCAGGAAGGGGCCCTGGGGATCCATCGTAGTCTGGGTCACTGCGGGGCAGCAGCTGCTTCAAAGGGTCTGGTTCAGGAAGGGGCCCTGGAGATCCATAGTCATCTTGGTCACTGCGAAGCAGCAGCAGCTTCAAAGGGTCTGAAGTAGGAAGGGGCCCTAGGGATCCATCGTGGTCTGGGTCACAGCAGGGCAGCAGCGGCTTCAAAGGGCCTGAAGCAGTAAGGGGGGGCCTGGGGATCCATCGTGGACTGGGTCACTGCGGGGCAGCAGCAGCTTCAAAGGGTCTGAAGCAGGAAAGGGCCTGTGGATCCATCGTGGTCTGGGTCACTGCAGGGCAGCAGTGGCTTCAAAGGGTCTGAAGCTGTAAGGGGCCCTGGGGATCCATTGTGGTTTGGGTCACTGCGGGGCAGCGGCTCCAAAGGGTCTGAAGCAGGAAAGGGGCCTGGGGATCCATTGTTGTCTGGGGCACTGCGGGTCAGCAGCAGCTTTAAAGGGTCTGAAGCAGGAAGGGGCCCTGGGGATCCATTGTGGACTGGGTCACTGCGGGGCAGCAGCGGCTTCAAAGGGTCTGAAGCAGGAAGGGGGGGCCTGGGGATCCATCGTGGTCTGGGTCATTGCAGGGCAGCAGCGGCTTCAAAGGGTCTGAAGCAGGAAAGGTCCTGTGGATCCATCGTGGTCTGGGTCACTGCAGGTTAGCAGCAGCTTCAAAGGGTCTGAAGCTGGAAGGGGCCCTGGGGATCCATCGTGGTCTGGGTCACTGTGGATCAGCAGCTTTAAAGGGTCTGAAGCAGGAAGGGGGCCTGGGGATCCATTGTGGTCTGGGTCACTGCGGGGCAGCAGCTCCAAAGGGTCTGAAGCAGGAAAGGGGCCTGGGGATCCATTGTGGTCTGGGGCACTGCGGGTCAGCAGCAGCTTTAAAGGGTCTGAAGCAGGAAAGGGGCCTGGGGATCCATTGTGGTCTGGGTCACTGCAGGGCAGCAGCGGCTTCAAAGGGTCTGAAGCAGGAAGGGGCCCTAGGGATCCATCGTGGTCTGGGTCACTGCGGATCAGCAGCTTTAAAGGGTCTGAAGCAGGAAGGGGCCCTGGGGATCCATCGTGGTCTGGTTCACTGCGGGGCAGCGGCTTCAAAGGGTCTGAAGCATGAAGGAGCCCTGCGGATCCATCGTGGGCTGGGTCACTGCGGGGCAGCAGCGGCTTCAAAGGGTCTGAAGTCGGAAGGGGCCCTGTGGATCCATCGTGGTCTGGGTCACTGCGTGGAGGCAGCGGCTTCAAAGGATCTCAAGCATGAAGGAGCCCTGCGGATCCATCGTGGTCTGGGTCACTGCGGGGCAGCAACAGCTTCAAAGGGTCTGAAGTAGGAAGGGGCCCTGGGGATCCATCGTAGTCTGGGTCACTGCGGGGCAGCAGGTGCTTCAAAGGGTCTGAAGCAGGAGGGGGCCCTGGGGATCCATCGTGGTCTGGGTCACTGCAGGGCAGCAGCGGCTTCAAAGGGTCTGAAGAAAGAAGGGGCCCTGGGGATCCATCGTGGTCTGGGTCACTGCAGGGCAGCAGCGGCTTCAAAGGGTCTGAAGCAGGAAGGGGCCCTGGGGATCCATCGTGGTCTGGGGCACTGGCGGGCAGCAGCTTCAAAGGGTCTAAAGCAGGAAGGGGCCCTGGGGATCCATCGTGGTCTGGTTCACTGTGTGGCAGCAGCGGCTTCAAAGGGTCTGAAGCAGGAAAGGGCCCTGTGGATCTATCGTAGTCTGGGTCACTGCGGGGCAGCAGCTGCTTCAAAAGGGTCTGAAGCAGGAAGGGGGGCCTGGGGATCCATCGTGGTCTGGGTCACTGCGGGGCAGCAGCGGCTTCAAAGGGCCTGAAGCAGTAAGAGGGGGCCTGGGGATCCATCGTGGTCTGGGTCTCTGCGGGGCAGCAGCGGCTTCAAAGGGTCTGAAGCAGGAAAGGGCCTGTGGATCCATCGTGGTCTGGGTCACTGCAGGGCAGCAGCGGCTTCAAAGGGTCTAAAGCTGGAAGGGGCCCTTGGGATCCATTGTGGTCTGGGTCACTGCAGGGCAGCAGCAGCTTCAAAGGGTCTGAAGCAGGAAGGGGCCCTAGGGATCCATCGTGGTCTGGGTCACTGCGGGGCAACAGCTTTAAAGGGTCTGAAGCAGGAAGGCGTCCTGGGGATCCATCGTGGTCTGGGTCAATGCGATTCAGCATCAGCTTCAAAGGGTCTGAAGCAGGAAGGGGCCCTAGGGATCCATCGTGGTCTGGGTCACTGCGGATCTGCAGCTTTAAAGGGTCTGAAGCAGGAAGGGGCCCTGGGGATCCATCGTGGTCTGGTTCACTGTGGGGCAGCGGCTTCAAAGGGTCTGAAGCATGAAGGAGCCCTGCGGATCCATCGTGGTCTGGGTCACTGCGGGGCAGCAGCGGCTTCAAAGGGTCTGAAGTCGGAAGGGGCCCTGTGGATCCATCGTGGTCTGGGTCACTGCGTGGAGGCAGCGGCTTCAAAGGATCTCAAGCATGAAGGAGCCCTACGGATCCATCGTGGTCTGGGTCACTGCGGGGCAGCAACAGCTTCAAAGTGTCTGAAGTAGGAAGGGGCCCTGGGGATCCATCGTAGTCTGGGTCACTGCGGGGCAGCAGGTGCTTCAAAGGGTCTGAAGCAGGAAGGGTCCCTGGGGATCCATCGTGGTCTGGGTCACTGCAGGGCAGCAGCGGCTTCAAAGGGTCTGAAGAAAGAAGGGGCCCTGGGGATCCGTCGTGGTCTGGGTCACTGCAGGGCAGCAGCGGCTTCAAAGGGTCTGAAGCAGGAAAGGGCCCTGGGGATCCATCGTGGTCTGGGTCACTGCAGGGCAGCAGCGGCTTCAAAGGGTCTGAAGCAGGAAGGGGCCCTGGGGATCCATTGTGGTCTGGGGCACTGGCGGGCAGCAGCTTCAAAGGGTCTGAAGCAGGAAGGGGCCCTGGGGATCCATCGTGGTCTGGTTCACTGTGTGGCAGCAGCGGCTTCAAAGGGTCTGAAGCAGGAAAGGGCCCTGTGGATCCATCGTAGTCTGGGTCACTGCGGGGCAGCAGCTGCTTCAAAGGGTCTGAAGCAGGAAGGGGGGCCTGGGGATCCATCGTGGTCTGGGTCACTGCGGGGCAGCAGCGGCATCAAAGGGCCTGAAGCAGTAAGAGGGGGCCTGGGGATCCATCGTGGTCTGGGTCACTGCGGGGCAGCAGCGGCTTCAAAGGGTCTGAAGCAGGAAAGGGCCTGTGGATCCATCGTGGTCTGGGTCACTGCAGGGCAGCAGTGGCTTCAAAGGGTCTGAAGCTGGAAGGGGCCCTGGGGATCCATTGTGGTCTGGGTCACTGCAGGGCAGCAGCAGCTTCAAAGGGTCTGAAGCAGGAAGGGGCCCTAGGGATCCATCGTGGTCTGGGTCACTGCGGGGCAACAGCTTTAAAGGGTCTGAAGCAGGAAGGCGTCCTGGGGATCCGTCGTGGTCTGGGTCAATGCGATTCAGCATCAGCTTCAAAGGGTCTGAAGCAGGAAGGGGCCCTAGGGATCCATCGTGGTCTGGGTCACTGCGGATCAGCAGCTTTAAAGGGTCTGAAGCAGGAAGGGGCCCTGGGGATCCATCGTGGTCTGGTTCACTGCGGGGCAGCGGCTTCAAAGGGTCTGAAGCATGAAGGAGCCCTGCGGATCCATCGTGGTCTGGGTCACTGCGGGGCAGCAGCGGCTTCAAAGGGTCTGAAGTCGGAAGGGGCCCTGTGGATCCATCGTGGTCTGGGTCACTGCGTGGAGGCAGTGGCTTCAAACGATCTCAAGCATGAAGGAGCCCTGTGGATCCATCGTGGTCTGGGTCACTGTGGGGCAGCAACAGCTTCAAAGGGTCTGAAGTAGGAAGGGGCCCTGGGGATCCATCGTAGTCTGGGTCACTGCGGGGCAGCAGGTGCTTCAAAGGGTCTGAAGCAGGAAGGGGCCCTGGGGATCCATCGTGGTCTGGGTCACTGCAGGGCAGCAGCGGCTTCAAAGGGTCTGAAGAAAGAAGGGGCCCTGGGGATCCATCGTGGTCTGGGTCACTGCAGGGCAGCAGCGGCTTCAAAGGGTCTGAAGCAGGAAGGGGCCCTGGGGATCTATCGTGGTCTGGGGCACTGGCGGGCAGCAGCTTCAAAGGGTCTGAAGCAGGAAGGGGCCCTGGGGATCGATCGTGGTCTGGTTCACCGTGTGGCAGCAGCGGCTTCAAAGGGTCTGAAGCAGGAAGGGGCCCTGTGGATCCATCGTAGTCTGGGTCACTGCGGGGCAGCAGCTGCTTCAAAGGGTCTGAAGCAGAAAGGGGGGGCCTGGGGATCCATCGTGGTCTGGGTCCCTGCGGGGCAGCAGCTGCTTCAAAGGGCCTGAAGCAGTAAGAGGGGGCCTGGGGATCCATCGTGGTCTGGGTCACTGCGGGGCAGCAGCGGCTTCAAAGGGTCTGAAGCAGGAAAGGGCCTGTGGATCCATCGTGGTCTGGGTCACTGCAGGGCAGCAGCGGCTTCAAAGGGTTTGAAGCTGGAAGGGGCCCTGGGGATCCATTGTGGTCTGGGTCACTGCAGGGCAGCAGCAGCTTTAAAGGGTCTGAAGCAGGAAGGGGCCCTGGTGATCCATCGTGGACTGGGTCACTAAGGGGCAGCAGCGGCTTCAAAGGGTCTGAAGCAGTAAGGGGGGGCATGGGGATCCATCGTGGTCTGGGTCACTGCGGGGCAACAGCTTTAAAGGGTCTGAAGCAGGAAGGGGCCCTGGGGATCGATCGTGGTCTGGTTCACTGTGTGGCAGCAGCGGCTTCAAAGGGTCTGAAGCAGGAAGGGGCCCTGTGGATCCATCGTAGTCTGGGTCACTGCGGGGCAGCAGCTGCTTCAAAGGGTCTGAAGCAGGAAGGGGGGCCTGGGGATCCATCGTGGTCTGGGTCACTGCGGGGCAGCAGCGGCTTCAAAGGGCCTGAAGCAGTAAGAGGGGGCATGGGGATCCATCGTGGTCTGGGTCACTGCGGGGCAGCAGCGGCTTCAAAGGGTCTGAAGCAGGAAAGGGCCTGTGGATCCATCGTGGTCTGGGTCACTGCAGGGCAGCAGCGGCTTCAAAGGGTTTGAAGCTGGAAGGGGCCCTGGGGATCCATTGTGGTCTGGGTCACTGCAGGGCAGCAGCAGCTTTAAAGGGTCTGAAGCAGGAAGGGGCCCTGGTGATCCATCGTGGACTGGGTCACTGCGTGAGGCAGCAGCGGCTTCAAAGGGTCTGAAGCAGTAAGGGGGGCATGGGGATCCATCGTGGTCTGGGTCACTGCGGGGCAACAGCTTTAAAGGGTCTGAAGCAGGAAGGGGCCCTGGGGATCGATCGTGGTCTGGTTCACTGTGTGGCAGCAGCGGCTTCAAAGGGTCTGAAGCAGGAAGGGGCCCTGTGGATCCATCGTAGTCTGGGTCACTGCGGGGCAGCAGCTGCTTCAAAGGGTCTGAAGCAGGAAGGGGGGCTTGGGGATCCATCGTGGTCTGGGTCACTGCGGGGCAGCAGCGGCTTCAAAGGGCCTGAAGCGGTAAGAGGGGCATGGGGATCCATCGTGGTCTGGGTCACTGCGGGGCAGCAGCGGCTTCAAAGGGTCTGAAGCAGGAAAGGGCCTGTGGATCCATCGTGGTCTGGGTCACTGCAGGGCAGCAGCGGCTTCAAAGGGTCTGAAGCTGGAAGGGGCCCTGGGGATCCATTGTGGTCTGGGTCACTGCAGGGCAGCAGCAGCTTCAAAGGGTATGAAGCAGGAAGGGGCCCTGGGGATCCATTGTGGTCTGGGTCACTGCAGGGCAGCAGCAGCTTCAAAGGGTCTGAAGCAGGTAGGGGCCCTAGGGATCCATCGTGGTCTGGGTCACTGCGGATCAGCAGCTCTAAAGGGTCTGAAGCAGGAAGGGGGCCTGGGGATCTATTGTTGTCTGGGGCACTGCGGGTCAGCAGCAGCTTTAAAGGGTCTGAAGCAGGAAGGGGCCCTGGGCATCCATCGTGGTCTTGGTCACTGCAGGGCAGCAGCGGCTTCAAAGGGTCTGAAGCAGGAAAGGTCCTGTGGATCCATCGTGGTCTGGGTCACTGCAGGTCAGCAGCAGCTTCAATGGGTCTGAAGCTGGAAGGGGCCCTGGGGATCCATCGTGGTCTGGGTCACTGTGGATCAGCAGCTTTAAAGGGTCTGAAGCAGGAAGGGGGCCTGGGGATCCATTGTGGTCTGGGTCACTGCGGGGCACCGGCTCCAAAGGGTCTGAAGCAGGAAAGGGGCCTGGGGATCCATTGTGGTCTGGGGCACTGCGGGTCAGCAGCAGCTTTAAAGGGTCTGAAGCAGGAAGGGGCCCTGGTGATCCATCGTGGACTGGGTCACTGCGGGGCAGCAGCGGCTTCAAAGGGTCTGAAGCAGTAAGGGGGGGCATGGGGATCCATCGTGGTCTGGGTCACTGCGGAGCAACAGCTTTAAAGGGTCTGAAGCAGGAAGGGGCCCTGGGGATCCATCGTGTTCTGGGTCACTTCGGGGCAACAGCTGTAAAGGGTCTGAAGCAGGAAGGGGCCCTGGGGATCCATCGTGGTCTGGGTCACTGCGGGGCAGCAGCTGCTTCAAAGGGTCTGAAGCAGTAAGGGGGGACCTGGGGATCCATAGTCATCTTGGTCACTGCGAAGCAGCAGCAGCTTCAAAGGGTCTGAAGCAGGAAAGGGCCTGGGGATCCATTGTGGTCTGGGTCACTGCGGTTTAGCAGCTTCAAAGGGTCTCAAGCAGGAAGGGGCCCTGGGGATATATCGTGGTCTGAGTCCCTGCGGGGCAGCAGCAGCCTCACAGGGTCTCAAGCAGGAAGGGGCCCTGGGGATCCATCGTAGTCTGGGTCACTGCGGGGCAGCAGCAGCTTCAAGGGGTCTGAAGCAGTAAGAGGGGGCCTGGGGATCCATCGTGGTCTGGGTCACTGCGGGGCAGCAGCTTTAAAGGGTCTGAAGCAGGAAGGGGCCCTGAGGATCCATAGTGGTCTGGGTCACTGCGGGGCAGCAGCAGCTTCAAAGGGTCCGAAGTAGGAAGGGGCCCTGGGGATATATCGTGGTCTGGGTCACTGCTGGAAAGCAGCAGCTTTAAAGGGTCTGAAGCAGGAAGGGGCCTTGGGGATATATCGTGGTCTGGGTCACTGCGGGGCAGCAGCAGCTTCAAAGGGTCCGAAGTAGGAAGGGGCCCTGGGGATCCATCGTGGTCTGGGTCACTGCAGATCAGCAGGTTTAAAGGGTCTGAAGCAGGAAGGGGCCCTGGGGATCCATCGTGGTCTGGGTCACTGTGGGGCAGCCGCAGCTTCAAAGGGTCCGAAGTAGGAAGGGGGCCTGGGGATCCATCGTGGTCTGGGTCACTGCGGGGCAGCAGCTGCTTCAAAGGGTCTGAAGCAGGAAGGGGCCCTGGGGATCCATTGTGGTCTGGGTTACTGCGGGGCAGCAGCAGCTTCAAAGGGTCCGAAGAAGGAAGGGGGCCTGGGGATCCATCGTGGTCTGGGTCACTGCGGGGCAGCAGCTGCTTCAAAGGGTCTGAAGCAGGAAGGGACCCTGGGGATCCATTTTGGTCTGGGTCACTGCAGGGCAGCAGCGGCTTCAAAGGGTCTGAAGCAGGAAGGAGCCCTGCGGATCAACCGTGGTCTGGGTCACTGCGGGGCAGCAGCGGCTTCAAAGGGTCTCAAGCAGGAATGGGCCCTGGGGATCCATCGTGGTCTGGGTCAATGCGAAGCAGCATCAGCTTCAAAGGGTCTGAAGTAGGAAGGGGCCCTGGGGATCCATCGTGGTCTGATTCACTGCAGGGAAGCATCTGCTTCAAAGGGTCTGAAGCAGGAAGGGGCCCTGGGGATCCATCGTGATCTGGGTCACTGCCGGGCAGCATCTGCTTCAAAGGGTCTGACGCAGGAAGGGGCCCTGGGGATCCATCGTGATCTGTGTCACTGCGTGGCAGCAGCGGCTTCAAAGGATCTGAAGCAGAAAGGGGCCCTGCGGATCCATTGTGATCTGGGTCACTGCAGGGCAGCATCTGCTTCAAAGGGTCTGAAGCAGGAAGGGGCCCTGGGGATCCATCGTGATCTGGGTCACTGCGTGGCAGCAGCGGCTACAAAGGATCTGAAGCAGAAAGGGGCCCTGGGGATCCATCGTGGTCTGGGTCACTGCAGGGTAGCGGCTTCAAAGGGTCTGAAGCAGGAAGGGGGCCTGGGGATCTATTGTGGTCTGGGTCACTGCGAGGCAGCAGTAGCTTCAAAGGGTCTGAAGCAGGAAGGGGCCCTAGGGATCCATCGTGGTCTGGGTCACAGCGGGGCAGCAACAGCTTCAAAGGGTCTGAAGTAGGAAGGGGCCCTAGGGATCCATCGTGATCTAGGTCACTGCGGGGCAGCACGGCTTTAAAGGCTCTGAAGCAGGAAGGGAGCCTGGGGATCCATCTTGGTCATGGTGTGCTTGGGCATGCAATTGTATGCCATGAACAGGCATGCATAAGATTGTAGAGTGCGTGGGCATGCATCGACAAATTGTAGGGGATTACTCCAGGGTTGCATTGAGGCCCTCGTACGTGCGGCTCTAGGATGTGCAAGCATGCATTGACAAAGAATTGAGTAATGCTGGAGCATCCAAGTGCGGTAAAGTGCGGAATGTGTGCGTGCAACCTTACACTACCGTGATCCTAGGGTGCTAGAGTCGTGCAAAAAAAGTGTGTGGTGCAAGTCAAAATGCTGGGCTCCTCCCAAAATGATTTACGATAAGGTATTGAATCCTAAGATGCAGGAAAAGCGCATAAATCTCTCTGGTGCCTATTCGTGCAAAAAGACCCCACCAAAGGGATTGTGCCAGAGGTAAATGAGGCACTCAATGTAGAATTAGACCCACGCACAGGTTTCTCAAGGTGCAAGCTTCATGCGTACCAAAGTGCACCTCGAGGTCCTGGAGTGCCATGTACAGGTGTTGAACCATTCAGTGCCAAATCGTGTGAAGTGCCCCCCCAGGAAAGTGTGTCTACAACAATAAACGATCGGAAGCGTGTGCTTTGCAGTCTTTTATCTTTGATTCATGGGATGTTCGTAGAATCCTTCCTGCTTCCGCTTAAAACTTGCCAATTGATGAAAGATCCATTGGCACCGCTGTTGTGTAAATAAACATTAGGGCCCCTTTGCATGTTCTCCTGCCATTTTGCAGAAACATCATTCTGAGATATAGTCGCCTGTGGCACGACAAGGCTGGACAGCAACAAACAATGTTCTTAGCTGATTCTGCATGGTATTGGCTCAAGCAGCATTCCTTTTTTCCTGGCAATGTATTTTTCCAGTGTCTCCTATAATACCAAGTTGGCAGTGTTAGCAGCCTGGTCCTCAGAATGTTCCGTAAGGCTTGCCTTTCCAGACCTACCTTCAGATATGGTTGGTAATCTGTAACTTCTTGTGAGTGGGCAAGGCCCTCGGCACCGGGGATATATCTGATCCGATCAAGATCCTGCTCACTTGAAATGCGCTGACCCTGTGTGTTTAGCAGTCTTTTTAGGCTGGCTGTTGTTAAAGATGTGTCAGTTATAATTTCTAGCGGCAAGCCCAGTGACTCGTTGGCCCTTGTCGGGTACCTAGCCCAACGACTTTTGTTGTGCTGAAAAATTGCTTTTAGTGCTTCCCTGATTCTGCCAGGACCCGCCTTGGTCACGAGGTGGTGGAGTTTGACTTTTTTTTTTTTGCATTCAATGTCCATCGTTAAAATATTGAATTCCAACCGGATCAATGTGCGCCATGTTGAATTTGGGAGATTGAATATCTTTCTGAAAGCCGCTATACATGCAGACGCTCCAATTTTTCAGTTAACTGTCCCAGAAAGTCAAGATGCCCATAGCTTAGTGTTGGAATTAATTTTGCCAGCATGACTGGTCGAATGCCCTCTACGAAATGGCTTTGGAGCTTATAATGTAATTTACATAGTCCATGTTTGACCTTGGCTGCCTTGGCTTCCAGGACCTTGGCCTGCAAAGTTGATCTGCCGGTATCTGAGAATTGTATACCCAGATAGTTATATTTGTTGGCTGTGGCTTTCTTTAACCTGCCAAAGTATCATTCCAGCAGTTGCTTTTTTGGTTTATGTCCAAATACCAGAACCTTCATTTATCCAGTATTGGATCTTTCATAGATTCACATGCTTAAATCATCCCCACCGTCGAGGTGGGAGTCTCATGGTAAAAATAAATATATATAACAGTAGTAAAACATATTATAATATGCCATAATAGACTGCACAGTCACTGTAGTAGCCCATCCCTGTCCTTTTGTAAAAGGAACCAAAGTTGAAACAGCCAATAAGGCTTCAGCACCCTCTAGAACACTCCACAGAGAGGCAAGTCCCTCAGATTTTCTACCACACGTCGTGTAACAGGGAGTCTCCCTGAGCTCTGCTCATCTGTTGGATTTTGGGAGTACAGAATGTCTGATGCTTCTAAAAAACGATTATTCAAGCCTTGTGGGTCATGTGGGAAGAAGAGGCTGCATTTTGAAGATCCCCACACAGATTGTATTTATTGCCTTTACCCTTCTCATAAATTTAAAGACTGTAGGATCTGCAGGACTTTTTCTTCCAAGACCTTATAAGACAGGGAAGGCAGATTACTTATTTGGCTAGAAAGACTGAAATCTAAAACCTCTGTGGTGTCTGATGACGAAGTCAGTGGTAGTTGTCAAGCGTCAGTCCATCTGGCAAAGAAAAGGGACAGGTCTGAAGAATCCCCTGAGGGACACAAGAAATCTACAAAAAAGTCCCATCATGAAGCTCTACATACTACCTCAAAAAAAGGTAAGCTGCCATTCCCTGCTGAGAAAAAATCTGTGGAGATCGCCAAAAAAGGCTTTGTCGACGACAAAACCACCTCCGAGTTGACACTTCAGCATTCCTCGTCGGCGCTTGCTTTGTGGACGGAACCATCAACGAAAACTGCACCATCGTCGACGATAATCTCTTCGCCATCGGCTACTGCATCGTCGACGAGACCTCCGATGACGACGACCCTGCCTCTGACGACGTCTCTCCCGTCGGCGACACTCCCGTCGTCGACGATGCCTCCCTCGTCAACGCCACCACCATCGATGACCACTTTATCGATGACGACAACTTCATTGACGATAGTCCTACCATCGAAGGCCTCGACAATGACTACGCCGTCGTTGACAATGGTTATGTCAAGGTCGATGATATCTGTTTCACCGTCGACGAACATCTCGTCGACGCCGCAACGGAAAAAGCCTTCTTCTTTGCAATTTACTCCAATCTTGTCATCCAGGTTCTCGTCGACGATACAGTTGACAAGAGGTTTTTACCAGGACCCTTCTTACATCTTTCCTTTGCCTCCTAGTCAATTTTTGGAGGAATCTGAGGATGATGGGTTGTTCAGTCCGGCCCGCAGCCCCTCTCAACTCCACGTGAAGTTCCAAGATGAAGAGGATGACTGTTCTGGTACACACTACCATCAACCTATGGAACAGCCACAAGTGTTGATGCCTCGTCAAGAGCCTATGATTCAAATGCCTGTGGCATTAGTACAGGACTTGACAGCTATGCTGCAGGATTACCATACTCGCTTCCCCACTGCAGCAGGTTCTGTTGAAAAATAATCATCTCCTCCACCTGCTTTTAATTCAGCACCACCTTCGGTACCCGCAATGGAGGCTCAGGATTCTTTGTCTGTGCCACAAGATCAGAGGCTGCAGGATGATGACGATGATATCTTCTCTGAGGAAGGTGAACTTCCTAAGATGCCTACTACCATTAATGAGTGGGAAGACTACTTAATTCTGACACCTTCTCCACCTGCTCCTGAGGCATTTGATTCTCCTCCTGAGAATATTGGGGGCTTTCATGCCATTATGGAGAGAGCGGCAAATCGATTCCACCTTCCTATGCCTGTTACGCTGTCTGACTGTTTCTTATATGATTTTAAGGACCAGAACAGGAAATCTGTCTGCGCAATTCCCATCATTGATCCTATCTGGGAAGAAGGCGTTAAAATCATGAAGAACCCCTACTCAGTGCCGGCAATACTTCCTAGAATCGACAAAAAATACAAGGCCCCAGACGATGCTCCTGTATGCCTGGCAGGACAACCTAAGCCGGAATCAGTAATTTCCCAAGCTGCACAACGCAGATCTAGAAATCCTACAGTGCCCATACCTGCACTACCCGGTAAAGATGAATAAGATGATAATATTGGCAAAAGATTCACCACCATGGCAGGTGCTTCAGTGCGTGCAGCAAATTCCTTAGCCATTTTAGGGAGATTTAGCTTCTTTAGGTTTTCGGTAACTAGCTGGGGCAGCAGTTCTCCATCGCCAACGATTGCTCAAGTCTACCACCTTTCGTCCTGAGGTACAAAGTGAAATATTAGACATGCCATTCGATGGGGACTCACTGTTTGGCAAACACATTGACGATGCCTTACAGGAGATCAAAAAGGACACAGACACAGCGAAAGCTTTAGGTACGCTCCAGTACAGAAAAACACCTTTTCGAGGGGCCTGTGGCAGAGGGTCATACTCCTTTTGAAGGAGCTAACATAAATTCCAGCCACAGACTTAACAATATAGATATGGCTATCAACCACAACAATCTTATATCGCCCCCCCTGCTGCCACTTACTGCAGACATTAAAACAGAAGAAAGCAGCCTCCTCAGACCAGAGACAATGCTAGAAAGCAGTGACACCTCCCCAGCACCTGCAACAATTCGGCCACATATCAACCCCAATGCTGCAAATATTTCTTTACGTTTCGACCAATGGAGAAAAATCACTTCGGACAAATGGGTCCTAGACATAGTAAAGTATGGTCATCCCCTGGAATTCGTAAATATCCCATCGCCCCATCCGCCTCTAAAGAAGCCTCCACCTCATCTCAAACGTCTCAGAAAAGATGCCATGATTATGCTCCAGGTGGGGAAAGGTTTTTATTTCCGTTTCTTTCTGATAAGGAAAAAGTCTGGAGAGTGGAGGCCAATTCTAGTCCTTCCGCATGATCACTCTCCAGGAGATTCTACAGCTGCTCAATCATGCAGATTTCATGACGACACTAGATCTGCAGGATACATATTTCCACTTCCCTATTTATCCCAAACATCGAAAGTTTCTCTGTTTCACTGTGGCAGGTGCTCGTTTTCAGTTCAGAGTTCTCCCTTTTGGTCTGCGGTCAGCACCAAGAGTTTTTACCAAGTGTCTAGCCCCAGTCGCTGCTCATCTCAGGCTGCAGGGCCTGCAGCTGTTCCCTTACCTAGACGACTGGTTAGTGAAAGCACTGTCTTTTCGACAAGCCTCAAGAGCAACTTCAATTTGCCTTCAGATGTTTCGTTCCCTGGGGCTAACTCTCAATTTTCAGTTCTGCATCCGTCTCAAAGGACGTTTGTTCTTGGAGCAGTTTTGGCCACTATCCAAGACAAGGTATTCTTGTCCACAGAAAGTCAATCGCACCTAACTTCTCTAGCAACAAAGTTAAGAGGAAGAAGGTTCGCTTCTGTGAGACTGATAAAATCTCTACTGGGCATGATGTCCTCTGCAATTCTAATGGTACTTTGCACTCTTCACAGAATGAGACCAATACAGGAGGAACTGGACAATCAATGGTTTCAGGTGACCGGATCGTTCGACGACATGTACGAATAACTCCAGCCATGCAATCAGCTCTGCTCTGGTGGCAGCGCTCCAGCAATCTCTCAATAGGGCTAACTTTCCTTTCTCGGACACCGGAGTTCGTCCTCACTACAGACACTTCTCTAGAAGTATGGGGGGCTCACCTTCAAGATAAGGGGAAGTGGTCCAAAGCGCTTTCAAAAATGTACATCAATTTCCTGGAACTACTAAGGATTCAGGGATCCTCTGTTCTGATAAGGACGGACAATACCACATGCATGCATTACCTGAACAAATAAGGAGGAACACTCTCCCACAGCCTATCGCAGGAAGCACAGGAAATATGGAAGTGGCTTCTCTCTCACCACATATCTATCAAAGTGGAACATCTCCCAGGAGTGAAGAACAGTCTGGCGGATACCTTGAGCAGGACTTCCAGCTCTTGCCACGAATGGGAGCTGGATCAGAAGGTTCTCAAGTGCATCTTTCAGATGTGGGACAAGCCTAACTTGGATCTCTTTGTTTCAGAAATGAATCAGAAATGTCAATTCTTTGCCAGCTGGGAACCAGAAAAAGGCTTGTGGGGAAACGCCTTTCTGATGAGGTGGACAGGGATCTTCGCCTACGCGTTTCCCCCCTTTCCGTTAATCCCAAGGCTTCTGATGAAGTTGAAAATGGAGCCATGCCGAATGATTCTCATTGCTCCACGTTGGCTGAGTCAGCACTGGTTCACAGAGCTTATCCTGCTCTCAGAATGCAGACATTATCGCCTTCCAGTATCTCCAACACTGTTAACATTGAGCAGGGGCCAGATTCTCCACCCACATCCAGCCTCACTGCAGCTACATGCTACATGCCTGGCTTCTGAACTAGCTGAATTCAAGGAGTTAGATCTGCCAAAAGACTGTAGAGACTTACTTGCTAAAGCAAGGGTATTGTCCACGATTAAGACTTGCACTCTCAAATGGAAACGTTTCTGTTCGCGGTGCCTTCATAATGATGTACATCCTCTTGAGTCTTCTCCGATAAAATGTTACCTTATCTGCTCTTCCTGGCTAAATCTGGCCTTATGTTCACATCCATTAAGTTACATCTGGCCGCCATCTCTACTTACAGGCGTTCCTCTGGAGGCTTATCTCTTTGTTTAATCCGACTGGTAAAACAGTTTATGAAAGGACTTTTCAAGGCATTTCCTCCTGTAAGAGCTCCTCCTCCGGAATGGAGACTTAATCTAGTTTTGGCGCAATTTATGAAACATCCCTTTGAACCAATGCACAGAGCTGAACATAAATATGTTTCCTGGAAAGTTGCTCTATTGTTAGCTCTTACTTCCGCCAGGACAGTCTGCGAAATTCAAGCCTTTACTGTTAAAGAGCCCTACCTTCACTTTACTAATGACTATGTTGTCCTTAGAACGAATCCTACTTTTATTCCTAAGATTCCATCATCTTTACATCTTAAGGAGCCGATTATTCTACATACATTCTTTCCTAATCCTAATTCCACAGCTGAAAAGGTACTTCATACACTGCACAAAAAGAGATGCCTCAAATTTTATCTTTCACATACTAAATCCATACGGAGATCGGATCAATTGTTTGTATCCTATGGTGCGCAAAAGCCAAGTGCGCCAGTGACTAAAGCAACAAAGGCAAGGTGGATTGCAGCAGCTATTCAATGTTGTCATACTAAAGCAGGCAGTCCGCTTTCTGTCAAACCTAGGGCTCATTCCACAAGAGCAGTGTCATCCTCAGTGGCGCTTTTGGCTGGAGTGCCATTGGACAACATGAAAGAATATGCATACATTTACACGGCACTACTGCTTGTATTTGGCTACGGGGCGGAAGCAGCTGTAGGACAAGCAGTTTTACGTAACCTTTTCAAATAAGGTAAGCCTCTGTTTTGTAGGTGATTATTTACTAAATGTTAAATTAATGTATTTGGTTCACATGCCATTGCTGATGTATGTTCTCTTAATGCATAAATGCTTCTTCTCATTTCGTTTTGCATATGTCATATATACATGTACATATATATCTATTCATGAGGATATCTATTTGCCATTCATATGAAACCCAACATCCTCAAAATAAAATGGTTCAACTGCTATCTATTCTGATTCAAGCATGTGAATCTATGAAAGATCCAATACTGGATAAGAAAACAAGTTACTTACCTGTAACTTCAGTTATCCAGTATTGGTATCTTTCATAGATGCGCATGCGACCCACCCTCCTCCCCGGAGAGGCTTCCCTTATTGCTGTTATATTCTAGAGGGTGCTAGAGCCTGATTGGCTGTGTTTCAACTTTGGTTCCTTTTACAAAAGGACAGGGATGGGCTACTACAGTGACTGTGCTGTTCATTATGGCATATTATAATATGTTTTACTACTGTTATAAATATATATTTATTTTTACTGTGAGACTCCCACCTCGACGGCGGGGGTTATTCAAGCATGTGAATCTATACTGGTTTGCCTTTGTGGTTGGATCAGGGCTTTAAATAGTGAATCCATTTTTCTGGCCAGCTTTTCTGGATGCCAGTTGCTTCCACTGGTGCTATCTAACCCGGCAGGCAAGCCCCCATTTAATTCTTTTTATTGCCGACCCACCAGATGAAGGGAGTATATGGCCACCTGGAAGATATTCCTCGTGGGTTTGCAGCACTTACGTTTACCAGGTTAAATAATGGGTGATGGTCATTTGCAATAGTATGTTCCACCTCCTTGCTTAGGAAGATGTAATCAGCGTGGAGATGTTTTGAAAGGTGGGTTGTGGTTTGCTATTCATCAGCCCTATTTGATTCGCAGACCCCAGTTCGAAGCTTCCATGATGTTCCGCCCACTCTCCCCTCTCATGTCGGCGCAGGTCTCTCATATTAAAGTCTCTGGTCACAATGCACTCATGCCCCGGGTGCTCGTAGGGATATTCTTTGATCAGTTCAGTAATGATCTTCGCATTTGTGGTTTTTACCTTCTTTTTTGGGTTAACGCAGAGGTTAATTACTGCGATTGTGGTTGGTTTTCCCTCTATTCCTATTCCTTTTATGTTTCGGATCTGGGCATCGTGTGAGTGCGTAATCCATTTCTTGACACGTACTTGCAGATTTAGTTTTATGAAGATGGAGAGCCTGCCGATAGTTTCTTCCAAAGAGGTTCTTCTTGTGAGCCAGTGTGTGGATTGCCTGGAAGTCTTTGATAGGGCTTGGTGTTGCCAACCATGTTTCCTGTAAACATAAAATGTCACCTGTTTGTAGGAGTTCCATAGCTTCTTTGTTTGCTGTGGTGGTTTTGAACTTTCCCGCTTATTATTCTGATCCTGGATCTTATTATCTGCTACTTTGTTCCCTCAGCGCGGGGGGTTTGAACTTCCCTTGGTGTGCAATGGTGTTGGTGTCTGGGCAAAGTCAGATATTTTCCTGTGCTAGGAGTTTGCCCTCCCATTGGTGTGCAGTGCTGTTGAAATCCAGGCCCAGTCTCCTGATGCCCTTGAGTCGTGCATATCTCTTACCTCTGTACAGTACCTGACTCCGCCCCTCTTTCAAAGCTGGAATGTGTTATTATTTTCGCGGGTTTGGTGCCCCTTAGTACACATTTCAAGGGTTGTTGTCCCCCTTGGACTTGTGGCCTACGCAATAGTACATGTGGATTCCTCTCCATTGTGCAATTGTCTATGCGTATACCCCATTCCTTGAGTAGATCCTTTTTTGCCATAATGTTTTGGGTGTCTACCCTGCTTGTCCACTCCGTCAGAATTGATTCTCTATGGCTGATCCAGGTGTAATTCTAAAAGTGCACTGATGCTAAGTGAGATGATGTTAGATAGGCCAGCGAGGGTATGCTCGACAAGAGGTATAAAATATTTGACCAATTTAGGATGTCATGTGAGCCTCTTGTTTTGAATTCAGGGGTGAAAATCCCTGTGGACGGTGCGCTTGCCATCAATAGTTCTTCCATTTCTCTTTTCTCGTTTTCACGTACCTGTCCACCATTTGTGTTTATTCATCAAAGATCCCCGTCTGACATTTGTTCAAATGTGGTGCTGCTTGTACTTTTTCATCCAGTTTAATGCTGAAGGGTTGCTTGTCCATCTGGGTCTTTTGATCGGTACGTGCCATCTTCCACGCTGTTGTTGTTTGGGGGGTATCTATATTTCCGTTAGCTGTGATTGTTCCTTTGCTGTGATTGTTCCTTTGCTGTGATTGTTCCTTTGCTGTGATTTTGCTCCTTTGCTGTGATTGCTCCTTTGCTGTGATTGTTCCTTTGCTGTGATTGCTCCTTTGCTGTTATTGCTCCTTTGCTGTGATTGCTCCTTTGCTGTGATTGCTCCTTTGCTGTGATTGCTCCTTTGCTGTGATTGCTCCTTTGCTGTGATTGTTCCTTTGCTGTGATTGCTCCTTTGCTGTGATTGCTCCTTTGCTGTGATTGCTCCTTTGCTGTGATTGCTCCTTTGCTGTGATTGCTCCTTTGCTGTGATTGCTCCTTTGCTGTGATTGTTCCTTTGCTGTGATTGCTCCTTTGCTGTGATTGCTCCTTTGCTGTGATTGTTCCTTGCTGTGATTGCTCCTTTGCTGTGATTGCTCCTTTGCTGTGATTGCTCCTTTGCTGTGATTGCTCCTTTGCTGTGATTGTTCCTTTGCTGTGATTGCTCCTTTGCTGTGATTGCTCCTTTGCTGTGATTGCTCCTTTGCTGTGATTGCTCCTTTGCTGTGATTGCTCCTTTGCTGTGATTGCTCCTTTGCTGTGATTGCTCCTTTGCTGTGATTGTTCCTTTGCTGTGCAGGGGACCTGTTCTGGTGCCAACGGCAGAGTCCCCGGCTGCTCGCAAAATTGCATTCCTGCATGCCTGTTTGCTGCTGTTTGAGCTGCCGAGCTTCTGCTGGCCTTTGTCAGTCGGTGGGACTGCAAACTTTCTTGCCCTTTAGGCACCGTTTTGATGTGGGTGTTTACTGCCTGCGACTAGGATTGTTCCTGACGGTTGGAAACTATATGTACGGGAACATGAATGGAAATGTCCTTATTTAGGCCTTCTGCATTTTGCGCGATCGTGCTGATGGCTCTGCTTGCTTCCTGGCTATTTTTCGCCGGGGTTGCTTTACCAGAGGTTCAGTGTCTTGCTTGAAAGTTGGAGTAATTCCCTGGGCCCTTTAGGGTGCTGTCTGTTCCGATCTCGGCCTGATTGATGGCTGGGTTCGGGAGGCATTTTGTGTAAATATCGTGCCACTTTTGCTTTTGGAGGTTTTCAGTGATTTCTTCAGTTTTTCTTTTGTCGTCTGGAGAGCTGCCCTACAATGCTTAGGTGTCCATCATCCATGCTTATTGAGGGGCTACCACTTTTGCCCCGGGGGCGTGGTACTAGTTAGTTCTATTGTGTCAATTGTTTCTCCTGATTCCGTTGTTGTGTTTATTACTCCGGGGGCAGTTTGTCATTTTCAGTGATTTTCCTAGTTTGTATGTTCAGGCTTCCATGCATTGGTTTATTAAGGTGGATAGCAGATCTTAAAGTGTGGTTAGCTTTTCGTCTATGGATTCGCATGTATTATTTGCCTTTTTTTCTAGTGACCCACTGGTCAAATGTATGTCCACCTTTTTGTCGATAGTCTAGACACTGTGCCATCATATGTATTAATTCCACTTGTATCTCTAATTTGTGGGATTGCCACGTAAATCCCTTAACTGTTGCCAACAAGGAGGAATTTATTGTATTTAGGATGTGTGCCGGACCCACCTTGTTGAGGGAATCTGGGCTTTGGGGCCAGTGTCCAGGATGTGGGCCCCTTGTTTCTCCTTTAAGTTCATCGCCCTTAGTTGTGGTACACTGTCTGTTGCTTATAGTGTTTTTTCAGTGGGTTGATTCCTGGAACTTTCCCTCATCCCTGCAACGTTGGGCTCTGTATAGGGTACTGAGATCGCTTGCGCCCTTCATGATTTGTTCGCTGGGGTGGAGCAGTTCTGTCTAATTTTCCGAACACAAGGGTTAGTGGAGTCATTGCTGATTATTTGTATGATGAACGAGGGCCTCTATTTCAAATACATTCCTTTTTTGGGTGAGCCCCGTGAGTATTTACCCTGCTTTTTGCCAAGTATTTTGCCTTCATTTGTTGTTGATGGAATCTCAATAATCTCTGATTGCTCTGTTTTTTGTCTGGCATACTGTGGGTAAGTGGATTATTGATGGCATTTTGGGCACTGTTGCCATCCACTGCCGTGTCCTCAAGTCTCACCATCTCTGCAGTTAGCGATTCTTCAAGACTGTGATATTGACGGGTACCTCTCTCTGCTGGGGATGGACCTGTCCTAATTTCTACTCGTCCCTAAGGCTCCCCCATGCAGTCCCCTAATGCTTTTGCCTTCAGTCTTGAAGAGGTGAACATTTGAAATACAGATTAAAGTGGTAGAAAGAGAAGCTGTCTAACCGCAGAACAGAGTCTAATTATGTTTTCCTACATATGCGTTTTCTCTCAATTTCTTTTCTCGGAAAAAAAACATATGCTGTTGTTATCCCAGCAAAAACAACAAGGTGATAGAAGGAATGCTTTAATTAGTATCCGTCACTGGCAATCACTCTCAGCACATTCCAGATCATCATTTTATGCTTCAGACATTCTTTCCATCGCCTTGTTGTTTTCTCAGTAGATGCCCTTCATGGGACGGGTATGTCCCGACATGGGCCCGTGCTCATTGTGCTCTAGGACTCAAGCTGTACCTCACTGATGAAACCTAAGTGTGACGGGATGTCCCGACATGGGCCCCGTGCTCATTGTGCTCTAGGACTCAAGCTGTACCTCACTGATGAGACCTAAGTGTGACGGGATGTCCCGACATGGGCCCGTGCTCATTGTGCTCTAGGACTCAAGCTGTACCTCACTGATGAGACCTAAGTGTGACGGGTATGTCCAGACATGGGCCCGTGCTCATTGTGCTCTAGGACTCAAGCTGTACCTCACTGATGAGACCTAAGTGTGACGGGTATGTCCAGACATGGGCCCGTGCTCATTGTGCTCTAGGACTCAAGCTGTACCTCACTGATGAGACCTAAGTGTGACGGGATGTCCCGACATGGGCCCCGTGCTCATTGTGCTCTAGGACTCAAGCTGTACCTCACTGATGAGACCTAAGTGTGACGGGTATGTCCCGACATGGGCCCGTGCTCATTGTGCTCTAGGACTCAAGCTGTACCTCACTGATGAGACCTAAGTGTGACGGGTATGTCCAGACATGGGCCCGTGCTCATTGTGCTCTAGGACTCAAGCTGTACCTCACTGATGAGACCTAAGTGTGACGGGATGTCCCGACATGGGCCCGTGCTCATTGTGCTCTAGGACTCAAGCTGTACCTCACTGATGAGACCTAAGTGTGACGGGTATGTCCAGACATGGGCCCGTGCTCATTGTGCTCTAGGACTCAAGCTGTACCTCACTGATGAGACCTAAGTGTGACGGGTATGTCCAGACATGGGCCCGTGCTCATTGTGCTCTAGGACTCAAGCTGTACCTCACTGATGAGACCTAAGTGTGACGGGATGTCCCGACATGGGCCCCGTGCTCATTGTGCTCTAGGACTCAAGCTGTACCTCACTGATGAGACCTAAGTGTGACGGGTATGTCCCGACATGGGCCCGTGCTCATTGTGCTCTAGGACTCAAGCTGTACCTCACTGATGAGACCTAAGTGTGACGGGTATGTCCAGACATGGGCCCGTGCTCATTGTGCTCTAGGACTCAAGCTGTACCTCACTGATGAGACCTAAGTGTGACGGGTATGTCCAGACATGGGCCCGTGCTCATTGTGCTCTAGGACTCAAGCTGTACCTCACTGATGAGACCTAAGTGTGACGGGTATGTCCAGACATGGGCCCGTGCTCATTGTGCTCTAGGACTCAAGCTGTACCTCACTGATGAGACCTAAGTGTGACGGGATGTCCAGACGTGGGTTGCGTGCTCACTGTGCTCTAGGACTCAAACTGTACCTCACTGATGAGACCTAAGTGTGACGGGTATGTCCAGACATGGGCCCGTGCTCATTGTGCTCTAGGACTCAAGCTGTACCTCACTGATGAGACCTAAGTGTGACGGGTATGTCCAGACATGGGCCCGTGCTCATTGTGCTCTAGGACTCAAGCTGTACCTCACTGATGAGACCTAAGTGTGACGGGATGTCCAGACATGGGCCCGTGCTCATTGTGCTCTAGGACTCAAGCTGTACCTCACTGATGAGACCTAAGTGTGACAGGATGTCCCGACATGGGCCCCGTGCTCATTGTGCTCTAGGACTCAAGCTGTACCTCACTGATGAGACCTAAGTGTGACGGGATGTCCCGACATGGGCCCGTGCTCATTGTGCTCTAGGACTCAAGCTGTACCTCACTGATGAGACCTAAGTGTGACGGGTATGTCCAGACATGGGCCCGTGCTCATTGTGCTCTAGGACTCAAGCTGTACCTCACTGATGAGACCTAAGTGTGACGGGTATGTCCAGACATGGGCCCGTGCTCATTGTGCTCTAGGACTCAAGCTGTACCTCACTGATGAGACCTAAGTGTGACGGGATGTCCCGACATGGGCCCCGTGCTCATTGTGCTCTAGGACTCAAGCTGTACCTCACTGATGAGACCTAAGTGTGACGGGTATGTCCCGACATGGGCCCGTGCTCATTGTGCTCTAGGACTCAAGCTGTACCTCACTGATGAGACCTAAGTGTGACGGGTATGTCCAGACATGGGCCCGTGCTCATTGTGCTCTAGGACTCAAGCTGTACCTCACTGATGAGACCTAAGTGTGACGGGTATGTCCAGACATGGGCCCGTGCTCATTGTGCTCTAGGACTCAAGCTGTACCTCACTGATGAGACCTAAGTGTGACGGGTATGTCCAGACATGGGCCCGTGCTCATTGTGCTCTAGGACTCAAGCTGTACCTCACTGATGAGACCTAAGTGTGACGGGATGTCCAGACGTGGGTTGCGTGCTCACTGTGCTCTAGGACTCAAACTGTACCTCACTGATGAGACCTAAGTGTGACGGGTATGTCCAGACATGGGCCCGTGCTCATTGTGCTCTAGGACTCAAGCTGTACCTCACTGATGAGACCTAAGTGTGACGGGATGTCCAGACGTGGGTTGCGTGCTCACTGTGCTCTAGGACTCAAACTGTACCTCACTGATGAGACCTAAGTGTGACGGGTATGTCCAGACATGGGCCCGTGCTCATTGTGCTCTAGGACTCAAGCTGTACCTCACCGATGAGACCGAAGTGTTACGGGTATCTCCAGACATGGGCCCCGTGCTCATTGTGCTCTAGGACTCAAGCTCTACCTCACCGATGAGACCTAAGTGTTACGGGTATGTCTAGATGTGGGTCGTGTGCTCACTGTGACAGGACTCAAACTGTACCTCACTGATGAGACCTAAGTGTGACGAGTATGTCTAGACGTGGGTTGCGTGCTCATTGTGCTCTAGGACTATAGCTGTACCTCACTGATGAGACCTAAGTGTGACGGGTATGTCCAGACATGGGCCCGTGCTCATTGTGCTCTAGGACTATAGCTGTACCTCACTGATGAGACCGAAGTGTTACGGGTATCTCCAGACATGGGCCCCGTACTCATTGTGCTCTAGGACTCAAGCTGTACTGTTGTGTGCAGTTTTAGATTCCGTATATAGGTTTCCCGATTTATGCCCATATATAGGTACATTTCACATTACCCTTATATGGACATAGCAATCCAGCCCTTATTTAGACATTGTCCGTACAAACCAAATACAGGCATGGGCACCTACATCCGTCCATCCACGTCACAACGAATTCTTGGAAAACCAGACCCTTAAGCCTTTAGGAATTTCCCCCAGCTTGAATATTGATTTCTCCAAGAACTCATTAAGTATGCATGAACATCTATTCCTTAGGGGTTCATTCATGACGTTCCTCTGCCCGACTTTTACGTCAATACTGGCATTCCTAGACACCTTCAAGGTATAAATATACCAGCACTTGCCCTGGCAAATTGCGGTTCCCGGAGGATTCGATCCAACCCAGACTACGCGGTTCGCCACGGCAAGTTCGGAAGGAGATCGAGTTCCAGCCTGATGCACTGACACTGCCATCCTCCTTGCAGAGAATCCAGCTCCAGTGCTCTCTGACTTCCCTTGCGGGGGGTTAGACTATCAAGTCCAGAAAAGAGATTCCAACCTCTCTCATTCTCAGGTATGGAGCTGACTAGAACTTAGAGAAACTTCTGGCAACTCTTGGCTAAACTAAAATATAGCTAGCTATACTTTAGACACGGCACCTACTTCAAACCTCGTACTACACTTAGGTTAGGTACACTGGGGTAGAACAATTTAGAAGCATCAGATGAGTATCACATTTTAGCTTATGTTATTTATGTATGTATTTTGATTAATATATGTCATAGCTACAAACCATGCTATTGCAGTATTATTTTATCTTACTGCTAACCTCGTACATATTGTACTTCGCAGTCTGTCTTACGATTGTAGCAATTCATATCTCTTGCATGAGAAATAAGACTGTTCAATAAACCCTTTTATTGAAACGCCCGTCTCTCTATTTCTGTGCAACTCTGTAGAAACGAAGCATGCACGATTGACTGAGTGAAACTGTTATCTATTGTTTCCACGATTCTGAGACTGTTCCGAGTCTAAAGGGAAACAAAGTTGTCATGTTTCTGCAGTTGTCAGAGACTAATCCCTTCTTGTATATTGGAGAAGTTTCTAGTGACCTCTGAGTTAGCTGGCACACACAAGTAATTAAGTTTAATATACTCGATAGAGACATACTGACCTCAGTCCTATGTCAAATCTATAGTGTATGTTATTCCAATGCACAGAGCCTATCAGGGATATAGGAACTACACTACAGTACCTCACCGATGAGACCGAAGTGTTACGTGTATCTCCAGACATGGGCCCCGTGCTCATTGTGCTCTAGGACTCAAGCTGTACCTCACCGATGAGACCTAAGTGTTACGGGTATGTCTAGATGTGGGTCGTGTGCTCACTGTCACAGGACTCAAACTGTACCTCACTGATGAGACTGAAGTGTGATGGGTATGTCTAGACGTGGGTCGTGTACTCAGTGTCACAGGACTCAAACTGTACCTCACTGATGAGACTGAAGTGTGATGGGTATGTCTTGACGTGGGTCGTGTACTCAGCGTCACAGGACTCAAGCTGTACCTCACTGATGGGACCTAAGTGTGACGGGTATGTCCAGGCATGGGTCGTGTACTCAGTGTCACAGGACTCTAGCTGTATCTCACTGATGGGACCTAAGTGTGACGGGTATGTCCAGACATGGGGCCCATGCTCATTGTGTCACAGGACTCAAACTGTACCTCACTGATGAGACCTAAGTGTGATGGGTATGTCCAGACATGGGCCCCGTGCTCATTCTGTCACAGGACTCAATCTGTACCTCACTGATGAAGCCTAAGTGTGACGGGTATGTCTAGACGTGGGTTGCGTGCTCACTGTGCTCAAGGACTCAAGCTGTACCTCACTGATGAGACCTAAGTGTGACGGGTATGTCTCGATGTGGGGTAGGTTGCGTGCTCACTGTGCTCTAGGACTCAAGCTGTACCTCACTGATGAGACCTAAGTGTGACGGGTATGTCTCGATGTGGGGTAGGTTGCGTGCTCACTGTGCTGTAGGACTCAAGCTGTACCTCACTGATAAGACCTAAGTGTGACAGGTATGTCTAGACGTGGGTTGCGTGCTCACTGTGCTCTAGGACTCAAGCTGTACCTCACTGATGAGACCTAAGTGTGACGGGGATGTCCAGACGTGGGTTGAGTGCTCACTGGGCTCTAGGACTCAAGCTGTACCTCACTGATGAGACCTAAGTGTGACGGGATGTCCAGACGTGGGTTGCGTGCTCACTGTGCTCTAGGACTCAAGCTGTACCTCACTGATGAGACCTAAGTTTTACGGGTATGTCTAGACGTTGGTCCTGTGCTAACTGTGCCCTAGGACTCAAGCTATACCTCACTGATGAGACTGAAGTTTGACGGGTATGTCTAGACGTTGGCCGTGTGCTCAGTGTCACAGGACTCAAACTGTACATCACTGATGAGACCTAGGTGTGACGGGTATGTCTAGACGTAGTTCCTGTGCCATAGGACTCAAGCTGTACCTCACTGATGGGACCTAAGTGTGATGGGTATGTCCAGACATGGTTCCTGTACTCATTGGGCCTGATTCACAGAACTAACTTACGTCAAAAACGTAAACGTAAAGTTAGTACTTTTTAGGTATTCACAGAATACACTTACTCATTTTGGTATTCACAGAATGAACTTACTCATTTCGGTATTCACAGAAGTTAGTAGTCCTAACTTTAGGACTCCTAACTTCTGCACTCCCAGCCCTGACCAACAGGACCCACTATTGGAAAACATCATCCTCCCCGCCCCCCCCCACCCCACCCACTCCCCCTGGCCTATCTTAGCCCAGCAGCACTCCCAGCCCTAACCAACAGGAGCCACTATTGGAAAACATCTTCTTCTCCGACCCCCCTCCCCCCCTCCTAAACCCCCCCCCCCCCGAATCCCCCAAACGGCCTATGTTAGCCCAGCAGCATTGCTAGACCTGGCCAGCAGGAGCCACTATTGGAAAACATCTTCCGAACACCCCCCCCAACCCATACCCCCCCCCCGCCCAACGGCCTATGTTAGCCCATGATCTGTGTTACTTCAGCAATGCTGCTAGCCCAGGCCGCCAGGACTCAGTTTCAGAAATGGCCTCGTTTCCCTGCCCTTGTTCTGTGTCACTTTAGCAGTACTTTCAGCTCTGGGCATCAGGAGTTAGTGTTTGAAAACATCATCTGTCCCCACTTTATGGCCTGTGTTACCCAAGCCTAGCTCTGGCAAGTAGGAGGCGGTGTTAGAAAATAATATTTTCCCTTGCACGGTCTTTATTACTCCAGCAGGAGTCAGTTCTAGAATACCTCTTGTTTCCCCAGCCCTGTTCTTTTACTTCAGCAGTACTCCCACCTCAAGGCAACAGTAGTTAGTGTTACAATAGATCTTGTTTTCAGAGCCCAGTTCTCTGTTACTTCAGCAGTGCTCCCACCTCTGCCCAGGAGGAGTCAGTGATCAGATCTTATTTTACCAGCCCTGTTCTGTGTTACTTAACCAGTACTTCCACCTCAGGACAACAGGAGTCTGTGTGGAATAGATCTTGTTTTCACAGCCCTTGTTCTCTGTTACTTCAGTAGTGCTCCCACTTCTGCCCAGTAGGAGCTAATCTTAAAATATTTTTTTTTCCTAGCCCTTGTTTTCTGTTACTTCAGCAGGACTCACACCTCAGGACAGCAGAAGTCTGTGTTAGAGTAGATCTTGTGTTCACATCCCTTGTGTTCTGTTACTTCAGCAGTACTCCCACCTCTGCCCAGTAGGAGTCGGTGTTAGAATAGGTCTTGTTTTCCCGGCCCTTGTTCTCTGTTACTTCAGCAGTACTTCCACCTCTGCCCAGGAGTCAGTAATCATATCTTGTTTTCCCAGCCCTAGTTCTGTATTACTTTAGCATTACTCCCACCTCCGGACAGCAGGAGTCCGTGTTAGAATAGATCTTGTTTTTCCAGCCCTTGTTTTCTGTTACTTCAGCAGTACTCCCACCTCTGCCCAGGAGTCAGTAATCATATCTTGTTTTCCCAGCTCTAGTTCTGTATTACTTTAGCATTACTCCCACCTCCGGGCAGCAGGAGTCCGTGTTAGAATAGATATTGTTTTCACAGCCCTTGTTCTCTGTTACTTTCACCTCTGCCCAGCAGGAGTCAGTGATCAGATCTTGTATTCCCGTCCATATTCTGTGTTTCTTTTGCAGTACACCCACCTCAGGACAGCAGGAGTCAGTATTGGAATATGTCTTGTTTTGCTACCATTGTTCTGTGTTACTTTAGCAGTACTCAATGTTAGAATAGATCTTGTTTTCACAGCCCTTGCTGTTACTTCAGCTGTACTCCCACTTCAAGACAGCAGCGGTCAGTGTTAGAATAGATCATGTTTTCACATCCGTTGTGTTCTATTACTTCAGCAGTACTTCCTCCTCAGCACAGCAGAAGTCGGTGTTAGAATAGGTCTTGTTTTTCTACCCTTGTTCTGTGTTACTTCAGCTGTACTCACACCTCTGTCCAGCAGGAGTCGGAATTAGAATAGATTTTGTTTTCACAGCCCTTGCTCTGTTGCTTCAGCTGTACTCCCACCTCTGCCCAGGAGTCAGTGATCATATCTTGTTTTCCCAGCCCTAGTTCTGTATTACTTTATCAGTACTCCCACTTCTAGACAGCAGCGGTCAGTGTTAGAATAGATCATGTTTTCACATCCCTTGTGTTCTATTACTTCAGCAGTACTTATATCTCTGCCCAGGAGGAGTTAATCTTAGAATAGATCTTGTTTTCCCAGCCCTTGTTTTCTGTTAATTTAGCAGTACTCCCCCTCTACCCAGCAGGAGTCCTTGTTAGAAAAGGTGTTATTTTCCCAACCCTTGTGTTCTGTTACTTCAGCAGTACTCCATCGTCTTCCCAGCAGGAATCAGTGATCAGATCTTGATTTACCAGCCCCGTTCTCGGTTACTTCAGCAGTACTCCCTCCTCAGCACAGCAGAAGTCGGTGTTAGAATAGGTCTTGTTTTCCTACCCTTGTTCTGTGTTACTTCAGCTGTACTCACACCTCTGTCCAGCAGGAGTCGGAATTAGAATAGATTTTGTTTTCACAGCCCTTGCTCTGTTACTTCAGCTGTACTCCCCCCTCTGCCCAGCAGGAGTCAGTGATCAGATCGTGTTTTACCAGCCCTTATTCTCTGTTACTTCAGCAGTACTCCCATTACAAGACAGGAGGAGTTAATGTTCGATTAGGTCTTGTTTTCTCAGCCTGGTTCTGTGTTATTCAGCAGTACTCCCACCTCTGCCCAGCAGCAGGAAGTTGAGAATGTTACACTGAGTACATAAATGTACAAAAAGCAGAAGCTTTGTAACCCAGAGCCAACCTCGACAGTCCATCCCCAGGAGCTATGTTACATCAGCAGCACTCTCAGCCCTGCTCAGTGAGTGACACTGTAATATCTGACATTTTTCCAGGTTTGTGTAACGTCAGTAACATTTCAGGTATGAGACTTGCATTTATCCTGTTATTGACTTTGTCCCCCTTTGTCTAAGTGATTCAAGAGGGATACCTTTTTTGTCAATTTGTCAATATTTCATCTCACTTTTTCTGGGTTTCAGACGCCTATCTGTCCAAAGCGGAAATCTGCAACAGCCAAGGGGACATCACGTTGGCCATCATCAACTATTCTCAAGCCCTCAAGTGCCGGCCAGAGGATGGTGATATATATTACAGCCGCGCCGAGATGTACGAGCGCAGCGGCGAACTCATTCTGGCCATGGACGACTACGCACAGGTGGGCACATACCATTCCTAATTGTGGCATACATCATAGTTTGGCAGATAAGTATGACCGTCAGAGCGGGCTCCTTCTAGCCATTGATGCACAGGTGGGCTCCTAACCCTTTCTTGATGGTGACGTATGTCACAGCTGGGCAGATAAGTGTGACCCTGAGAGCGTGCTTCTTCTGCCCATGGGCACACAGTTTAGCTCCCCCCTCGTGATAGTGGTGTATATTATAGCAATGCACGTAAGTAATAACTTTAGATCAGCATTGTGTGACACTTAAGACGCAGGTAAATCCTATTCACAATGAAACAATAATAGTGTTCATATTCATTCTCCCTTGATCAGTGCCCTGATGAACGATTGAATGAAAATTGTATGTAGTGAGATAAATATGCTCCAAGACTGGTTTAAAATAAAACCTTTTGAAGGTTGAATCCAAGGACCAATCCGCTGCATGCATTAAATCCTCCAATCGAGCCCCCAGCGAGAAAGCCTTAGAGGCCATAGCACCCCTGGCTGAGTGGGCCCCAAACAGCTTTGTGTCAATAACCGCCTCCTGCATGACCCAACGCACCCACCTGGCTATCGTGGAGGAAGAGACAGCCTTGTGCAGTTTCTTCAGAGCAATAAGGAGTTGCCGTTCGCCCGGAGGGTGGAGTTCTTGAGTTATCTCCTCATATGCCTTAAGACAATTCACCACACATAATTTTGGGGTGTCCTGAAAAGCCAGATATGAAACCGTTCGGGTATGAGACTTAGTGCGTCGCCCAACCGTGAACGCTACCCCATCTGGGGAAAAAACCCTCGCTGACATATTCAATGCGCGGACATCAGAAACTCTCCTGCAGGAGACTAGACATAAGAGCATTGCCAGCTTGGATGAGATTTCTTTCAATGAAAGGTACCTGTTTGGCTGCCAAGACAAAAAGAGGTTCAACGCTAGGTTGACTTCCCAAAGGGCTGAGTAACGTGGTTCCGGGGGCAAGGAGAGCCGGATGCCACGCAGAAGCCTACAGACGAACGGATGTTCTCCAACTGGGGCACCGTCTATTGGGTTATGACCCGCCGAGATTGCTGACCGTATCAAGTTTATGGAACGATACGCCAACCCCTCTGACGCCAAGTCTGCTCAGAAATTTAAAATTGGAATAACACCTGCGACCAGGGGATCCAAACTCCTTCGAAGACACCAACGAACCCATCTTGCCCAGGCGGACCGATAACGCTTTGTGGTGCTATCTGTCCATGCCTTTGACAATAGGGTCTCAGCCGATCTCGAAAGGCCCGGCAACGACCATCGTTGCCTGAAAGCCGCCACCCCATGAGACGGAGCGACCCCTGGGTGATCAGATGGTGCGGGGCTCCATCCGGGTTCAGAAGCAGGTGAGGAAACAGGGGGAGTAGGATTGGAAAATCCCAAGAAAGTTCCAGTAGAACCGGAAACCAAACCTGCGATCTCCAACATGGTGTTATCATTGTCACCTCTGCCTTCTGTCGGCGAATTTGGGCTGCCGCCCTTGTGATCATTGAAAAGGGAGGGAAAGCGTAGTCTGTCTTCTCGCTCCACTCCTAGAGGAAGGCGTCTGTGGCAAGAGCCAGTGGATCCAGTCTCCAACTGAAGAACCGGGGAACCTGATGGTCCAGACGGGACGCAAAGAGGTCCACCGAGAACGGCCCCCACAGATTTTCCACCCAACTAAAGACTTGAAGGTCCAGTTTCCAGAGACTGGAGTTGTGAAGATGTCTCGAGTGCCAGTCTGCAACCTGATTGTTTTGGCCCGGAAGGTATTCCGCCGTGACCGAGATGTGATGGGCCAAGCAAAACCCCCAAAAATCCTTTGCCAGGTTCGCCAAAGCTCGAGATCGAGGACCTCCCAAGTGGTTGATGTATCGAACCGCGGAGATGTTGTCCATCTTCAGGAGGACACAAGATCGCACCTTTTCCTTGGTCCAACAGCGAACCGCAAAAGAGCCGGCGAAGAGCTCTAGGCAGTTGATGTGGAGGTTCTGCTTGTCCAGTGACCAAATGCCTATGGTGGAGAAATCCCCACACCGGGCGCGCCAGCCTGATCTGCTGGCGTCGGATTCTATGATCAGATCTGGAACCGAGCTGAAAATCGCCTGACCGTTCCATGCCTCCATGTGGGACAGCCACCAAGCAATCTCCTTCTTGGCCTCCGCCGACAGAAGGACTGAGTGGTCGTATGACAGGCCTCTCTGCAGGTGATATGCCTTGAGGCGCTGGAGGGCCCGGTAATGCAAGGACCCCGGGAAGATCACCTAAATAGATGAGGACAGAAGGCCCACCAACCGGGCAAGTTGCCGAAGGGAGGTGTAAGGTCTGGAGGCTGTCTGCCGCAACTCGTGACAAATCTTAGCCATCTTTCGCGACGGCAGACTTAAGGACGCGTGGATGGAGTCCACCACAAACCCGAGAAAAATCACCTTCTGAGAAGGCATGAGAACCGATTTGTTCTCGTTGATGATAAACCCCAGGCCCGGTAGAAGGGACACCTCTTGTTGGAGTTGGCTGGACAAGGTCCTGGGACACTGTGCCATAAGAAGAATGTCGTCCAAATAGACGACCATATGTATGCCCTGAGCCCTGAGGAACTCTACCGCCGGGTGAAGCACTTTGGTAAAACACGAGGGTGCTGAGGAGAGGCCGAACGGAAGGGCGGTGAACTCGTACATGAGATCCCCCCCCAACGAAACTGCAGGAACCTCCGATGAGGGGGATGGATCACCAGGTAAGCAGGTAAACCAGCCCGACATCCCCCGTCGGGCTGGTCCACCCAAAAAATGTTGCTTAGGAAACCATGAGGGTGCAAAGCTGATCGGCAAATGGCCCCTTTGCGAAACAACTCGGATACCTCTTCGTCGATCAGCTTTGCCTCATGGGGAGTGAAGGAAATTAGTTGAGGAAGATTTTCCTGACAAGGGTTCTCGTAGAACTCTATATGAAAACCCTGAACAGTCTGTAATACCCATGCGTCTGAGGTAATGGTTGCCCAAGCGTCCCGAAAGTCCGCTAACCGACCCCCGATGCGGACGTGGGTCGCCAGTAGAACATTCACCGTTGGGATTTCCGCCACCGGCGTTGTTCTTAAATCATCTGCGACCTCTGAAGCGTTGGCCTCTCGTCAGGTAGAAATTATTGTAGTTTGCGCTCGAGTTGTATTGTCTGTGCCCAGAGCCTTGTCCCCTTGGGGGGGTGTTTTGAAACCCATGGCCGGACGAGCGGCCCCAGCCTCGGCCGGCCCCGTGGAAAACCTGTTGGTTGAAATCCCTCTTGATATTAGATTGGGCCTTATCTAAAGAAGAAAAAGTGGCAACAAATTTGCCCAACTCCTTCACTAAAGGTCTCCGAAGAGACCCCCTTGGGCAACTGCACCCGCCTCCGAGGAGGCCAAATCACCTAACTTGGGGTCAAGTGTGATCAACAACAAGCGGTGACGCTCGGTTGATAGGGCACAGTTAGCATTGCCCATAAAAATAATTGCGCGTTGCGCCCAGTTAGGTAAGACTTCCGGGGAGATAGGGAACCCTGAAACCTTGGCTTCCTCTGTCCAAGATTTTTGTCATTGTCCCAGTGGCGTCGAGAAGCTTATCCTGGCATGACCGCCAGGATCTATCTATGCCTTTTCGGGGATCCTTCATGTATTTTGCCAGGACGGTAGCCATTTTAGAATCCAACTCCGGCGTGAAGGCAACCTTGTTTTCCAGTGTGGGCCGTGGCCATTCCCCACTTAAGCAACTGCGGGCCTCTTTTTCTGAGGGCTTGCAAAGACGATCCGCCACAAACTTGGCCACCTTGTCGCCAGGGGCCCAAGCAGCGGACCTGGGATGAATGATTTCATCCGGGTCCAACATACCAGAATCTTCTCCCGATGTTGAGGGAGGAATGGATGCCGGGCGCCACGGCTGAGAGGAACCCGCCTCATCGTCTGAGTCCCCTTGAGGATCGTCATTCGCGGGCTCCGGGGAAGCTGGATCTGGAATGCCCTGAGGCTCGGTGTCCGGGGTGGGGAGGGGGTTGGGGGGGTGCCACTTTAGCTAAGAAAGCTGTCTTGAGGCGCGCAAAAGCATCTCTGTCCACCCCCTCAGCACACTTCTTTTTAGGTGGTGGTGGACCCGCCCCCGGGATCAGCAGGGGGCGCAGGGGGCTCTGTGCGTGCATTTGCCAATTTAGCACACTCTTGGGCAATCCTGTCCGAGAGGCGCTGCTCCATAGGGCCTACCACCTCATTAACTACCCTATAAATGGAGGAGTCCACAGCGTCATAAAAGTCATCAACAAGAGGTAAGTACCCCTGGACCTCCTCCTCCTCATAATAGTCATCATTCTGGGGCTCCATTAGGACAACCCAGGAAGAGATATAAATATGTTGTCAATCAATTGTGGGTTTAGAAACAATCTTCCTTAATTTAAGTGCAGTGCACCTCAATCAATATGGGCAGACCGCAGGACTGCAAGGGGTTAAAGGCAGCCCAAAGGACCGCAACTGGGCTTGCACAACCCTAGCGCGCCAAAAGCCCTCAGAAACTGACCGGACTGCCGCCTCACCACGCTCTGAGTCCACAAGTGCAATATGCAAATTCGCTCGTGAGCGGCAACGCGGGTGGTCCGCTATACAGACCCCTGCCGGGGCGTTCAAACAAAGAAAATGCAGGAAAATACGACCTGCAATCAGCGGGCGTCCGATGAGGCAGCGGGGACAAGGCTCAACGGATCTTCGCAGCTCCCAGCGCGACTTCTCCTCTGAGGAGCCGAGCTGCGACCAACGAGATAAGCGAGTCCCCCTAGCGGGCTTAGAAAGCACCGCAAACAGCAGGGCGACGGCCGTGTGAGGAGCGGAAAACGTTCTAGAGGCCGGAGAGGAAATCTGCAAGGAAACCACAGTTTACATAGCAAATAACAATACCCCAAGCCAACGATAGGTCGTCAGTGAAAGGGAAATACCATTGTATAATTAAATCATGTCAAAATACCACAATCAAGGAAAGGGAAAAAAATTGAACTTAAATGGCTGCGAAGCAGCGAAGAAAGAGGAAGTTCAAACACAGACAAAGGACTCTGTACGAGATATGATAATGGACATAATGGAAGGACTGTGTTCCCAGATGCCCTTGGAGTTATGGGAGTTGATGTTTTCTAGTTCTCATTCAGAGATTTGTTTGGTTTTTACCCATTTTCTCTGGCTGCTGTGAGTTTTGATATTAATAAAGTGAAGAGAGAATAAGCATAATCGGAGCCACCGGTCCTGACATAGAATTAAAAGACTGCATTTTTAACTGTAAAGATAAGCCTGCCATTAGGGAAGTACTGTTGCTAGAATGAACTATTTTTGATGGATACATCTGCCTGTGGATTCCACCCCCATGCTCAGGATTCCACAGAAACTTTTCTTCTCAGCTCTCCCACGTCAACGAGGACGTCATAATGGAATGGCTCTGCACGCGACTCCGGTGACGTCATCGGAGCCATAAGAAGACCTCGTCGGCTTGCTGACGTCAGTTACCTTTTTTCCACGCTGTTGACGCGTAACGGTTTTCCCCAGGGCTCTCCATTTCTGGGAGTTACTTTGTTGCAAGTCTTCAGGTCTTTGTAGCAGCGATCCTGGGTACTCAAGAGGACGTTCGGATTCAAACCATGCAGGGAATGTGGGGGTCACATTAGAAGAGTGGTTGAGAGATGATGGCAGATTGTGTACATTAGTTGCCTGAACCTAGATACCAGATATACTGGGGGCCCTGTAGGAACTGGGAATAGGACATTGGAGGTGTTGGGAATCGTTGACATTTGTTCTCAACCACCATTAGCGTGTGCAGTGCTTAGTTTTATTGTGACATTAAAGTACTTCTCTTTTATTAAGCCAAGCACAGGGCTGGGCAGTGGATTATTGTGCCTGTTGTTTGAGTGTTGAGTTCTAAGTCCTTGAGAAGCCTATCACTGCTTGTCCTCACTACCCTGAGAGTCAAGTGTGGAAGAGGTGCAGTTGGCCCCGTTTACCGACCCATAGTAGGAAGGACCCCAGGACACGATAGGCAACTGACCCCTACCACCATGGTTGTGGCCCAGTAACCCCTCTCTGCCCAGTGCCCCCTCCCAACGGGGTCTGACACTTCCCCGGTTAAATTGTACACTCTATTTGCCCTTGTGAAATCACACACTTTTCCATTTGATTTTCCCTGGGATGCTTCAAGGTGTTTCTTGCTTTATCATGAGCAATGGGTGAGACCCTCTGACATTATCTTCTGAGTGATGGAAAACGAGTAACCTTATACCTTTCAATTCACAGAGTTTCCTCTACAACCCTCAAAGGACAGAGGCTATGATGAAGCATGGGCTGCACCAATTTGAGAACGGCAACTGGAATGCTGCAATCTTGGATTTCACTGCTCTTCTTAAGCAAAACCACAACGACGCACAAGCAAGGTCTCTGCACACCTACGATGGGGGAAGAGGGAGGAAAGAGTTGGAAATGTGCCCGAGATTGCACATCAATTGTCCTGAAGTAGAGATCTAATTGGGTCACCGCTAAAAGTGGTCGCTGTGGACCAAAGTTTTCATTTACCTTCCTGTAACAATGGTTACCCTGGACCAGGCTTGCCAGTTACTTGTCTTTAATGGTGGCTCCCAGGCTGGACTCTTCTACTAAGCCTTAAACTTGCAGTTCTGTACAGATTTAGAATGGTTTTCCTTTTCTTGATCACTTTTTAACCCGAGGATTAACCATTAACCTCTTTCATGATTCACAATCCACAGGCACCTTTTCCCTTTTTCTAGGCAAAAGATGATATTAGTTTTCAAGATCTCATATTTTCTTATCTCATTCTACAGTCTTTTCTTTGACTCTCTTGTAATTTGAAATGTTTCTTATGTATGTATTGGAATTTTTATAGCACAAATCTAGCTGTGAAGCAGAGGAGCTCTACACATTAAGACTAGTTCCTTGGTGATAGTAGATCATGTACATTAGATGAGAGGTTGGGAGTTGATCGTGTACATTAGATGAGAGGTTGGAAGATGATCATAGATCGTTTACATTAGATGAGGGATTAGGAGAGTATCGTAGAGCATATACATTAGATGAGGGGTTGGAGATGATGGTAGATTATGTACATTAGATGATGGATTGAGACATGATCCTATACATTAGATGAGGGGTTGGAGATGATGTTAGATTGTGTACATTAGATGAGGAGTTGAGAGGTGTTGGTAGATTGTGTACATTAGATGAGGGGTTGGGAGATGATGGTGGATCATGTACATTAGATGAGGGGTTGGGAGGTGATGGTAGATAATGTACATTAGATGAGGGGTTGGAGATGATGGTAGGTTGTGTACATTAGATGAGGGGTTAGAGATGATGGTAGATTGTGTACATTAGACAAGGGGTTGGGAGGTGATGGTAGATTGTGTACATTAGATGAGGGGTTAGAGATGGTAGATCGTGTACATTAGACGAGGGGTTGGGAGGTGATGGTAGATTGTGTACATTAGATGAGGGGTTGGGAGATGATGGTAGATCATGTACATTAGATATGGGGTTGGGAGGTGATGGTAGATCATGTACATTAAATGAGGGGTTGGGAGAGGATCGTAGATCATGTGCATTAGTTGAGCGATTGGGAGAATATCGTTGATTGGGTACATTAGATGAGTGTTTGGGAGGTGATGGTAGGTTGGGAGAGGGTCGTAGATCATGTGCATTCGATGAGGGATCGAGAGAGAATCGTAGATCGTGTACATTAGATGAGGGGTTGGGAGGTGATGGTGAACTGTGTACATTTGATGAGGGGTTGGGAGGTGATGGTAGGTTGGGAGAGGATCGTAGATCGTGTGCATTAGATGAGGGATTGGGAGAGGTTCATAGATCATGTACATTAATTGAGGGGTTGGGAGGCGATGGTAAACTGTACATTAGATGAGGGGTTGGAAGGTGATTTTATATCCAGGATTCAAACCTGGTTCCTCAGGTTCCAAAGCAGCAGCTCAAGCTGCTGAGCCACACCTCTTCTTACTTTATTTATTATCTTTTATTTTGTGGGGACAGTGTCTTTCTTTTTTACTGATGCCTCCATATTTTGGTCAGCTCCTTGTTGTATTAAAGATGGTTGCAGGCTGTATCCCATTACGCACTATTGTTTTTTGGGCCCAGTGGGAGATGGGGCGCCTGCTCTGCGATTCTAATGAGTGACACTCTTGTAGTCTCTACCACCCTGGGCCGACTTAAAATAATCACCTGGAATGTGAACGGGTTGGGCGATCGGATTAAAAGGGGGCTAGTCTTGCGGCACCTGAAACGCCACTCCCCGGACCTCGTACTTCTTCAAGAAACACACATCCCTGGCACCACATACAGCGCATTGAACCGCTGGGGCTATAAACTACTTGCTCATACAGGGTACACTAGGGGGTCCAGAGGGGAAGAGCATCCTTGCGCGCTCCTCCCTTCCCTTTCAGGTTAAGACAATTACACATGATCCAGCTGGGCGATTTGTCACGGTACCCGGAGTTTGGGAAGGCCGCTCTCTCAATGTGACTTCATTATACATACTCCCCAAACTCCACTCCTCTACCCTGACCGCTCTGGGCCCTCATATGTTGAATTTACCAGAGTGGGACACTCTGTTAGGAGGTGACTCTAACGTCGCTCTGGTTGGGGAGTCGGATCGTTTGCCGCCCCGACGAACTGAACCACAGGGGAAACTTTTATCGGAATTTTTAACGGCCCTGGGGTTGATTGACACATGGCGCACACTCCACCCTTCAGATCGGCCATTTACCTTCCTTTCCGGGGTCCATGGGAGCATGTTACGTATTGATTATCTTTTCTGCCAAGCCTCCCAACTCTCTTTGTTTAGTGACATAACCTTCTTACCTAGGGGCATATCCGCCCACTCCCCTATCCTGGCCCATTATGGTGGTGTTCCTTCCCGCTCTCGTCGTGAGATGGCCCTCAACCCATGGTATCTTCGAGTCCCGGAGATACGAGACAAACTGATAAGAGCCACATCGGATTACTTTGCAGAAAATGAGGGCTCTGTCGACTCGGATGTAACTTTATGGGAGGCTTATAAGACGGTGGTTCGAGGGTGTGGGGTGGCAGCGGTGGCAGGTCATCAAAAAGAGAAACATAAGCGGCTAGAGGATATAGAACTGGAGGTGGCCGATCTCGAACGCGACCTCATCGCGTCCGCCTTCCCAGACACTTCCCACAGGCTTGCAGTGAAGCAGAGGGAATATCAGGATATAGCTAGAGAGGTGGCCCAGGCGCACTACCGCTCTACTCAGTATTGGGTCTACGAAATAGGAGATAAGGCCAGTAAATTGTTGGCATGGCTGGATAAGCGAGAATCTGCCAGTAGGTGGGAAGCTGAAATTGTGGCTCCTGGTGGGGAGAGGCGAAGTGACTGAGATGGAATTGCAGAGATTTTTGCTAACCACTTTAGGCGTCTCTATGTCCCCACGTCCACTTCCACGCAGGAGGAGGCCGCCGACTTACTCTCTACCCTCCCCCTACCAAGGTTAGACCCTCAAGATGTAGCAGACCTTGACGCTCCACTTGATCCGGAGGAGGTGTCTAAGGCTATTGGGGAATTACGCTCTGGGAAGGCCATGGGTCCTAGTGGCCTTCCAATCGAGCTCTACAAAGCGGTCTCATCGGTTCTGGCTCCATACCTAGTACGAATGTATGATGAAAGCGCTGAGCATGGGAGTTTGCCCGAGACACAGCGTCTGGCTAACATTGCAGTCATATATAAAGAAGGGAAACCCCGAGACCAATGCCGTTCCTATCGACCAATTTCCCTCTTTGACCCAGAGGTCAAAATCCTGGCTAAACTTTTGGCCCTTCGCCTATCGCCCCACCTCCATAAATTAATACACCCGGACCAATCCGGTTTTATGCAGACCAAAAATACGGCGCTCAACCTCCGTCGCCTCTTCGGAGTATTGGGCAGGGCCTCCACCATACAAGAAGACGCGGTGATCGTGTCCTTAGACGCTAAAATGGCGTTCGACATGATGGAATGGCCTTTTTTATTTGCCTCTCTGGAGAGATACGGCTTTGGTCCACGTTTTATGGCCTGGGTGCGTTTATTATATACCAAACCTTTGGCCCGAGTTTCGGTCAACGGTGGCTGATCGGCAATCTTCGAGCTGGGGAAGGGCACGAGACAGGGCTGCCCCCTGTCGCCGCCTCTATTCGCTCTGGCACTGGAGCCCTTGGCGGTGTGGATTAGAGGTGACCCATCAATTCGTGGGTTGAATTGGGCTCCGGATTTGTCGGATAGAATATCACTCGATGCCGATGATATTCTTTTATATTTGGCCAAACCTCGGTTTTCGCTCCATACAGTGCTCCATATTCTCACTCTTTTTCGGAAATACTTGGGCTACACCATCAACTGGGACAAGTCCTTGATATATGTCCTCAGTGGAGATCCCCCACGGCTTCCTCCGGTTTGCACGGCTAGTATAGTCACGGATGGCTTCCGCTATCTGGGTATTTATGCCATGAGAGACTCGAATGTCTTTCACAGGAGAAACCTCCTCCCTCCCTTGCATCGCCTCCGGGCTGACGTGCAGCATTGGAGGGCGCTGCCCCTTACCCTACTTGGTAGAGCCGCCCTCTTCAAAATTACGGCACTTCCCCGCTTTTTATACGCCCTGCAGAATACACCTTACTCTGTCTCACCACAATATTTCTTAACAATTGATTCCGAGGTTCGTTCATTGTTATGGAATGGCGGCACTCCCCGAATCGCATTGACAAAACTCTTACGTAGCTGGTACGATGGTGGTATTGCACTTCCTGCAATCAAAACATATTACTGAGCCTCGCAATTGGTGGTCCTCAATGACTAGGCCCACCGCCCCATTGCGGACCCAGCGTACAGAATGGATCGGTTCAACATGGCGGCGGGCAATTATATGAGGGCGCTATATGGAGGGCCCAAGCATTTACCATTATTTCCACCCACCTCTACCACAGTCTCACCCTGGCACGCGGCCACTGCCGCGCTAGGCTAGAAGGGTAAAATCTCACGAGTTACTCCATTACTGGAATCCTGTCCCCTGGGGATGCTGTCGAGCCTACCCGGCTTTGATAAATGGGACTTAATTGGCCTTTCCGCAGTGGGGGACATGTGGGTGAAAGGTGCGGTGGTTCCAATCGACGAATTGCGGGCAAAATATCAGTTGCATGAGGGGGAAACATTCCGTTACCTACATGCACGCAGTGCACTAAATAAAGCCATCCCCAAAGGTTCCGATCTGCCTGTCTCATCACCTCTAGAAGACAGACTACTTGACGACTACCTTCCGGACAAGGCTATTTCCCTAACTTACCGCAAGATACTTAATAACTTACCGGAACCACTTGACAAACTTTGCATGAAATGGGTGGACGATATAGGGGAAATACCGGACGAGGACTGGAGGGAGGCCTTGGCATCTCCCAGGGAGGTGGCAATCCGATCCAGCTTTAAGCTTATACAACTTAAAATACTTCACAGGGCTTATTACACCTCCACGGCTCTAGTTAAAATGGGTTTAATAACCTCACCACTCTACCCCCGTGGTTGTGGCTCCTTGGGTACCTTCCTCCATCAGTGGTGGGACTGTCCGATTCTCCAACACTATTGGAACGAGATTCTCTCTACCATGTCCCGAATATGTCAGAAATCAATAGAACCCTCCCCTAGGCTCTGTCTTTTGAACATTTGGGATGCTACCGATCTTAACCGCACCGAACAACTATGGGTCTCCTTGGGCTGTATCATTGCAAAACGGAACATTGCCAGAACATGGAAGGGGGGAGTCGTGCCTCGACGCACGGATTGGGCTGAGGACATGGATTGGTGCATGCAGGCCGAAAGGGTGATATACGAAAGTAGAGGCTGCCCAGGCAAATAGACTAAAATATGGGGCCCATGAAACGAATATAGAGGATTTTTATGTACCCTCTTTACAGATGACGCCCCATATAATGTAGACAGGGAGTCACTTTAAGGATTTAATGTCATTGTGTGCCCGTATCGTTATTGATATTGTTCATTTTAATTTCTTTAGTCGTATATGTGATATGTCTATTCTAAATGATGTGCTAATCCTGACGATTGCTCCTTTTTAGGTTGTTGTTTTTGTTGTATTGTTGTTTTGTGTTTTCTTAATAAAAATATTTTTTTTATTTTTTTAAAAAGATGGTTGCAGGCAGTGTGGCACTTTTGAACTTTGATCGGTTGTTGCAGTTTTGTATTCCTCATCCAACTAACCGTATCTAGTGCATCCAGTCTCTTGCCACAGAGGGCCATCAGGGCACTCTGTTGAAGGTCATAGAAGTCACTATGGCTTCCAAGACTCCCAGAGCACTCTTCCTGTCGGGATTCAGTGTATTGTTGGGAACAGGACCCTTAACATAGAAGTGCTAACCAGCCCGTTGCAAGATTCATTGTAGACTTGGTATAGAACCCTCATGACAGGAACGCTAAGCAGCCACCTCTATGTTTCAGTGTAGATGCGAGCTCAGGGCCCTTATAGGAGCGGTAATCAACCCCCTTCATCAACCCCCTTAATGTAGGCATGGACACAGGGCGTTTCTAAGAGAATCCCTTGTATGATTTAGTAAAGGTGTGGACATAGGCCCTCATGGGAGCACTAATCAACCCCCTTCATGAGTTAATGTAGGCAAGGACACAGGGCGTTCCTAAGAGAATCCCTTGTATGATTCAGTAAAGGTGTGGACATAGGACCCTTTTCATAGGAGTGCTAATCAACTCAGCCTGTGATGCTTGTCTCTTTCTCTCAACAGGATGTACCGGGGTAGAGCCTGCATGAAGCAATCACGCTATGTAGAAGCTGTTGAGGACTTCTGTGCTGCCATTCACCTGGACCCCATAAACTGGTTAACCTTCTATTACAGGGGATGTTTGCTGCGCAAGACTCACCCCCAGAGGGCACTGCAAGACTTTAGCACCTCAGGTACTCATGACAAAATGCATGCAACAGTGCCACTGTTTATTTTAGGTTCATCAGAACTTTCAGGGTCAGTTATATGAGAACTGATATCTGCATCGTAGCATATACATCGATAGTCAGTAAAGCAAGAATAGTTTCCAGCTGCATGTGCAGACTCCCAAGCACTTCTTTTTTAAATATCTGTCCATAGAATTAAAACCACAGAGTACAAGCATCCATATGTCCTTTGGAAGCCGATCTAAGGCAGGACATTTTCTGAAATGTGGACTGCCTTGGTCCTAAGAACTCATTTCAAGGCTGCATTTCAGCTTGTGAGGTACACAAAGGTCTAAACCTTGTCTAAGATCTAGAATACAGGTAGTCGATAGGCTTACATTGGAAGTCGAAAATGAGTCCTGTCTCTTTAAGGTTCCAGAAGATCTTCTACTTGTAATGCATTGTACTGGCAGTAGCCTCTCAAAGCCAATTCTCTTTTACAGGGAGTATATGTTCAATGTTATTTCTACTGCCCAACTGTATCCAGCTGGGGAGACAGGCAGATCGTTTGAGAGCTGAAGTATTATGAAGCTACTCAAGTCAGTATTGAGAGTGAGTGGGCGCATGTGACATCGGAGGATCCTGCCTTCCTGCTTAATCATGAAGCCCTAGGTGTCAAAGGTCATCTTCATCTGCTTTATGGTGGCAGGATCAGCCCAAATGCACCGGTGGCGACTAAAATGGTGCTCTCTGTTTGGTGTACCCTACTGAGGGAAAAGAGATTAACGTCCAATACCCCTTTCTGGCTAGGTACGAGGTTTGGGACGGTTTCATGTCTGCAGGGATTTAGAAAGTGGGATCTTATCGGCCTCTCTACGCTGGAGGATGTGTGGGACGCCTATGGCGTGGTCCCGTTTGCTCACCTTGGAGAGGAATATATGGCATCCACTCAATTCTTAAAATATTATGCACTGCCTTGCAGGTGTGAATGGGCCCAGAGGAGGAAACTATGGAAGTCCCTCCTTGAGAGACGGTCGCTGGATAGTCATATGATGACCAAAGCACTTTCCCTTACCTATAGGTCACTTATGAACTACATATTGGGCGGGGGAATTAAAGCACTTAAGACAGAAATGGCTGGTGGACGTAGGGGAGCTGGGGGATGATGAGTGACAGGAGGCGATGCAGTTTCCCAGAGAGATAGCCATACAGATAAGGTTTTGCCTTATTCAATTTACAATTATCCAGAGAACATATACTAGGATTCTCTTACATAAGATAGGTAGAGTCGCAGATGATGCATGCCTACGTGAATGTGGCCAGCAGGGGTTCTTTCTGCACACGCTGTGGAACTGCCACAAGATCCGCTCATTTTGGGAGGGGGTACAAACACAACTTGAAACAGGCATTGGGATGCCCATAGCGAATCGTGTCCCGTTGATGTTGTTGGGGGTGTGGGGAGTCTCCGATCTTACATCCTATCAGAAGATCCTAGACAGGATTTTGAGATTTGCTTATTATGATTTGGAACTCGAAGAGGTCCACATAAAATACAATAAAACACATTTAAAAAAAAGGAACAATACATACAATATGCAGTACATGAAGCTCTGAAGTTTAAAAATAGAAACCAATCTACGTACAACTACACTCTAAGATCCCATACAGAAAAAAGTCCAAATAAACAGGCAAATAATTGAAACATTAAGTCCCAATACTAGGCCGGCCTAATATATGCAAAGTGCGACACTAATACACTACTTCTCATGTGTTAGTGCAAGTACCGTGGGCCCCATTCACAAAAGTAATCTGAGACAAAATCCTAAGTTTACCACTTTCGGTATTCACAGAAGGCATTTAGGAGTAGTAAAGTTAGGATTTCGTCTCAGTTAATCTTACATTTTGGTCTTAAATTAAATTTAAGACAAACTTAAGTTTAACTGAGACAAAATCTAACTTTACGACGAGTATTTTGTCTCAGTTAAACTTAAGTTTGTCTAAAGTTTAACTTAAGACCAAAACTTAAGTTTAACTGAGACAAAATCCTAACTTTAGTACTCCTAAAGAGCTTCTGTGAATACCGAAAGTTGTAAAGTTAGGATTTTGTCTCCGATTACTTTTGTGAATCGGGCCCAAAACTTACAAGAATTCTGATGATTCTAGAAAAATTCAAAGTGTTAAAAAAGTGTTTTAAAAAATTGCACTATCTATTCCTGATTGTGGTGTAAATAAACATTTCCAGGCCTCCACTACTGCTTATTTTATACTTTAAAAACATTGGTCTGAACAAAAAGCACATGATCTAAATCTTGAACCCAATTCCCACAGAGGTCACAAACCCTCTCCTCCTTTGGTAATCCTTCCCAGGATCCAGTGATAATTTGTAACGGGAGCAGATTCAACATTAATAGTTCTACGCAGACCATGGGCGAGGTTCCATAGTACATACGGTTGTGTGTTTTGTACATATGCCTCTCTCCAATATTAGTTTATTCCGGGCATACTGAGCACACAACGCTATATCCCTTTGGGGAGCCATCACAATCTGACCAATTTAAACCATATCCAGGGCTGTCAATAAATTGAAAAGAGAGCACTTCTTCCCTTCAAACAATAAAATATTTCATGTTTCAATGCTGCTCGATTGGACCCAGGGTCCCCATTCAGTAGATTATTCCCCCACCTTAAGACAGCAGCCGTAGCAAACACATTCGTAGAGAGTAGCCCAAATTCAAGCCGGAGAGCTGATGGAGTGGCCAACCAGTTTAGAACACACATTTGGTGCCAAATTCGCCCTTCAGCTTTCTCAAAAACGGACCAATGCCGCTCTTCCATTACCTCACAGGCATAGCTCAATGAAGGCGGAATCTTATTCTTATAGACCGCCAGTAAATGGGCAAAATGCCTTTTCACACAACAGTTATATAGCCTGTCGATTACAGAAGCTTGAGATAAAGCCTTACTTCTACATTGACTAATGTGATCATTATTTAGGAAGACACTGGAAAACATTCACGACTTCCAAGTTGTCTTTTCCCAGGGACCAGTACAAACCTTTCCTGACTCTGCACCCCTCGACCTAAAAACCGGGATATTTATTTAAAAACAATGCTCATTAGCATAATTTGCCAACTTGGAGAGGTGCCACTGAAGCCCTATCGGAGTTAAATCCAGCATGACAACATAGCCAGCGTAGAGTAAACATCCAATACTCATTACTCCTAGTTTAGACAGATCCCGCTTACACTGTCTGACTCTACAAGGTAGATCATATATGTAGAGGGAGAAAAGAAGGGCGCAAGTTAGCACCCCTGCTTCAGACCATTGTGCGTCTCAACTTTGTTCGAGATACCATGATTCCCTCCCATCAGAATCGTGGATCAAGTTGAGGAGTGCAAAGTGACTATCAACCTAAGCGCGCCAGGATCCACAATGCCAACAATTACCTTCACAGCATGCCATGGTCAACCCTATCGAACGCTGTAGAGAAATCGATGAAGGCAGAATATAAGGCCATTCCCTTGCCCACAGGATACTTAACTATCAGTGTTTGGAGGGCCGTAATATTGTCTAAAGTTCCTCATTTCTTACGAAAGCCAGCTTGCTCTGCGGGAACAAGATTGTTACCAAATGTCCAATCCTGGAGGTGAAGGAGAATGCTCTTGCCAAACAATTTGCCGATCTCGTCCAACAACACAACCTGCCTGAACCTAGAAGGAGAGGTATATGGACCCTTTTTATACTGGGGCACAACTACGCTACCTTTCCAGGATGACGGAATCACCCCATACTGATACCAGTGTTGGAGCACCGGACACAGCAGCGAGGCCCACGCAGACTTCTTGTTTGATGACAGATACCAGGAGTTCATCCAGGCCCATCGCCCCAGAAAATCTTGCACCTTGAATAAAACCCTCTATCTCCTCACAAGAGGTTTGGCCATAATCGCCCGTAGAAGGAGGCTCATCCCTCGACTCCAACAATGTCCCACGATTGGGATTGATGGCATATAACTGCGAGATATAGCGGGACTATTCTGCATCAGAAATTGGAACGGTCTCTGCCTTAATTCTAGTGTCACAATATTCTGCTATCAATGACCAGTATTAGCGCGAGTCTCTCAACTTGATCCATTTCTGGTCTTCCTCCGTTTTGACACCTTCAGTCTAGTTCTCATCCGCTTCAGTCGATTAATTTCCCTTTGCCTCGATGGCAACGACTGCTTGAATTGTTTTCTTACTAGTGAGTTCATATCAAGATTTACCTTCTCTGTCTCCCAAGAGATAGGTACAGGGGGTTTAACAGTAGCAGTACTTTTTTTCTCCCACATGATCAAAACAGGGACAGCTGCACTTCAATAGGGTTCTGTGAGAAAACAACAGAGGGGACTGAAATAGCTGTTTTAACATAAGCAGCCAGCTTCATCATAATATATTGTGACCAGAAGGTACCCCTGTAGGTTTAACTGTAAACAATTGAGTCATTTCTTGAGTTCCAGCTGTCAAATGCCTTAAGCTCAGGATCGAAGAACACTGAAAGAATACTACGATCACTTGGATCCGTGCTCAATACCTCAAAATGGGAGCACGCCCTAAACATGTGTTAAGACACCATTATATAATCGATTAATGATTGACTCCGAGAGGAATGAAAGGTAAAAGAGGCTGTTGAGCCCTCCAGAGACCTACCGTTCAGAACAATGAGATCATTAGATCGCAGGCAGTCCAAGAGGCTACGGCCCCTCCTGTCTGATCTAGCGTTACCAGGCAAAACAGCTCTTCCAACTCTGTGTTTCCAAAAATCCAGGAGGAATAGTTCATAATGTTTGCATAAATCTCCCACAATGATTATCAATGTACATACTTCCAAAACACTAATATAGTGTACAAAAAAGAACATGGACTCAATAAAGGTGTCACATGACTCCCGGGGGTGGGTTGGGGGTTTATACACATTTACCAAAAGGAAAGACGTATGAAGTCTTCCAATCGTATTACACAAAGCTCACTTGAAGCAAACTCCTTTGGATTCCAATTTATGTTACAACTTAGTAGAACGGCTATGCCTCCACTAGCGTGGCATTTTATCCTAGATTTTCCGGCACAAGAATAGACAAAATAGTTATCATAAATGAAATCAGAGCAAATCCAATATTCCTGTAGACAGATTATCGATCGGCCAAACCCCATTAAAAATTTTAAGTTGGACTTGGAGTGTCCCAGGCCTGCCATGTTCCAGGAAATAATTTATTCCTGGAGTGCTACCTCTGCTGCAGTGGTAGTTTTATGTTTTTTTAAGCATTTAGTGTGCCCGCTACCCAGCTCCATGGTGCTACCTCATCCCCATTTTCAAATTCCTTAGCCCGCCGGTCCTCATATCCTGCAATGTTTACCACTCTCCTCCCCGTATCTTTACGAAATGAGATTGTAATATCCTTCAAAGTTACTGCCCTCCGACTTGAACTTACATCTTGGGAAAGCTCCAGGATGCCCCATCCGGGATCAGCCTGCTTGGAGATGCCCCATCCAGGATCAGCCGGCTTGGAGATGCCCCATCCGGGATCAGCCTGCTTGGAGATGCCCCATCCGGGATCAGCCTGCTTGGAGATGCCCCATCCGGGATCAGCCGGCTTGGAGATGCCCCATCCGGGATCAGCCTGCTTGGAGATGCCCCATCCGGGATCAGCCTGCTTGGAGATGCCCCATCCGGGATCAGCCTGCTTGGAGATGCCCCATCCGGGAACAGCCTGCTTGGAGATGCCCCATCCGGGATCAGCCTGCTTGGAGCCGGAAGTTAGTTCAAGCGGGAAACATCAATCCCCTTTCTCCAAAAGTGGTCCACATTAGCCAGTATTAACATTACAACAATCCTAGAGCTGAATGTGACCCTGGAACTTGGAAGAGTAGTGAGGGGATCTACAGACACCAAACACAGGTCTTCAATCTCTAGTTGGAGCTGCAAAATGTAACTTCTATTTAGTGGGCCCAATTCTCCATCAAACAAGGACACAAAATTCAGTGTATTTGATAAAATGTCAAGGCCAAATCCTTTGCCAAGATTATTATACCTTGGCCCTGCCCTTTGATTAAGCAGCTGTACCAATGGAATGAAAGGGGAAGCCTTCCCATTAAGAGTCCTCACAAGTTTGGGCGTTGAATCCAAGTGAGAAGGTTCTTCACTAGGGGGAGCTAAAGAGGGTCTCTCCACAGCCTTCTTCGATAGTTATCATTTGTTCTATAAGCTCATACCGAGCATCATCCTTCACAATAAAGCCATTCACTGCACCCCTATTAATATGGACCATTGCTCCCATATCCTTAGTTCCAATCTTGAATTGGTAATTCTGATATAAAAGAAGAGGCAGACGCATTGATTACTTCGAAAAAATCTGACTCCAAACCTGGATGAACAATGGCATTCTCTGGCCCTTCTACTTTTCGATACTTGGTGATGGAAACGGGCTCTCCCAAAACATTAGAGAACCTGAGTTTCTTTGACTTACTTTTCATAATACGTCCAGCGTTTTACCTTATTGCAACCCTGAGGATCCCCCTTCCCAGAAGAATCACCATTGTGGTGGACCCTTAATCACTTTGCACCAGAAGGGTGGGCATCTTGCAAAACTACAGCCCCTGAGATACTATGAGCCCCTTTTCTAAAAATCTAAAAAACTGAAGGAGAGTTCACAATTTCGGGTGCATTTCTACTTTGGACTACGTTACACTGTACCTCAGAAGAATGATTTAACAAGGGGGAACTAAGCATATAATTATTAAACTCCTTTATAACTTCCAAATTACCATTAAATCTCCCTCGAGAACCAGCCGCAAAACCACCATAATCATCCACCTGAATTCCAATGCTACCCCGTTTTTTACCATTATAGTAGTCTGGGAGGATTGAGATTTTGTTTCAGTGCCCCTTTCTTCCTTTCTTGGACATAAGACAAGCAAGGTTAAATGCTGCACTCCCATTTTAATTGGGGACAAGACATCTGTAGGAAGCTGCCTCTGTATATACTATACCAAAGTAAGGTATAGTGTGTAGTGTACAGAGTCCAGTGGAACCCCAAAGGTAGGCAGAGGTAAAGTTAGATAGCACCTTACTCTCTATTTGTGGTAGTGTGGTCGAGCAGTAAGGCAGTATCAGAGGACAGTGTTAAGCATTTGTTGCACACACTCAGTCAGCAAATGATTTCACACACTCATAGACTGAACTTCAGACCAATTGGTTTTGTATAAAAATATTCTTTTAAGTTATTTTATTTTCTAGAACCAAGCAAGCCTGGCACAGGTAAGTTGATAAATATTTTGCAGTAAATATACAGTTTGAAATGCAGTTGTAAATGTATTTTGAAATGGTTACAGTTTGAATTACTGGTAATGAAATACTGTGAACTGCTGTACATATACTTTGTATCGACTTTGCAATGAAAATTACAGGTAAGTTACTTTTACGTTACTTTTGAGATTACTTTTTAGATTACTTTTTCTACTCAGTGTGATATGCCTAGATATCACACTGGGACATTTCCTAGAGAAAAGGTAAGTAAAGTCAGTTTTGCCCAATTATTTTTCAGGTTTCCATACAAATGAACTCCACACTTAGAACATTTTTCAGAGAAAAACTGTAAATAGATTCCTATGGAAAGATATGAAGTTAACGGTTACCAGGTAAGTAATCGGTCTTTGGAGTTGAGCTTCTGGGGTTAGAACAAGGGTTCCCCCAGGTTCAAGGATGCACTCTCGTTACACCCTCAGCAGCACTAGGGCGGCCGGGTGCAGAGTGCTGAGGCCCAATGTTATCCAATGGGGGATAGGGGCCTCCGGTTGGTGGCTGCTGACGAGCAGGCCACTGGGTTGTGGGAGCAAAGCTCCTGGACTTTAGCTCAGGGCAAATGGGGAAACAAAGTAGCGGCAAAGGTGCACCCTCAGCGGCACTAGGGCGGCCGGGTGCAGGGTGCTGTTTCGATGTCGGGCGCCCTGTTGGTTTCAATGGGGAACCTCCGGTTTGCAAAGGCACTGCAGGCTCGGGGACGAAGGTCTTCTGGGTGTGACCACCACTTCGAGAGGTAAGTTGGGAAGTTAGGGGTTGGCTAGGCACCGTTGGTTTGGGCACACAAGGCCGTGGGGTGTCAGGTGCAGGGGTGCCTTTTGGGTTCAGATCTTCTTACCTGCTCCTGGTCGCAGTTAGGGAGGGGGCTTCTGGATTTAGGCTGCAGGCGTCGGCTGGAGGCTTGAGGCAGGTCAAGGGTCCCCGGATCTCGGGTCAGGATCGCCGGGGTGACCACCTCATGGTGTTTGCCCACTCGAGCTCGGGCCGTGGACGGCGGGTGCAGAGTGGGGCGGATTTGCGGTGTCCGGCCGGAGCCAGAGGTTGCAGGTGAACAAATCCGGTGTTCACGGGAGACAAAGTCTTTGTGCTTGAAGGCAGGCAGGTCCTCTGGGGTTTTCGAGGTTGCTGGCTGCAGGACAGACCGGGATTTCACAGGAGCAGGTTCGAGGTGGAGACAGGCCGGTAGGGCTGGGGCCAAGTCAGTGGGCGTCTCCTCTTGTTAGCTTCAGCACGGCTGTTCGGTCCTTCTTCTTCTTTTCTTGTTGCAGGTTATTGTCTGAGGAAGCAAGGCTCAGGGGTGCCCCTAAATACTAGATTTAGGGGCGTTACAGGTAGGCAAAAGGCAGGGACCAATGGGTCCCTACTCCTGGGGTGGGTACACCTCTATTATGCCACCCTCCAGTGGGAGGGGCATGAGCCTGTCCCTGGTTGGCTGAGTCCCCCATCTTCAAGATGGCGTGGACTGAGAGTTGTGCTTCACCTCGCCTCCCCCACCTGAGGGGTGGGGTTGGCAGAGGTGGGCACACCTCTCTTCCTCACTTGTTTTTCCCGCCGGTTCTCCCACCCAAAGTGGGGGTCAGAACCAGTGGGGACCAGTTGCTGAAAGCAGCAAATGGTCTGGAGAGGCTCACAAAGGCGGTATGCCTTTGAAGCTTCTCCTTCGGGAACCCTGCCCATCCTGGGGGAGGAGGCTTGGCACCTCGTCCCAGTTTGTGCATTGTTTCAGGCCCCAGAGAGCAGCAGGCTCTCGACCCAGGGGTCCAGAAACATGTCTGGTGGTGGCAGCTGAAAGCAGCCACTCAGCCTGGACACTAGAGGTGGGTTAGTTTTCAGGGGGTATCTCTAAGATGCCCTCTGTGTGCATTTTTCATTAAATCCCACTCTGGCATCAGTGTGGGTTTAATGTGCTGAGAAGTTTGATACCAAACTTCTCAGTTTTCAGTGTAACCATTATGGTGTTGTGGAGTTCGTAATGACAAACTCCCAGCACCATATACTCTTAATGGCAGCATTGCACTTACAATGTCTAAGAATGGACTTAGACACTGTAGGGGTACAGGGCTCATGCACCTGTACCCTCACCACTGGTATATTGCACCCAGCTAGAGGGGTGACTGATCTATACCAGGTCAGTGGTTTGTAGGCATGGCACACAGAGATGTGTGCCATGTCGACTCTTCACTTTGTTCTACACCAAAATAAGCAGCCTGCAAAGGCAGTGTGTGTGTGTAAGGGTACAGGACCTCTAAGGGTGGCACAATAAGTGCTGCAGCCCTTAGAGGCATTCTCTGGTCACAGTGCCCTGGGTACCTGTGGTACCATTTACCAGGGGCTAACCTGTGTCCAGAGATGCCAATTGGGTTTAGGCTCCAATGCAGTTTTAGGGAAAGAACACAGACCCTGGGTAACTGATTTGCAGGAGCCCAGGGCACACTCAGTCAAAGCACATCAGCATTTCAGCAAAAAGTGGGGGCAACCATGCAGAAAGAAGGCACTTTCTCACAACAACAAACACATGATCTGAGTTATCCACTGATCTATCCAGCAAAGCCAAAATTGTTTGGCGTTCTGATTCTTATAAAACATTTTATTGATACTTGAAGAACATACACAAGTCAACTTAGAAAAACAATGCAGTGTTAGCCTGCCCCGCCACCCCATGGCCTCCCCCCTCAACCCTGGTGGTTAATATATGGGTCCAAGTTGTTCTCTGTAAATAACCGGAATTCTGTCTAGGTTGGGCTGAGCTTCAGGTATGTGCTGGACATCCAGGTCTGGATGATGTGCAGGCAGTGTTTGAGGCGTTGGATGTCTGAAGCAGACGTGCCGGGTCTGGTGGCTTAGTGGATTAACGCCTCCACAGTAGAGGCAGGTGTTTGACCGCATGGTCACAGGTTCAAATCCCGATGGGTCCACTCAGCCTTTCATCCTTCTTCGGTGAATAAAGTGAGTACCATTGAGTTGGGTAACAATAAATATCTGTTATTCTGGGTGAATGTGCACTTTGTAAATACAAATGTTATGTTATGTTATGTTAAAGAGACCTTTAAGTAGAGTATTACGTGTGGCTCCGGCCAAGTTTCAATTCTCCCCCATGAAAGTCCATCTTGCTGCTATCACAGCTTACAGAAAAGATTCTCATTAGTTGTCCTTTGTCAAGATTCTTGTGACTGAAGACTTTCTGGAAAGCCTAAAGACCTCTTTGAAACTCATGTGCCCTCCACTTGAGGCTATTTGCAAAGCTTTATTGCAGGATGTGTCATGGAAGTCAGCCTTTTTAGTTGCTATTACTTCCACTCATGGGTTTTGTGAGAGTTAGCCCTTTCAGCACTAGGGCCCTGCACTGTTTTTCATTCTAATTGGGTAGTTGTGAGGATTCATTCATCTTTCCTTTTGAATTTTGTTTCAGAATGTCATGTCAACCAAACAATCATTCTTTATCTGAAGTTCTTTACATTCAATGGATGTCAGCAGGATGCTATGATTTTATTTAGATAATATCAAAGTATTACATAAATCCAACCAATTGTTTATCCTTTCTAGTCCTATAAACTCTCAGGTCTTGCCTTTTGTAGACTATCAATTGAACATTGGATTGTTTTGTGTGTTTCTAGTTGTTGACAGCTGGCTAATAAACTGCAGCTGGATAACCCCCAGGCCCATTCCAGGGGTCGCTTCTAGTGCCTGGCTAACAAACATCCCATTATCAGACATCTGCAAAGCAGCCACTTGGAGGTCTGGCCACACTTTCACATGACGCTACTGTCTTGAATCTGATATTAGAGCTGACTGTAGTGTAGGTCAAGCTACTCTGAGAAATCCTTTCAAATCATTTTCTTTTGTGACTTTGTTATCATAGTCATTACAAAAAGAATGTTGTTGACTCTTTCTTGTATTGTATGACCAAGAGCTGGCGGGGAGACGAGGAGTCTAATGTTTATGAGGATCAGTGAAGAGATTACGATGCAGAAGTCGTCATAATGTTATCAACATCCTCCCTGTCTGTGTTTAGTTCACAAGTGGAGAAACACTTGAGAGTTTAGTCAAGATTCATCCCCACAAGCTCGTAAAAGATTTGATCTTATGAGACAACAGCCAGTACACAGCACCATGAGATCTGGAAGACCCAGGACTCTTCTAACGTAAGCCCATAAGCCCGCTCTTTTAATCATTATGGAGCCATTTAAGGCAGTGGGTTGCGCCATAGGAGCTGCTATGTAGTTTTGAGAATGGGTTTGTTTATTTGTGTATTAAATGGTCTAACCATTCAGGACATTTTGCCTTGATTGGCTTTTTGTGCTGATTTGCTACAACTGGTCATGCTGCATTCTTTCCATCTGTTGGATGTACAATATTCTGGACTGCAGAGATATACCTTAACATTTATGACTTCACCAAGGATGTCTACAACACAGAAGCAAAATGACAAGAAAATTAAAAAAATTCTTTCTTTTGCTTCAGCTTTCCAATGCTATATGTTAGGCGCGAAGAGATACCAGGTCATAAATCTTACTGGGTGGAACTAGAAATTGGCAACGCAGTCTGTGCTCAGAACGGCTACCTGAGCACTATCTGTGTGTGGTTAACATAACATAACACTTGTATTTGTAACATGCTCTGTTCACCCATTAGGGCACCTGGGAGCTGAGTAGCAGGTGTTTGTGTGTAGCCAGTAGGAAGCACCATGCTGGTAAAAGGAGTCTTTCTCTTGCTACCATTGGACCACTATCTCTGCGTGATACCGCTACACACGGGTTGCAGGAGAGATGGTTCTGAAACTTTCGGTTGGTGACAGGAGGACAACAATGTTTGATTTTCTCAGTGAGTGTCACTTCCTGAGTGAAACCCAGTCCCCTGAGAACGAAGTGTATTAATGTGTATTTATGATGTGTCCTGGCTGTTATTTTCTCGGTTATATATCTAATCTCCTGCATTTCCAGATTACTCGCGGCTGCTGGTAGCTTGCACATAAATATTGAGTCTGATCCCAACTAGCACTGAAAGATCCAATGCTGCAGGATAATTGGTTCCATGTTTAAAAGCAGAAATGATGACATTTGCATGCGTATAACTACATGTCTGAGTTCCTAGTGTAGTTGCCAGACAGCATGGGCCACGTTCGCAAAGGTAACTTACACTTTTGAGGAATTAACACGTTTGAATACTTTTTGCTTCTTCACAAAATATAAGTGTAAGTTACTACTAGAAAGAAAAACAAAGAACAAAAAAAGAGTAGTTAGTTCAGCACCACAAGTGGCCACCACTGGTACCGCAGAAAGAAACTTAGGGTTCTGCTCCAGATTTCTCCTCATTAGAAAAATAACTTGGACCCATGCTAGTCGTAAGGGAACTAAAGAAATATATAAGAAAGCAATGGGCCAGAACGCTAACACTTCAGGATGTGATACAATCCATAAACAAAGATCTGGAGAATGCATACTTCTATCTGCCCAGAAGTATTTGTGGTTAGTAGTGGACAGTCAACACCACCAATTCAGAGCCCTCTATTTTAATTTGAAGTTGGCACCCAGGTAATTCCCAAAATACGTAGCGCATGTAGCCACTTACCTGCGCCATCAAGGGATCCAAGTATATCCATTGCTCAACAACTGGCTCATCAAGGCGCCTTCGTCACAGCACACATTGGATGCACTCACTCAGACAATAAATCTTCTGCAACAATTAAGTCCAACTCCCAATTACAAGAAGTCAATACTAGCGCCAACAAAACAAAAACCACTTGGGTGCGCACATTTGTACAGACCCCGTAGAGGTTCTTCTGCGAGGCCTATCATTGTCCATAGCCCTCATACCACAATTTCATCTACAAATGAGACCTCTTCAAGAAGAACCAGATAAACAGTGGAAACCAGAAACATGGCCACTAAGACAATTATGTTAAATTCACAGATAGGATAAGACATGCCATGCTTTGGTGGAAAGACAAAGTCAACGTTTATTTACTTCAGAATCTGTTTGAGTTCAAAACCTGCCTCCTTTCGATAACAAATGCCTCAGTGAGAGGTTGGAGAGCACACTCGAAACCTCTCTTGTCAAGTGGATTATGGTCTTGAGAGCGGTGAGACTCGCTTTGAAGGCGCTTTCAACCTCTCATACAAAAAAGAAATTCAAGATAGGAACTGACAACATGACAATATTAGATTACATCTGAAAAGCATAAGGAACAAAATCCTAGCAGTTGCCCAGGCAGGTACAGAAATGATGGCATTGAGTAACACAACTGCAACTTGGCAGTCGCACATATCCCAGGCTTGTAGAATGAGACAGCAGGAGATACGTAGACTCCCACGATTAGGAGTTAAACTCAAATGAGTTATAGTTAATATTCCAATGGTGGGGCAAACCCCAATTTAATCCATTTGCAGAACCAACCAATGCCAAATGCAATACCTCCCATGCAGGAGGTTGTACTCCAACTCCATGGGGGAAGTGTTAACACATTTCCCACATTACTGCTCATTCCAGGGGTCCGTCGGAAAATTAAGCAAGAACCTTCAGAATGATCCTGATCGCCCCAGTGTGTGTGAGTCAGTTCTGGTTCACAGAACGTCTGGACCTTGAAATTCAGACCCCTGTTCAGTTCAAAGAGGGTCTTTTCCTGTTGTCCAAGAACCAGGCTAAGATTTTCCTCACTGCCTTTCCAATTTATTTATTTATTTTGTTATGGAACTCCTACGGAGGTCCACAAAGACACACCATCGGATAAAAAAAGAGACAAACTTTACGTACAAAACAAAATTCTTCCTTATACATCGCTGTGGAAATTCTTATATCAAACATACTAAAAAGTGTGCAAGTAGTGCTAAAATGCATGTTACAAGCAAATAACCGACCACTAAATTTCTTTTATCGACCTAATGAGAAATGTGCAAATAGTGCTATAAATACATGAGACAATAAAAATAATTCCTAATAAATAGGCTGAAATATTTTAAAAAATTGATGTATCTTCAAACAAACCATTTCATTCGGAGGGGACAGAACCAAAGATCGTGCCTCCTGGGCCGAGTGGATATTATGTTTAATAAAAACTGGCTTTAAAAACATTCGTCTGGCACTTTGCAGCTTTGGGCATACAAAAAGCACATGATTAAGATCTTGGATTTGCAGCTGGCACAATTCACAAACTCTCTTCTCTCTAGGTGTTTTATCCCAGATACCAGTAACATCTCTCTCAGTAGGAGTATCAGCCTTCTGATCCCGTGAGGGATATTCCAAGTTAGATAAGGCTGTGGTTTATTCCCCAAAGCACTCCCTTTGACCGCCTCATTAGTGGACCTGGACTGGCTGAAGGCCGCATCTCTCGCCAAACTAATAGGGGATCTAAGCTTCTTTAGAAGTTGTTTTAATACAGGTTTGGACATAGGAGAAGCGGAATTCAAACTAAGACCGAATGTGTCATTTGCACATACAAAGGACCTAAAAACGTTGATTGTTCTTTTTGCGTGTCAAAAATTTCTATTCTCAGGGCGGCCCTAAGTGTACCCTCCTCCCCAGAAGGAGGGAATTACCCCACCTAAGGACTGCAGCCAGGGATAGGGTAAAGGACGAGACAAATCCAAATTCGAGGCGCAGTGCATGTGGGGCTGCCAAAGAGTTTAAATTGCAAATTTGACGCAGGATTCGCCCTTCCACCTTATTGAAAGAAAGCCAATAATTCATGTCCAGCACCTCGGCAGCATATATTAACGAGGGAGGAATTTTGACATTAAAAACAGATAAAACATGGCCAAAATGGCGTCTCCCGCAAGTTTTATAGAATCTGTTTAGTGCACTTGCCTGGGAGACAGCTTTACTGACAGTGTTGAATATGCTCCAAATCTCGGCCAGTTTTGGGGAAAACCTTCCCTAGATATAGGTACGAGTCAACCAGTTCCAGTTTTTCATAACCAAGCATCCATCTTAGACATCTCCTTATTCTAAGCCCCTTCTTACGAAATACCAAAATCTTGCTTTTTGCGGTATTGATCTTCAAGAAGTGATCCTCTGCATATTTACTTAAGGCGTCCAGCCGGCGTTGCAGGCCGATGGGCGTTAGATCGAATATTGCAACATCGTCTGCGTATAATAAAGAGCCAACGGGCATTGTACCAATTTTTGGGGCATCCCCCTTACCGAACTCAGAGTGCCGGGGAGATCAGCAATATACAGAGAAAATAAAAGTGGTGCCAATAGGCAACCCTGTTTGAGCCCATTCTGCGTTCTAATTTTACACGATAGCCCCCGCGAACCTCCCATCAGAACCTGGCACCAGGTGTCTGTATGCAATTCCATAATCAGACCCAAAAGATGATATGGTATGCCAAGGAGGACAAGTTTTCTCCACAGCGTTTGGCGGTCCACTTTGTCAAACGCCGTGGAAAAATCAATAAAAGCTGTATATATTGGCATTCCTCGGGCGAAAACATATTTCTCTACAATTGTCTGAACAACCGCTATATTATCCAAGGTGCCATGGTTCTTTCTAAAACCAGCTTGTTCCGGGGGAAGGATATTCTGATCATAAACCCATTGTTGAAGATGGCATAATGTGCTTTTTGCAAATAATTTGCCTGAGGCATCCAGGAGGGCAATCTGTCTAAAACTAGTCAGCACCGTTTTCGGCCCTTTTTTATACAGGGGGGCTATAATGCTCCCCTTCAAGAGGGGTGGATTTTATTCATAAGAAAGCAATATTTAAAAAGTGGCTCTAAAAAATCACCCCACGCTTCTAGCTCCTTTTTAATTAGTGCAATCGGGATTCCATCCAGCCCTTGTGCGCCGGAGGTTCTTGCATTCTTTATATGACTTACCACTTCCTTTCCTGAAGGGGGCCGAATTCAGTGAATTCAATAGACGCGGGTTTAACCCCATCTGTCATCACGGAAGAAACTGGGCTATTGTTTCCATATAATAGGGAGATGTAATCCACCCAGTCCTTTTCTGGAATTGGTATGGGTAGTGCCCTCTGCCTTGAGTCGCAGTATTCCGCGATCAAGCGCCAATACTTTCTTGAGTCTTTGGCCCTTGCGGATTCCCTCAGCCCAATCCACTTGTCATCAAGCTCCCTTCTTTTTTCACTGAGCATAATACGTCTTTTCACTCGCTTAAGGCGATCGATTTCCTGCTGCCGGCCAGTGAGGAAATATATATGCTGTTTTCGGACAAGATGGTTAATTGCTTGTTTTAAGGAAATCATATGGATCGTTTCCTGTTTATACAGGCGAGGTACAGAAGATGTAGAGCTTAAATTACAAATCTTCTCCATTTGAGCCTCAAAGAAGGGTATAATATTAAAGTGAATTAAACCCTACTGTTCTACTTGGGCCATCTTCACAATTGAGCCTACTTCAAAGGTGTTCTTTGCGTCCAAAAAGACCGACCATTTGCTTTGCCCTGCCCTGACCAGCATTCCCCAAATCCAATGGGGGTAGATCAAAAGCCACTGTCATGCCCACTATGCTATGGTCGCTCCATATAGACGGGCAGACAAAGAAATTATCACAAGCCCCAAACATTTGGTAGGACACAATTACATAGTCTAAAAGGCTCTGAGTGTGTTGTGAGTGAAAGGTAAAATGTGCTGTTTTGTCAGCGGGCACTCTCCATTTAAAATAACAAGATCTAAGCTTCTGATGCAATCAAGCAAAACAAACCCCGCTTATCTGTTTTTACTTTGTTTGGTAATAAAATCTCAGGAATGTGCCAAATTTCCTCTTTGTCTGTATTGGCATAAATCCCCGAGGAAAAGTTCGAAATTTTGGCATTTAAATCCCCCACTAATGTCACTAGGGGGCATTCTTCCCTGATAACTATATATTGAATAAAAGAGAAAAATGCACGCAAAAGGTGATCGGAATTTTTCCCAGGGGGATATACATATTCGCCACGAGGAAAGAAGTGGACCTGCCAGAATCTCCCAGACACGCCAACTTTGCACATATACAAAGGTTTGAGGGGTGGCAAAAACCTTCTGGTTCCAATTAATGGAATTTTTAAGCAAAATCGAAACCCCCCACTAGCATGTCCCCTATCCGAACGCCTAGCATAGCAAGAGTAAACAAAATATCCATCACATTCAAATTCGTTGCAAGACCACGTTTCTTGTAAGCATATTATTAAAGGGTTCATAATTTTCAGAGAATTCAATTTTGTTTCATTGGGACATATTCCAGGACAAGAGTAGCCCACTCAGGCTACCTCGACGAATCACTCCTTACTGCTTCCGGATGAGTGTTATTCAGGGCTCTTGCAACACAACTCCATTGGGCAAATTCATCTTCTATGTCTAAGGCCTGAGGGACAACTGGCATATTGGGGACAACATTTATTGAGCGCCCCTCCAGTCCATGGGGCCCAATGCATCCAGCACCACTGAATTGGTAGCCCTAGAAACTTTCAAATGATGGGTTTTGGGGCCCGCAGTTTGGTATTCCTCATATTCATTAACAGGTGTTATGTCGAGCCCTCGTTTCCAAAAATGCTCACAATTTTTCAAGACCAAATTGACCACTATCAGGGAGCAAAAGGTGACCCTAGAATATGGAACAGTGTCATGTACATTAATCATCACATTTAAAATATCCTTGCTTGCTATCAGCTTTAATGCCTCTAGTTCCGAGAATAAACTGAGAATATAACCTCTGTTTACCGGTGTGGATTCATTGTCAAATAGCCAGGTAAAATCCACCATGGGAGATAAGCCAGGCTGTACCCCACTAGTTTTCTTTGGGGCATCTCTCCAGGGAATCCATAAAGGAACCCTATCCGTGAATCTGGCAACTTGCGTCCCACCATGGTGTTGGGCTTTCGAATATGAAGCCATATTAAAAGTTGGGGCCTCAGTATTTCTATCAGATGTAAATAATGTCCCTATATATGGGTTCTATTGAGCCCAAACTGCGGGCTAGTTAGAGCTTGGGGCCCTCCCTCTATGTTTCCGCCCACCCTGGGAACAGTGGAGTCTATGGCCCCAGTCCCTGTCTGCAGTGAGGGGACCCCATAACCCATCCCAATGGACCCTCCCAATGGATCCGCTAACTCATTAGAGGAAGGATGGATTACTTGAAGGGACTGCGGCAACTGAGTTAGAGGGGATACTCCCGGTCCAGAGTCCCCCAGACTCCCAGTTAATGCCATGGATGCTCTGATGAGTTCTCTCGAGTTGCCATCTGCTAGTGATGTTTCAGGGCCTCCCTTCTCCGTTATTAGATGGACATCACTCTGGCTTTCCAGAATCCGAGAAAAGTGTAATTTTGACGCTTTCCGTTTGGGAAATCGTCTCATTTTTTTATGTTTCTTTTTCATATTTCCCCCTTATGTTTTATTACTAGGCTATCCCTCTTACCTACTTTCTGTCCCCTCTTCCCTAGCAGAGTAGGGGAGTACACCCGGGAGGTAGTTGGAGGAATTTTCATCTCCCCTCCCCCTCCACCCTCCCTACCTGCTTAGTTTGCTTGGCCCCTGATTTTTCCAATTTCTCCAGCGCCCCCTTCTACCCTTCATAAACAGAGGGAAGATTTTCAAATTGGACACCTCCCAAGGGGGACTCAGCTCAACCTCCTCAAATAATATATTTAAACATAACTCTTCCTTTTGAAGATTACATACAGGAGCCATGGGGGCACCAGGAAAAGGGGGTTCCTGCCTGTACAAAGACGTCTCTCGACTCAACCGATGGGGGTGTCGTGCAGGCCTATCGCTCGGCCATTCTCCCATCTGAGGGGGACTCGTGGGGATAGGTTTAGTGGTGACCGACTTATTTATCTTTTGCACTTCAAATAACATTACGGAAATCATTTCCAGTATGTGGTCAGAACTCAGTACAGACTTTTCTAATAAGGACAATATGGAGTTTAAAATGTTTTCAATACAAACAAGGTATTCTGAGGGCGCACCCTCTCTCTCATTTCCCCATTACTGTTGAGAATCAGGCAAGAATACATCATGTGTAGACTCCATAGAGGTACCAATCAGGTGACTTGTACTACAGTATAGGAGAGGCAAAGAGAGACGCCTAGGAGAGGAGCTTACGATTGGAGTATTTTCTCCCCTGTAATCATTCATTAACTGATTGTCCTTATGCCTACAGTCAAAATGGTCTCCCCACACCCTTTTTCAACTTTGTGTCCACCCTCTCATATCCTAGCTTCTGGTAAGAGGAGTGAAGTAAAGGTAATTCTTCTTTCCCCTATATAGCTCCGTAGATGTAGACTGTCTAGTGTTGGCGAACAGCGTCAAAGCCTTGGTAGGTTTTAACGGGTAGCCAATGTCTGTGCAAACAATTGGACATTATTAGATATAAATTCATGACACAAGGATAGCCAAGAAAGTTGTTAAGCTAAGTTTGCTGTCCCTGCCATGTACCCTACTCAGTCTCTAGTGCGTCTATGAGATGTCCCGCTACTGTTACATTATTATTGAGAGACCTGATAAAAAGATATTAATGGCACATCAGCTCATTTCCTGCCTTCTTCGGGATCATAGACTTTAGCACTGGCTTTACTCTCTCAATATGAGCACGGGACATGCACTCTGCTCCAACGGGAACTGCGGGGGCAAGAGACCACATCTCTCAGGAGTCCTTGAGAAGACCTGCACGTATCTAAAGTGCCTGGAAAGGCCGCAGAGCGGGACTCGCCTGGGCACGCACACTGGCATAAGACCGGGCCTAGAGCAGGGCCATCTGTGCTCGGCTGGACCACCCCTCTTTACTGTTTGTCAAAGAGGGACACAGTGAGGAGTGGAAGGGAACGGGGCTGAGTCAAATGTTTTTCCGGGGCTGATTTTGATTCCACAGTCCAATTCTGAGGACAAGAGCCCGTCCATTGATAACCCTGTAGCTTTGGGACCTCCAGGTGCACCGTTGGTGACCAGACGTATGACGTCAGTCTCCAGTTTGTTGCCCCAATGTAGGGGGAGTGCACCCATTCCAGTTCCGCTGGTGACAGTGACAGATGTACTGCTCTGCTCCTTGCATCAGGAATCCTTGACAGAAGTGATTTCTCATTTGCTTCTTCACCTGCACTAGTAGAATTAAAACTATCCAGAGACTTCCAACCGCTGGATCTTTAATCAAAGTTGACATTCTGCTCCTGAGGACTGCTGAGAGTTTAATCCACCTAGAACGTTATTGAGAACCCCTATTCTTTTCTTGCTGGTGGGCCTCCCCTTTCTATCTCTTGATTATTGGGGCAGAATGAGGAAGAGGAAGGTTGCAGAGGAGCTCACAAACAAAAGAGAATCAAAAAGAAAGCTCAAAGCTTGAGCCCGGTAGCGGGGCCTGGAATGACGACCTTCTGATCGAATGCGGGATGCTCCTTGAGCCTACTGACACCGACAATGTATCTAACCGCAACCCCATTGCCTCACCCGCACTCACATCTACTAGCACATTAAAACCGGGCGCATTCCAAAAAAAAGAACCCCTAAGCAACTATAAGTCTATGACAATTTACAGACCTAGTGAACTCTGAACATGATATTAGGGACTCAGTGTACACAATATCTTATTAAAAATTAATTTATTTAATACAAAGTTTTAAAATCATTCTAGTACGTGTATCATCATTTTCCTAGTAACATACATATAACAGCATCTCAACATAACTTACAAGAGACAGAGTGCAGTGAATAAGCATGGAAGTATTAACAAAAAACAAAGAAGCAGATCATCATGGTATATTATTCACAAAACTGCTTACATCAGAAACAATAGACATGTAAATCAGGTGGCTACGTGATGGTTCCTCTACGCGCGTTTTGGCACTACACCTTCATCAGGAAAGCCACAATGATTCCTAAATGTGGAATTGAAATAAAGTACACTGAGTCCAAATAAGATAAAGAGTTAAAGACAATGACGTCAATTACATCATAAAATCCTTTGTTCTCCAAGAGTAAAGAAATGGTGAGCTAGAGAAATGCCCTTCACCTGAAACTTACATTTATTGTGCCTAATATGTACATAGTGTGTGTCACAGAATAAGAGGAATACCTAGTGCGAGATGAGGACATATACCCATAACCTGGCATGTTATAGTGCTACTTGTAAAGTATTTGGAAGTTTAATTCCCTAATTATCCACTCACAACTACACAGGTATTTGTCCCTGTCTTAACATATCAGTGATATCAGTGATATGTAAAGTATCAGCGATATATAAAGTATCAGGATCTTTATCATTCACTAAAGAGATCGTACTTTTATACAGCACTTGCCTGAACAGTTCACATACAAGTCTGTGTCCGTACTATTCACAATGGGACAGCAAGCAGGATAATAACCAGCCTTTTGAGTAACTATCACATCCCTATAATGCCAACCTTATAAAGTAATATTCTTTTCCTCCATGTAGTAATTATCGCAGTATGTATCATTAGCGCATCCGGGGTAGCCCACTCCCCGTGGCTTTCTATAATATAAGCAAGGACCTTGATAAGCGAAACCAAAAACTCCGGAACCTTCTGTAAATTCTGGGGGTTGAGTATAAGTATAATGGATAAGCAGTCCATAAACTCGTAACTGAATCAGTGGGGTAGAAGCCGTTCCCTCCCCAAAGAACCTCAAATGAGTGTCTAGAAATACATTATTCGGGACTGACCTGTTTCTAGTCAAAGAGATGACTTTCCCCTTTTCTGGCAAAACCACATTTTGATCATTCTCCAAAACCCATGTCACCCCACACAGTATCAAGAGCAATAGAACCACAAAGGTGACACATAATATTTTCCTTTTGAGTGTCATTGGTTGCTCCTCGTCAACAATCTGTCTACCAAAGGGATGAATAATAAATGATGAAAGGGGGATGAAAAAGCAAATGGAATGTATAAGTTCCCAGTGTCCGTCAGAGCCTCACTGGTACAGGCTCCTATTGTTCATCAAAAACGTTGGCGCTCTTAAGCACTGGCGGTGGAGCTTGCTCTGTCCTAAGCTCGGGTTCCCACGTCGTCCAGGATAATGTACCCCCAAGGGAATACTTTCAATATATCCTGTCCAATGTTCAAACAGTGCACAAGTCTTGCATCACCATAAACTAGCTCCGTTGGTACTGGAGCAAAGTACACCTAACTTACACAGTCCATCCCTAACTAATCTGACTTCTCCTTTGGTGCACTGGTCCTCAGCCGAGGGTGCAGATTATACCTGGTGACTCCAGGCATTCAGGGATCAATGAAAAGGGGCTCCTGTATAGCTCGTATTTCCGGTGGAACAGCCTCGTTCAGGACGTCGTCGTTCTCCTTGTCACTTTATGTCCGTGTAAGGACAGCGTCACTAAATGGAACAAAACAAGGTATCTGTTCACACTCCTGATCAGCTACCCCTCCTTGACCCACTGGTCATAGGCTAACAGCAGAGGGACCCTGCGATAGTGAGTTGCATGGATCCAGTTCTTACGGCCAGCAACCTTGACTGCTGTACGTGTTGATAAGAGGACCTGTTCCGGTCCCTTCCACCGCAGCTCCAAACTCTTCTTCCGCTGGAAATTGCGCACCAGGATAAAATCCCCAGGCTGAATATCGTGTCTGGGCCCCTCTGGTGTAGCTGGTAGGGATTTCCCGGACCTGTTGGTGAATAGAACGCAAACTTTCAGTTAACTGGCACAGATAATCTATCAACAAGTGATACTCAATGTCAGAGAATCGCTGACGCCAGACATTTGCTGGGCATCCAAATACGACCTTGTACGGTGACAATCCTGTCCTAGAATGTGCTGTTGTTCTTGTTGACAAAAGAGCCAATGGTAAAGCATCTGGCCACTGTAACCCTGTGGTCTCCTGAATCTTCGCTAGTTTAAGCTTGAGAGTACCATTGTACTTCTCAACCAAACCCGCTGACTGTAGATGATTGTAAAGAACAACACAGTTGCCAATGCTGATAATTACTAGATCATTATTTACCATTCTTTACATTCAATGGATGTCAGCAGGATGCTATGATTTTATTTAGATAATATCAAAGTATTACATAAATCCAACCAATTGTTTATCCTTTCTAGTCCTATAAACTCTCAGGTCTTGCCTTTTGTAGACTATCAATTGAACATTGGATTGTTTTGTGTGTTTCTAGTTGTTGACAGCTGGCTAATAAACTGCAGCTGGATAACCCCCAGGCCCATTCCAGGGGTCGCTTCTAGTGCCTGGCTAACAAACATCCCATTATCAGACATCTGCAAAGCAGCCACTTGGAGGTCTGGCCACACTTTCACATGACGCTACTGTCTTGAATCTGATATTAGAGCTGACTGTAGTGTAGGTCAAGCTACTCTGAGAAATCCTTTCAAATCATTTTCTTTTGTGACTTTGTTATCATAGTCATTACAAAAAGAATGTTGTTGACTCTTTCTTGTATTGTATGACCAAGAGCTGGCGGGGAGACGAGGAGTCTAATGTTTATGAGGATCAGTGAAGAGATTACGATGCAGAAGTCGTCATAATGTTATCAACATCCTCCCTGTCTGTGTTTAGTTCACAAGTGGAGAAACACTTGAGAGTTTAGTCAAGATTCATCCCCACAAGCTCGTAAAAGATTTGATCTTATGAGACAACAGCCAGTACACAGCACCATGAGATCTGGAAGACCCAGGACTCTTCTAACGTAAGCCCATAAGCCCGCTCTTTTAATCATTATGGAGCCATTTAAGGCAGTGGGTTGCGCCATAGGAGCTGCTATGTAGTTTTGAGAATGGGTTTGTTTATTTGTGTATTAAATGGTCTAACCATTCAGGACATTTTGCCTTGATTGGCTTTTTGTGCTGATTTGCTACAACTGGTCATGCTGCATTCTTTCCATCTGTTGGATGTACAATATTCTGGACTGCAGAGATATACCTTAACATTTATGACTTCACCAAGGATGTCTACAACACAGAAGCAAAATGACAAGAAAATTAAAAAAATTCTTTCTTTTGCTTCAGCTTTCCAATGCTATATGTTAGGCGCGAAGAGATACCAGGTCATAAATCTTACTGGGTGGAACTAGAAATTGGCAACGCAGTCTGTGCTCAGAACGGCTACCTGAGCACTATCTGTGTGTGGTTAACATAACATAACACTTGTATTTGTAACATGCTCGTTCACCCATTAGGGCACCTGGGAGCTGAGTAGCAGGTGTTTGTGTGTAGCCAGTAGGAAGCACCATGCTGGTAAAAGGAGTCTTTCTCTTGCTACCATTGGACCACTATCTCTGCGTGATACCGCTACACACGGGTTGCAGGAGAGATGGTTCTGAAACTTTCGGTTGGTGACAGGAGGACAACAATGTTTGATTTTCTCAGTGAGTGTCACTTCCTGAGTGAAACCCAGTCCCCTGAGAACGAAGTGTATTAATGTGTATTTATGATGTGTCCTGGCTGTTATTTTCTCGGTTATATATCTAATCTCCTGCATTTCCAGATTACTCGCGGCTGCTGGTAGCTTGCACATAAATATTGAGTCTGATCCCAACTAGCACTGAAAGATCCAATGCTGCAGGATAATTGGTTCCATGTTTAAAAGCAGAAATGATGACATTTGCATGCGTATAACTACATGTCTGAGTTCCTAGTGTAGTTGCCAGACAGCATGGGCCACGTTCGCAAAGGTAACTTACACTTTTGAGGAATTAACACGTTTGAATACTTTTTGCTTCTTCACAAAATATAAGTGTAAGTTACTACTAGAAAGAAAAACAAAGAACAAAAAAAGAGTAGTTAGTTCAGCACCACAAGTGGCCACCACTGGTACCGCAGAAAGAAACTTAGGGTTCTGCTCCAGATTTCTCCTCATTAGAAAAATAACTTGGACCCATGCTAGTCGTAAGGGAACTAAAGAAATATATAAGAAAGCAATGGGCCAGAACGCTAACACTTCAGGATGTGATACAATCCATAAACAAAGATCTGGAGAATGCATACTTCTATCTGCCCAGAAGTATTTGTGGTTAGTAGTGGACAGTCAACACCACCAATTCAGAGCCCTCTATTTTAATTTGAAGTTGGCACCCAGGTAATTCCCAAAATACGTAGCGCATGTAGCCACTTACCTGCGCCATCAAGGGATCCAAGTATATCCATTGCTCAACAACTGGCTCATCAAGGCGCCTTCGTCACAGCACACATTGGATGCACTCACTCAGACAATAAATCTTCTGCAACAATTAAGTCCAACTCCCAATTACAAGAAGTCAATACTAGCGCCAACAAAACAAAAACCACTTGGGTGCGCACATTTGTACAGACCCCGTAGAGGTTCTTCTGCGAGGCCTATCATTGTCCATAGCCCTCATACCACAATTTCATCTACAAATGAGACCTCTTCAAGAAGAACCAGATAAACAGTGGAAACCAGAAACATGGCCACTAAGACAATTATGTTAAATTCACAGATAGGATAAGACATGCCATGCTTTGGTGGAAAGACAAAGTCAACGTTTATTTACTTCAGAATCTGTTTGAGTTCAAAACCTGCCTCCTTTCGATAACAAATGCCTCAGTGAGAGGTTGGAGAGCACACTCGAAACCTCTCTTGTCAAGTGGATTATGGTCTTGAGAGCGGTGAGACTCGCTTTGAAGGCGCTTTCAACCTCTCATACAAAAAAGAAATTCAAGATAGGAACTGACAACATGACAATATTAGATTACATCTGAAAAGCATAAGGAACAAAATCCTAGCAGTTGCCCAGGCAGGTACAGAAATGATGGCATTGAGTAACACAACTGCAACTTGGCAGTCGCACATATCCCAGGCTTGTAGAATGAGACAGCAGGAGATACGTAGACTCCCACGATTAGGAGTTAAACTCAAATGAGTTATAGTTAATATTCCAATGGTGGGGCAAACCCCAATTTAATCCATTTGCAGAACCAACCAATGCCAAATGCAATACCTCCCATGCAGGAGGTTGTACTCCAACTCCATGGGGGAAGTGTTAACACATTTCCCACATTACTGCTCATTCCAGGGGTCCGTCGGAAAATTAAGCAAGAACCTTCAGAATGATCCTGATCGCCCCAGTGTGTGTGAGTCAGTTCTGGTTCACAGAACGTCTGGACCTTGAAATTCAGACCCCTGTTCAGTTCAAAGAGGGTCTTTTCCTGTTGTCCAAGAACCAGGCTAAGATTTTCCTCACTGCCTTTCCAATTTATTTATTTATTTTGTTATGGAACTCCTACGGAGGTCCACAAAGACACACCATCGGATAAAAAAAGAGACAAACTTTACGTACAAAACAAAATTCTTCCTTATACATCGCTGTGGAAATTCTTATATCAAACATACTAAAAAGTGTGCAAGTAGTGCTAAAATGCATGTTACAAGCAAATAACCGACCACTAAATTTCTTTTATCGACCTAATGAGAAATGTGCAAATAGTGCTATAAATACATGAGACAATAAAAATAATTCCTAATAAATAGGCTGAAATATTTTAAAAAATTGATGTATCTTCAAACAAACCATTTCATTCGGAGGGGACAGAACCAAAGATCGTGCCTCCTGGGCCGAGTGGATATTATGTTTAATAAAAACTGGCTTTAAAAACATTCGTCTGGCACTTTGCAGCTTTGGGCATACAAAAAGCACATGATTAAGATCTTGGATTTGCAGCTGGCACAATTCACAAACTCTCTTCTCTCTAGGTGTTTTATCCCAGATACCAGTAACATCTCTCTCAGTAGGAGTATCAGCCTTCTGATCCCGTGAGGGATATTCCAAGTTAGATAAGGCTGTGGTTTATTCCCCAAAGCACTCCCTTTGACCGCCTCATTAGTGGACCTGGACTGGCTGAAGGCCGCATCTCTCGCCAAACTAATAGGGGATCTAAGCTTCTTTAGAAGTTGTTTTAATACAGGTTTGGACATAGGAGAAGCGGAATTCAAACTAAGACCGAATGTGTCATTTGCACATACAAAGGACCTAAAAACGTTGATTGTTCTTTTTGCGTGTCAAAAATTTCTATTCTCAGGGCGGCCCTAAGTGTACCCTCCTCCCCCAGAAGGAGGGAATTACCCCACCTAAGGACTGCAGCCAGGGATAGGGTAAAGGACGAGACAAATCCAAATTCGAGGCGCAGTGCATGTGGGGCTGCCAAAGAGTTTAAATTGCAAATTTGACGCAGGATTCGCCCTTCCACCTTATTGAAAGAAAGCCAATAATTCATGTCCAGCACCTCGGCAGCATATATTAACGAGGGAGGAATTTTGACATTAAAAACAGATAAAACATGGCCAAAATGGCGTCTCCCGCAAGTTTTATAGAATCTGTTTAGTGCACTTGCCTGGGAGACAGCTTTACTGACAGTGTTGAATATGCTCCAAATCTCGGCCAGTTTTGGGGAAAACCTTCCCTAGATATAGGTACGAGTCAACCAGTTCCAGTTTTTCATAACCAAGCATCCATCTTAGACATCTCCTTATTCTAAGCCCCTTCTTACGAAATACCAAAATCTTGCTTTTTGCGGTATTGATCTTCAAGAAGTGATCCTCTGCATATTTACTTAAGGCGTCCAGCCGGCGTTGCAGGCCGATGGGCGTTAGATCGAATATTGCAACATCGTCTGCGTATAATAAAGAGCCAACGGGCATTGTACCAATTTTTGGGGCATCCCCCTTACCGAACTCAGAGTGCCGGGGAGATCAGCAATATACAGAGAAAATAAAAGTGGTGCCAATAGGCAACCCTGTTTGAGCCCATTCTGCGTTCTAATTTTACACGATAGCCCCCGCGAACCTCCCATCAGAACCTGGCACCAGGTGTCTGTATGCAATTCCATAATCAGACCCAAAAGATGATATGGTATGCCAAGGAGGACAAGTTTTCTCCACAGCGTTTGGCGGTCCACTTTGTCAAACGCCGTGGAAAAATCAATAAAAGCTGTATATATTGGCATTCCTCGGGCGAAAACATATTTCTCTACAATTGTCTGAACAACCGCTATATTATCCAAGGTGCCATGGTTCTTTCTAAAACCAGCTTGTTCCGGGGGAAGGATATTCTGATCATAAACCCATTGTTGAAGATGGCATAATGTGCTTTTTGCAAATAATTTGCCTGAGGCATCCAGGAGGGCAATCTGTCTAAAACTAGTCAGCACCGTTTTCGGCCCTTTTTATACAGGGGGCTATAATGCTCCCCTTCAAGAGGGGTGGATTTTATTCATAAGAAAGCAATATTTAAAAAGTGGCTCTAAAAATCACCCCACGCTTCTAGCTCCTTTTTAATTAGTGCAATCGGGATTCCATCCAGCCCTTGTGCGCCGGAGGTTCTTGCATTCTTTATATGACTTACCACTTCCTTTCCTGAAGGGGGCCGAATTCAGTGAATTCAATAGACGCGGGTTTAACCCCATCTGTCATCACGGAAGAAACTGGGCTATTGTTTCCATATAATAGGGAGATGTAATCCACCCAGTCCTTTTCTGGAATTGGTATGGGTAGTGCCCTCTGCCTTGAGTCGCAGTATTCCGCGATCAAGCGCCAATACTTTCTTGAGTCTTTGGCCCTTGCGGATTCCCTCAGCCCAATCCACTTGTCATCAAGCTCCCTTCTTTTTTCACTGAGCATAATACGTCTTTTCACTCGCTTAAGGCGATCGATTTCCTGCTGCCGGCCAGTGAGGAAATATATATGCTGTTTTCGGACAAGATGGTTAATTGCTTGTTTTAAGGAAATCATATGGATCGTTTCCTGTTTATACAGGCGAGGTACAGAAGATGTAGAGCTTAAATTACAAATCTTCTCCATTTGAGCCTCAAAGAAGGGTATAATATTAAAGTGAATTAAACCCTACTGTTCTACTTGGGCCATCTTCACAATTGAGCCTACTTCAAAGGTGTTCTTTTGCGTCCAAAAAGACCGACCATTTGCTTTGCCCTGCCCTGACCAGCATTCCCCAAATCCAATGGGGGTAGATCAAAAGCCACTGTCATGCCCACTATGCTATGGTCGCTCCATATAGACGGGCAGACAAAGAAATTATCACAAGCCCCAAACATTTGGTAGGACACAATTACATAGTCTAAAAGGCTCTGAGTGTGTTGTGAGTGAAAGGTAAAATGTGCTGTTTTGTCAGCGGGCACTCTCCATTTAAAATAACAAGATCTAAGCTTCTGATGCAATCAAGCAAAACAAACCCCGCTTATCTGTTTTTACTTTGTTTGGTAATAAAATCTCAGGAATGTGCCAAATTTCCTCTTTGTCTGTATTGGCATAAATCCCCGAGGAAAAGTTCGAAATTTTGGCATTTAAATCCCCCACTAATGTCACTAGGGGGCATTCTTCCCTGATAACTATATATTGAATAAAAGAGAAAAATGCACGCAAAAGGTGATCGGAATTTTTCCCAGGGGGATATACATATTCGCCACGAGGAAAGAAGTGGACCTGCCAGAATCTCCCAGACACGCCAACTTTGCACATATACAAAGGTTTGAGGGGTGGCAAAAAACCTTCTGGTTCCAATTAATGGAATTTTTAAGCAAAATCGAAACCCCCACTAGCATGTCCCCTATCCGAACGCCTAGCATAGCAAGAGTAAACAAAATATCCATCACATTCAAATTCGTTGCAAGACCACGTTTCTTGTAAGCATATAATTAAAGGGTTCATAATTTTCAGAGAATTCAATTTTGTTTCATTGGGACATATTCCAGGACAAGAGTAGCCCACTCAGGCTACCTCGACGAATCACTCCTTACTGCTTCCGGATGAGTGTTATTCAGGGCTCTTGCAACACAACTCCATTGGGCAAATTCATCTTCTATGTCTAAGGCCTGAGGGACAACTGGCATATTGGGGACAACATTTATTGAGCGCCCCTCCAGTCCATGGGGCCCAATGCATCCAGCACCACTGAATTGGTAGCCCTAGAAACTTTCAAATGATGGGTTTTGGGGCCCGCAGTTTGGTATTCCTCATATTCATTAACAGGTGTTATGTCGAGCCCTCGTTTCCAAAAATGCTCACAATTTTTCAAGACCAAATTGACCACTATCAGGGAGCAAAAGGTGACCCTAGAATATGGAACAGTGTCATGTACATTAATCATCACATTTAAAATATCCTTGCTTGCTATCAGCTTTAATGCCTCTAGTTCCGAGAATAAACTGAGAATATAACCTCTGTTTACCGGTGTGGATTCATTGTCAAATAGCCAGGTAAAATCCACCATGGGAGATAAGCCAGGCTGTACCCCACTAGTTTTCTTTGGGGCATCTCTCCAGGGAATCCATAAAGGAACCCTATCCGTGAATCTGGCAACTTGCGTCCCACCATGGTGTTGGGCTTTCGAATATGAAGCCATATTAAAAGTTGGGGCCTCAGTATTTCTATCAGATGTAAATAATGTCCCTATATATGGGTTCTATTGAGCCCAAACTGCGGGCTAGTTAGAGCTTGGGGCCCTCCCTCTATGTTTCCGCCCACCCTGGGAACAGTGGAGTCTATGGCCCCAGTCCCTGTCTGCAGTGAGGGGACCCCATAACCCATCCCAATGGACCCTCCCAATGGATCCGCTAACTCATTAGAGGAAGGATGGATTACTTGAAGGGACTGCGGCAACTGAGTTAGAGGGGATACTCCCGGTCCAGAGTCCCCCAGACTCCCAGTTAATGCCATGGATGCTCTGATGAGTTCTCTCGAGTTGCCATCTGCTAGTGATGTTTCAGGGCCTCCCTTCTCCGTTATTAGATGGACATCACTCTGGCTTTCCAGAATCCGAGAAAAGTGTAATTTTGACGCTTTCCGTTTGGGAAATCGTCTCATTTTTTTATGTTTCTTTTTCATATTTCCCCCTTATGTTTTATTACTAGGCTATCCCTCTTACCTACTTTCTGTCCCCTCTTCCCTAGCAGAGTAGGGGAGTACACCCGGGAGGTAGTTGGAGGAATTTTCATCTCCCCCTCCCCCTCCACCCTCCCTACCTGCTTAGTTTGCTTGGCCCCTGATTTTTCCAATTTCTCCAGCGCCCCCCTTCTACCCTTCATAAACAGAGGGAAGATTTTCAAATTGGACACCTCCCAAGGGGGACTCAGCTCAACCTCCTCAAATAATATATTTAAACATAACTCTTCCTTTTGAAGATTACATACAGGAGCCATGGGGGGCACCAGGAAAAGGGGGGTTCCTGCCTGTACAAAGACGTCTCTCGACTCAACCGATGGGGGGTGTCGTGCAGGCCTATCGCTCGGCCATTCTCCCATCTGAGGGGGACTCGTGGGGATAGGTTTAGTGGTGACCGACTTATTTATCTTTTGCACTTCAAATAACATTACGGAAATCATTTCCAGTATGTGGTCAGAACTCAGTACAGACTTTTCTAATAAGGACAATATGGAGTTTAAAATGTTTTCAATACAAACAAGGTATTCTGAGGGCGCACCCTCTCTCTCATTTCCCCATTACTGTTGAGAATCAGGCAAGAATACATCATGTGTAGACTCCATAGAGGTACCAATCAGGTGACTTGTACTACAGTATAGGAGAGGCAAAGAGAGACGCCTAGGAGAGGAGCTTACGATTGGAGTATTTTCTCCCCTGTAATCATTCATTAACTGATTGTCCTTATGCCTACAGTCAAAATGGTCTCCCCACACCCTTTTTCAACTTTGTGTCCACCCTCTCATATCCTAGCTTCTGGTAAGAGGAGTGAAGTAAAGGTAATTCTTCTTTCCCCTATATAGCTCCGTAGATGTAGACTGTCTAGTGTTGGCGAACAGCGTCAAAGCCTTGGTAGGTTTTAACGGGTAGCCAATGTCTGTGCAAACAATTGGACATTATTAGATATAAATTCATGACACAAGGATAGCCAAGAAAGTTGTTAAGCTAAGTTTGCTGTCCCTGCCATGTACCCTACTCAGTCTCTAGTGCGTCTATGAGATGTCCCGCTACTGTTACATTATTATTGAGAGACCTGATAAAAAGATATTAATGGCACATCAGCTCATTTCCTGCCTTCTTCGGGATCATAGACTTTAGCACTGGCTTTACTCTCTCAATATGAGCACGGGACATGCACTCTGCTCCAACGGGAACTGCGGGGGCAAGAGACCACATCTCTCAGGAGTCCTTGAGAAGACCTGCACGTATCTAAAGTGCCTGGAAAGGCCGCAGAGCGGGACTCGCCTGGGCACGCACACTGGCATAAGACCGGGCCTAGAGCAGGGCCATCTGTGCTCGGCTGGACCACCCCTCTTTACTGTTTGTCAAAGAGGGACACAGTGAGGAGTGGAAGGGAACGGGGCTGAGTCAAATGTTTTTCCGGGGCTGATTTTGATTCCACAGTCCAATTCTGAGGACAAGAGCCCGTCCATTGATAACCCTGTAGCTTTGGGACCTCCAGGTGCACCGTTGGTGACCAGACGTATGACGTCAGTCTCCAGTTTGTTGCCCCAATGTAGGGGGAGTGCACCCATTCCAGTTCCGCTGGTGACAGTGACAGATGTACTGCTCTGCTCCTTGCATCAGGAATCCTTGACAGAAGTGATTTCTCATTTGCTTCTTCACCTGCACTAGTAGAATTAAAACTATCCAGAGACTTCCAACCGCTGGATCTTTAATCAAAGTTGACATTCTGCTCCTGAGGACTGCTGAGAGTTTAATCCACCTAGAACGTTATTGAGAACCCCTATTCTTTTCTTGCTGGTGGGCCTCCCCTTTCTATCTCTTGATTATTGGGGCAGAATGAGGAAGAGGAAGGTTGCAGAGGAGCTCACAAACAAAAGAGAATCAAAAAGAAAGCTCAAAGCTTGAGCCCGGTAGCGGGGCCTGGAATGACGACCTTCTGATCGAATGCGGGATGCTCCTTGAGCCTACTGACACCGACAATGTATCTAACCGCAACCCCATTGCCTCACCCGCACTCACATCTACTAGCACATTAAAACCGGGCGCATTCCAAAAAAAAGAACCCCTAAGCAACTATAAGTCTATGACAATTTACAGACCTAGTGAACTCTGAACATGATATTAGGGACTCAGTGTACACAATATCTTATTAAAAATTAATTTATTTAATACAAAGTTTTAAAATCATTCTAGTACGTGTATCATCATTTTCCTAGTAACATACATATAACAGCATCTCAACATAACTTACAAGAGACAGAGTGCAGTGAATAAGCATGGAAGTATTAACAAAAAACAAAGAAGCAGATCATCATGGTATATTATTCACAAAACTGCTTACATCAGAAACAATAGACATGTAAATCAGGTGGCTACGTGATGGTTCCTCTACGCGCGTTTTGGCACTACACCTTCATCAGGAAAGCCACAATGATTCCTAAATGTGGAATTGAAATAAAGTACACTGAGTCCAAATAAGATAAAGAGTTAAAGACAATGACGTCAATTACATCATAAAATCCTTTGTTCTCCAAGAGTAAAGAAATGGTGAGCTAGAGAAATGCCCTTCACCTGAAACTTACATTTATTGTGCCTAATATGTACATAGTGTGTGTCACAGAATAAGAGGAATACCTAGTGCGAGATGAGGACATATACCCATAACCTGGCATGTTATAGTGCTACTTGTAAAGTATTTGGAAGTTTAATTCCCTAATTATCCACTCACAACTACACAGGTATTTGTCCCTGTCTTAACATATCAGTGATATCAGTGATATGTAAAGTATCAGCGATATATAAAGTATCAGGATCTTTATCATTCACTAAAGAGATCGTACTTTTATACAGCACTTGCCTGAACAGTTCACATACAAGTCTGTGTCCGTACTATTCACAATGGGACAGCAAGCAGGATAATAACCAGCCTTTTGAGTAACTATCACATCCCTATAATGCCAACCTTATAAAGTAATATTCTTTTCCTCCATGTAGTAATTATCGCAGTATGTATCATTAGCGCATCCGGGGTAGCCCACTCCCCGTGGCTTTCTATAATATAAGCAAGGACCTTGATAAGCGAAACCAAAAACTCCGGAACCTTCTGTAAATTCTGGGGGTTGAGTATAAGTATAATGGATAAGCAGTCCATAAACTCGTAACTGAATCAGTGGGGTAGAAGCCGTTCCCTCCCCAAAGAACCTCAAATGAGTGTCTAGAAATACATTATTCGGGACTGACCTGTTTCTAGTCAAAGAGATGACTTTCCCCTTTTCTGGCAAAACCACATTTTGATCATTCTCCAAAACCCATGTCACCCCACACAGTATCAAGAGCAATAGAACCACAAAGGTGACACATAATATTTTCCTTTTGAGTGTCATTGGTTGCTCCTCGTCAACAATCTGTCTACCAAAGGGATGAATAATAAATGATGAAAGGGGGATGAAAAAGCAAATGGAATGTATAAGTTCCCAGTGTCCGTCAGAGCCTCACTGGTACAGGCTCCTATTGTTCATCAAAAACGTTGGCGCTCTTAAGCACTGGCGGTGGAGCTTGCTCTGTCCTAAGCTCGGGTTCCCACGTCGTCCAGGATAATGTACCCCCAAGGGAATACTTTCAATATATCCTGTCCAATGTTCAAACAGTGCACAAGTCTTGCATCACCATAAACTAGCTCCGTTGGTACTGGAGCAAAGTACACCTAACTTACACAGTCCATCCCTAACTAATCTGACTTCTCCTTTGGTGCACTGGTCCTCAGCCGAGGGTGCAGATTATACCTGGTGACTCCAGGCATTCAGGGATCAATGAAAAGGGGCTCCTGTATAGCTCGTATTTCCGGTGGAACAGCCTCGTTCAGGACGTCGTCGTTCTCCTTGTCACTTTATGTCCGTGTAAGGACAGCGTCACTAAATGGAACAAAACAAGGTATCTGTTCACACTCCTGATCAGCTACCCCTCCTTGACCCACTGGTCATAGGCTAACAGCAGAGGGACCCTGCGATAGTGAGTTGCATGGATCCAGTTCTTACGGCCAGCAACCTTGACTGCTGTACGTGTTGATAAGAGGACCTGTTCCGGTCCCTTCCACCGCAGCTCCAAACTCTTCTTCCGCTGGAAATTGCGCACCAGGATAAAATCCCCAGGCTGAATATCGTGTCTGGGCCCCTCTGGTGTAGCTGGTAGGGATTTCCCGGACCTGTTGGTGAATAGAACGCAAACTTTCAGTTAACTGGCACAGATAATCTATCAACAAGTGATACTCAATGTCAGAGAATCGCTGACGCCAGACATTTGCTGGGCATCCAAATACGACCTTGTACGGTGACAATCCTGTCCTAGAATGTGCTGTTGTTCTTGTTGACAAAAGAGCCAATGGTAAAGCATCTGGCCACTGTAACCCTGTGGTCTCCTGAATCTTCGCTAGTTTAAGCTTGAGAGTACCATTGTACTTCTCAACCAAACCCGCTGACTGTAGATGATTGTAAAGAACAACACAGTTGCCAATGCTGATAATTACTAGATCATTATTTACCATTCTTTACATTCAATGGATGTCAGCAGGATGCTATGATTTTATTTAGATAATATCAAAGTATTACATAAATCCAACCAATTGTTTATCCTTTCTAGTCCTATAAACTCTCAGGTCTTGCCTTTTGTAGACTATCAATTGAACATTGGATTGTTTTGTGTGTTTCTAGTTGTTGACAGCTGGCTAATAAACTGCAGCTGGATAACCCCCAGGCCCATTCCAGGGGTCGCTTCTAGTGCCTGGCTAACAAACATCCCATTATCAGACATCTGCAAAGCAGCCACTTGGAGGTCTGGCCACACTTTCACATGACGCTACTGTCTTGAATCTGATATTAGAGCTGACTGTAGTGTAGGTCAAGCTACTCTGAGAAATCCTTTCAAATCATTTTCTTTTGTGACTTTGTTATCATAGTCATTACAAAAAGAATGTTGTTGACTCTTTCTTGTATTGTATGACCAAGAGCTGGCGGGGAGACGAGGAGTCTAATGTTTATGAGGATCAGTGAAGAGATTACGATGCAGAAGTCGTCATAATGTTATCAACATCCTCCCTGTCTGTGTTTAGTTCACAAGTGGAGAAACACTTGAGAGTTTAGTCAAGATTCATCCCCACAAGCTCGTAAAAGATTTGATCTTATGAGACAACAGCCAGTACACAGCACCATGAGATCTGGAAGACCCAGGACTCTTCTAACGTAAGCCCATAAGCCCGCTCTTTTAATCATTATGGAGCCATTTAAGGCAGTGGGTTGCGCCATAGGAGCTGCTATGTAGTTTTGAGAATGGGTTTGTTTATTTGTGTATTAAATGGTCTAACCATTCAGGACATTTTGCCTTGATTGGCTTTTTGTGCTGATTTGCTACAACTGGTCATGCTGCATTCTTTCCATCTGTTGGATGTACAATATTCTGGACTGCAGAGATATACCTTAACATTTATGACTTCACCAAGGATGTCTACAACACAGAAGCAAAATGACAAGAAAATTAAAAAAATTCTTTCTTTTGCTTCAGCTTTCCAATGCTATATGTTAGGCGCGAAGAGATACCAGGTCATAAATCTTACTGGGTGGAACTAGAAATTGGCAACGCAGTCTGTGCTCAGAACGGCTACCTGAGCACTATCTGTGTGTGGTTAACATAACATAACACTTGTATTTGTAACATGCTCGTTCACCCATTAGGGCACCTGGGAGCTGAGTAGCAGGTGTTTGTGTGTAGCCAGTAGGAAGCACCATGCTGGTAAAAGGAGTCTTTCTCTTGCTACCATTGGACCACTATCTCTGCGTGATACCGCTACACACGGGTTGCAGGAGAGATGGTTCTGAAACTTTCGGTTGGTGACAGGAGGACAACAATGTTTGATTTTCTCAGTGAGTGTCACTTCCTGAGTGAAACCCAGTCCCCTGAGAACGAAGTGTATTAATGTGTATTTATGATGTGTCCTGGCTGTTATTTTCTCGGTTATATATCTAATCTCCTGCATTTCCAGATTACTCGCGGCTGCTGGTAGCTTGCACATAAATATTGAGTCTGATCCCAACTAGCACTGAAAGATCCAATGCTGCAGGATAATTGGTTCCATGTTTAAAAGCAGAAATGATGACATTTGCATGCGTATAACTACATGTCTGAGTTCCTAGTGTAGTTGCCAGACAGCATGGGCCACGTTCGCAAAGGTAACTTACACTTTTGAGGAATTAACACGTTTGAATACTTTTTGCTTCTTCACAAAATATAAGTGTAAGTTACTACTAGAAAGAAAAACAAAGAACAAAAAAAGAGTAGTTAGTTCAGCACCACAAGTGGCCACCACTGGTACCGCAGAAAGAAACTTAGGGTTCTGCTCCAGATTTCTCCTCATTAGAAAAATAACTTGGACCCATGCTAGTCGTAAGGGAACTAAAGAAATATATAAGAAAGCAATGGGCCAGAACGCTAACACTTCAGGATGTGATACAATCCATAAACAAAGATCTGGAGAATGCATACTTCTATCTGCCCAGAAGTATTTGTGGTTAGTAGTGGACAGTCAACACCACCAATTCAGAGCCCTCTATTTTAATTTGAAGTTGGCACCCAGGTAATTCCCAAAATACGTAGCGCATGTAGCCACTTACCTGCGCCATCAAGGGATCCAAGTATATCCATTGCTCAACAACTGGCTCATCAAGGCGCCTTCGTCACAGCACACATTGGATGCACTCACTCAGACAATAAATCTTCTGCAACAATTAAGTCCAACTCCCAATTACAAGAAGTCAATACTAGCGCCAACAAAACAAAAACCACTTGGGTGCGCACATTTGTACAGACCCCGTAGAGGTTCTTCTGCGAGGCCTATCATTGTCCATAGCCCTCATACCACAATTTCATCTACAAATGAGACCTCTTCAAGAAGAACCAGATAAACAGTGGAAACCAGAAACATGGCCACTAAGACAATTATGTTAAATTCACAGATAGGATAAGACATGCCATGCTTTGGTGGAAAGACAAAGTCAACGTTTATTTACTTCAGAATCTGTTTGAGTTCAAAACCTGCCTCCTTTCGATAACAAATGCCTCAGTGAGAGGTTGGAGAGCACACTCGAAACCTCTCTTGTCAAGTGGATTATGGTCTTGAGAGCGGTGAGACTCGCTTTGAAGGCGCTTTCAACCTCTCATACAAAAAAGAAATTCAAGATAGGAACTGACAACATGACAATATTAGATTACATCTGAAAAGCATAAGGAACAAAATCCTAGCAGTTGCCCAGGCAGGTACAGAAATGATGGCATTGAGTAACACAACTGCAACTTGGCAGTCGCACATATCCCAGGCTTGTAGAATGAGACAGCAGGAGATACGTAGACTCCCACGATTAGGAGTTAAACTCAAATGAGTTATAGTTAATATTCCAATGGTGGGGCAAACCCCAATTTAATCCATTTGCAGAACCAACCAATGCCAAATGCAATACCTCCCATGCAGGAGGTTGTACTCCAACTCCATGGGGGAAGTGTTAACACATTTCCCACATTACTGCTCATTCCAGGGGTCCGTCGGAAAATTAAGCAAGAACCTTCAGAATGATCCTGATCGCCCCAGTGTGTGTGAGTCAGTTCTGGTTCACAGAACGTCTGGACCTTGAAATTCAGACCCCTGTTCAGTTCAAAGAGGGTCTTTTCCTGTTGTCCAAGAACCAGGCTAAGATTTTCCTCACTGCCTTTCCAATTTATTTATTTATTTTGTTATGGAACTCCTACGGAGGTCCACAAAGACACACCATCGGATAAAAAAAGAGACAAACTTTACGTACAAAACAAAATTCTTCCTTATACATCGCTGTGGAAATTCTTATATCAAACATACTAAAAAGTGTGCAAGTAGTGCTAAAATGCATGTTACAAGCAAATAACCGACCACTAAATTTCTTTTATCGACCTAATGAGAAATGTGCAAATAGTGCTATAAATACATGAGACAATAAAAATAATTCCTAATAAATAGGCTGAAATATTTTAAAAAATTGATGTATCTTCAAACAAACCATTTCATTCGGAGGGGACAGAACCAAAGATCGTGCCTCCTGGGCCGAGTGGATATTATGTTTAATAAAAACTGGCTTTAAAAACATTCGTCTGGCACTTTGCAGCTTTGGGCATACAAAAAGCACATGATTAAGATCTTGGATTTGCAGCTGGCACAATTCACAAACTCTCTTCTCTCTAGGTGTTTTATCCCAGATACCAGTAACATCTCTCTCAGTAGGAGTATCAGCCTTCTGATCCCGTGAGGGATATTCCAAGTTAGATAAGGCTGTGGTTTATTCCCCAAAGCACTCCCTTTGACCGCCTCATTAGTGGACCTGGACTGGCTGAAGGCCGCATCTCTCGCCAAACTAATAGGGGATCTAAGCTTCTTTAGAAGTTGTTTTAATACAGGTTTGGACATAGGAGAAGCGGAATTCAAACTAAGACCGAATGTGTCATTTGCACATACAAAGGACCTAAAAACGTTGATTGTTCTTTTTGCGTGTCAAAAATTTCTATTCTCAGGGCGGCCCTAAGTGTACCCTCCTCCCCCAGAAGGAGGGAATTACCCCACCTAAGGACTGCAGCCAGGGATAGGGTAAAGGACGAGACAAATCCAAATTCGAGGCGCAGTGCATGTGGGGCTGCCAAAGAGTTTAAATTGCAAATTTGACGCAGGATTCGCCCTTCCACCTTATTGAAAGAAAGCCAATAATTCATGTCCAGCACCTCGGCAGCATATATTAACGAGGGAGGAATTTTGACATTAAAAACAGATAAAACATGGCCAAAATGGCGTCTCCCGCAAGTTTTATAGAATCTGTTTAGTGCACTTGCCTGGGAGACAGCTTTACTGACAGTGTTGAATATGCTCCAAATCTCGGCCAGTTTTGGGGAAAACCTTCCCTAGATATAGGTACGAGTCAACCAGTTCCAGTTTTTCATAACCAAGCATCCATCTTAGACATCTCCTTATTCTAAGCCCCTTCTTACGAAATACCAAAATCTTGCTTTTTGCGGTATTGATCTTCAAGAAGTGATCCTCTGCATATTTACTTAAGGCGTCCAGCCGGCGTTGCAGGCCGATGGGCGTTAGATCGAATATTGCAACATCGTCTGCGTATAATAAAGAGCCAACGGGCATTGTACCAATTTTTGGGGCATCCCCCTTACCGAACTCAGAGTGCCGGGGAGATCAGCAATATACAGAGAAAATAAAAGTGGTGCCAATAGGCAACCCTGTTTGAGCCCATTCTGCGTTCTAATTTTACACGATAGCCCCCGCGAACCTCCCATCAGAACCTGGCACCAGGTGTCTGTATGCAATTCCATAATCAGACCCAAAAGATGATATGGTATGCCAAGGAGGACAAGTTTTCTCCACAGCGTTTGGCGGTCCACTTTGTCAAACGCCGTGGAAAAATCAATAAAAGCTGTATATATTGGCATTCCTCGGGCGAAAACATATTTCTCTACAATTGTCTGAACAACCGCTATATTATCCAAGGTGCCATGGTTCTTTCTAAAACCAGCTTGTTCCGGGGGAAGGATATTCTGATCATAAACCCATTGTTGAAGATGGCATAATGTGCTTTTTGCAAATAATTTGCCTGAGGCATCCAGGAGGGCAATCTGTCTAAAACTAGTCAGCACCGTTTTCGGCCCTTTTTATACAGGGGGCTATAATGCTCCCCTTCAAGAGGGGTGGATTTTATTCATAAGAAAGCAATATTTAAAAAGTGGCTCTAAAAATCACCCCACGCTTCTAGCTCCTTTTTAATTAGTGCAATCGGGATTCCATCCAGCCCTTGTGCGCCGGAGGTTCTTGCATTCTTTATATGACTTACCACTTCCTTTCCTGAAGGGGGCCGAATTCAGTGAATTCAATAGACGCGGGTTTAACCCCATCTGTCATCACGGAAGAAACTGGGCTATTGTTTCCATATAATAGGGAGATGTAATCCACCCAGTCCTTTTCTGGAATTGGTATGGGTAGTGCCCTCTGCCTTGAGTCGCAGTATTCCGCGATCAAGCGCCAATACTTTCTTGAGTCTTTGGCCCTTGCGGATTCCCTCAGCCCAATCCACTTGTCATCAAGCTCCCTTCTTTTTTCACTGAGCATAATACGTCTTTTCACTCGCTTAAGGCGATCGATTTCCTGCTGCCGGCCAGTGAGGAAATATATATGCTGTTTTCGGACAAGATGGTTAATTGCTTGTTTTAAGGAAATCATATGGATCGTTTCCTGTTTATACAGGCGAGGTACAGAAGATGTAGAGCTTAAATTACAAATCTTCTCCATTTGAGCCTCAAAGAAGGGTATAATATTAAAGTGAATTAAACCCTACTGTTCTACTTGGGCCATCTTCACAATTGAGCCTACTTCAAAGGTGTTCTTTTGCGTCCAAAAAGACCGACCATTTGCTTTGCCCTGCCCTGACCAGCATTCCCCAAATCCAATGGGGGTAGATCAAAAGCCACTGTCATGCCCACTATGCTATGGTCGCTCCATATAGACGGGCAGACAAAGAAATTATCACAAGCCCCAAACATTTGGTAGGACACAATTACATAGTCTAAAAGGCTCTGAGTGTGTTGTGAGTGAAAGGTAAAATGTGCTGTTTTGTCAGCGGGCACTCTCCATTTAAAATAACAAGATCTAAGCTTCTGATGCAATCAAGCAAAACAAACCCCGCTTATCTGTTTTTACTTTGTTTGGTAATAAAATCTCAGGAATGTGCCAAATTTCCTCTTTGTCTGTATTGGCATAAATCCCCGAGGAAAAGTTCGAAATTTTGGCATTTAAATCCCCCACTAATGTCACTAGGGGGCATTCTTCCCTGATAACTATATATTGAATAAAAGAGAAAAATGCACGCAAAAGGTGATCGGAATTTTTCCCAGGGGGATATACATATTCGCCACGAGGAAAGAAGTGGACCTGCCAGAATCTCCCAGACACGCCAACTTTGCACATATACAAAGGTTTGAGGGGTGGCAAAAAACCTTCTGGTTCCAATTAATGGAATTTTTAAGCAAAATCGAAACCCCCACTAGCATGTCCCCTATCCGAACGCCTAGCATAGCAAGAGTAAACAAAATATCCATCACATTCAAATTCGTTGCAAGACCACGTTTCTTGTAAGCATATAATTAAAGGGTTCATAATTTTCAGAGAATTCAATTTTGTTTCATTGGGACATATTCCAGGACAAGAGTAGCCCACTCAGGCTACCTCGACGAATCACTCCTTACTGCTTCCGGATGAGTGTTATTCAGGGCTCTTGCAACACAACTCCATTGGGCAAATTCATCTTCTATGTCTAAGGCCTGAGGGACAACTGGCATATTGGGGACAACATTTATTGAGCGCCCCTCCAGTCCATGGGGCCCAATGCATCCAGCACCACTGAATTGGTAGCCCTAGAAACTTTCAAATGATGGGTTTTGGGGCCCGCAGTTTGGTATTCCTCATATTCATTAACAGGTGTTATGTCGAGCCCTCGTTTCCAAAAATGCTCACAATTTTTCAAGACCAAATTGACCACTATCAGGGAGCAAAAGGTGACCCTAGAATATGGAACAGTGTCATGTACATTAATCATCACATTTAAAATATCCTTGCTTGCTATCAGCTTTAATGCCTCTAGTTCCGAGAATAAACTGAGAATATAACCTCTGTTTACCGGTGTGGATTCATTGTCAAATAGCCAGGTAAAATCCACCATGGGAGATAAGCCAGGCTGTACCCCACTAGTTTTCTTTGGGGCATCTCTCCAGGGAATCCATAAAGGAACCCTATCCGTGAATCTGGCAACTTGCGTCCCACCATGGTGTTGGGCTTTCGAATATGAAGCCATATTAAAAGTTGGGGCCTCAGTATTTCTATCAGATGTAAATAATGTCCCTATATATGGGTTCTATTGAGCCCAAACTGCGGGCTAGTTAGAGCTTGGGGCCCTCCCTCTATGTTTCCGCCCACCCTGGGAACAGTGGAGTCTATGGCCCCAGTCCCTGTCTGCAGTGAGGGGACCCCATAACCCATCCCAATGGACCCTCCCAATGGATCCGCTAACTCATTAGAGGAAGGATGGATTACTTGAAGGGACTGCGGCAACTGAGTTAGAGGGGATACTCCCGGTCCAGAGTCCCCCAGACTCCCAGTTAATGCCATGGATGCTCTGATGAGTTCTCTCGAGTTGCCATCTGCTAGTGATGTTTCAGGGCCTCCCTTCTCCGTTATTAGATGGACATCACTCTGGCTTTCCAGAATCCGAGAAAAGTGCAATTTTGACGCTTTCCGTTTGGGAAATCGTCTCATTTTTTTATGTTTCTTTTTCATATTTCCCCCCTTATGTTTTATTACTAGGCTATCCCTCTTACCTACTTTCTGTCCCCTCTTCCCTAGCAGAGTAGGGGAGTACACCCGGGAGGTAGTTGGAGGAATTTTCATCTCCCCCTCCCCCTCCACCCTCCCTACCTGCTTAGTTTGCTTGGCCCCTGATTTTTCCAATTTCTCCAGCGCCCCCCTTCTACCCTTCATAAACAGAGGGAAGATTTTCAAATTGGACACCTCCCAAGGGGGACTCAGCTCAACCTCCTCAAATAATATATTTAAACATAACTCTTCCTTTTGAAGATTACATACAGGAGCCATGGGGGCACCAGGAAAAGGGGGTTCCTGCCTGTACAAAGACGTCTCTCGACTCAACCGATGGGGGTGTCGTGCAGGCCTATCGCTCGGCCATTCTCCCATCTGAGGGGGACTCGTGGGGATAGGTTTAGTGGTGACCGACTTATTTATCTTTTGCACTTCAAATAACATTACGGAAATCATTTCCAGTATGTGGTCAGAACTCAGTACAGACTTTTCTAATAAGGACAATATGGAGTTTAAAATGTTTTCAATACAAACAAGGTATTCTGAGGGCGCACCCTCTCTCTCATTTCCCCATTACTGTTGAGAATCAGGCAAGAATACATCATGTGTAGACTCCATAGAGGTACCAATCAGGTGACTTGTACTACAGTATAGGAGAGGCAAAGAGAGACGCCTAGGAGAGGAGCTTACGATTGGAGTATTTTCTCCCCTGTAATCATTCATTAACTGATTGTCCTTATGCCTACAGTCAAAATGGTCTCCCCACACCCTTTTTCAACTTTGTGTCCACCCTCTCATATCCTAGCTTCTGGTAAGAGGAGTGAAGTAAAGGTAATTCTTCTTTCCCCTATATAGCTCCGTAGATGTAGACTGTCTAGTGTTGGCGAACAGCGTCAAAGCCTTGGTAGGTTTTAACGGGTAGCCAATGTCTGTGCAAACAATTGGACATTATTAGATATAAATTCATGACACAAGGATAGCCAAGAAAGTTGTTAAGCTAAGTTTGCTGTCCCTGCCATGTACCCTACTCAGTCTCTAGTGCGTCTATGAGATGTCCCGCTACTGTTACATTATTATTGAGAGACCTGATAAAAAGATATTAATGGCACATCAGCTCATTTCCTGCCTTCTTCGGGATCATAGACTTTAGCACTGGCTTTACTCTCTCAATATGAGCACGGGACATGCACTCTGCTCCAACGGGAACTGCGGGGGCAAGAGACCACATCTCTCAGGAGTCCTTGAGAAGACCTGCACGTATCTAAAGTGCCTGGAAAGGCCGCAGAGCGGGACTCGCCTGGGCACGCACACTGGCATAAGACCGGGCCTAGAGCAGGGCCATCTGTGCTCGGCTGGACCACCCCTCTTTACTGTTTGTCAAAGAGGGACACAGTGAGGAGTGGAAGGGAACGGGGCTGAGTCAAATGTTTTTCCGGGGCTGATTTTGATTCCACAGTCCAATTCTGAGGACAAGAGCCCGTCCATTGATAACCCTGTAGCTTTGGGACCTCCAGGTGCACCGTTGGTGACCAGACGTATGACGTCAGTCTCCAGTTTGTTGCCCCAATGTAGGGGGAGTGCACCCATTCCAGTTCCGCTGGTGACAGTGACAGATGTACTGCTCTGCTCCTTGCATCAGGAATCCTTGACAGAAGTGATTTCTCATTTGCTTCTTCACCTGCACTAGTAGAATTAAAACTATCCAGAGACTTCCAACCGCTGGATCTTTAATCAAAGTTGACATTCTGCTCCTGAGGACTGCTGAGAGTTTAATCCACCTAGAACGTTATTGAGAACCCCTATTCTTTTCTTGCTGGTGGGCCTCCCCTTTCTATCTCTTGATTATTGGGGCAGAATGAGGAAGAGGAAGGTTGCAGAGGAGCTCACAAACAAAAGAGAATCAAAAAGAAAGCTCAAAGCTTGAGCCCGGTAGCGGGGCCTGGAATGACGACCTTCTGATCGAATGCGGGATGCTCCTTGAGCCTACTGACACCGACAATGTATCTAACCGCAACCCCATTGCCTCACCCGCACTCACATCTACTAGCACATTAAAACCGGGGCGCATTCCAAAAAAAAGAACCCCTAAGCAACTATAAGTCTATGACAATTTACAGACCTAGTGAACTCTGAACATGATATTAGGGACTCAGTGTACACAATATCTTATTAAAAATTAATTTATTTAATACAAAGTTTTAAAATCATTCTAGTACGTGTATCATCATTTTCCTAGTAACATACATATAACAGCATCTCAACATAACTTACAAGAGACAGAGTGCAGTGAATAAGCATGGAAGTATTAACAAAAAACAAAGAAGCAGATCATCATGGTATATTATTCACAAAACTGCTTACATCAGAAACAATAGACATGTAAATCAGGTGGCTACGTGATGGTTCCTCTACGCGCGTTTTGGCACTACACCTTCATCAGGAAAGCCACAATGATTCCTAAATGTGGAATTGAAATAAAGTACACTGAGTCCAAATAAGATAAAGAGTTAAAGACAATGACGTCAATTACATCATAAAATCCTTTGTTCTCCAAGAGTAAAGAAATGGTGAGCTAGAGAAATGCCCTTCACCTGAAACTTACATTTATTGTGCCTAATATGTACATAGTGTGTGTCACAGAATAAGAGGAATACCTAGTGCGAGATGAGGACATATACCCATAACCTGGCATGTTATAGTGCTACTTGTAAAGTATTTGGAAGTTTAATTCCCTAATTATCCACTCACAACTACACAGGTATTTGTCCCTGTCTTAACATATCAGTGATATCAGTGATATGTAAAGTATCAGCGATATATAAAGTATCAGGATCTTTATCATTCACTAAAGAGATCGTACTTTTATACAGCACTTGCCTGAACAGTTCACATACAAGTCTGTGTCCGTACTATTCACAATGGGACAGCAAGCAGGATAATAACCAGCCTTTTGAGTAACTATCACATCCCTATAATGCCAACCTTATAAAGTAATATTCTTTTCCTCCATGTAGTAATTATCGCAGTATGTATCATTAGCGCATCCGGGGTAGCCCACTCCCCGTGGCTTTCTATAATATAAGCAAGGACCTTGATAAGCGAAACCAAAAACTCCGGAACCTTCTGTAAATTCTGGGGGTTGAGTATAAGTATAATGGATAAGCAGTCCATAAACTCGTAACTGAATCAGTGGGGTAGAAGCCGTTCCCTCCCCAAAGAACCTCAAATGAGTGTCTAGAAATACATTATTCGGGACTGACCTGTTTCTAGTCAAAGAGATGACTTTCCCCTTTTCTGGCAAAACCACATTTTGATCATTCTCCAAAACCCATGTCACCCCACACAGTATCAAGAGCAATAGAACCACAAAGGTGACACATAATATTTTCCTTTTGAGTGTCATTGGTTGCTCCTCGTCAACAATCTGTCTACCAAAGGGATGAATAATAAATGATGAAAGGGGGATGAAAAAGCAAATGGAATGTATAAGTTCCCAGTGTCCGTCAGAGCCTCACTGGTACAGGCTCCTATTGTTCATCAAAAACGTTGGCGCTCTTAAGCACTGGCGGTGGAGCTTGCTCTGTCCTAAGCTCGGGTTCCCACGTCGTCCAGGATAATGTACCCCCAAGGGAATACTTTCAATATATCCTGTCCAATGTTCAAACAGTGCACAAGTCTTGCATCACCATAAACTAGCTCCGTTGGTACTGGAGCAAAGTACACCTAACTTACACAGTCCATCCCTAACTAATCTGACTTCTCCTTTGGTGCACTGGTCCTCAGCCGAGGGTGCAGATTATACCTGGTGACTCCAGGCATTCAGGGATCAATGAAAAGGGGCTCCTGTATAGCTCGTATTTCCGGTGGAACAGCCTCGTTCAGGACGTCGTCGTTCTCCTTGTCACTTTATGTCCGTGTAAGGACAGCGTCACTAAATGGAACAAAACAAGGTATCTGTTCACACTCCTGATCAGCTACCCCCTCCTTGACCCACTGGTCATAGGCTAACAGCAGAGGGACCCTGCGATAGTGAGTTGCATGGATCCAGTTCTTACGGCCAGCAACCTTGACTGCTGTACGTGTTGATAAGAGGACCTGTTCCGGTCCCTTCCACCGCAGCTCCAAACTCTTCTTCCGCTGGAAATTGCGCACCAGGATAAAATCCCCAGGCTGAATATCGTGTCTGGGCCCCTCTGGTGTAGCTGGTAGGGATTTCCCGGACCTGTTGGTGAATAGAACGCAAACTTTCAGTTAACTGGCACAGATAATCTATCAACAAGTGATACTCAATGTCAGAGAATCGCTGACGCCAGACATTTGCTGGGCATCCAAATACGACCTTGTACGGTGACAATCCTGTCCTAGAATGTGCTGTTGTTCTTGTTGACAAAAGAGCCAATGGTAAAGCATCTGGCCACTGTAACCCTGTGGTCTCCTGAATCTTCGCTAGTTTAAGCTTGAGAGTACCATTGTACTTCTCAACCAAACCCGCTGACTGTAGATGATTGTAAAGAACAACACAGTTGCCAATGCTGATAATTACTAGATCATTATTTACCATTCTTTACATTCAATGGATGTCAGCAGGATGCTATGATTTTATTTAGATAATATCAAAGTATTACATAAATCCAACCAATTGTTTATCCTTTCTAGTCCTATAAACTCTCAGGTCTTGCCTTTTGTAGACTATCAATTGAACATTGGATTGTTTTGTGTGTTTCTAGTTGTTGACAGCTGGCTAATAAACTGCAGCTGGATAACCCCCAGGCCCATTCCAGGGGTCGCTTCTAGTGCCTGGCTAACAAACATCCCATTATCAGACATCTGCAAAGCAGCCACTTGGAGGTCTGGCCACACTTTCACATGACGCTACTGTCTTGAATCTGATATTAGAGCTGACTGTAGTGTAGGTCAAGCTACTCTGAGAAATCCTTTCAAATCATTTTCTTTTGTGACTTTGTTATCATAGTCATTACAAAAAGAATGTTGTTGACTCTTTCTTGTATTGTATGACCAAGAGCTGGCGGGGAGACGAGGAGTCTAATGTTTATGAGGATCAGTGAAGAGATTACGATGCAGAAGTCGTCATAATGTTATCAACATCCTCCCTGTCTGTGTTTAGTTCACAAGTGGAGAAACACTTGAGAGTTTAGTCAAGATTCATCCCCACAAGCTCGTAAAAGATTTGATCTTATGAGACAACAGCCAGTACACAGCACCATGAGATCTGGAAGACCCAGGACTCTTCTAACGTAAGCCCATAAGCCCGCTCTTTTAATCATTATGGAGCCATTTAAGGCAGTGGGTTGCGCCATAGGAGCTGCTATGTAGTTTTGAGAATGGGTTTGTTTATTTGTGTATTAAATGGTCTAACCATTCAGGACATTTTGCCTTGATTGGCTTTTTGTGCTGATTTGCTACAACTGGTCATGCTGCATTCTTTCCATCTGTTGGATGTACAATATTCTGGACTGCAGAGATATACCTTAACATTTATGACTTCACCAAGGATGTCTACAACACAGAAGCAAAATGACAAGAAAATTAAAAAAATTCTTTCTTTTGCTTCAGCTTTCCAATGCTATATGTTAGGCGCGAAGAGATACCAGGTCATAAATCTTACTGGGTGGAACTAGAAATTGGCAACGCAGTCTGTGCTCAGAACGGCTACCTGAGCACTATCTGTGTGTGGTTAACATAACATAACACTTGTATTTGTAACATGCCTCGTTCACCCATTAGGGCACCTGGGAGCTGAGTAGCAGGTGTTTGTGTGTAGCCAGTAGGAAGCACCATGCTGGTAAAAGGAGTCTTTCTCTTGCTACCATTGGACCACTATCTCTGCGTGATACCGCTACACACGGGTTGCAGGAGAGATGGTTCTGAAACTTTCGGTTGGTGACAGGAGGACAACAATGTTTGATTTTCTCAGTGAGTGTCACTTCCTGAGTGAAACCCAGTCCCCTGAGAACGAAGTGTATTAATGTGTATTTATGATGTGTCCTGGCTGTTATTTTCTCGGTTATATATCTAATCTCCTGCATTTCCAGATTACTCGCGGCTGCTGGTAGCTTGCACATAAATATTGAGTCTGATCCCAACTAGCACTGAAAGATCCAATGCTGCAGGATAATTGGTTCCATGTTTAAAAGCAGAAATGATGACATTTGCATGCGTATAACTACATGTCTGAGTTCCTAGTGTAGTTGCCAGACAGCATGGGCCACGTTCGCAAAGGTAACTTACACTTTTGAGGAATTAACACGTTTGAATACTTTTTGCTTCTTCACAAAATATAAGTGTAAGTTACTACTAGAAAGAAAAACAAAGAACAAAAAAAGAGTAGTTAGTTCAGCACCACAAGTGGCCACCACTGGTACCGCAGAAAGAAACTTAGGGTTCTGCTCCAGATTTCTCCTCATTAGAAAAATAACTTGGACCCATGCTAGTCGTAAGGGAACTAAAGAAATATATAAGAAAGCAATGGGCCAGAACGCTAACACTTCAGGATGTGATACAATCCATAAACAAAGATCTGGAGAATGCATACTTCTATCTGCCCAGAAGTATTTGTGGTTAGTAGTGGACAGTCAACACCACCAATTCAGAGCCCTCTATTTTAATTTGAAGTTGGCACCCAGGTAATTCCCAAAATACGTAGCGCATGTAGCCACTTACCTGCGCCATCAAGGGATCCAAGTATATCCATTGCTCAACAACTGGCTCATCAAGGCGCCTTCGTCACAGCACACATTGGATGCACTCACTCAGACAATAAATCTTCTGCAACAATTAAGTCCAACTCCCAATTACAAGAAGTCAATACTAGCGCCAACAAAACAAAAACCACTTGGGTGCGCACATTTGTACAGACCCCGTAGAGGTTCTTCTGCGAGGCCTATCATTGTCCATAGCCCTCATACCACAATTTCATCTACAAATGAGACCTCTTCAAGAAGAACCAGATAAACAGTGGAAACCAGAAACATGGCCACTAAGACAATTATGTTAAATTCACAGATAGGATAAGACATGCCATGCTTTGGTGGAAAGACAAAGTCAACGTTTATTTACTTCAGAATCTGTTTGAGTTCAAAACCTGCCTCCTTTCGATAACAAATGCCTCAGTGAGAGGTTGGAGAGCACACTCGAAACCTCTCTTGTCAAGTGGATTATGGTCTTGAGAGCGGTGAGACTCGCTTTGAAGGCGCTTTCAACCTCTCATACAAAAAAGAAATTCAAGATAGGAACTGACAACATGACAATATTAGATTACATCTGAAAAGCATAAGGAACAAAATCCTAGCAGTTGCCCAGGCAGGTACAGAAATGATGGCATTGAGTAACACAACTGCAACTTGGCAGTCGCACATATCCCAGGCTTGTAGAATGAGACAGCAGGAGATACGTAGACTCCCACGATTAGGAGTTAAACTCAAATGAGTTATAGTTAATATTCCAATGGTGGGGCAAACCCCAATTTAATCCATTTGCAGAACCAACCAATGCCAAATGCAATACCTCCCATGCAGGAGGTTGTACTCCAACTCCATGGGGGAAGTGTTAACACATTTCCCACATTACTGCTCATTCCAGGGGTCCGTCGGAAAATTAAGCAAGAACCTTCAGAATGATCCTGATCGCCCCAGTGTGTGTGAGTCAGTTCTGGTTCACAGAACGTCTGGACCTTGAAATTCAGACCCCTGTTCAGTTCAAAGAGGGTCTTTTCCTGTTGTCCAAGAACCAGGCTAAGATTTTCCTCACTGCCTTTCCAATTTATTTATTTATTTTGTTATGGAACTCCTACGGAGGTCCACAAAGACACACCATCGGATAAAAAAAGAGACAAACTTTACGTACAAAACAAAATTCTTCCTTATACATCGCTGTGGAAATTCTTATATCAAACATACTAAAAAGTGTGCAAGTAGTGCTAAAATGCATGTTACAAGCAAATAACCGACCACTAAATTTCTTTTATCGACCTAATGAGAAATGTGCAAATAGTGCTATAAATACATGAGACAATAAAAATAATTCCTAATAAATAGGCTGAAATATTTTAAAAAATTGATGTATCTTCAAACAAACCATTTCATTCGGAGGGGACAGAACCAAAGATCGTGCCTCCTGGGCCGAGTGGATATTATGTTTAATAAAAACTGGCTTTAAAAACATTCGTCTGGCACTTTGCAGCTTTGGGCATACAAAAAGCACATGATTAAGATCTTGGATTTGCAGCTGGCACAATTCACAAACTCTCTTCTCTCTAGGTGTTTTATCCCAGATACCAGTAACATCTCTCTCAGTAGGAGTATCAGCCTTCTGATCCCGTGAGGGATATTCCAAGTTAGATAAGGCTGTGGTTTATTCCCCAAAGCACTCCCTTTGACCGCCTCATTAGTGGACCTGGACTGGCTGAAGGCCGCATCTCTCGCCAAACTAATAGGGGATCTAAGCTTCTTTAGAAGTTGTTTTAATACAGGTTTGGACATAGGAGAAGCGGAATTCAAACTAAGACCGAATGTGTCATTTGCACATACAAAGGACCTAAAAACGTTGATTGTTCTTTTTGCGTGTCAAAAATTTCTATTCTCAGGGCGGCCCTAAGTGTACCCTCCTCCCCCAGAAGGAGGGAATTACCCCACCTAAGGACTGCAGCCAGGGATAGGGTAAAGGACGAGACAAATCCAAATTCGAGGCGCAGTGCATGTGGGGCTGCCAAAGAGTTTAAATTGCAAATTTGACGCAGGATTCGCCCTTCCACCTTATTGAAAGAAAGCCAATAATTCATGTCCAGCACCTCGGCAGCATATATTAACGAGGGAGGAATTTTGACATTAAAAACAGATAAAACATGGCCAAAATGGCGTCTCCCGCAAGTTTTATAGAATCTGTTTAGTGCACTTGCCTGGGAGACAGCTTTACTGACAGTGTTGAATATGCTCCAAATCTCGGCCAGTTTTGGGGAAAACCTTCCCTAGATATAGGTACGAGTCAACCAGTTCCAGTTTTTCATAACCAAGCATCCATCTTAGACATCTCCTTATTCTAAGCCCCTTCTTACGAAATACCAAAATCTTGCTTTTTGCGGTATTGATCTTCAAGAAGTGATCCTCTGCATATTTACTTAAGGCGTCCAGCCGGCGTTGCAGGCCGATGGGCGTTAGATCGAATATTGCAACATCGTCTGCGTATAATAAAGAGCCAACGGGCATTGTACCACTTTTGGGGCATCCCCCTTACCGAACTCAGAGTGCCGGGGAGATCAGCAATATACAGAGAAAATAAAAGTGGTGCCAATAGGCAACCCTGTTTGAGCCCATTCTGCGTTCTAATTTTACACGATAGCCCCCGCGAACCTCCCATCAGAACCTGGCACCAGGTGTCTGTATGCAATTCCATAATCAGACCCAAAAGATGATATGGTATGCCAAGGAGGACAAGTTTTCTCCACAGCGTTTGGCGGTCCACTTTGTCAAACGCCGTGGAAAAATCAATAAAAGCTGTATATATTGGCATTCCTCGGGCGAAAACATATTTCTCTACAATTGTCTGAACAACCGCTATATTATCCAAGGTGCCATGGTTCTTTCTAAAACCAGCTTGTTCCGGGGGAAGGATATTCTGATCATAAACCCATTGTTGAAGATGGCATAATGTGCTTTTTGCAAATAATTTGCCTGAGGCATCCAGGAGGGCAATCTGTCTAAAACTAGTCAGCACCGTTTTCGGCCCTTTTTATACAGGGGGGCTATAATGCTCCCCTTCAAGAGGGGTGGATTTTATTCATAAGAAAGCAATATTTAAAAAGTGGCTCTAAAAAATCACCCCACGCTTCTAGCTCCTTTTTAATTAGTGCAATCGGGATTCCATCCAGCCCTTGTGCGCCGGAGGTTCTTGCATTCTTTATATGACTTACCACTTCCTTTCCTGAAGGGGGGCCGAATTCAGTGAATTCAATAGACGCGGGTTTAACCCCATCTGTCATCACGGAAGAAACTGGGCTATTGTTTCCATATAATAGGGAGATGTAATCCACCCAGTCCTTTTCTGGAATTGGTATGGGTAGTGCCCTCTGCCTTGAGTCGCAGTATTCCGCGATCAAGCGCCAATACTTTCTTGAGTCTTTGGCCCTTGCGGATTCCCTCAGCCCAATCCACTTGTCATCAAGCTCCCTTCTTTTTCACTGAGCATAATACGTCTTTTCACTCGCTTAAGGCGATCGATTTCCTGCTGCCGGCCAGTGAGGAAATATATATGCTGTTTTCGGACAAGATGGTTAATTGCTTGTTTTAAGGAAATCATATGGATCGTTTCCTGTTTATACAGGCGAGGTACAGAAGATGTAGAGCTTAAATTACAAATCTTCTCCATTTGAGCCTCAAAGAAGGGTATAATATTAAAGTGAATTAAACCCTACTGTTCTACTTGGGCCATCTTCACAATTGAGCCTACTTCAAAGGTGTTCTTTTGCGTCCAAAAAGACCGACCATTTGCTTTGCCCTGCCCTGACCAGCATTCCCCAAATCCAATGGGGGTAGATCAAAAGCCACTGTCATGCCCACTATGCTATGGTCGCTCCATATAGACGGGCAGACAAAGAAATTATCACAAGCCCCAAACATTTGGTAGGACACAATTACATAGTCTAAAAGGCTCTGAGTGTGTTGTGAGTGAAAGGTAAAATGTGCTGTTTTGTCAGCGGGCACTCTCCATTTAAAATAACAAGATCTAAGCTTCTGATGCAATCAAGCAAAACAAACCCCGCTTATCTGTTTTTACTTTGTTTGGTAATAAAATCTCAGGAATGTGCCAAATTTCCTCTTTGTCTGTATTGGCATAAACCCCCGAGGAAAAGTTCGAAATTTTGGCATTTAAATCCCCCACTAATGTCACTAGGGGGCATTCTTCCCTGATAACTATATATTGAATAAAAGAGAAAAATGCACGCAAAAGGTGATCGGAATTTTTCCCAGGGGGGATATACATATTCGCCACGAGGAAAGAAGTGGACCTGCCAGAATCTCCCAGACACGCCAACTTTGCACATATACAAAGGTTTGAGGGGTGGCAAAAAACCTTCTGGTTCCAATTAATGGAATTTTTAAGCAAAATCGAAACCCCCCACTAGCATGTCCCCTATCCGAACGCCTAGCATAGCAAGAGTAAACAAAATATCCATCACATTCAAATTCGTTGCAAGACCACGTTTCTTGTAAGCATATAATTAAAGGGTTCATAATTTTCAGAGAATTCAATTTTGTTTCATTGGGACATATTCCAGGACAAGAGTAGCCCACTCAGGCTACCTCGACGAATCACTCCTTACTGCTTCCGGATGAGTGTTATTCAGGGCTCTTGCAACACAACTCCATTGGGCAAATTCATCTTCTATGTCTAAGGCCTGAGGGACAACTGGCATATTGGGGACAACATTTATTGAGCGCCCCTCCAGTCCATGGGGCCCAATGCATCCAGCACCACTGAATTGGTAGCCCTAGAAACTTTCAAATGATGGGTTTTGGGGCCCGCAGTTTGGTATTCCTCATATTCATTAACAGGTGTTATGTCGAGCCCTCGTTTCCAAAAATGCTCACAATTTTTCAAGACCAAATTGACCACTATCAGGGAGCAAAAGGTGACCCTAGAATATGGAACAGTGTCATGTACATTAATCATCACATTTAAAATATCCTTGCTTGCTATCAGCTTTAATGCCTCTAGTTCCGAGAATAAACTGAGAATATAACCTCTGTTTACCGGTGTGGATTCATTGTCAAATAGCCAGGTAAAATCCACCATGGGAGATAAGCCAGGCTGTACCCCACTAGTTTTCTTTGGGGCATCTCTCCAGGGAATCCATAAAGGAACCCTATCCGTGAATCTGGCAACTTGCGTCCCACCATGGTGTTGGGCTTTCGAATATGAAGCCATATTAAAAGTTGGGGCCTCAGTATTTCTATCAGATGTAAATAATGTCCCTATATATGGGTTCTATTGAGCCCAAACTGCGGGCTAGTTAGAGCTTGGGGCCCTCCCTCTATGTTTCCGCCCACCCTGGGAACAGTGGAGTCTATGGCCCCAGTCCCTGTCTGCAGTGAGGGGACCCCATAACCCATCCCAATGGACCCTCCCAATGGATCCGCTAACTCATTAGAGGAAGGATGGATTACTTGAAGGGACTGCGGCAACTGAGTTAGAGGGGATACTCCCGGTCCAGAGTCCCCCAGACTCCCAGTTAATGCCATGGATGCTCTGATGAGTTCTCTCGAGTTGCCATCTGCTAGTGATGTTTCAGGGCCTCCCTTCTCCGTTATTAGATGGACATCACTCTGGCTTTCCAGAATCCGAGAAAAGTGTAATTTTGACGCTTTCCGTTTGGGAAATCGTCTCATTTTTTTATGTTTCTTTTTCATATTTCCCCCTTATGTTTTATTACTAGGCTATCCCTCTTACCTACTTTCTGTCCCCTCTTCCCTAGCAGAGTAGGGGAGTACACCCGGGAGGTAGTTGGAGGAATTTTCATCTCCCCTCCCCCTCCACCCTCCCTACCTGCTTAGTTTGCTTGGCCCCTGATTTTTCCAATTTCTCCAGCGCCCCCTTCTACCCTTCATAAACAGAGGGAAGATTTTCAAATTGGACACCTCCCAAGGGGGACTCAGCTCAACCTCCTCAAATAATATATTTAAACATAACTCTTCCTTTTGAAGATTACATACAGGAGCCATGGGGGCACCAGGAAAAGGGGGTTCCTGCCTGTACAAAGACGTCTCTCGACTCAACCGATGGGGGTGTCGTGCAGGCCTATCGCTCGGCCATTCTCCCATCTGAGGGGGACTCGTGGGGATAGGTTTAGTGGTGACCGACTTATTTATCTTTTGCACTTCAAATAACATTACGGAAATCATTTCCAGTATGTGGTCAGAACTCAGTACAGACTTTTCTAATAAGGACAATATGGAGTTTAAAATGTTTTCAATACAAACAAGGTATTCTGAGGGCGCACCCTCTCTCTCATTTCCCCATTACTGTTGAGAATCAGGCAAGAATACATCATGTGTAGACTCCATAGAGGTACCAATCAGGTGACTTGTACTACAGTATAGGAGAGGCAAAGAGAGACGCCTAGGAGAGGAGCTTACGATTGGAGTATTTTCTCCCCTGTAATCATTCATTAACTGATTGTCCTTATGCCTACAGTCAAAATGGTCTCCCCACACCCTTTTTCAACTTTGTGTCCACCCTCTCATATCCTAGCTTCTGGTAAGAGGAGTGAAGTAAAGGTAATTCTTCTTTCCCCTATATAGCTCCGTAGATGTAGACTGTCTAGTGTTGGCGAACAGCGTCAAAGCCTTGGTAGGTTTTAACGGGTAGCCAATGTCTGTGCAAACAATTGGACATTATTAGATATAAATTCATGACACAAGGATAGCCAAGAAAGTTGTTAAGCTAAGTTTGCTGTCCCTGCCATGTACCCTACTCAGTCTCTAGTGCGTCTATGAGATGTCCCGCTACTGTTACATTATTATTGAGAGACCTGATAAAAAGATATTAATGGCACATCAGCTCATTTCCTGCCTTCTTCGGGATCATAGACTTTAGCACTGGCTTTACTCTCTCAATATGAGCACGGGACATGCACTCTGCTCCAACGGGAACTGCGGGGGCAAGAGACCACATCTCTCAGGAGTCCTTGAGAAGACCTGCACGTATCTAAAGTGCCTGGAAAGGCCGCAGAGCGGGACTCGCCTGGGCACGCACACTGGCATAAGACCGGGCCTAGAGCAGGGCCATCTGTGCTCGGCTGGACCACCCCTCTTTACTGTTTGTCAAAGAGGGACACAGTGAGGAGTGGAAGGGAACGGGGCTGAGTCAAATGTTTTTCCGGGGCTGATTTTGATTCCACAGTCCAATTCTGAGGACAAGAGCCCGTCCATTGATAACCCTGTAGCTTTGGGACCTCCAGGTGCACCGTTGGTGACCAGACGTATGACGTCAGTCTCCAGTTTGTTGCCCCAATGTAGGGGGAGTGCACCCATTCCAGTTCCGCTGGTGACAGTGACAGATGTACTGCTCTGCTCCTTGCATCAGGAATCCTTGACAGAAGTGATTTCTCATTTGCTTCTTCACCTGCACTAGTAGAATTAAAACTATCCAGAGACTTCCAACCGCTGGATCTTTAATCAAAGTTGACATTCTGCTCCTGAGGACTGCTGAGAGTTTAATCCACCTAGAACGTTATTGAGAACCCCTATTCTTTTCTTGCTGGTGGGCCTCCCCTTTCTATCTCTTGATTATTGGGGCAGAATGAGGAAGAGGAAGGTTGCAGAGGAGCTCACAAACAAAAGAGAATCAAAAAGAAAGCTCAAAGCTTGAGCCCGGTAGCGGGGCCTGGAATGACGACCTTCTGATCGAATGCGGGATGCTCCTTGAGCCTACTGACACCGACAATGTATCTAACCGCAACCCCATTGCCTCACCCGCACTCACATCTACTAGCACATTAAAACCGGGCGCATTCCAAAAAAAAGAACCCCTAAGCAACTATAAGTCTATGACAATTTACAGACCTAGTGAACTCTGAACATGATATTAGGGACTCAGTGTACACAATATCTTATTAAAAATTAATTTATTTAATACAAAGTTTTAAAATCATTCTAGTACGTGTATCATCATTTTCCTAGTAACATACATATAACAGCATCTCAACATAACTTACAAGAGACAGAGTGCAGTGAATAAGCATGGAAGTATTAACAAAAAACAAAGAAGCAGATCATCATGGTATATTATTCACAAAACTGCTTACATCAGAAACAATAGACATGTAAATCAGGTGGCTACGTGATGGTTCCTCTACGCGCGTTTTGGCACTACACCTTCATCAGGAAAGCCACAATGATTCCTAAATGTGGAATTGAAATAAAGTACACTGAGTCCAAATAAGATAAAGAGTTAAAGACAATGACGTCAATTACATCATAAAATCCTTTGTTCTCCAAGAGTAAAGAAATGGTGAGCTAGAGAAATGCCCTTCACCTGAAACTTACATTTATTGTGCCTAATATGTACATAGTGTGTGTCACAGAATAAGAGGAATACCTAGTGCGAGATGAGGACATATACCCATAACCTGGCATGTTATAGTGCTACTTGTAAAGTATTTGGAAGTTTAATTCCCTAATTATCCACTCACAACTACACAGGTATTTGTCCCTGTCTTAACATATCAGTGATATCAGTGATATGTAAAGTATCAGCGATATATAAAGTATCAGGATCTTTATCATTCACTAAAGAGATCGTACTTTTATACAGCACTTGCCTGAACAGTTCACATACAAGTCTGTGTCCGTACTATTCACAATGGGACAGCAAGCAGGATAATAACCAGCCTTTTGAGTAACTATCACATCCCTATAATGCCAACCTTATAAAGTAACATTGTGTTAATGAAGAAAGAAAAAAGGGGAAAAAGAGAAGAGAAAAAGCCCAGGCTGGGGAAAGCACGGTTCAAATAATATTATTACTGTTATCTAGACCTCTTCAAAGACAGCATTTCCCCATTTAGGGCACTTGCCAAACTCTGTAAAATTCAGGCCCCCAGGATTAAACAATAATCATAGATCATACAGGGGTTAACCTGATAGCTCATTTTAGTGTACATCTGTTTGGACAAGGAAAGGTCTACGCGTTTCGAACCCCATTGGATGCTTTTTAGGGGTTCTCCTCAGGACCAGGAATGAGCTTACGTAAATTCTCTCGCACCAAAAGGTGTCTGCCACTTTTACTTTGCAAACCGGCAACCTCCGAAAAAATTTCGGTCTGAATGTAAAATTTGAAAGATTGTGGTTTCAAAAAACTCTTTTTTTTGTTCTGAACGGGAGTTGTGGAGTGTGACCATTTGCTTGAAAAACCGCTGAAGGTTCCTTTATTGTATGCCCCGTCTCTTGCTATGAAGGTTTTTTAGGTCTCGCCTAGGCAGCGCGCATGCGCTGCTCTAGGAGATCACCTTTAGAAATTGGTCAGCTCTTTTCAAGCACTCGTGCTGGCATCCACCTTGCGGGAGCGAGCAGCGGCGCGCGCGCTAATTGAAAACAGATGGCCCGCGCACCGCTGCTCGCTCCCGCAAGGTGAGCACAAGCACAAGTGTTTGAAAAGCTTGAATTAGCGTGGTCGCTTTCACCACGCTAATTCGAAACAGATGGCACCCTGCGTGCGATTGTTAATTAGCGCGTTCGCCGCGCTGCCGTGCTCGGGGTGCCGGGAGTGGCGTGTGACCAGTGCTTGTCCTAGCAAGACGCTCTCTTCCTTTCAGTCGGTTACCTGCTGTTTCAGCAGTGGAAATGTGATGGTAGGATTAAAGACAGCTGCCTCCCACCCGCGCGCGCTTCAGCAAAGGAATCAACTCTGCGTGAGTATCAAGGGCACCAAATTCTTCTTTTGCTTTCCTTATTGCTGCAGATTTGTGTTCCTGGTGGTGGTGCCATCTTTGGTGTCCTTGGGTTGACCTATATATTTTGCTCCAGGGAGAGAGGAGAGTTAATTTCAAGTCACATCAGCCTATTTTGTAATAAGTAAGATAATGTATTGGTTTGCCATACAAAATATGTGGATCAGTTCTATCACAATCACCGTATAAAAATGTTAATGGTTCTGACGTAGTTATTTGCATATATAAAATAAAGCTATATCAGAATATGTTTGCTTTAAGTCGAAGGTTCCGCTTCGCTTCATTGTAGTGCTTGGTTTGAACTTGTGTGATGGTGAAGTGAAATTATACAGTGCTGCAAATGAAGTGGTGTGGGTCGAAAAATGTTTTCGGTGAGTGTACTAATTTGATTTTGGTAAATAGGATTTCTCTTAAATCCATTAGGTCCCTGGGGCATTACGTACCAGGAAATGCCTGCCTCCGAGGTCATTATTGCTGGTATAAACCGTAAAGTAAAGAGAATCGATGTATATGTAAATAGTTTGCTTAGTGTTTTTTTGCCAACTTCATCCTGATTTGCCCTGGGTATCCGGCCTTTTCTCTCACTAAACTTTTCTAGCAGTGAGGTCACTTTGGATGGATCTGCCCACTCATAATCTGCAATTCATTATTTAGGTTTCTCCTAATGGATACCAAATTGCCCTTGTAAGCATTTGTAAGGAGGTGACTAAAGGGGAAAGTTCGATATTTCTATGTAGCGGCACAGAGACACCTTTAATCTTTGTCTGGCTTAAGAGAAAGTGGATATCAGACCAACTTCTTGTGGACGGGCATTTGTGAAAGTTAGAATAGCGCACAGTGCATCTCTATTTAAAAGAAATAAAACAAGCATTGGCATAGCCAATAGGTCTCGCCTTTGGGACCTTATAAGTGTGTATTTATCCAGCACAATATCCTCGGTGTAACAACATCAACTTTTGCATGTCTAAATACTTATAAGGTCACAAAGGCGAGACCTATTGGCTATGCCAATGCTTGTTCTTGTTTATTGTGGTCTGTATTCATGCGTTTTCATTTTTATTAACCCGTGCTATAAGCTTTTGAGTAGATTTTCACAGTGTGTGCTGCTCCCTTTTCCGAACAATTTCCAAACTTTAAGGCTTGTTCGCATACATATGATTCTGTGCGTTTTTTCATCCGCAGGCATGGGGTTCTTTTAAAATGTAAGTTATCGATGTCCGCATGTATGCTGGATCATACTGATTGGTAACATGAAACTTCTGCTTAATACACAACTGATCCAGCGCTATCAATAAAATGTCTTCTCCTATATGTTTAGGACGTCCAGATACAAATATCTCTTTTCCACAACTATATCCAATATGACGGTGGGGCCCATAACACCGCATAAACATTCACACTCTCATGTATTCCCTGAATTCATCCGTTTTTACTTAGGAGAAACAGTTAATGACTTTCTGGAAGGTGACGGGATACCTTTTAAAATGACATAATACTTCTCAAACTTTAAGGTATTCCGCTCATTGGTCGATGTAGGAATCAGTTGATGGTGATTAAGACCAGCTCAATCACTATAAACCTTTAAACATTTACATTTATCATTGAGCTAAAGAACCACAGACTCATTGTTTAAAGATAATAAAGTTTATCTAAATTTTAGAAGCATGAATAAGTTCAAATTTATTATTCAGATTATTACATTTATCATCATTATAAGAATAAATTGAAATTGCAATGCATACCTATTAGATGGAAAAACAAAGTTCGTCACAGCAATGAATTCAGATCACAGCATAGAACTCCGAAAACTGTCTATCTGTCCTGTAAAAACAGGCCTTTTCGACGGACCACCCATATGGGTTTCCGCCACAATCCCGTTCTTTTGCCCTTTAGTTTTTAAGAATAAAAAGGTCTAATAGTATTAAAAGAATGGAAAATCTATTAAAAACAAAAAGGCTTCTCCAGCAGCAGCGTCCCGTGCTCAGTAAAAATATAAAAACAGCAGTTCTCCCCCCTACCTAAGAGTAGGTCTTCTTATACCCTAATACTAGCTTACTAAGTGAAAATGTTACATCTTTGTGGGCGAGATTCTCTCTAATTGGTCCATTTGGGGTCAGTATACATCTCATTATGAATATCCTTGCTCCAACCAGTTCTCTGTGGAAAGTTCATACTTCTGTCGTTTCTCACGGGTTCTTGACATTACCCATCCGCACATTGGTCTCCATCTGTATCCTTTTCTGATACTTTAATTTAACAGTTCATTGTCTATTCACGTATTCACTGCAACTTCTCACGCTTTTCGCTATGTCCTTCTTTGGCACACGTTTGTATAATAAGGTCATTGCAGCCTTGACCACGCTTCCATCCTAGGCTTTGGGACGGTCACATGATCCCTTTGTTCACAGCTTTTCTCACTCTTGGAAGCCATCTTGCGCCTGCGTACTCTAGCTTGTTTGCCTCATCAGCCATTTTTACATCGCGGCACAGCAGGCCTAAGCGAACTATTATAAGGATAAACAGAACATAGTTAAGAATAAAGAATATAAGCCTTTTCGTTTCCCTCCCGTCATTCTACGTACCCCAATTAAGTGTTACCTAGCAAAAGCGACATATAAAGCTATTTCTTACTTAGCAACCGCTTTACTTTGCCACCACACAGTTTATTTCCAAGCACAAATCATGCAATTATTATTCTAATTAGTACGCAAATCATTAGGTTTACGTTATCCACGTTAACAATTGTAAGTAAATTAGTTTGCACGGATATGGCGTGTTACCCATAACCCTTATAATGACACATACATGGTTGGTTATTTACTGAGACGAACCTGTGTGTTAATTATTCAACATAAATATTAGGAGGTTAACATTTTTTCGTTTACCCTGCTCCATCACAACCCATCACAAATCAATTGAATCATCTTAGCATTAAAATGACTTCGGTTATCACTCCAGATCAAACGGGACAATCCGAAACGAGGAAAGAACTCCTTTAGGAGTACCTTTGCAGTTGTAACAGCAGTATTGTCTTTAGTGAGATAAGCCTCGATCCATTTACTTAATGCACAGACAACCACCAAAACATACTTCAAATTATTGTACCTATCTAATTCAATATAGTCCATCTGGAGCACCTCAAAAGTGGGTGGGGCTAAATTGCCGGGTGTTGTAGGAGTACCCTTCCCAGGAATGTACATCATGCACACCATGCAGTACTTCACTAAATGTTCAGCTGTTTTCGAAATATTATCATTCTGCCATACAGGGTCTAACAACTTGCAAATACCCTTAGCACTAATATGGGCTGGGCCATGAGCCATCGTGACTACAGGAAGAACACATGCATCTGGCAACATCCAACTCTGCTTCCCTGACTTCTCAATCCAACATCCCTCGCCGTTCAACTGTGCTGTACTTTCTTGCCTCATTGCTAATTCCTCTATTGTGGCCTCACTTTGTATTTCTTTCACATTCTCAAGTGTGTCCTCAAACCTGGTAACTTCAGGTACCCACCTTGCGGGACCTGCTCCAAACATCCTTTTCATTTTAGTCTGGGTAGTTTCCTTAGCTGTCTGATGTGCAAAAGCATTTCCCTTACCTACAACATCAGTAACTTTCAGGTTGGCACTACACTTTACTATGACCAATTTCTTAGGAAGTATCAAAGCAGACAAAAGCCTAAATATGTGGTGCCCATGCTGAATCTTTGTGCCATGCGAAGTAAAGAACCCTCTCTCTACCCAGAGTCGCCCACAGTTATGTGCAACTCCAAAGGTGTACTGGCTGTCAGTATAAATATTGACAACCAGTCCCTCACTCAATTCACAAGCTTGTATTAAGGCAACAAGCTCAGCAGCTTGGGCCGACTGATAAGGAACTCGTGATGTCTCTACTACTGTACGCAGTGTGGTGATAGCATACACAGCAGTTGTAGTGCCATCTGGTAATTTAAATCAAAAGCCATCAACATATAGTTCCCCTTGTGGGTCAAATAAGGGAACATCAGTCAAGTCTATCCGTCCTTTCGTCTCTTCTTCCATCTGGAAGATACAGTCATGTTTATCAATCTCATCACTCTCAGAAGGGAGGGGCAGTAATGTGGCTGGATTCAAAATGGCACATCTTTTGATCGTGATATGTTTTGCAAACAATGTCAATTGATAGCCAGTCAAACGTGCACTGGTGAGGTGCTGTGTCTTTGTCTTATTCAAAAGTGTATCCACAGCATGGGGTACCATGACTGTAAGGTCAGTATCAAGTACAAGTCCAGCCGATTGTCTTATCAAGACGGCCACAGCCGCGTCTGCTCTTAGACAGCTTGGGAGGGCTCTTGTGACAGGGTCAAGAACAGCAGAGAAATAAGCACATGGCCGTTGCTTATCTCCAAATTTTTGTGTTAGGACACCAAGCGCGCAACCAGCCATCTCATCTCAACGACTTGTCATAATTGGGGGTGCCGAGTACTGGAGCTGAACAAAGCTCAGTTTTCAATTGCTTAAAAAGACTGCTGACATTCAGGCGTCCAAGGCGAGGGTTCATGCATGTCTTTAGTGGTTAGCAGAAGCAAAGGTTTGATTAGTAAAGAGTAGGTAGGTATCCACTGCCGACATTAGTAAGTGATTCCTATGAAAGCGCACACATCTTTCTGAGCCTGTGGGATGGGCATTTTAACAATGGTACTGATGCGCTCAGGGGTCAGCCTCCTACCCTCCTTCGACAGTAGGTGACCTAAGTAGGTGACCTCCTGTCGACAATACTGACATTTAGAAAGGGACACCTTTTGTCCATGTTGGGCCAAATGCAATAACAATTTAACGGTACTATCTCTACAACCTTGCTCAGTGTCAGAAGCGATAAGGAGGTCGTCAACATACTGCACCAATACATTACCTGTGGGAAGCGAAAGGGAATACAATTAACCTTTCAGGGCCTGACTATAAATGCTTGGACTCTCTGTATAGCCCTGAGGAGCTCGACAGAACCTAAAGCTCCTACCAGCTAGGGTGACCCCAAACAGATATCTGCTATCTGGATGAATAGGAATACTGAAAAACGCATTTTTCAAATCAATGACAGAAAAGAATTTAGCAGACGAAGGAATAATTGTCTAAAGAGTGGTAATGTCAGGGACCACTGGAAACTGTGAAACCACTATTTTATTAACTTCGCGCAAATCAATCACAAAATGATAAACATCTTCATGCCCATCAAGAGAACCTGAGGGCGTCCGTTTAAGAATTGGAAGAATAGGGATATTACAAATATTAGCAGTTGTCTCCTCAACCACTCCTTTCTTAATCAAATCCTGTATTATTTTAATAAGGCTCGCTCTCCTGCCTGCAGTATTTTATACTGAGGGATACTGTAAAGATCCACTCCAACGCAGTAAGTGAAGATGATTATTTTTATTGGTAAGATGCAATAACAGGTACCTCCAGCTCTTTCTTCCAGCTTCACAGCTCCAACTCCTTCTTACTTCAAAGAGTAACATTCTATCCTGGCAACAAGCCTTACATTCCACTTTCACTAAGAAGACTCCACACATCTTCCCCCCTATATACAGTAACAAAAGCATCCCACAAAATATCCCACTTAACAATGCAAGAAGGAACAATGAAGTGGGGAGAACCACAGAAACATTAATCGCAAAGAATTGGCTGGGGAGCATGACATTTACAAACATTTCCCGTACTCCAAGCAGAGCCATCAGTTAAAATGAGAATATTCTTCTTCACAGTTCTCACTTGCATAGGGTTTAGAAAATTTGTTTTCACCTTTGGTGACAATTCTCCCTCATTTCACTACAACCCAGTCGCCATCCTTTATATCAGGAACTTTGACACTTTTCCTGATATTGTAGTTGTTTGTAGCAGCCAGTTGCTTTTTCACAACATCACTCTCCACAGCAGCACAATCAACCCATACACAATCCTTACTTTTAAGCCAACCAGGGACTTCTTTCACACCAGGCTCACGCCCCTTGAGAGAGACAAATGGCGACACCCCAGTCACCGAATGAGGCGTCACTCTATATGACCACACCAATTTCTTGAGTTCCTCGGACCATGACAAACCATTAGAGATCGAAAGTTGAATGTTATCCATTATTAAGCAGTTAATTCTTTCAACCAAACCGTTTGCTTGGGGTCTGAACAGGGCAACTTTTTCATGTTCGACTCCCAACTTGCACAGAAATTCTTGCATTCTTTTGGATACTAAGTGAACTCCATGTCGGATACAAGGGTCTTAGCTATCCCTTCATTCACGAACACTCTTTCCATGAACCCGATCACTTTCTCAGTTTCAATGCAATCGGCAGTCTCAATGACAAACCACTTGGAGTGGTAGTCCACTAAGACCATCAAAAACTTACTACGCGAACCAAGTTTGGAGATAGGACCGAGAAAGTCAATCGCCACCCTCTCCCAAGGACGCTTGGGAAAAGCCACACATACATGCAAGGGGAGGTTGCCTTACAACTTTCGTCTTATCGCTTTTGGCACACGCATAACACTCCTTAACAACATCCTCACTATCATTGTCCATGCCAGGCCACCAAAATGACTGACGCACACGTCTCTTCGTCATATTTCTGCCCAAATGCCCCTCATGCGCTATGTTCATTATCTTACTCCTAAGACTTGCCTGTGGCACCAATTGATTCCTTCTCCACAACTTCCCTTCACTCACACTCAACTCTGCCTCAACGTGGCAATAACTTTTGAAGCAAGCATCTTGAGTAAGATTTTCTCTCCATCCTTCCTAAAGGCCCATAGGAATGAATGGGAAATTGCGAGCGCTATTTGCGAGTACCAATAGGTACTGGCAAATTGAGCATGCAATTTCAAGGGTGCAGGGGTGTCAAAAGGACACCCTGTTGCACCCTGAAATTGATCCGTGCACATATATTAGCGCACACACATGTCCCAAGGACATGTGTGTGTGTAACCTTCAACTTTGAAAAATGCACTTTAGTGCATTTCTCAAGTTTTTGCAATTTACCATGAAGTTCATCTTCATGGTAAATTGCGCCTCTAGTAGCGAAATCGCTAATTTTTTTACTTTGTTGCATTGCATTTAAGGAATCTCAATTTGCGATTCCTTAAATGCAATCGCAATTTAAGTAATCGCAATTTTGCGATTCTTTAAATTGCGATTTTTGCATTTGGGATGATGCATCCCAAATGCAAAAATACAGGTCGCAAAGGGGCAGATTCTGCGACCCGATTTTCGGATGATGCATGGGGCCCTTGATCTTTTGACACCATTGAATTGCTACATTTGTCCATTTCTTTTATCCATAAATCTGTATGCTCAAGTCCCTTAGCTATCTGTATTGCCTCTTCTAATGTAGGATCCTTAATAAATAATTATTCATGCACTCTCTTATTGTTGGTACACCTCACTATTTGATTACGTAAAAGGGAATCTCCTAATCCCTCAAAACGACAAGTTAAGGAAAGTCCCCTCAAGGCAGCAACGTAAGTCGCAATATCTTCATCCATTTTCTGTGTACAACAGAAAAATGTATGTCTTTCTAGTACAACATTAACTTTGGTAACAAACCTCATATCTAACATTTGCATGGTCATGTCATAGACATTACTCGGCTGACCATCACATACACCTAAGAAAACGTCAGGAAGATCCTCATACAGGCGACGTCCTTCAACACCTAAGTGGTGGAGCAAAATGGCCTGCCTGCATACTGGACCATATTTATCTGCACCAGTTGCCAACACATATGTTAAAAGCAACTTTTTCCATTCTTTCCAAGGAATGGAAGGGTCACCTGGTGTGGGAAGGAAGGAAGGAGGGGCAGCTAAACCTTGATCAGCCATTGTAAGTATAGTACAATGTGGTACAACCAAGAATAAGTAGTAATTAATTCAAGTCCCACCTGCAATAAGAATAATTATTGATTAGTTGAAGTCCCACCTGAAAGGAAACCAAAATGTTAAATTAAATAATAAAAACCTTAAGATACGCTGTGTGGATGAGGTATAGTTGAAATCCAGACGATCTAAACAGCATGCGGCGAAGCGCTGCTTTAATTTGAGGAAAAAACAATGTTCTCACAAATAAATCTCTCGTTGGAGGTCTTCCCAACCTCTTAAAATGGCCGCCGCCGTGCGTGCCGTATGTCTATTTTCAACAGAAAATTTGGCACAGTTTCATGAATGTTGGGAAACCTTCCCAACTTCCTAAAATGGCCGCCACCATGCGTCCCGTGCGTGCGATGTGTCTCTTTTCTTGATGAGGTTGGGCACAGAAAGAATGCAGCACGAAGCACGCTTGTGAAGAACACCGGCAATGGAAGGCGTGTTGGTGAGTGTTATTATTCAATTAGTGTGCGGGCACAGCGCGAGCAGGCCTCCGTGCACTGCAGTCCTAACAGTAAATTGAGGTCCCAACAGTAGCAGGGCACAATGTACAATCACACAGCCATAGCGGTAGAGTGCATATAAGTTTCCGATGTGAGCACGGTGCAGCGCAAACAAGTCTCAGTATACTGCGGTTCAAATAGTAAACTGCGGTCCCAACAGCAGCAGGGCACAATGTACAATCACACACCAATAGAGGTGGGGCGCATATGACTCCGGACGGGGCGTGGTGCAGCACAACTGAGTTAGAGTATACCGCAGCTCCAGCGAGACACATGCAAGACACAATACTTTTCAAAACACAGCGCAAGCAAGTGTGTATATTGTGGCACTTCCAAAGCTCGAGGATCAAGGCACAGCGCTTCCAAATATCTTCCAAACTTAACAGTCACTAGTGCGCTAGTCCAGTTGAGATAAAAAGAGCCAATGTAATGTGAAGTGCAACTTAGCAAGCAGTGGAGAAACAGTTCTAGGCACAGTTCAGTTCAGAAGCAGGCACCCAGTTATCCTGTAGCACGAATAAGGCACAGAGTAATTTCTTGCAAACAAGAAGGCACAGCAGGAAGGATAAGAGTAGGCACAGTTTACATACCAGTAAGTAAGAGGTATGTAGCGTTCCTGTAGTAGGATTTTTCCAGTTTCCTTAGTAATTCATCCAGGGGTGGAGGTACTGTTCTTGATGTCTGCCCCCTGCTCAGACTGGGGTCAACTCGTCGCCAATGTAAAGACCCACTCCAACGCAGTAAGTGAAGATGATTATCTTTATTGGTAAGATGCAATAACAGGTACCTCCAGCTCTTTCTTCCAGCTTCACAGCTCCAACTCCATCTTACTTCAAAGAGTAACATTCCATACTGGCAACAAGCCTTACATTCCACTTCCACTAAGAAGACTCCACAGATACGAGGTAAAATAGCACCATCCTTAACCTGTATCGAAACCGGCGATATCTGCAACAGTCCCACATCTGTGTCGCCTGTCGCCCACAGAGTCGGTGGCACATCTTTAAATTCAACAGGAAGGGGCGCATCTTTGGACAAACACTGTTTAGCGCGCACTACATCTGGACCCATTGTCATATAGACACCCGCCGGAGAACAATAAATCATAGCATGCAATTTTTTCAACAAATCCAAACCCATCAAATTCTCACCACAATTAGATGTCAGCAAAAATGGTGAATCCACAGTAAAAGGACCAATGGTCAATACAAGGGGTCTTGAAATGGGGCTTATGACCGGTACACCGGAAAAACTTACCGAAACATTATTATGGCCAGACAGAGCCGCCCCATGGACCATATTTTGAGAAACAGAACTTTTTGTCGCACATGCAGCCACCAAAAATTCCTTAGCCAAACCTTGCAGTTCCGCCATTACATAAGGACCACGCTGGTCTACAGGTATCGGAACTGGTCTCCCACTCTGTCCTAGCTATATGACATCCCTGTCACTTCCTCCATATCATAATCATCATGGTAGTACTGTCCCTCACGAGGGTGATCAAAGTAATTATTATCTGAATGACCCTGTGAGGCTGCAGCATTCTGTGCCCTATCAGCCCCACCAGTTCCACGACCCCGTCCACGAAAATCTCGTCCTCTAGGGACTGCCACCTTCTGCAAAAGCACAGGACACTCGCTACGCAGTGACCCTCTTCCTTACAGTACACGCACTGATTTGGCTCCAAAGGCGTCATATTCGGCTGCCTAATGGTGCGTGGAGGCTGTCGGGCAGGACAACCATGTCCTCTGCCATTCCCTCTAAAAGCCCGTTGCAACAACACCTTTGTCTTTAAATCCTTATGCTTTTTCTCTTTCCTCTCCTTTTCCTCGTTATCCCTATGCTCATAATACTGTGCCATATTAAAATAACAGAAGGGGAAGAGGTGGACCAGGTGCTTTCGGAAGCCTGCAATTGAGTCTCAAATTCAGGAAGCAAGTTGAAAACAAATCTATTAACAAACAACCGAACACCTCCCTCAATAGACAAATCCTGTCCACTGTAATCCAGAAATACATCCTCGAACCGAGTGAAAAAATCAGACACACTCATCTTTCTTTTGTCCACAAGCTGTTAACTTCTCCCAATCAACTTTCCTCGGCGGAATAAGAGAATGCATATACGTGATAATGCAGCCTGGCAAAGCAAGTTTCTCTGCTCTGATCACCGGCTTCCTTTCCTGATCTCATACTTTAATTTGGTCCCATGTACCCCCCCCCCCAACTCCGCAACATGATCTTGAGTATGAACCTGTCTCCAAATATCAACTGGAACAAGAAGACCAAAAAACATTTCAATATCAGCAAGAGTCGTTACAGTGGAAGAGGCAGCTTCAGTCAATTCTTTATAATATGCGGTTGGATTTTTCCTTGGATCAGGCAAATGAGTCCTAAGAGACAAAACTTCAATTCATTTCCTCAGAGTATAAACCCATTGTTCTTGAAAACGGGCTGCCACACCTGCACGAGTGACATTCCCTCGCCTGTCTGTTAACTCCGGTATCTCTGGGTGATAGATGGGATGAACCTCTCTCATAGGAAACTGGAACACCATGGTGGGACTCTTCTCAAGTAGCCTACCCCTGTAAGCAATCAATGTTGTAACACTGCCAAAAACTTGGCCAGGCTCCATATTACTAACATATACACTATCTTTAATATCATATAAAACCTGTGGTGCAACATCCTTGAAACATTACTCCCAAAGATTAATCAGCTTAGCTGACATATGCTTAAGGGCATGCTGTTGTACAAAGGGCTCATAATTTTTCATCACACTCCAAACGTCTTCCACACTGTAAATGGGATTACGACCACACTGCGCAGCCTGATTAGCCACTATCTGTTTTTCTTCATCCCCCACTTCAGACCGCACATACGGACCCATTCGCTCTTTAAACTTTGTCCAATCTCCATCCCCAAACCTGCGCACTGGCGTCCCAACACTCAAAGAAACCGGAGGATGAAAAACCAAAAAAGGAGAAGCAACAGAAGTGCCAGGTACAATCGTCACTGGCGAATGCACTGCAGGAGAAAGAGCTGGAGACAGGGTTACCAAAACAATAGGTGTGAGAGGGGTGCTAACAGTCACAGTTGCCATGGACGACGGAGGCAAAGAAGGAGGAGGAGGATCCAAAGCCGTTGAGACAACAGCAATAGATACAGGGATAGTGGAAACAGCTGTAACAGGCGGCTGTGATGACACAGGAACAGTAGGATATATCCTTTGCGGGGCATATGGGGGTAGGGGTCGATTATCTAATAACTCCTCCACAAAAGTATCGTCTTCCTCCTTAGCTATATAAGACTTATCAATTTGCAACCAAAATCTCCTGTCTTCACGCTCAATTTCTAACTCCTATTTCTCTTTATCATGTGCTACAGCTTTTTGTGTCAATGTTTGCATTCTCCCCTTTCTTGCATCCCTCTCCATCTTTAATCGCCTTTGTCGGACCTCCTTCTGCCAAGTTCTAAGGGAATCGAACATTGACTGCCTGCTTGTTTTCTTAAACAACTGTTCTTGCAAAAACCCAATCTTTTGCTCATCAAAAGTGCCCGTCAAAGGCCACTGCAACTCGGCATTGCCCCTCGTATATTTGTGCCATAACGTACTAAACATAATAGGGCCAAGACCATGTTTCACATACACATCAAAATTTGGAGTGCCTTCTGGAGGCGCTGGCTGACTTTCCTCCAATCGAGCATCAGCAGAACAACGACAGCACAAGGAAAACAATTTACTAACACTAGGCATTCTCAAAAGAAAACAAGTTAACTATTTTATGCCTAGCAAAACAATTGCAATTGCTTTTATCCCAAAGACGGCCCTTAGGCCGTACCAAATACAAACCAAAATGGTACCATATCCACAAAGAACCAAAACAAACTCACCTGATATATGCAGGTCAAACACATTTATTCTCCACTCATGACTCTTCAGACCAAACGGTCAGATCCAAGGGTTTCGCCGTTCAGGACTCCAGTCGGGATGACCACTGGGCGAGGCTTCGTCAGGCGGGACAGAAGGGGCAGCTGCGAGCAATCAATGCTCCTCATACAGGGATCCCTGATCTGTCAGTCCGACCCGACGATAGCCTCGACCTCCCCCCCGTCTGCGGAAGGGGATGGGTCACTCACCCAAAGGAGTCCCTGTTTGGGCGCCAACTGAAGGAAGTGGCCCGATTAGGGTCACCCGGGTCACTCACGACCGCCTCTCAGCCTTCCATACAAATGAAGAGTCAGTCAGACAGTGGAGAATACAAACCAATATATGTTTATTCAGACACACTCAAGTGGAGCCCAGTCTGCCCAGTCTCTTAGGAATGCTGCAGAGGGACTGACAATCAAATCATAGAGGTACATATTATACTATTCGTAACTGGATTAATGGAATTTTCCACGCAGATGCAGCTAGACAGTGTAATGCAAAATTTAAGTTTCGATCCTCATATCGTACATTACCTCAGAAGCTCAAGGTTGTTTCTTCTCGCACCCGCCAAGGGACAAGTGGGAGAGGACCTTTATCTACATGGGAAGGTATGCATCACATGAACAGTGTATTCATTAACGAGGAAAGTTTCATCATTCTGGGAAACGAAACATAACGGGGGGCTTTTCTCAGAAACAAACAAAGGTTAGTTTCACTCACGCATCTAAAATGGCATCTAAACCCAAAATGTTGCCGTAAATGTTAACCTACATAAAGCAATGCGTAAGCATGAATTTTCTATTCTAACACCACCCCCTGGCTCTGTTGCACTCACAGCGGTGGCTGGATGGTGTTCACTCGCGCCTTGTCTTAGGAGGCCCTCTGTGGCGGCCTGGCTCAGTGCGGGTCCCTTGGCGGTGGATGAACAGGAATCAGATGTAAGCCTCGGGGAAGGGGCCCCCTGCTATCCCATCCGCCGGCCCAACGTCCTGTGCAAGGCCTCCAGGTCACACAGCAGGTGCCGCTCCCCGTGCCAATCTCCCCCTCGCTATGGGCCGCCTAGAGGTGCAGGCCACACGGATCGCATAAGTCCTCCTCTGCCGATGGCCTCCTGGCACAGAGGCATACCGCAGAAATGACATCAGTGGTGTCTCGTCCGCCCCGCACTCTGGAGAATCACGCCATCCTGTTAACCGGATGTGGATGGCGGAAAGACGATGCAGATCACGAGTCTCCCAACGGAGTTCGTCTAAATTCCATCCACCATCTTGGCCGAGTTGGCCACACACCCCCACCCCCCTCATCTGGTTGATGTATATCAAGGAATTAAGTTGCAGTCTAGCTATCCCTGATTTTTTTAGATAACCCCAGTGGTTTGTCCACCTTCTTTTAAGTGTGTCTTAAAAGAGGACGTTTTCCATCTACGCCGTTCATCTAGAATGTGCAGAGAAGTCAGGAAGGCCTCTGTGAATGATTATACGTTGCACATTATTAGCCCTCTGGGTGATTCATATTTGGTCTGGATCCCAATCAGCAGTTTGAGATGGAATACTTTATGGTGGCTTGTCCGACACCGATTTTATATCATGTGATTTCTGCCCTTTGCATTTATTGTTCTTCTGTAAATATTATGTTTCAACTCAACGTCCCTTCTTGTGGCCTATTAAGAAAGAGGCAAACTGTAGGCAGTGGAAGGAAGCCACGGTCTATAGTCAGTCTTTGCCTGCGATGCATGTATGCTGGGCCGTGGTGAAGTTTTCACTGTGTGTTATCAAACTACAGAAATCGTTGCGATGATCTTCATGTTTTAATCAAGTTTATAGTTTTATTGGTATTCTGCTGTATATATGTATTTTTCTGATTGCAAATGTTTTCAGGATTCTTTTATTGTACTTTTATGGTTGATGTTTGCACCAGAATAAAGTAAGACTTGACTTGATTGCATTATATACAAACATAAAGTGACAAAGCCAAACGATTATCTCACTGTGGGAAAAGCACTCCCCTCATCTAGAGCTAAGCACCAAACACACAATAATTTATGCTATGAAACAAAGCCAAAACGAGGGGCTTAGTCAATGTTTGTTGCACTGGAACGTGAACGCATTGTGTCCATAGGACTAGTAATGGCAGTGGAGGCTGTGCTCAAGGCAAGGTGCATTTGGAGGAACAGGGTCAGTTAAATCTCACTCTATAAAATGAGGTCCTCCTCTCTATGATTCAGTTGAGTTACGATCATAATAGGCCTCAGTGATTCAGGAGAATATGGACAAAGATCTCACAGATTCACCCACATTACGGTGTCTTTAAATTATCCTTGCTAGCTGGAGGCTCCAAAGTATTCATAAACCAGTTTACTGTGGTTCCATTGCATGCCTAGTAGTCCCTTTCTCCAATCCTCGCAGTGCAGACCGTGAGGTTGTTACAGTACCTACGGGCTGTAGCTTTCCTCTCTGTTCTCGACTTCAAGTACCTCAAGGTGTGAGTATTTGTCCAGCACTTCACCTACCTGTGATTATCATATACGCTTGCATGGTCGTCATTTACTTGTGTATGCATCAGCTTGTAGACATCTTTAGACAATGTGCAAAAACTTAAACCTTTTGGGCATGAAGTCTTATGACTTCCTCTTTGAAAGTCACCTGAAGGCCTAGCAGTGACTCTCTGTCTCTCACATAATGTAGGTATGCATGCCTGGGTATTGGTACAATGTGACCCTAGCTACAGGGCAAGGCAGTGCTTCCTATGTAGGGGCAGATGGCATCATTGTAGTTTGGGGATACAGCACTGTGGGTACCTCACTTTCTCAAACTCTATCTTTGCACGTTGAGCTTAAGATGTGCCCCATATTCAGGATGTGTGAAGTCCTCTCCTCTCTTCTAAGAGCCTCAATATTAGTTTTTTATTTCTTTCTGTCTTTCAGTCCTAATTTATGATGGCTTTGAAAATCTCAAATCGTTCCTCCATCGTGGGATTCTTTATACAGATCTGAGTCTGTGGGATGAAGCCATATGTGACTTTGAGAGTGTTCTTGAGCTGGACAGGTGAGGTATGGCGACTAGGATATTGGCCTAGTCAAGGAACCTGCTGCTCTCCACTTGGGCATTCACAGAGAGATCTATGAGCAAACTAGGTTGGAGGAGGGTGGCCTAGGGCACCTTCCCATTACTGCCTGGTAGGGCACTCAGATAAATGTCCATCAACAATTCAAAATGTGTGGAGCAATGGATTCACGGTGAGGGTGTAGTGTTTACTATTTCTGCTGCCTCAAACCATCTACATGTGGTGAGAGGTTTAACCAGAGAGAGGGAGGGAGGTATAGGGAATTAAGTCTGTAATGAGGTGGAGTGGAATTAGAAAGTGCTGGAGAGACCTTCGCTTTTTGTGGTGGCTTGAATGCGATGTGGTAGTATGGGCCATGGAGTGCAGGGGGAAAAATCAATGGATTGTCTGTGATGTTGTAAAGTGGGATCAGAAGGAGTTGGAGAGAGACCTTTGAATTGGGGTGGCTTCATTGCGATGTGGTAGTATGGGGCATGAGGTGCAGAGGGACCAATCAATGGGTGTGTGGTGATGCAGTGAAGAGGAGTGGAGCGTGCAAAGAGAGAGTTTATGGTTTGTGCATTTTATGGACCGATGGACTACAGTTGGAAATGAGGTGCAACGAGGGATGGATTGATGGAGTGGGACGGATTAAGAGTGGATGGAGGATTCTCCAAAATTGGATCTTTTATATGCTTGAATCATTCCTCATTGGCAGGCTGGGATTCCCTGGTACACTATCATAGCAGTATACAGCATACGGTATACAGTTAAAAAAAGGCCATAAGCCTAAAGCAGCATAGAATCTTTAGTAGCACATCCACTTCCGTTGAAACATCCCAAACTTCAGCCAGTGAGGTGGAAGCTTAAGCTCTCCTAATCCCCCTAGACGCCACCAGAGCTCAGATTTCTATTGCACGTCAAATGTGAGCACTTCCTCTGCCAGAGCGCTGCTCTAACCTTTCAACGAACCTTAGATTCTTACTATATTGGTCTGCCCTGGATTTGCACCGGACCTATCATTAGCATTGCAGGACTGTGAGTTCATTTTAGGGTAGATTGGTATACTTTCTGGAACAGGGAGATCATTTCATCTGACAACCAACTGTCATCATGACTGAAATCTCTATTTATACCTTCATCTTGTGGAAACAAGAAGATTTACATTGATGACCCACACTCAGTGTATTTATTGCGTTTAACCAAATCATAAGCCATCAGAATGCAATATTTGTAAGTCTTTTCCAAATAAAACACTTAAGGACAGAAAAAAGAAGTTGGCATTATTACTTATGGATAAAGAGAATTTCCTCTTTCTAAAGGAGACCCCCCCCTCTTCAGGGAAGGGTTCCATGAAAGGTGCCCCTCCAAGCACTTCCACAAAGGTGGCGCACAAGAGGAGGCTCGTACAGTTTTCTGAATATGATTTATTTGCAGCCTCCTCTTCTGGTGATAAACCAGCTAAAATATTCAAAAGACACATCTTCAAGGGAAATCTTGACGACGAGACAGTTGACAAACTAAATTCCTTCGACGATGATGAGACCGTCGACGATGACACCTTCAACGATGAACATACTGTCGATGACAAAGACACTGTCGAAGATAAAGACACCATCATCAACGATGATACCATAGACAATGCCCATACCGTTGATGACTATATCATCAACAGTGACCATACTATCGACAACAACCATATCGTTGACAACGACTAAGTAACCGTCAAGGACAACAGCATGGATGGCCACACAGTCAACAAAAATCATAGGAGGAGATGTTTGTTCACCATTCATGGTGACATATTTACCTCCAGTTCAAATACTGCAGTCCGATCAAGAAGGCAATGCTAGTAATTAAGAACTGCTGACACCTTAAAGCCCAACAAAATTGGATGTAAGATATGTTCCCGATTTTAGAAAGGAAGAAACGGACGACAAGGATACTTAAGTAAATATGTTTGCCAGCAGGAGTATAAGTCTGATAGTACTCAAACTGGGATGAGACAGCAACCACCAAAATATTGTAAAGAATCAGATGTGTACAAGTGTGGATGGCCTTTTTATCAACACTGCAACAGATGATGGATACTTTCACTAAGTTGCTACCACAGCAACCAGCCGATAATCCTAAAATGGGGCCACCTGCTGCACCCATTCTACCACCTCCTCTATCAGCTCCTTTACTGGTTTTGCCGCCTCGATAGCCATCCCCGTTTTATCCTCCTCCTCCAATACCAAGGGAACCATCTTCCAGATCTCTTCATGGAGAGGACATGGATGATGTTTACTCTAATGGCTCTGTACATTCTTATCTTGATGAGGAAGAAGGTGAGCTTCCACCAGTTGGTGATGGACAAGAAGTTAATGGAGAGAAAGTTATTGTCCCAAGTGGAAATGATGACAAGCCTATTCCACAGGATTCTACAGATGAAATCTCTAAATTTCGTTAATATTTTGATAGAGCTGCTAAGAAAGTCAAGCTAACAATTGTAGGAAAGTGCCCTTTTTTGCATGGTTACCCCCCACGGTTTGCCTGATTCTGATGCACTTTGTCTGAATGTGCACTAGGTTCCTGTTAACCAGGTTCCCAGGGCCTGTGTTCTTTCCTAAAATTGTACCTTTATTTCCACAATTGGCACACCTCTGCCCACATATAAGTCCCTTGTAATAAGGTATTAGTGGTACCAAGGGCATTGTGACCAGAGAGGGTCTCTAAGGGCTGCAGCGTGTATGATGCCACTCTAAGAGGCCCCTCACCAAACACATACACACTGCCACGGCAGCCTGTGTGTGTGTCCCAGGACTGCCAGCACTGCAAGAGGCAAAGGGTAAGTCACCCCTACAGCAGGCCATACAGCCTAAGGAGTGTGCACTATACCTCTTGTGAGGGCATAACCGCATGAGCAGATATGCCCCTATCTTGTCTAAGTCCATTCTTCGACATTATAGGTGCCCAGTGAAACCATACTGAATACATGGGCTGGGAGCTTGTCACAATGAGTTCCACAGCTCCATGATGGCTTCACCGAATCCCAAGATGTTTGGTACCAAACATCTCACATTAATAAGCCCACACTGATGCCAGTGTTGGATTCATTAATAAATGCACTTAGAGGGCACCTCAGAGGTGCCCCCAGAAGACCTACCTAACCACTTGTGTGTGCCTGACTGGTCTGTACCAGCCTGCCGCTTCTAGATGTGTTTCTGACCCCCTGAGGTGGGAGCGGGTCAGAAACACAGCCTGCTCTGGGTGGAGGTGCTCCACACCGACCCCCAAGCAGGAACAGCATTGAAGAGTGGTGAGCCTCAAAGGCTTCCTGCACTTTGTTATGCTAAGCAAACACAAGGAGATGATGGACGGAGCGCTGAAACTTTTCAGACACTCATCCCCCAGTCACAGATCTGGGGTGGAATCCATCATCGTTCTTTAGCTCACTTTGCCACCCCAGTTCAGACCCAGTCATATGCAAATTAGTCTTGACCCTGTGCCTCATGGGAACAGTCCAGCCCGAACTGCCAAGCCAGGTCTTCCCTGGACAAGAAACAAGCATCCTGGGACCATTTTCAGGGCAACACTCCTCATCAGCCAGACTAGCTTGAATCCAGTAGCAAAGTGAGCACAGGACCCACGTCTAGACATACCCTGCCAACTTAGGGCGAACAAAGCAAACACAAGGAGATGATGGACAGAGCGCTGAAACTTTTCAGACACTCACCCCCAGTCTCAGATCTGGGTTGAAGCCATCATCATTCTTTAGCTCACTTTGCCACCCCAGTTCAGACCCAGCTATATGCAAATCAGTCTTGACCCTGTGCCTCATGGGAACAGTCCATCCCAAACTGCCAAGCCATGTCTTCCCTGGACCAGAATCAAGCATCCTGCAACAAAGTTATGCTGGATAGGGCCTATCCAACTCGTGGAGATGTCTGCCTCCCTGACCAAGTCCCACTTTTGGCAGCACGGTCGGCGGTAAAATTAGTAACCAGGAGAGATGTGTCCCCTCTCAACCAGGAACACCCCTAAGGTGTCCTAAGCTGAAATGACCCCCTCTTTTGAAAATTCTCCATATTGTTTTGGAGAATTTCTGCCAATAGGATTAGGGGTATGCCCCCTCCCCAAAGGGAGTGGACCTACAAAGGGTGTTGTCATCCTAAAGCTAAATAGCCCATTGGCTACTACCTTCCAGCCCTTGTAACTCCCCTAAATTGGGTATTTAGGGGCACCCCTTAACCTTAATCTTTAGTTCCTGACGACCTACGAAGGAAGAGGACAAAGAAGAGCTGTGCAGCAGAGGAAGACTGAATACGCCCACTGGCTTGGTGCCGGCTCTACCGGCCTGTCTGTAGCCTTGAAGATCCTGCAAAAACCAATGACTGTTCCTGTAGCCCAACAGCCTCCGAAAGCCTGTGGAAGGGCTGCTGCCTTCAACAAAGACCAGAACTCCCGAGAACAGTGGCCCTGTCAACCAAGAAAGGCCTCTGTGACCAGTGGAACCGCGAAACCCTGCTTCTGGATCCACCTCTGCACCCGGTGCCTCTGGCCCTAGTCCAAGTTGCCCACTAGTCCAGTGAGGTTCCCCAGTGGTCCAGAGCCTGAGTCCACCATAGGCTGACCCCTCCTGGACTCCACGACCACGCCTGCAGCCTTAACATGAAGGACCCCTTAACCGAGACCAACTCCAGTAAGGATTTGCCGACCTCAAAAGACACCCCTGCACCCGCAGCCCCCGGCTTTGGGGAGCCTGACCAACGGTGCCCCTCAACATCTGAACTTAACCTTCCCAGTCACCTGTTTCCTTTATCCAGCTTCCTGGTCTGAGTCTGCAGCCTTTGTTTAAAACCATGGTCCTCCATTGATTTGTATTCGGCGCCCGCCGCTGTGTTGCTACTTTGCACCTGGCCGCCTCCCTGCCGCTGAGGGTGTATGTTTGTTGCTGCCTCGTGGCCCCCTCAGTGCTTGTCTTAACCCCCAGATGTTGACCTCCATCTCCTCTTTACTTACCTGTAATTGGCACGACTTTGAGTGGTGCCCCCTGGCTTCATTGGTTAACGTTGTTCACTGACTCCGAACTTGACCTCTGCCCCTAGCCGCCCCAGTGCCGCTGGTTGTGCAGTCTTGGTGCTCACTTGAGCCTTGCCCTGTGCTGACCTAAAACCTCGAAGAGTCGGTTTGTGAGTAAAGTACTTGCCTGAGAAATTGCATTCTTGTTTTCCTCCCACAGGATATCATTGCTCAGTTGAATATAAAGTGTACATTTTCCTTGCATTGCACAGTATTGCTATTTCTAAAGACTGTATCTTAATTCCTGAACTGAAGTCCTGCACAAAGTATTCATTTACTGCATTGAAAAGTATTGCCAGTTTGAAAACTGTACTTATCTACAGCTAAGTTTCTTTGTTTCTAGTAATAAAAGTAACAAAGTAATATTTTTACAAACCATTGGTCTTGGAGTTGGTCTTTGAGTGAGTGTAATCATTTCTTGTCTGTGTGTGTACAATGATTGCTTAACACTGTCCTCTGATAAGCCTAGCGGCTCACCTACACTACCACAGAAGAGAGCATTAGTATTATCTACTGAAGCCTCTAGGGATCCACGTGACTCTGTGCACACTATACCTTACTTTGGTATAGCATATACAGAGCCAGCTTCCTACAACGACATCTGTAGATCAACTGTGCTTTCTTTATGACTTTAAGGAGCAGCCTTGGAAATCTGTTAAGTCCATACCCATTCTTGATTATGTCTTGGCAGAAGGTTTGAAATTGATGAAGACACTTGCTACAGTTCCTGCGGTGATACCCTGCCAGGAGAAAACATATAACGCTCCGGATTCAGCCCAGACTTGCCTCCCTGGTCACCCTAAACCAGATTCTGTCATTTCTTCAGCAGCTCAGAGAAGAAACAAGACTCCATTAACACCATTCTCTAATCCGCAAGATAAGGATAGCAAACGTATTGATCATCTGGGTCAAAGAATTTCGTCTATGGCAGCAAACTTAATTTAGACAATGCTTTGGCAATTCTAAGTCGTTATGATTGCCAAATGTGGCATGACGTCACTCAATTACTAGAATTCATTCCTGAGGATAAGAGGGAAACTGCAGGAATGAGAGCTAACTTCTTGCTTCATTATTGACACAGCAATGGATGCCTCGAACACAGGTTTTTGCCAATTGGTAAGAGGTACTGGACTAAGAAGGCAAGGTTGATTAATGTCTACAGCCTTCAGCACTGATGTCCAATTAAAGAGCCTTTTGATGGCTTCACTCTTTTTGATAAGCCTGTAGATGATGCTTTGAAAGGTCTTAAAACTGACACTGACACCGCTAAGGCGTTAGAACGTTTGCAGTATCAGGGGGATTCAGTCAATACGGAGGGCAGGGACGTTCATAATATTCTCTAAGACAGTCTGGATATGATCAATGTTACTCCTTCAATCGGAACCTAAGACAGTCTAACAGGAGGTCTTCAGGAAGGAATAGAGGTTCTTCACAAGCAGAAAACAATGACAATCAGAAAAGTGCTGGACTCCCGGCTCTTACCCCCTTTTCCATCTGGTTATCAGTAGTTGTGAGGAGAATTGCCCTTTTTGTTCCCATGTGGAAGAACATAACATCAGACAAAATGGGTGACACAAATTGTCCAATCAGGCCATTTGTTGGAGCTCATCCAGAGACCCCCTGTTTGTCCACCACGAAAGGAACATCATCTTCATCTGAAGAAGCTTCTTACAGACATTCTCATGCTTCTCCTCAAAAGAGTCATAGAAATTGTCCCCAAATCACAAAGAAACCAAGGATTTTACTCCAGGTTCTTCCTAATCGAAAAGAAGATGGATCGCTGGAGACCAATACTCGATCTGAGGCAGCTGAACAAGTTTCTAAAGAAACAGTCATTTCAGATGATTACTTTGCAAGACGTCCTCCAGCCAATGCAGGAAGGAGATTTTGTAACCTCCCTGGACCTTCAGGACTCATACTTACACGTACCTATTCATAGACAACACAGGAAGTTCTTTCGTTTCTCGGTAGCAGGGCAACACTACCAGTTCACGGCGCTCCCTTTCAGACTAAAATCGGCCCCTCAAATTTCACCAAATGTCTTGCCCCATTTGCTGTTTTTCTCAGACAAAAAGGTCACCAGGTGTTTCCATACCTGGATGACTGGCTTGTCAAAGCACCATACAGAAAAGGAGCAAAGGCTTCTAAAAAGGCCTGATCAATCTTTTCCGAAGATTGGGTCTCACTTTGAACAAAGAGAAATCCTCCTTGGAGCTCCAGACAAAAATCCAATTTCTGGGAGCAATACTCTACACTCAGTTGGCCTTTCCGTCAGCACAAAGGGTTAGAACGCTGCAGACTGTGGCAAAGACTATTGCTGGAAATCAGTCAATCACAGTGAGGCAATACAAGTCCCTGTTGGGACTGATTGCATCATGTATAGGCCTGATTCCGTTCTGCAGGCTTCGTATGAGCCCTGCCCAGCAATAACTGGAAACAAATATAATGCTCATGGGAAGATGTGGTCCGTGTCACATGGAGCCCGAAGCAGGTATTAATGTGGTGGAGGATTTCATCTAACCTAAATGCAAGATTGTGTTTACTGCTAATAACAGAAAGGATAATTATCACCACGGGTGCTTCCATGGGTGGATACGGAGCTCACCTGCAAGAGCTTTCAACCAGAGGCCTCTGGTTGGATCCAGAGAAAAGGCTCCACATCAATGTGGTGGAACTCCGTGCCATAAGACTAGGTTTACAAGCGTTTCTCCCCAGATTGGCAGGTCAACCAGTGCTTATCAGAACAGACAACACAATGTCTATGTTTTACATAATCAAGCAAGGAGGAACACGGTCCAAACCCCTTTCAAAAGAGCCTCAGCTGCTGTGGAATGGGGCCATTTCTCACAGGATAGACTTTGCTGTGGAACATCTGACAGGCTGCTAGAACGACCAGGCAGGTGCACTCAGTCTGCAAATGTTGATTGTCTCGAATGGGAACTGGAACAGAAGCAGGTGGGTTTATCTTCAATCACTGGGGTTCCCCCACAATCGATCTGTTTGCCACTCAGAACAACAAGAAATGCCTGTGCTGTGCAAGCAGGTTCTGGCATCCAGTGACGATGGGAAATGCTTTTTTCATAAGTTTGTCCACGGTGTTTGCCTATGCCTTTCCTCGTTTCCCCCTGAGCCCCAGGGTGCTGAAGGAGGTGAAGACAGACCATTCCGCTCTGATCCTCACTGCTCCGGTGTCGCCTCACCAGTATTGGTACAGCGAGCCACTGCAGTTATCAGCACGTCCTGGCATTCTTCTCAAGTTGCATTCCAAGATACTTTACAGAGATCATGGAGAGATTCTCCACCACAATCCCAGGTCGCTGAAGTTGACAGCATGGAACTGACCACCTAAAATGTGGCCATTTAGATCTGTCGCAAGAATGCAAAGATATTTTGGCGCAAGTTTGAGCCCCAGCAACTAATAAGACTTGCAACGCCAAATGGAAGAGTTTTTGTGTCTTGTGCAGGAATAATGACCATCATCCTCTTCAAATAAACCTGTTCAAATCCTACCATATTTGTTAGCCAAGCGTCCAAGCGTGGACTCAAATATTCTTCACTCAGGGCCCATCTTGCTGTAGTCTCACGATTTAGGAGACCTGAACCATGAATGTCTACTCTAGTTTCTCTAAGAATCATTAAACAGTTTCTGAAAGGGCTCTTCAGAGCATTTCCACCTCTACGACAACCTCCAGTTCCATGGGATCTTAATAAAGTCCTCGGCTAGCTGATGTTACCTCCTTTTGAGCCTGAATATAGAGCAGACTAAATATTTCTCTCATGGACAACAGTACTACTCCTAGCTCTGACATCCGCTAGCAGAGAAGGAGAGATTCAGGCATTTACCATCAGGGAGCCTTTTCTCTGGTTCATGAAGGACAGGGTAATTCTCAGAAGCAACCCTAAATTCATTCCGAAGCTACCTACTGACTTTCACCCAAGTAAACCTGTCATTCTTAGATCCTTCTTTCCAAACCCATCTTCATTTGCAGAAAGATCATTACATTCTCAAGACTTGCATAGATGTCTCAGATTTTATATCGACAAGACAAACGACGTACTCACATCTGACCAGCTCTTTGTGTCATTTTTTCCACCACGAAAAGGTCAAGACCTGTCCAAACAGGAAATAGATTGTTGGCTCTCAGCTTGTATTTCTTTCTGTCATGCCAAAGCCAATCGTCCACTCCAGGGAAGAGTGAGGGGGCATTCCACCAGGGGGCATGGCTTACACTGCTGCACTCTGATGGGGCAGCCCCCTGGAGGAGCAGGCATACGTTCACGAAGCATTACTGCCTAGATGTGGAAGCTGACCCACCAGTGGGACAGGCAGTTCTGAGAAACGTGTTTTATTAAAGGTGAGCCTGCTTCCTGCTTTGTTGTATTTAATAATGTGTACTGCTTGCTATTCTGATGCAAGCATGTGAATATATAAACGATCCAATGTTGGAGGAGAAATTATTTACTTACCTTTCATTCCAGTTCTCCAACATTGGTGTCTTTTATATATTCACATGCGGACCTCCCTCCTCCCCGGTCAGAGGCTCATCGTACTTATTCTCACACTTGTGGTTTGGAATCTGTGCTATGGTGTCCTGTAGGGATAGTAGGATAGCTTAAGCTTCCAGCTCATTGGCTGAAGTTTGGGTTTTTTCAAATGAGGTGGATGCACTACTAAAGATTTTATGCTGTTTTAGGCTACGGCCTTTTTTGAACTGTATATAGTATGCTGTATATTTTACTCTGTATACTGCTATGTTAGAGTACCAGGGATTCACAGCCTGACGACGAGGAATGATTCAAGAATGTGAATATATAAAAGATACCAATGTTGGAGAACTGGAGTTACAGGTAAGTAAGTAATTTCTTAAGGGTTGGTGTGGTTTGACTGTGATCTGCTGGCTGGAGTATGACGAGGTGGAGCAAGAGATGGTTGGGTAGTTCGCAAGTGTTATGGTTGAACGAGGAGACAAGTGGAGCAGTTTGGATGTGGTATGAGGAAGAGCTGGAGGGTGGTGGAGGATGCAAATAATTGGTAAGGTGGCTTAGATGTGAAGCAGTGGAGTTGGAGTGAGTTGAAGAAATAATGGCTGTATCTGATAGAGACATCTAGCTGCAGATTCCTTACCTTTGAATTTCCCAGGCGTCAGACTGGATCCGTAAACTTTTGCATGAGCAGTACCCATGCGTGCTGTCGGGTGGCTCCGTTCAGGTCCGTGTGACATTGCTGGCATCGTTGGCGTCGGTTGTGATGTCGCAGTCACCTATATAGGCACCACCCAGGCACGTGGACATCAGTTCTTTTCTTTCCATGTTCGTTAAGCTCTGATCCGAAGAAGAGCTACCCTTCTGTCTCTTTTTGACAGGCTTTTTTCAACATTTTGTTGTGAGATTTTTCTTGTCTGTTGAGAGATGACCTCGAGACGGGTAGGTTTTAAGCCTTGTGACGCCTGTCACCGTGCCATGTCAGTAACCGACCCTCATCTTGTTTGCTTGTGGTGTCACGATCGCGACCACAACTCAGTCATGCTTGAACTGCCAGGCCATGGCTTCCCGGAGCGGACCACGAAGCTCCATGCTCTTCGACAGTCGACACCGTCAAGCGCAACTCCTCAGATGTCCCAGTCCCGATCGAGGAAGAGAAGGTTGCGGGACCTCTCCAGGAGTCCAAAGTCCTCTTCTGCGCACTTGAGGTCCTCGGGACACTCGGGGAAGAGGCATAAGAAAAAGAAGAAGTCCAAACAAACTTCAGCTTTACCTCGTCTGTCCTCTGTCGACGAGACAGGTCGGGAGCATTGCGGCTCCAGGCACGGTTCTGCTGAATTGTTGCGGGTCTGACTCTGCACCTCCCTCCATTTCCTGGGAGCCGGAGCGACACCCCCTAAGATTAAAGAGTTTTACGAGGCCATGCGCCCCATGTTTGAGCGGGTCAACCCCTTCAGTGCACCTCAGGCCCTGCAGCGTCGTGGGAGACATCACTAGGTTCCACACCAATGGCTCCGGCTTCGACGCAGGGGGGGTCTCAAGGATCCGATTCTGAATCTCGGTTGTCGCCGGTTGTGCCAGAGCGACCTTCCCCAGCGCCGGCCCCAAAGTCGATGCTCCTGGTGCTGCCAACGCCCACCCCATTCTGATACCCGATGACTCTGAGTCAGAGCGATGTCAATCGACGTCGATTCCGGCGCCGACAGAGCCCATAGGTTCTAAGTCATTGCCTGTTCATTTTGAAGAGGTTTCAGGCATGGGTGAAGAATGGGATGGTTCCCTGGAGCCTTTGGAACACCAGTTGGATGTCCCTTGTGAGCAATTGGACTGGTATGAGGACCTTGGAGAAGCTAGTGGACTGGACACGTCTCCAGATACTGGCATGCTCTCTCCGCCTAGTGTGGCATCGGAGAAGGGAGCATCTTATTCCATGGTGGTGAGGAGGGTAGCAGAGGTCCTTGACCTGGATTTGCCCTCTGTGCAGGTCAAGACTAATCTGTTGACCGAAGTGCTTCATCCTGGGGCTTCCACATCCAAACCTCTTTTGCCCTTTAAGAAGCACTGACAGATGTCCTTCTAGGCACGTGGTCCAAGCCTAGCACAAGGGCTTCTGGGACCAGGATAATTGCATGCCGCCATCGCCTGCCGCTGGGTGACCCAAGTTTCCTCAGCCAACACCCGACTCCTGAGAGCCTGCTGGTTGAGGGTTCTAAGTACGATGGTGCTTTCCCTTCCGCTCCCCCGACAGGGAATCCAAAAGGCTGGATGCACTTGGGAAGGAGATATTTTCTTCCACCAGCCTAGCGTTGCGATCGGTAAACATCACATGCTTATTGGGCCATTTCTCACTCACCCTATAGGAAATGTTTGCACAAGTGCTGTCACAGGTCCCAGGGAAGGCCCAGGCCATGCTCTCCCAGGCTGTGAGAGATGGGAGGGATGCAGCAAAGTTCACCATTAGGTGTGGCTTAGATTTGACTGCCTCGCTGGGTAGAGTGGTTTTGTCAACTGTGGCCATGTGGCACCACGCCTGGCTGAGAGCATCTACCTATTCGGGTAATATCCAGGCTAACCTCATGGACATGGTGTTTGATGGGACTCGTCTTTTCCAAGAGAAGGCAGACTCTGCATTGGTGTGTTACAAGTAATCTCGTGCTGTGGCCAGAACACGGACCTCTTGGCAACACCTCATGTCCAGTCTTCCTTTTGCCCCTTCTGTGACAATGGGAGAGGTTTTCAGCCGCATCAGCCGCACCCTAGCCACTATCCTGCACAAACTCCCCAGGTTGTGCTAGTACGTAGATGTGGTACATTCCGACCTCATGGGAATGGTAGCCTGAAGTCGTCTGCCACCCAACCCCCGGAAGGTGCAGCCTCCAAGCATTCCTAGTTTGGTTCTGCAAGACCATACCAGTCCAGTTGGAGGGAGAATTCAACATCATCTCCTCCGCTGGCGGTTCATAACATTGGACAAATGGCTCTTGCAGGTCATCCGGGATGGCTATTCTGTTCCCTTTCTGTGTTTTCCTCCTCCTTTTCCCCCAACTCAAGAATGGCAGGCGGAGGATCAACTATTATTACTCCAAGAGGAAGTTACAGCTCCCGTGGCCAAGGAAGCTATAGAGAATGTTCCGGTTTCAGAAGTAAGCAGTGGTTGTTACTCCCGCTACTTTCTGATTCCCAAAAAGAACAAGAGTCTACGTCCTATTCTGGACCATCAATCTCTTCCTCAAAAAGGAGAAATTCAAGATGCTCATGTTGGCTCAGGTTCTGTCTGCCCCAGACCAAAGAGACTGAATGGTAGCGTTGGACCTGCAGGATGCGTATTTTCACATCCTCATTCTGCCAGCCCACAGGCGTTTTCTGCAGTTCAAGGTAGGCCACGAATACTTTCAGTTCACCGTGCTACCATTTGGCCTTATCAGCGCCCCATAGGTGTTCACCAAGGTGATAGCCGTGGTCGCACTACATCTGCGCAGGTTAGGGGTGTCAGTCTTCCCCTACCTCAATGACTGGCTGTTGAAGGGTTCCTCACCCCAGACTGTCGTCTCCTATCTCCAGACTACGGTGGAACTCCTGCATTCACTGGGGTTCACTATAAACATGCCGAAGCCACACCTAACTCCTTCCCAGACGCTTCCTTTCATCAGAGCTGTTCTGGACACAGTGCAGTTTCAGGTTTATCCTCCTGAGCAGCGAGTCCAGGATATTCAGGTTATGATACTGATGTTTCGGCCCCTATCTTGGATTTCGGTGAGATTGACTATGAGGCTGCTGGGACTCATGGCCTCCTGCATTCTGTTGGTAAATCATGCCTGATGGCGTATGCTGGCTCTGCAGTGGGATCTGAAGTTTTGTGGGTGCAGCATCAGGGGAATCTCTCCAGCAAGGTTCAGAAACTGCGATGGACCTGCAGTGGTGGCTACCGAACCGCGATTGGGTCAGAGGCAGACCCCACCTCCTTCCCCAACCAAATCTCACATTGGTGACAGATGCATTACTCCTGGGATGGGGCAGCCATATGGGAGAGGTGGAAATCAGGGGACACTGGTATCCGGCCGAGTCGGGGCTCCACATCAACTTGTTGGAGCTTTGGGTGATCCGGCTAGCGTTAAAGGCTTTTCATCTCTCTGTCAAGGGGAAGTTGGTGCAGGTGTTTACCGACAACACAACCATCATGTAGTACTGCAACAAGAAGGGTGGTGTGGAGTCCTTGACCCTTCGTTAAGAGGCCCTGCGTCTCTAGATATGGTTGGAACAGCAGGGCATAACCCTTGTGGTTCATCACCTGGCAGGTTCATTGAACGTCCGGGCAGACAAACACAGCCGTCGATGCCTAGCCGATCACAAATGGTGTCTCCAATTGGAGGTGGCGCAAAGGCTCTTTCAACAGGGGGGAGAGCTTTGGTTAGATCTTTTAGCCTCCGAAGAGAATACGAAGTGTCCGCAGTATTGCACGCTGGAGATTCCAAGGCGGCTATCGCTTATAAACGCTTTTCATCACGAGTGGAGCTCAGGCTTCCTGGACGCCTTTCCACCCATACTGTTTCTCCCCAGAGTTCTCAAGAAGATCAGGAATGACCGGGCCCAAGTCATTCTTGTGGCTCTTGAATGGGCAAGGAGAGTCTGGAATCCAGAGCTTCTTCGAACGAGCATTGATCCTCTGATCAGGCTGCCCCTTTGGGAGGCTCTTCTGTCCCAGCAGGAGAGGGTCCCCCCTCCGAACCTGTCAACTCTCTGCTTCCTTGCGTGGAGATTGAGCGGCAATGGTTGATAGCTTTCGACCTTCCTCCCAAGGTATGTAATGTTAATTTGGCAGTCAGGCGGCTCTCCACTAAGACGGTATACGCCTGCTGTTGGCAAAATGTTTTAAAATATTGTACAGAAAGGTCCATTGAACCTCTTTCTGCTTCTCTAACTAATATTCTTCTTTTTATTCTTACCCTTGATCCGCTGGGTTTTGCTTTGGGTACTTTCAAGGGCTATCTTTCTGCTCTGTCTGCCCTCTTGTGGCTACCAGACCAACCCTCTTTATTCAAGTCCTCTATTTTAAATAGGTTCTTGAAGGGCTTTTACATATGTTTACCCTAGGCCCTTTATCATGCTGCAGTTGGATCTCAATCTGGTTCGCACATATCTCATGTCTGCTCCCTTTGAACCGCTACATAATTTTCCCCTCTGGCTGCTTACCATCAAGACAGCCTTGCTAGTGACAATAACATCTGCCTGGAGGGTGAGCGAGCTGCAGGCTTTGTCATCCAAACCTCCCTACCTATGACATTCCTGGATAAAGTGGTGCTTTGCACCCATGCCTCATTCCTACCCAAAGTGATGACCTCATTCCATCTGGGTCAGTCAGTCACACTGCCCACCTTTTTTGCTCCTCCGCATCCCTCTAAGGAAGAGGAACGTCTCCACCGCCCTTACCCAAAAAGAGCATTGTCGTTCTACCTTGATGGCACAAAAGATTCCTGGGTGGACGGCCAACTCTTTGTGGGTTATGTGGGAGCTAAAAAAAATCAGGCAGTGCAGGAACAAATCATTTTGCGCTGGGTCGTTATCTGCATTAAAATCTTCTACTCCCTGTCTAGGAAGCAGACTTCTGAGGGCTAACAAGCCCATTCCACTAGGGGAATGTCTGCGACCATGGTGTTGGCTCGTGGAGTGCCAGTCCTGGATATCTGCCAGGCTGCAATGTGAGCTTCTCTGCACACGTTTGTGAAACACTACTGCCTGGACAGTCAGGTCCGTAGGGATGGGCATTTCCCTTGTTCAGTCCTGCAGGACTTTTTAGTTTAGAAGATCTGTCCGCAGCCCACCGCCAGGAAGTAAGGCTTGGGCATCTATTCAAAGGTAAGGAATCCGCAGCTAGAAGTCTCTAACAGATGGACAAGTTACTTACCTTCGGTAATGTATTATCTGGTAGAGACAATATTTAGCTGCAGATTCCTTACAGACCCACCCATGCCTCCCCGCTCTGCAGACTCATTTTTACGGCTAGGGTTGATTCCCTTTACAGGGCCCTGGTTTTGACAGACACAAGTCAGTTCACTTCATGGCTCTGCATTCTGGCGTGGAAAAAGTGAAAAGCAATTGACATCCTCGCACCTGGGTGGCGCCTCTATAGGTAATCGCGACATCACAACCGACTCCAAGCGATGCCGGCGATGTCAAACGGAGCCGCGCTGAGCCACGGGATGGCGCCCAGGGGTACTGCTTACAAAAAAGTTACCGGATCCAGTTCGATGCCTGGGAAATTCCAAGGTAAGGAATCTGCAGCTAGATATTGTTTCTACCAGATAACGTGTTACCGAAGTAACTTGGTCATTGGGTGCTGTCGATTTAATGTGCCATAAAGTAAGTGGAGCAGAGGAAAAGATTGGTGGCTGCAACATGGTGGTGGTGGGTTGCAAGGGTCCACCTGCAGTTTTATGCTAGTGGTAAGTAGTTTCAGCAAGTTTACCTGTCCCTCTTCTGATTCTAGGACGATGGCTTTGGCCTATGTGAACTTAGGTCTCATCTGCTTTCTCCACCAAGACAACTACTACAAGGCTATTCGTCAGTTCTCTGCCGCCATTCAGGTGGACCCCACCAGCACCCGTGCGTATCTGTGCAGGGCCCAGACTTACCACAAGGTACCTCATTTTTTTTACTTTCCAAACCTCCTCATTGCACCCTAATCGTGGGTCTCCTGTACTCATTGCTCTCCTCAGTACTCACTGCTGATGTTTGTACTGTACTCTCAACACACTACTCCTCAGACCTTACCCCTTTCATCTCCACAATACTCGTAACTGACTGCTCAGCAGTACTCACTGCTCCTGTCTCTATGGTGGGTCACAACTCCCTGCTCCTCTAACAAAAGTGCAGTCATCTCTTACAGTACTCATAACTCACTGCTCTGCAATACTCACTGCTGCTGTCTCTATAGTACTCACAACTCCCTGCTCCTCTAACCTTAATGCTGTCATCTCTAAAGTAGTCATAACTCACTGCTCAGCAGTTCTCAATGGTGCTGTCTCTATGGTACTCACAACTCCCTGCTCTCAGAGCATACTGATATCATCTCTACAGTAATCGTGACTCACTGCTCAGCAGTACTCACTGATGCTGTCTCTATGGTACTCAGACTCCCTGCTCCTCAGACCATACTGCTGCCATCTCTACAGTACTCATAACTCACTGCTCAATAGTAGTCACTGCTTCTTCCTATATAGTACTCACAAATCCCTGCTCCCCTAACCCTACTACTGTCAGTTCTACAGTACACATAACTCGCTACTCAGCAGTACTCATTGCTGCTGTCTCCAAGGTACTCAAAACCCACTGCTCCTCAGACCTTACTGCTGTCATCTCTACAGTACTCACTGCTGCTGTCTCTATGGTACTCACAACTTCCTGATCCTCAGACCTTACCATTGTCATCTCTACAGTACCCATAACTCAGTGCTCAGCAGTACTCACAGCAGCTTTCTCTATGGTACTCCCAACTCCCTGCTCCTCTGACTTTAATACTGTCATCTCCATAGTACCTCTAACTCACTGCTCAGCAATGCTCATGGTGCTGTCTCTGTTGTACTCACATATTTCTGCTCCTCAGACCATACTGCTGTCATCTCTGCAGTACTCATAACTTGCTGCTCAGCAGTAGTCTCTACTTTCTCTATGGTACTCAAAAATCTCAGCTCCTCTAACCTTACTGCTGTCATCTCTACAGTACTCACTGCTGCTGTCTCTATGGTACTCACAACTTCTTGATCCTCAGAACTTACCGTTGTCATCTCTACAGTACCCATAGCTCAGTGCTCAACAGTACTCACTGTAGCTGTCTTTATGGTACTTACAACTCCCTGGTCTTCAGACTTTACTACTGTCATCTCCACAGAACTCGTAACTGACTACTCAGCTGTACTCATGGTGCTTTCTCTATGGTACTCACATTCCCTGCTCCTCAGACCTTACTGCTGTCATCTCTACAGTACTCATAACTCACTGCTCAGCAGTACTCACTGCTGCTGTATTGCTGTATCTGAAAGAGACACGTTAGTGACAGATTCCTTACCTTAGAATATCCCCAGGCGTCAGGCTGGATCCGGAAAGTTTTTGCGTAGCAGTACCCTTGCGCGTCGGTAGGCGGCGTCGTGCGGCTCCGCGTCCGTCGTCGGCGTCGTGATCGCCGGGATGACGTCGCGGGCAGTACTTAGACGCCGCCCCTGCGCGCTGACGTCAGTTCTTCTTTTTCCGCGCCAGCAAGCGCAGATCCGGGAAGAGCAGTGCCCTGGTCATTTTTTGAACATACTTTTTTTTTCTTCTTTTTTTTCATCTTTCAAGGTGTCGTAGGGATGCCCGGCTTCAAGCGATGCGGCGCCTGTGCGCGGATGATGTCCGTCACCGACCCGCATTGGGAGTGTCTCTTCTGCCTCGGCCGAGGCCACGACACGGAGTCTTGTACCGACTGCCAGGCCCTCAACCCGAAAGCTTTGCGAGAGCGGTCTCGAAAGCTCCTCGAGGCCCGGCATTCGGCTCCGCGGAAGCCCCGGTCGCGTGAGAGGTCCAGGGGTCGATCGCGGAGTCCACACCGGTCGTCGGCGTCGAAGTCTTCTTCGTCCGGTAAGTCCAAACACAAAAAGTCCAAAAAGCATCATCGCTCTAGGACTTCGCCTCGCCGGTCTCGCGACTCGGCTGAGGCCCCTCCCGGCACCGTCCCCGCCCCGCGGCCCCGGACATGCCTGTGGAGTCGCCCCCGCCATACCCGCCCTTCCCGGGTTCGGGGGCGGATCCGGCCAAAGTGCAGGAATTCCTGTCGGCCATGGCCCGCCTCTTCGGGCCTTCAGGCCCCTCCGGTGCGCCTTCGGGCCCCGCGGGCCCTGATGGGGTTGCTCCGGCGTCGCCGACGGCTCCGGCCCCGGCGTCGCCCGTGCCTCCAGCCTCGATCCCGGCTCCGGCTTCGGCCCCGGCCTCGATCCCGGCTCCACAACCCCCATCGACGCCGGTCGACCTAACGACACCTCCGCCGGCGCCGATGTCTCCGGTGCCGTTCTCGACGCCGCCCTGGGCTCCGGGCGGCGTCGTCCCCAGTTCCTTCCGGCTCCGGACATGGATCCGGACCGACGCCGCTCGACGCCGGTTCCGGCGCCGATGGGACCTTGGGTCCCAACTGTCCCTCCTCCTCCTTATTTTGAACCAGAGGAGGACCAGTTGGACTGGGAGGGGTCTGTTGACCCTCTGACACGACACTGTCAGTACGATGAGGACTGGACAGAGAGTCTAGGGAGGCCAGTGGTCTGGATACTTCCCTGACACTGGCATGCTGTCTCCTCCCGTGGCTACGGAGGAGGGAGCCAATTTTGGTACGGTGTTGCGTAGGGCAGCTGGGGCCTTACGTCTCCAACTCCCTACTTTGACGGTCAAGCCTAACATCTTGACAGAGGTGCTTCAGCCGGCAGCCTCCTCTGCGGAGACTGTGCTGCCGTTTAACGACGCCCTCACTGACGTTCTTTTGGGCGCCTGGTCCAAGCCCAACACAGGGGCTCCTGTGGATCGGAACGTGTCACGACGCCATCGCCCAGCTCCGGGCGACCCCTGTTTCTCTCTGTCCACCCCACTCCTGAGAGCTTGGTTGTCCAAGCCTCCGCTTCCCAAACCGCCTTCCCTACCGCTCCTCCGGATAGGGAATCCAAACGCCTGGATCAGTTTGGGAAGAAAGGTTTTTCTTCCTCCAGTGCTGGCTTGCGGTCCGTTAACACCGCTTGTCTTTTGGGCCGATATACCCACTCCCTGTGGGATTCGGTGGCGGATGTTTTGCCCCAGTGTCCTGAGGAGGTCCAGACACTGCTTTCCCGCGCCATTGCGGAAGGAAGGGATGCGGCTAAATACACAATACGTTGTGGCCTTTACACCGCCGACTCGCTGGGCAGGTCTATTGCAACGACGGTGGCGCTCAGACGCCACGCCTGGCTGAGAACCACTGGTTTTTCAGGGGATGTCCAGAATACTCTCATCGACATGCCCTTTGATGGAGTCGGTCTTTTGGGTCCAAAGCAGACCATGCGTTGGAGCGCTTTAAGGACTCACGGGCTACTGCCAAGTCCCTGGGCCTTTCTGCTACACGCCCTCCGCTGACTTCTGTTTTTCGCCCCTATCGTGGCCACGGTAGGGGCGCCCTTCACGTCAGCAGCCCAGCCACCGGCCCGCGCAGCAGGCGTCTTCGCGCGGCCGAGGACGTGGATTCCGCTGTGGCGGATCGGGCAACCAGCGTGCGGGTCAGGCCACCACCTCCAACCCGTCCGCGGCCTCCAAGCCCTCCTAGTCCCTCCTTTCAGGTGCACAGCACGCCAGTAGGGGACAGGGTCCGCCATCACCTTCCCCACTGGCGTACCATCACCTCGGACAGTTGGGTCTTGGACATTGTCCGAAGGGGCTACTCCCTCCCCTTCGAGTCCACCCCCCCAGCCATGCCACCTCAATTCCACCGCATGTCAGGGGATCACTTGGTACTTCTGCAGAAGGAAGTCACGGCCCTCTTGGCCAAGAGGGCCATCGAGCATGTTCCGGCCCCAGAAGTAGGGCGTGGTTGCTACTCCCACTACTTCCTGGTGCCCAAAAAGGACAAGGAGGACATGCGTCCTATCTTGGACCTCCGGAACGTCAATCGCTTCCTCCGGAAGGAGAAGTTCAAGATGCTCACCCTAGCTCAGGTCTTGACTGCCCTCGACCCTGGAGACTGGTTGGTAGCGTTGGACTTGCAGGACGCATATTTCCACATCCCCGTCCTGCCGGCCCACCGGCGTTACCTTCGGTTCACGGTAGGCCCCGAGCATTTTCAGTTCACCGTGCTCCCCTTTGGCCTTACCAGTGCCCCTCGGGTGTTCACGAAAGTGATGGCGGTGGTCGCAGCTCATCTGCGCCGGGCAGGGGTTTCAGTCTTCCCCTACCTCGACGACTGGCTGCTGAAGGCGGGCTCGTCCCAGGCAGTCGTCTCCCACCTCCAGACTACGGCCGAACTCCTGCACTCGCTGGGGTTCTCCATCAATGTGCCGAAGTCGCATCTGGTTCCTTCTCCACAGCTCCTTTTCATCGGAGCAGTTCTGGACACGACGCAGTTTCGGGCTTATCCTCCCGAACGGCGAGTCCGGGATATTCAGGCTATGATTCCGATCTTTCAGCCTTTATCCTGGGTTTCGGTACGGATGACCCTGAGGCTGCTGGGCCTCATGGCCTCCTGCATCCTGCTGGTCAATCATGCCAGATGGCATATGCGGGCTCTGCAGTGGGACCTGAAGTTCCAGTGGGCGCAGCACCAGGGCAACCTGTCCGATCACGTCCAGATCTCGGAGGGGACTGCAAGACAGTTGCAGTGGTGGCTCTCGAACCGGCAATGGGTCATGGGCAGATCCCTCTCCCTTCCCCAGCCAGAGCACACAGTTGTGACGGACGCGTCCCTTCTGGGATGGGGCGGTCACATGGGAGAGGCGGAGATCAGAGGCCTCTGGTCTCCGGCGGAGTCCCGGCTCCATATCAACTTTCTGGAGCTCCGGGCGATCCGACTTGCACTCAAGGCATTCCTTCCCTCTGTCAAAGGGAAGGTAGTGCAGGTGTTCACAGACAACACCACCGCCATGTGGTACTGCAACAAACAAGGCGGGGTGGGGTCTTGGACCCTTTGTCAGGAGGCTCTGCGCCTCTGGACATGGCTGGAACATCAGGGCATGTTCCTGATGGTTCAACACCTGGCTGGTTCCCTGAACGCCAGGGCGGACGAATCTAAGCCGCAGGTGCATGATGGATCACGAATGGCGTCTTCACTCGGAAGTGGCGCAAGGACTCTTTCTACAATGGGGAGAGCCTTGGTTAGATCTATTCGCCACCGAAGAGAACGCGCAATGTCATCAGTTCTGCGCGTTGGAATTTCCAAGGCGGCACTCGCTCGGCGACGCTTTTCGTCACGAGTGGAGTTGCGGTCTGTTGTACGCCTTTCCGCCTATACCACTTCTACCCAGAGTGTTGAAGAAGATTCGGCACGACCGGGCCCAAGTCATTCTTGTGGCTCCGGACTGGGCTCGAAGAGTTTGGTATCCCGAGCTACTCAATATGAGCGTAGATCCCCCGATCCGTCTGCCTCTTCGGGAGGATCTTCTGTCGCAGCAGCAGGGGACGGTCCTTCACCCGAACCTGTCCAGTCTACACCTGCTTGCGTGGAGATTGAGCGGCGGCAGTTGATTCCTTTCGACTTGCCTCCCGAAGTTTGTGATGTGATTCTGGCAGCCAGGCGTCCCTCCACTAAGGTGGTATACGCCTGCAGGTGGAACAAATTTGTGGCATGGTGCACAGCAAAGGCTGTGAATCCCCTCTCTGCCCCTCTTTCTGAGGTCCTTCTGTTCCTTCTTTCTCTGGCCCAACAGGGTTCTGCCCTAGGTACCATCAAGGGTTATCTTTGTGCTATCTCGGCCTTCCTCAGGCTTCCTGATCAGCCCTCCCTTTTCAAGTCCCCTGTTGTTAACAGGTTCTTAAAAGGCATTACTCACCTCTTCCCTCCTGTTCCGTTTGTGATGCCTCAGTGGGACTTGAACTTGGTTCTTACCTTTTAATGTGCGCTCCCTTTGAGCCTCTACATAACTGTCCTCTTCGTCTTCTGACTCTAAAGACAGCCTTTCTGGTGGCCATCACCTCCGCTCGGCGGGTGAGTGAGCTCCAGGCTCTATCTTGCAAACCTCCCTTTCTGTCTGTTCATCTGGACAAGGTTGTTCTTCGGACGCGTCCGTCCTTCTTGCCAAAGGTGGTTACTGCTTTCCATATTGGGCAGACCATCACTTTGCCCACCTTCTTTCCGCCTCCGCATCCTTCCAGAGAGGAAGAGAGGCTCCACCGTCTGGACCCAAAACGTGCGCTCTCCTTCTATATTGACCGCACAAAACACTTCCGGGTGGATGACCAGCTCTTTGTTGGCTACGTGGGCGCCAAAAAGGTCGGGCGGTGCACAAGAGGACCATCTCCCGCTGGGTTACCTTGTGCATCAAGACCTGCTATTCTTTGGCTAAGAAGGAGCCTCCTGTTGGGCTGCGGGCCCATTCCACCAGGGCAACGGCTGCTACCACGGCTTTGGGCCGCGGTGTTCCGCTGCCGGTTATCTGTCAAGCAGCTACGTGGGCCTCGCTGCACACGTTTACAAAGCATTACTGCCTTGACAGTCAGGTCCGGAGGGACGGCTTCTTGGCCGTTCTGTCCTCCAGGACTTCCTTGTCTGATCTTTGTTCGCAGACCCACCACCGGGGTTGGTATTGCTGGGGTATCTATTCTAAGGTAAGGAATCTGTCACTAACGTGTCTCTTTCAGATGCACAAGTTACTAACTTGTGTAACGATATATCTGTAAGAGACAGTAGTTAGTGACAGATTCCTACCGCCCACCCATCCTCCCCGTTCTGCGAACTGATTTCTAGGGTTAAGGACATCCCTTTCAGGGCCCTAGTATTTTTCAGACACCTATGTCAGCTTCTTGCATGGCTCTGCGTTCCTGGCGCGGAAAGTCGTGTACAGAACTGACGTCAGCGCGCAGGGGCGGCGTCTAAGTACTGCCCGCGACGTCATCCCGGCGATCACGACGCCGACGACGGACGCGGAGCCGCACGACGCCGCCTACCGACGCGCAAGGGTACTGCTACGCAAAAACTTTCCGGATCCAGCCTGACGCCTGGGGATATTCTAAGGTAAGGAATCTGTCACTAACTACTGTCTCTTACAGATATATCGTTACACAAGTTAGTAACTTGTGCCTCTATGGTACTCAGAACTTTCTGCTCCGCATACCATACTGCTGTCATCTCTATAGTACCCGTAACTCACTGCTCAGCAGTACTCACTGCTGTTCTTGGTATTCGTACAAAATATTGATTTATAAATATTGAGTTTTAAATATCACGTCTCATAAATATCGTCATGCAAAAATATCCTTGACAAAAATATCTTTTTTTTAAGGTAGATAATATTGTTTTCAAGAATATCATTGTGGTTGATATAGTTATCAATAATATAGTTGTAAAAAATTGTTTTTTAAATGATATTTTAATTGGGTATGTTTTTTATTGTTTGTATAGTTGGTTTTTAATGTTTTTATATAAAGTTTGCAATTTTAAGTTATTTGTAATATTTTCTTGAAGTTTTTAATAGTAATTTATAGTGTCGTAGTGGGTTTTGAGGTTTACAGGGGAATAAGGTGGAAAGTTAATTAAGTATAATTAATTAATATTTACATTTTAGTTAATCATTTCTCTGATAACTAATTTTTATATTGTGTAATTATGTTTTAAAGTTATATTTTTGATTTGAGTTGTTGGATTTGTAGGGGTATAGGGTGGGACGTTAATCAAGCAATAATTAATAACTAATTATTAATGTATTAAATATTTAATTGACAAATAAGTATGTCAATTGTGAAATAATTGAAATTTTTTAAGTTATATTTTAAGTACAGGTTGTTGGGTTTTCTAGGAGTATAGGTTGAGAAGTTCATTAAATATTTTAATTAAAATATTTAATTTATTAATAATTATGTAAATTGTTTAATAAATATATTATGTTATATATTAGATGTGTGTTGTGTTATTAGGGGGTTAGGGTGGGAAGATATTTAAGTCACAATTAATTAACAATTAATTACTCATTAATTATTAATTGTATTTATTACTTACTTTGTTAATTGTGTTATTTTTTATTTAATTTATATTTTAAATGTGGACTACTAGGTATGTGGGAGTATAGTGTGCGAATATAATTGACTAATCTATAGCATTTTTATTTGATATTAATTATTCAAAACTATAATTAATGATATATATAATGTTTTTGTTAGGAATTTTATATTTTTCTTCAATTATTAAATGTATTAAAATATGGTATGTGTTTGAAGTGAAGTATGTTCCTTACTGCTCCACAGACTTGCATGGGAATAGTACATTTTACCCTCCTGAGTCCAACGCTTTCCCTGATGTTGCACAGACTGGAATGGGAATAGTATATTTATTATTCCTAGAATTTTATAGTTTTGTTAACATTGTTTAAATATATATTATGATCTTTTTTTTTTGTATTCAATTTTATATTTTGGATATATAGATTTTCTTCTATTGTTTACTTTATCTGATATAGACTTCTAGCTGCAGATTCCTTACCTTTGAATTTCCTAGGCGTCATGCCGGATCCTGAAACATTTGTTGAGCAATAACGCTTGTTGAGCAATAACGCTTGTCCGCGCCATCGGGTGGCTCCTTTCGGCTCCGCGTGACGTCGTCGATAGCGTCGGTTATGATGTCGTGGTACCTATATAGGCGCCACCCAGATGCGCGGATGTCAGTTCTTTTCTTTCCGCGCCAGTTAAGCACCGATCCGGGAAAAGCTACCCCTCTGTCACTTTTTGACAGGTTTTTTCTCGACTTTTTGTCGAATTCGAAATCTTTTATCCTTTGTGTGCGAGGATGTCTTAGAGGAAGACAGGGTTCAATCCATGCAGTGCCTATCACTGCATGATGTCGGTTACCGACCCCCACCTCGTCTGCTTCTGGTGTCTCGAGCACGACCATGATTCGAAGTCGTGCTCGGACTACCGGGCCATTGCTCCGAAGGCCTTGCGAGAGCGGGCAATGAAGCTCCTTGCAGCCCGGCAGTTGACTCTGTCCAGCGAGACTGTGCGGTGATTCCGGTTCCGATCTAAGAAGCAGATCGATTTTCACAAGAGTGGCCTTAAGACCCCACGCCTGGCTTAGGACAACTAGCTTCTCAGGCGATATCCAGGCCAATCTGATGGACATGCCCTTTGATGGAACCCGTCTGTTTGGGCAAAAGGCAGATTCTGCCCTGATGAGGTTCAGGGACTCTCGAGCTACGGCGAGATCCCTGGGCCTCTCCTTCACTCCTTGTGGCCAGTCTATCTTTGGCCCCATTGGTGGCAACGGAAGGGGTTTCCAGCAACATCAGCCGTTTCCCAGTCACCTTCCTGCATAGGCTTCCCAAGCCTTGTGGGGATGTGGACACGGTTCGTTCTGACCTAGGAATGGAAGTCAGAAGTCATCGGCCACCCTGACCCCAGCAGCCACAGCCTCCAAGCACTCCTAGTCTGAGTCTGCAAGACCACACCACTCCAGTTGGCCGAAAAATCCGTAATCATCTACCCCCTGGAGATCCATAACATCGCACAAGTGGGTCCTGCAAGTCATTCAGGAGGGCTATTCTCTGCCTTTCCTTTCTTTTCCTTCTCCCATTCTGCCAAATCAGGAACGACTGACGGAGGATTATCTGAAATTGCTCCAGGAGGAAGTTGCAGCTCTCTTGGCTAAGGGAGTGATAGAAAGGGTCCCGGTTTCAGAAGTAGGCGGTGGCTGTTATTCCCGCTACTTTCTGATTCCAAAGAAGAACAAAGGGTTGCGGCCCATTTTAGATCTTTGGACCGTCAATCTCTTCCTCAAGAAAGATAAGTTCAAGATGCTCACCTTAGCTCAGGTCTTGTCTGCCCTAGACGAAGAATACTGGATGGTAGCATTGGACCAACAGGATGTGTATTTTCACATCCCCATCCTGCCGGGCCACAGAAGTTACCTGCTGTTCAAGGTAGGCCTAGAGCACTTTCAGTTTACCGTGCTCCCCTTCGGCCTTACCAGTGGCCGTCGGGTGTTCTCCAAGGTGATGGCTGTGGTCGCAGTTCATCTGTGCAGTTTAGGGGTGTCAGTCTTCCCCTACCTCGACGACTGGCTGTAGAAGGCGTCCTTGCCCCAGGCTGTCATCTCCCACCTTCAGACTAAGTCGACCTCCTGTATTCGCTGGGGTTCTCTATAGATGTGCCAAAATCCCACCTGACTCCTCTCAGACATTCCCTCTCATTGGAGATGTTCTGGACACAGTGCAGTTTCGGGCTTATCCTCCCAAATAGCGAGTCCAGGATATTCAGGTTATGATTCCGATGTTTCAGCCTCTATCCTGGATTTCGGTGAGACTGACTTTGAGGCTGTTGGGTCTCATGGCCTCCTGCATCCTGGTGGTAAAGCATGTCAGGTGGTGTATGTGGGCTCTGCAATGGGACTTGAAGTTCCAGTGGGTCCAGCATCGAGGAAATCTCACCGACATGGTCTAGATCTCTGAAGGAACTGCGAGAGATCTGCAGTGGTGGTTGACGAACCGCGATTGGGTCAACGGCAGACCCCTCGCCCTTCCCCAACCAGATCTCATAGTCATGACGGATGCGTCACTTCTGGGATAGGGCGAGTCATCTGGGAGAAGTGGAGATCAGGGCACGATGGTCTCCGGCGGGGTTGGGGCTCCACATAAATTTGTTGGCGCTTCGAGTGATTCGTTTGGCATTGAAAGCATTCCTTCCCTCTGTCAAGGGGAAGGTAGTACGGGTGTTCACGGACAACGGCACCGCCATGTGGTACTGCAACTAGCAGGGTGGGGTTGTGGACCCTTTGTTGAGCGGCCTTTTGGAACAGCAGGGCATAACCCTGGTGGATCAACACTTGGCGGGTTCCCTGAACGCCAGGGCAGATGAACTCAGCCGTCGATGCCTTGCGGATCACGAATGGCGTCTCCAGTCAGAGGTGGCACAAGGTCTCTTTCAGCAGTGGGGAGATACTTGGTTAGATCTGTTCGCCACTGAAGAGAACGCGCAGTGTCAGTAATACTGCTCGCTGGAGTTTCCAAGGTGGCTATCGCTCGGCGATGCTTTTCACCACAAGTGGAGCTCAGGCTTGCTTTACGCCTATTCCACACATACCACTCCTGCCCAGGTTTCTGAAGAATATCAGGAGTGACCGGGCCCAAGTCATCCTTGTGGCTGCGGACTGGGCATGGAGAGTTTTGTATCAAGAGCTTCTGAAGATGAGTATCGATCCTCCGATCAGGCAGCCCCTTCGGGCGGATCTTCTGCCGCAGCAGCAGGGGAGGGTTCTCCACCTGAACCTGTCAACTCTACGCCTCCAAGCGTGGGGATTGAGCAGCAGCAGTTGATAGCTTTTGACTGACAGGCGGCCCTCCACTAAGACAGTATACGCCTGCCGTTGACAGACATCTGTATTATACTGTACAGAAAAGTGTATTGACCCTCTTTCTGCTTCTCTTTCCCCTGTCCTTCTATTCATTCTAACCAGGCCTCTCCCTTCAAGTCTCCTATTGTAAATAGGTTTTTAAAGGGGATGGCACACTTGTTTCTGCCCACGTCCTTTGTTATGCTGCAGTGGGACCTTAATTTGATCCTCACTTATCTTATGTGTGCTCCCTTCGAGCCTTTATACAAATGTCCCCTCTGGCTGCTTACCATCAAGACAGCCTTTTTAGTGACCAATCTGGGTCAATCCATCACGTTGCCCACCTTCTTTGCTCCCCCGCATCCCTCTAAGGCGGAGGAGCGTCACCACCGACTGGACCCAAAAAGACTGTTGTCATTCTCCCTTGACCACACAAAAGAGTTCCGGGTGGACGACCAGCTCTTTGTGGGGTACATGGGAGCTGGGAAGGGAAGGGGCAATGCAGCGCAGAAAAGAACCATCTCTCGCTGGGTCGTTCTTTGCATTAAGACCTGGTGAAGATGCAGCCCCTTAAGGGATTAAGGGCCCATTCCACCAGGGGAAAGGCTGCTAGTACGGTCTTGGCTCTGGGTGTCCCAGTCCTGGACATCTGTCAGGCAGCAACGTGGGCATCTTTGCACACATTTGCCAAACACTACTGACTGGACACTCTGGTCCACAGGGACGGGCATTTTGCCCGTTCGGGCCTGCAGGACTTCCTAGTTTGAGGTATTGGTCCGCACACACCGCCAGGATGGCATGGCTTGGGTATCAAATTCAAAGGTAAGAAATCTGCAGCTAGAAGTCTCTATCAGAAGAACAAGTTACTTACCTTCGGTAATGCATTATCTGGTAGAGACTCTATCTAGCTGCAGATTCCTTACAGCCCCGCCCATGCCTCCTGCTTTGCGGACTAATATTGTAGGGCAAGGGTTACTCCCCTTTTCAGGGCCCTAGGTTTGCACATGACTATGTCAGTTACTTCGTGGCTCTGCGCTTCGGGCATGTAAAAAACGAAAAGTACCGACGTCCGCATGCCTGGGTGGCGCCTATATAGGTACGGCGATGTAAAAAACCAACGCCGCTGATATCACTCGGAGTCGAATTGAGTCATCCGACAGCGTGCGCAAGTGGTATTGTTCTGCGCAAGTTCCCGGATCCACCCTGACGCCTGGGAGATTCAAAGGTAAGGAATCTGCAGCTAGATAGAGTCTCTACCAGATAATGCGTTACCGATGGTAAGTAACTTGTTTTTTATGTATAATTAAATCAGCATTTTTATTAGTTTTACATTATATTGGCCTTGGTTGCCGTGCCTGACATCATCCGGTGCTCGCTGGATGTCGACATGCCAGCCATGCTCGTGCTCTTAGACCTATCCACAACCATGTTAAGTTACTTCTAAGACTAGAAGAGATTGGGATTGCTGAGCCTGCACTTGCCTGGTTCCAGGACTTCATGAAAGACAGAGTGCAGGGTGTCTCGCCGGGAACTTTCAAATCCAGGCCCAGGTTGGTCGATAAAGGGGTACCTCAGGGTTCATATTTGAGCCTTCACTATTTAACAATTATGTGGCACCCCCGGCCAAAGTCATCAAAGCATACAGGTTTGATATCCTGTCGTAAGCGGACGACACACGGTTGGTCATTTCCTTTGATGAGGTTATTGATAAAGTGAAGAACCGCTTTTTGGCTGGAATGAAAGCTATTGCAGGATGGATGTTGGATACATTTCTTCAGTTGAATCCAGAGAAAACAGAGATTATTCTGTTTGGGCAAGCCCACAATCTGTGGACTCTGGCTTGGTGGCCGTTGGAGTTAGGCAAGGCTCCCACCCCAAGTAAGGTAGTACATAACCTTGGAGTTGGGTAGCCCAAAAACTTAGTATGAAAGAACCAGTTGTATCCGCTACAGGCACCTGTTTTTTCATGCTATGTGTACTGAAGAAAGCTCTGCCGTTCCTCCCTTTGACAGCCAGAAAGACCTTGGTACAGGCTCTTGTGGTGAGTCGACTGGGGTATGGGAACGCATTATTCGCTTCTGCCAATGAGTCACTACTGTCTAAATTACAGGTGGTGGAAAACATGGCTGCACGGCCGATTTGAAATCGGCCTCCTACAACGGCCTCCTCTCCCCTTCTAGGATCTTTACACTTGCTACCAGTAATGGAAAGATAAGCAGGGGAAAGGTCCTAAGTACCTTTGTCAGAGGTTAAGCGCTATCATCCCACTAGGAAATTGTGTTCCAGTGATAAGGAGTTACTGTCGGTCCCATGCTTACGATGAACTAGATGTGGTGGAAGAGCCTTCTCTTACTTGGCACCCGCACTCTGGAACAAATTGCCATTTTCTGTTCGAACCTGCCCTGATTACAGCAAATTTAGAAAATTATTGAAAATGGCAGTGTTCTAAAACATCGCTTGGCTACTTCAGTTTCACTGTGAACGGAGATACCCCGGTTGGGGTGATTCGTGTGCATTATTAAATCAAATAATAATATGTGTGTACATAAACATACAAACATAAATATATATTTGCTTTTTTAATATAAGTATATATTTATATATATATATTTGAATATTACTTAAACATATTTAATTTACATTATATTAATGTTACATGTTAAAATATTTCCTATTTTTAACTATATATATTCAATCAATCAATCACAGAATTTGTAGAGCGCACTACTTACCCGCGAGGGTCTCAAGGCGCTGGGGAGAGGGATGGGGGGATGCTGCTACTGGTCGAACAGCCAGGTCTTGAGTAGCCTCCTGAAGGTCAGCAGGTCTTGGGTCTTTCGTAGGCTTAGTGGAAGGGTGTTCCAGGTCTTGGCGGCGAGGTGTGAGAAGGATCTGCCGCCGGTGGTTGTTCTTCGAATGCGGGGACGGTGGCGAGGGAGAGGTCGGCGGAGCGGAGCTGGCGGTTGGGGACGTAGAAGAAGAGTCGTCTGTTGAGGTAGGCTGGGCCAGTTTTGTGGAGTGCCTTGTGTGCGTGGGTGAGGAGTTTGAAGGTGATCCTCCTGTCGACGGGGAGCCAGTGCAGGTTCCTCAAGTGGGGGTGATGTGGCTGTGGCGTGGTACGTCGAGGATTAGTCGTGCGGAGGCGTTTTGTATGCGTTGTAGTCGCTTGATGAGCTTGGCCGGGGCTCCGCGTAGAGGGCGTTCCCATAGTCTAGTCTGCTACTGACGAGGGCCTGGGTGACTGTTCTTCTTGTGTCTGTCGGGATCCACCTGTAGATCTTGCGAAGCATGCGGAGGGTGTTGAAGCAGGAGGAGGAGACTGCGTTGACTTGCTTGGTCATGGAGAGCGTTGAGTCGAGGATGACTCCCAGGTTGCGTGCGTGGTCGGTGGGTGTCGGGGCTGCTCCCAGCGTCGTTGGCCACCAGGAGTCGTCCCAGGCTGAGGGGTTGGAGCCGAGGATGAGGACTTCCGTTTTGTCCGTGTTCAGCTTTAGTCGGCTGATCTTCATCCAATCGGCGACGGCCTTCATTCCGTCATGGAGTTTGGCTTTGGCGGCGAGGGGGTCCTTGGTGAGGGAGAGGATCAGTTGAGTGTCGTCGGCGTAGAGATAATGTTGAGGTTGTGTTGTCTGGCGATGCGTGCGAGCGGGGCCATGTAGATGTTGAACAGTGTTGGGCTGAGGGACGATCCCTGGGGTACGCCGCAGATGATCTCGGAGGCTTCGGATCGGAAAGGTGGGAGGCGGACTCTCTGGGTTCTGCCGTATTAAAAAACATATTTTTGTATATATTTATTTGATATGTAAAACAATTTTTTTCGGTATTATTGTACTTACCTTTATAAGTATAGGGAGACAATATTTTTGACATCGATATTTAGGACTCGATATTTCTGTAGGTCGATATTTGTGGTTTCGATATTATTGTCATAGAATCCTGTTCTTTCTTCTGTACTCCTGACTCTGCTTATCAGACCTTACCTCTGTTGTCTATATAGTAATATTAATTCACTACTCGGCAGTACTCACTGCTGCTCTTTCACAAAAGAGGGCGACTGTCAGGAAACTGAAGATGGTGTTAGGAGGCGCGTCATTGTGCATCCTCTTGGTTCCTCGGAGCCACCTAAGGATGCAACGAAACTGAGTTAAATGGTCAGTGGTACCAAATAGGAGACGATTGGGATAAAAAACATATCTGCAACAAAATTGAGAAAGGCTCGCTCACTTGGTGATGCAAGAAGATTTGGTTAAAGGGTAAATCATTGGCTTGCACGAAGCCTAAACTAATGCTAACAATGGATGCTTTGAGAATAGGTTGGGGGGCGTGTTTCAGTGGAATGCATGTCAGCGGAATATGGCCTCTCTTTGAACTTAAACTTCACATAACGTTTTAGAACTCAGGGCGCTGAGATTGACCCTCAAGGCACTGGCGTAGCAAGGGGGGGGCGGAGGGGGCGGTACGCCCCGGGCGGCACGAGATTTCGGGGCGGCAGGTAAATTTATCGCCAGCACCCCCCCCCCCGCTCTTAGGCGCTCGGCGGCGGCAAAAGGCAGGGACCGCCACGGGCGGCAGAGTGCCTAGCTACGCCACTGCCTCAAGGTCTTTCCTCTTGATGAAAAGGACTGTGAAGTGTTAATTCGAACAGACTATACAACAACTATGTACTACATCTGCAAACAAGACCAAAGGCAAACTCTCCTGTTTCATGAAGCTCGGAGTCTCTGGTTCAGTCCTGGTTCAGAGCGACAGCATAGGGATCATGTACCAGGATGCTATAATGTCTGTGCATATTCTCTCAGTCATCAAATTACAGAGACTCATGAGTGGGAGTCTGAAAACAGGTAGTTGAATCTCCTCTTACATCGATTATGAACACTGGATTGGGACATGGTCACAACACATCAGAATCACTAATGTTGCTTATTCACAAGCAGAAGGCCCTGTACGGGATCCAAAGGAATGGAAGGGGAAATCCATTTTTGCATTTCCTCTGATCCCTCTGGTTCTGAGGGATCTTTGCAAGATAAAGAGAGACCCGTGCAAGCTGCTTGAGATTGGTCGAGCATAGTAGAGACAGGACTGGCTGTCAGTCCACACTCCTCGTATGCCCCAATTCTGTACCATCAACTTCACTTCCAGCCCCTAGGTTCCTCAATACTTGGGATTTGGTGCCTTAGATATTCCTGAGGACTGCTGTAAATATAGTATTGTAAGATGCAAGAAATAGGATTATTGTTTGGGCAACAGCGAATCCTATGGCTCTTTTGTCTTCATTAGACCCTTTTCACGCCTCCGATGCTGAAGCGAAGCACTGTCTGCTCCATTCTGTTTGGAGACGTTGAGACATCAATTTTGGATCATGACCATGGCTGAACCTTCACACTCAAGATCACTTTTCAAACCACATAAGGTGTGTGGAGCAAGGAAGATCTTCACTGAAGACCCACAGAGAAAATGTATATTGTGTCTTTAGAAGTCTGGGCACATTCCCCGCAACTGTCCCATCTGTGGGACATTCAGCCCGAATCCCCCAATCGGCACAGGGGGTTGTATGCTGAGACTGCTAAAGGCTGAGTCTCAGGGAAGTTCAGGGAAGAACCTTTGAAGGTGAGAAAGTGCAAATTGGAGCTTGCCAGCGCCAAAGATTGTGTCACAGGAGCTTCCCAGAGGTGACGCTATCAGTTGTGGCACTGGGTCCCAGAGATGAGTGGCTCAGCTCTGTCGGCACAGGCCACTTCTCTACCCAATCTGGGACTATACTGCATCTGTTTTCCTTGTTGGTAATCCGGGATTATCCATCAGATACTTGTGGGATTGTTGGGGCACCAGGGCAGGTCCTAAAATTCAGGTAATCATGATCACTGAACAGCCCCGCCCACATGCAGGATCCTGTAGCACTACTTCAAAAATATATGTAGGTATTTCATCTTCCCCTTTCTTTGAGAAGGCCATAACTTTTTATGTGACATAAAAAAAATTATCAGCAAGTAAAAAATAAGATATCTTGACCACTGTCATTAATTTACTTTAGAAAGCAAAAATGCACGTAAAATACCAGAATGTCACTTAAAAAATATAGTGACTTGACAAAAACTTCTTTCATAAGCCTTTTTTTAACAAAATGAAGGGAAATGAATCAGTACAATGTAGCCATATAGGCTGCAGCTAAGCTAGGTTGAAGGCTCACACTTTGCCTTTCAGGCTTCAAGGCCTCCAATCTCCCGTCATGTCCCTTGTGTGGCAGTAACCTCAGTTCTGTTTTTCCGGCTTCTAGTGACTGAATTCTGGAGCACTGAGCTCAGCCTTCAGGCTTTTTGTCTTGAAAACATTCCAAACCTTCTTTAAACTTGTTTCACTCTAAATCCCTGAGGATGTAGAGTATTCTTCTGTCATTTACTGTCAGAATTGTTTTCTACTTTTATACAAAATACTTTGTTAGAAAATGTTTCTCTTTTTCCTAACTGTCCTGCTTGTGACAGGAAGATGGTTAAATCGAAATACCATTATCTGTGTATTTTCTCTCTACCGGGTTCTTACATCCCAGATACATGTAAACAGGACCTTCTGGTCTTTTTGGAAGGATTCTGAGAACATTCACCTTCTTGGGCATGAAAAGAGACGAAGACACTAATAATCCTCTTCTTGCATAACCGGAAGGTCAGAGGAGGGAGAAGAGGTTGCTCCCTCTAGCAGAGCTCCCAGTTCAGTGTCTGAGGACACCCAGAGAGGGTGATCCAAGAGAAGACACCCAAAGGAGAAGCTCACTAAATGCCAAGAAGACATAACGTCTTAGAAGAGGTGAGGTTTGAAGTTGAGACAGCAGTCGATGTAAAAGTTCATGCAATCTTCTGCCCCAGAAAACTGTGGAATAAAAGACCAGAAGCTAAACCCAATATCAGGCTTCGCCTACTCACCATCTAGTCTTCTGTCTTCAGTAATGATTCCATCAATACTGGCTCCACCTAGAGCTCTAAGGCCAGGACCTGTGGGACCGCAACCGATGCCAGCTAATGCGGCTGTGCCTCCGACGCTTTCCAGGTCACCATCACGCCATTCTGGACCTTGCGACCACCTCTGTCATTTTTGATTCGCTTCATCAAAAATCTGCCATTAGACCTCTAATTCCACTAGTTCTAGGACTTATATGACCAGTATTGGAACTGTTCCTCACTTCAGCCTCTGTGAAAGTTTCTCCGTCGAGGCTTCAGAAAAAGTATAGACCGCCAGAACAGGATGTCCTGTTCCTCCGATTCCGATGGATCCTGCCTCTGACTGTGTCATCGTTTGAGCGGCCTAAAAGTATAATTTTGTTGCCACATTGTCTACTATCCCTCCATATAAAGAGAGCAAAAAGCAAGACTCAAAGGGAAGAAAATGTGTGGCACATCTGCAACTACGATGGAAATCATGCAACAGCCTTGCTAGGCAGATGTGATAGGTCTCTCTGGTGTGCCTGTCTATCCCAGCTGCACCGTTTGAGAGCAGGCACGTGTCCTATAACCCAGCCTTTGAGTGCCCCTGTCTATCCCAGCTGCACCGTTTGAGAGCAGGCACGTGTCCTATAACCCAGCCTTTGAGTGCCCCTGTTGATCCCAGCTGCACCGTTTGAGAGTAGGCATATGTACTAGACTCCCAGCCTTAAAGTGTGCCTGTCTGTCCCAGCTGCACCGTCTATGAGAGCAGGCATGTGTCCTATAACCCAGCCTTTGAGTGCGCCTGTCTGTCCCAGCTACGCCATCTATGAGGGCAGGCACGTGTCCTATAACCCAGCCTTTGAGTGTGCCTGTCTGTCCCAGCTGCACCGTCTATGAGAGCAGGCACGTGTCCTATAACCCAGCCTTTGAGTGTGCCTGTCTGTCCCAGCTGCACCATCTATGAGAGCAGGCACGTGTCTTAGAATCCCAGCCTTAGAGTGCGCCTGTCTGTCCCAGCTACGCCGTCTATGAGAGCAGGCACGTGTCCTATAACCCAGCCTTTGAGTGTGCCTGTCTGTCCCAGCTGCACCGTCTATGAGAGCAGGCACGTGTCTTAGACTCCCAGCCTTAGAGTGCGCCTGTCTGTCCCAGCTACGCCGTCTTTGAGAGCAGGCACGTGTCCTATAACCCAGCCTTTGAGTGTGCCTGTCTGTCCCAGCTGCACCGTCTATGATAGCAGGCACGTGTCCTATAACCCAGCCTTTGAGTGTGCCTGTCTGTCCCAGCTGCACCATCTATGAGAGCAGGCACGTGTCTTAGACTCCCAGCCTTAGAGTGCGCCTGTCTGTCCCAGCTACGCCGTCTATGAGAGCAGGCACGTGTCCTATAACCCAGCCTTTGAGTGTGCCTGTCTGTCCCAGCTGCACCGTCTATGAGAGCAGGCACGTGTCTTAGACTCCCAGCCTTAGAGTGCGCCTGTCTGTCCCAGCTACGCCTTCTATGAGAGCAGGCATGTGTCCTATAACCCAGACTTTGAGTGTGCCTGTCTGTCCCAGCTGCACCGTCTATGAGAGCAGGCACGTGTCTTAGACTCCCAGCCTTAGAGTGCGCCTGTCTGTCCCAGCTACGCCGTCTATGAGAGCAGGCACGTGTCCTATAAGCCAGCCTTTGAGTGTGCCTGTCTGTCCCAGCTGCACCGTCTATGAGAGCAGGCACGTGTCTTAGGTTCCCAGCCTTAGAGTGCGCCTGTCTGTCCCAGCTGCACCGTCTCTGAGAGCAGGCACGTGTCCTATAACCCAGCCTTTGAGTGTGCTTGTCTGTCCCAGCTGCACCGTCTATGAGAGCAGGCACGTGTGTAAACTCCCAGCCTTTGAGTGTGCCTGTCTGTCCCAGCTGCACCGTCTATGAGAGTAGGTACGTCTCTTAGACTCCCAGCTTTTGAGTGTGACTGTCTGTCCCAGCTGCACCGTCTATGAGAGCAGGCACGTGTCCTATAACCCAGCCTTTGAGTGTGCCTGTCTGTCCCAGCTGCACCGTCTATGAGAGCAGGCACGTGTCTTAGACTCCCAGCCTTAAAGTGCGCCTGTCTGTCCCAGCTACGCCGTCTATGAGAGCAGGCACGTGTGTAAACTCCCAGCCTTTGAGTGTGCCTGTCTGTCCCAGCTGCACCGTCTATGAGAGTAGGTACGTCTCTTAGACTCCCAGCCTTTGAGTGTGACTGTCTGTCCCAACTGCACCGTCTATGAGAGCAGGCACGTGTCTTAGACTCCCAGCCTTAGAGTGCGCCTGTCTGTCCCAGCTACGCCGTCTATGAGAGCAGGCACGTGTGTAAACTCCCAGCCTTTGAGTGTGCCTGTCTGTCCCAGCTGCACCGTCTATGAGAGTAGGTACGTCTTTTAGACTCCCAGCCTTTGAGTGTGACTGTCTGTCCCAGCTGCACCGTCTATGAGAGTAAGCACGTCTCTTAGACTCCCAGCACTTTGAGTTCGCCTTCTGTTTTTGATGTTCACTGTTGTATCAATATCTGTCTTTTATACACCATCCTGCATCAATTATTGCTGCCTATATCTTTTATCTTTAATGTAAGGATAGGCAACACATATTAGATGGGTGTTGCCATGGTTACTGTGCCTGTGCATGATTTCTACCCTTTCTTCCAGCTGTTAGACTGAATTTGGAAGTAAATGTATGGTTGATCCTGTTTTTTGTGACTGATTTTCAGATCCATGAGTTACCAAAAGCGCTGAAAGATGTAACACGAGCCATTCACCTGCAGCCAGATGCCCTCCAGCTCTATATCATACGGTATGTAAAGGGTTAAGTGGCAGTAGTTCGGTCTAATCTGCACACATGTCTGTTTGTCACGCCCTAACACGAATTTAAATTTGCTTTGGCAGGGAAACTACTGTTTGCCATGGGTGGGCTCCCCATGACACAGATAGTAAGCCGGCCAGGGAGATGCTGTCCCTGCGGCGTTTACAGGCTTGTGGAGGGCAGCTGCATGCCCCCTCCCCTGTTTTTAATATTTGACCCCAGGGAATTAGGTTCCTGGGGGACATTAATGCTCGGGAAGAGGGTTGGCATGCCTCACTCCCCTGTATTTAATGTTTGGCCCCAGAGGATGGGGTCCCCGGGGCCCATTAGTGGCTTGGAGATGGTGGCTGCATGACCCCTCCCTTGTATTCACTGTTTGGCCCCCAGGGATGGGGTCCCTGGAGTCCAATAGAGGCCCGGGTGGCACGTGCCCCTCCCCATAAAAGTTCATTTGGCTTCAGAGGATGGGGCGCAGGGAGGGGGGCTGTATGCCCCCTCCCCTGTATTTAATGTTTGACCCCGGGGAACGGGGTGTTCAAGGCCCAATAAAGGCACATAGAGGGGTGCGGCATGCCCCATCCCTTTAAATGTTCATTCGACTCCGGGAGATTGGGTCCTCAGGGCCCAGCAGAGTCTCGGGGAGAGGGCCCCACTCACGCCCCCTTCTCAGATATTTTTCTAAGACACCTGGGCCCTACCCACCCCAGATGTCTTAATATATTAATAGGAAGGAACGCTGGCCAGCGCTTTACATTTTTTTTTTTTTTTGCCCTGTGTGGGGGGAGCTATGGGGGGGAGTGCAGGATATTTTAAAAAACAATCTCAGGACATCCCCGAATCTTGTAATGACTGCCTGCTACAACTTTTCTCATGTTGCAGCAGCCCGTCAGAGCCCTCACTGTTGCGGGAGCCTGACTTGGCCCAAGGGAAACAAGCCCCCTAGGCCAATCAGACGGCTCTATTTATAAAAACTGGATTGGAGAGACTCTCGCGAGAGTGCCTCAAACCCTACCATCTAGATATATACATATTTTTTTAACTCTGAATGGATTTTCACTAAATCACAAACAGTACACCTTCTGGACCAAGCTCCACCTTCCTGACAAATGCGATGTAATTCCGTTCGGCAGTTTTTGAACTATCACTTTCCCAGAAAAGTCTAAAGAAAATGCATGGGGAAATTTGGTTTTGGGACTCCCATTTTCTCTCATACTCTGCTTGACCCATCACTCCAACACTTACCAGCCACTGGTGGTCGCCAGTAGGAAGTTATAGTTGAAACCTAGTTTTTATAGGTGAAGCGTTTTTTGTTTTGCTAATTACTTTGGCACTGTTGGATGAATCTTCACGTAAGTTTATAAACTAGTTTTCCTCTCACGTCAGCAGCTGTCTTCAAAGTTTTGGGGTGATTTGTCAAGCGGGGGATGAGAAAAAGGGGAGGGGTCCCAAAACGCTTTTTTCCCCAAACAATTTCCCATCGGGATTTTGAACACATTTACAGCCCGAGCCGCTGAACGATATTACACCAAATTTTTTCATTTTTAGGCCTTTAAATGTGTTTCATTTAATTTAATTTGATGATGCTTAAAACGGTAGCATGTGAACAGTTATAAGTGACTATATATTCACTTTATTGTGTGCGGTGTTAATTTACTGCATGGATGGTGACATTTCAAAATGACGCTCACAGTTACATCTGCTCCGTAGTCCCTTCTCTATTTTGTGTACTGATTCACTTTACTCAAAGTCTTTTTTCGCTACTCAGTCATTCGTGATTAAGACACTTGTGTCAGAACTGGTTGAGTGCGTTGTCTCAATAAACTTCACTGGATTCCACCACTTGCCGGGAGTCCGTGTGACTGGATCCTTTATAGTGGAGTTTGTTTGCGCTGATAATTCGGGGTCACACACCCAATCACGCGCCACATTCAGGGACAGAGAAATTTGTGGGATGTGATATAGTTGTTCATATATATGTGTGTGGGTATATATATATATATATATATGTATATATATACATACATACATACATACATATATCTATATATATTATCTACTGGCGGTCGCCAGTAGATCGTTATAGTTAGGACCTAGTTTCCGTAGGAAACTCATTTTTTGTTTTCCCAATAACTTTGGCGCCGGTTGACGAATCTTCGTGAAATTTTCAAAACTTATGGCCCGCTCCGGTCAGCTCCTATCCTGACAGTTTTGGGGTGATTCGCTAAGCGGGGGCCGAGAAAAAAGGGGGGTCCCAAAATGTGTTTTCTCCATGTTATTTCCCGTAGGAAACTTTAGACACGACTACAGCCCGAACTGCTGAACGGAATTACCCCAAATTTGGCAAAAAGGTAGCCCTTGTTTCAGAAAGAGACCTTTTTTTTTTTAAATGGAGTAAATCCATTCAGTAGTTGCTGAGAAATTCAAAAAATAGAGGTCGAAAAATCAATTTCCCATAGGAAACTTTAGACACAGTTGCAGCTGAAACTGCTGAACGGAATTACACCAAATTTGGCAAAAAGGTAGTGCTTGGCTCAGACAGCGACCTTTTTAAGAATGGTGTAAATCCGTTCAGTAGTTGCTGAGAAAATCAAAAAATAAAAGTTTCGATATTTAGAGGCACGGAGGATCCGCGCACCCTCCCGACTACGAGCTTTATTCTAATTGGCTGTCAACACTCCAAACCAGGAAGTGTTGGCAGCCATCTTGTGCCTCGGTAACCGAGGCACAAGAAAACAGAAAAACAAAAGGTGAAAAATAAGAAAAGGGGGCAGGGTAGAAACACCCTGATCCCCTAGGCCTGCTCAGGGGGTCCCACAGGGACCCCCAGGGCCAAAAAAAGCTTTTTTTTTTTTTTAAATCGGCCAAATTTGCGCTGGGTGCGCGAATCCGTCTGGAAAAATTTACAAAAAACGAAGCGCGGGCTCCGTGCTTCGTTGTATTGAAGCCCCCGGGTGGGCCAGGTCCCGGGGGCAGTGAAAAAAAAGTATGGGGGGGCCCCAATCCCCCCCACACTGCCCCGGGGACCGCCACCTCCCCGGGGCAAGTTTATTGAGTTGCGGGGGGCACGCAGCCACCCCGCAGCCCCGGGAACCCCCACCCCCGGGGCTTCTTTTTTAAGCTGTGAGGGGGCCTCCAAGGCCCCCCCAAGCCCCGGGGACCGCCACCCCCTGGGGCTTTTATTAATTATTTTGCGGGGCACACGGCCCCCCCGCTGCCCCGGGAATCGCCACCCCCCGGGGCTTTTAAAAAAAAATATATATACCTGTGTGGGGGGGCTCGAGCCCCCCGCATGCCCCGGGGACCACCACCTCTGTGGGGCTTTGCAATTGAAGGGAGGGGGGCCGCACGGCCCCCCTACTGGAGCCCGTGATGGCCCTGGGGACCGCCCCCCCCAGGACCGGCTCCTGCAGTGTCCTGGGGTGCCCACCCGCTGTACACTGCTGTTTGCTATGAGGTACCTAGTGGGCTAGTTGGACCCCAGGGACCCTCATGATTCAAGGGGACTTAATCTCCCAACTTAAAACGGCCACAGGGCGTGTTTGCACACATGTCACCTCAGGCCCCCCCTCCCTTCACCACTGTGCAAACGCGCCCCGTGGCGCGTTTTAAGAGGTAGTTTTAATCCCTCTGCCCTATTATGTACTAGGGCCTTACAGAGGAGGTCATGCTAATCACAGGGGTACCCCAACGCATAGTGTTCCCTAGTGTATGTAGGTGTTTTCACTGTATTCTAAGTGTCTTTTAGCATAGCACTGGCTCTAGGCCTGGTTAGTCAGAGTCAGTTACCACCAGTACCCGTCTGAAAAAGTTGTGGGCACAGGATGATTTTGCAACAAGGCCTCTTTCTGCTCCTCTGTTGGTTCTTTCTGCACATGTCTTGCTTCTTCCTGCACTTTTCTTTGTCTTTGTGGATTCTGTTGCTTCTTTCTGCATTTCTTTTGCTTCTTTCTGTGCGTTTTTTCTTCTTTCTTCACATGTCCTACCTCTGTAGGCATAGTTAGAAACTAGCATTTAAAAAACCTTTGAAATTCACTTTAAAAACCTTAGGTTTCAAGCACGTTATAGTTAGAAATTAGCATTTAAAAAACCATTAAATTCACTGAAAAAACAATAGGTTTCAGGCACGTTATAGTTAGAAATTAGCATTTAAAAAACCTTAGAAATTCACTGAAAAACCATAGGTTTCAGGGGCGTTATATTTAGTTGGACATTTCACTCGTACAAAACCAGTGAAATTCCCTCGTTATAGTTAGTTCAGCTAACTATAACTCGCGCCCCCGCAATGCACTGCTGATGACGTCACATATTACATCACTCATGACATGGACAGTGACATCACTGATGACATCACTGATGACATCTCAAATGACATCACTGATGACATCATCCATGTGATAATTTGATGCATCTTCTCACACCCTAATATAACCTTTGATACACCCACTCTAAATTACAGGCTGCCATTCTCAAAACCATAGACACTCCAACACCAATAACTACATACCCACTCACTGATTCTTAGGTTTACACACACATCCACTCACTCACCCGTACAGTCACTCATACTTATGGTCACTCAGTACAGGACTATCATATGCACTCATACACCTATGTAGACACTCACACACCGCCACTCATCCATAGAGGTACTCACACACCTAGTCAGTCATGCAAATAATTATTCACACTCCCCTTTACTCACCTATACAGTTATACACACACCAGCTCAATTAGTCATACAAATACTAGCACATTATTAAGTTCTTATACAATCACTGATACAAGCAAACACTCATCCATGCAGCCACTCTCACAATCACACACTCTCACTTATAGACATTTATATACTCTAACACACATATATACTGCCTTTTATATATGTAGTTACTTACACATGTACAAATGAGATATACATTCACTCACTAACACACCCATACACATTCTCACCCACCCATACAGTCCATCACAGATGCACACTTCAAACTATGCACCCAGTGAATCACCCACTCACACATCTATGCACAGAGTCACACACACCCCACCCACACAAACACTCAGGCACCCATACAGATACTCAGACAACCAATCAATAACTTATATAGACACTTATGTAGTTATTCACAAACCCATGCAGTCACTTACACACCAACAGACAGACGGATACAGAGATTCACACAGTTTAGTCACTAACCCATGCATTCAGTAACATATGTTTAACCACTCACTTATAGAGTCAGTCACGCACCTAGTAAAACATCCATTCAGACACTTATACACCCACTCATTCTTCAATACGCCTTTACCTATATATATTAAACATATTTAAACTTTACAGAAACACACAGTCACTGGATGATGTCATCAGTGATGTCATTTGAGATGTCATCAGTGATGTCACTGACCATGTCATGAGTGATGTAATATGTGACGTCATCAGCAGTGCATTGCGGGTGCGCGAGTTATAGTTAGCTGAACTAACTATAACGGGGGAATATATATATATATATATATATATATATATATAATGTATCCAGAAAAAGGGGGCCCCCAGGCGAAGTGCACTCTCACAGGTGGAAAGATTTTTATAGGCAAAATCAGCTCAGATCAATGCATTACTTGGTCTCCCAATCCCATACTGCATTAGAACTAATCATGTGCTCACTTGAGATTGATATGTAATCATGGGGATAAATTGGGAACAGAGTTGCAGTACCTCACTTGCTGCCTTTGAGAAAGGACGTTAGGTCCGAAACGCGTCATGGAACTGCCTTGTGGTGTGCATTGATCGGAGCTGGTTTTGCCAGTCAAAATCTTTCAACCTGTGAGAGTGCACTTCGCCTGGGGGCAGCCTTTTTCTGGATACATTTAATACAGCCGGCCCAGCGGTGAAGTTGCACCACCGTGAAAATAAGAGCTGGTCCGTGGTATGTTTATTCGAACAGCGATTATGGAACCAGGTTGTTATGGAATTTGAACTCTCTTTCACTTGATTGACACTGACAATAAGAAATGTATTCTGGCTGCAAACCCACGAGGGTATTACTTGGACTCCCAATCCCATACTGCATTGGAACTAATCATGTGCTCACTTGAGATTGATATGTAATCATGGGGATAAACTGGGAACAGAGTTGCAGTACCTCACGTGCCGCCTTTGAGAAAGGACGCTAGGTCTGAAACGTGTTGGGCATGGAGCTGCCTTGTGGTGTGCATTGATCGGGGCTGGTTTTGCCAATAAAAATCTTTCAACCTGTGAGAGTGCACTTCGCCTGGGGGCACCCTTTTTCTGGATACATATATGTATGTATAAAAACGAAAACATAGAAAGCTTATTGGAGGAAACAAAGTCAAGGACAACCAATGTTAAGGAAAGACAATTGGAATACAAAACAATCGAGAATTAAAGGACACATTTTAAAGGAAAGGTTATTTAAAGAAAAAATCCAAAATTACATTAAACTTGTGTGGAGTTTAGAGCTACTGTAGGTTATTGGGTTCAGGGACGGGTAATTTTTAGGGTGATGGAGGGTTTTTAGGGGTCAGGAATAATTGGAGATTGGAATAGAAAGGAGTTCTTAGGGTTTAGGGATGGGTGGAGTATAGGTGTGGTGAGGGGACCTTTAGGGTTCACGGATGAGTGGTGTTTAGGTGTGGGAGGTGTTTTTGGGTTTCAGGGATGGGTAGAGTGTAAGGGTGTTGAGGGGATTTAGGGTTCATGGATGAGGGAGTTTATCGCTGGTGAGGGTTTTTGAGGTTCAATTATGGTTAGTGGCTGGGGTGCTGAAGAGTTTTTAAGGTTCAGGAGGGGGTGGAGTTTAGGGTGGTGAGGGGTTTTAAGGATTCTGACATGGGTGGAATTTAGATGTAGAAAGGGGTTTTAGGGTTCAGGAATGGGTGGAGTTAGGGGTAGTGAGTGATTTTATGGCTCAGGGACGATGGTTTTTTGGGGTAGACAGGGCTTTTAGGCTTTAGGGATGAGTGTAGTTTAGATGTGGTGAGAGGTTTTAGGGGCATGGATTGATGGTGTTTCGGGATTATGAGGGGTCAGTTATGGTTGGTGCTAACGGGTGGTGAGTGCTCAGCAAATTAAAAGCATCCAAAGTAATTGTCTGAAAATGTAAAAGATATAAATATGAAATAATATCCCCTGAAGTAAAGAACTGAAATAAATATCTTTGACAAAACTGTTTTAGAAAGTAAGACCTGCAACCATTGCATTTACACTCAAAAAATAAGCATCAAAAGCCAATTCTATTATTTGGTTTCTTCGAAAAGGTAAAGGGCATTCATTCTGAAAATTTGCATTAAACAGTTTAGATGAAATGGTTTCTCAGTAATGGTATTCCATGGAATTGTTTTCTGTGAAATCACAGCCAACCATAAAACGCACTGGCGGTCGCCAGTAGGCAGTTATAGTTAGGATGTAGTTTCAACAGACAAAGCATTTTTTGTTTTGCTAATAACTTTGGCGCCGTTTGATAAATCTTCACAACATTTTCAAAATTAGTTTGCCTCTCACCTCAGCTGCTGTCTTGAAAGTTTTAGGGTGATTCATCAAGTGAGGGGCGAGAAAAAAAAAGGGAGGGGGGAGTTCCCAAAACACCTTTTCCCCATCCAGTTTCCCATAGGGAGTTGGAACACGTCTACAGCCCAAACCGCTGAACGGAATTACACCAAATTTGTCAGAAAGGTAGATCTTAGTCCAAAATGAGCCCTTATTATAATTTGGTGTAAATCCGTTCATTAGTTTAGGGTTCGTCGAACGGCACCAAAGTAATTAGCAAAACTAAAAGCACTTTTCCTATGGAATATAGGTCCAAACTATACCTACTGGTGACTATATATATATATATATATATATATATATATATATATATATATATATATATATATATATATATATATATATATATATATATATATATATATATTTATGCACAAAACATAAATACATACATACATATCCCTGCTGGAAAAATCAGAGATGAAGATAAGCTTTGGTTATGAGACCTTAACACATGTCTGAGAAAAAACATGTTTAAAATGTAGATTTATGGTTACCAAGTAGAACCTAAAAGCACTGAATTTCAACAATTATGGTTAGGTTCTTTACATATACAGTCTATATGGATGATATCTGTAGGAGGAACTCCTAGATCGTCTGTGTGGCTCAGCAGCATCTGTCCCACGTGCTCTGTGTCATTAGCAAGCTCTTAGCAGGTAGATGCATACAATGAGAGGTGGTTTACCTTTGTAGTTGTGGATTGTCGTCCATTTAAGACTCCTCCCCATGATAAATCCAGCGGGTGATGGTTGGCAACACCTGATGTTTTGAGGGGCCTCTATCCCTTTTCTTAATTTAGAGATCCAACACTATATTTCTTTGGTGATAACCTAGCCTCCTTCTTTGGACATATCTAATTTTAGAATCGTACTTCAAGAAAAATTGAGCAACAGTTTTAACTATTGTAGATCTCTTTCTGCATACATGTTCACTCTGTTATCGTTATTGTATCAGAAATGGCCTACCCCTGCAGCAACCCCCTCTGCGTACAGCCTTTGGCCAGACCCTAGCCCAGCTCTCCACATGCAGCACCGTGCTGCACATAGACCTGTGCGCTGAGCCCTCCTCATGAGCTGCACATTGACCTGTGCGCTGAGCCCTCCTCATGAGCTGCACATGGACCTGTGCGCTGAAAAGCCATTAACTGCACATGGACCTGTGCGCAGAGCCCTCCTCATGAGCCCAAGCCGTGAGCTGCACATAGACCTGTGCGCTGAGCCCTCCTCATGAGCCCAAGCCGTGAGCTGCACATGGACCTGTGCGCTGAGCCCTCCTCATGAGCCCAAGCCGTGAGCTGCACATGGACCTGTGCGCTGAGCGCTCCTCATGAGCCCAAGCCGTGAGCTGCACATGGACCTGTGCGCTGAGCCCTCCTCATGAGCCCAAGCCGTGAGCTGCACATGGACCTGTGCACTGAGCCCTCCTCATGAGCCCAAGCCGTGAGCTGCACATGGACCTGTGCGCTGAGCCCTCCTCATGAGCCCAAGCCGTGAGCTGCGCACGGCCTTTGCCCCCATCTTGGTCTTAATTTAACTTTTGTAATAATTTACAGTTTGTTGAACCTAGCTAAGGGTTTGTGAACTATAACACGGTCCTGGTTCCTTGTCGGACCCCCTCCCTCTGTGGAAAGTGGGATTCGCTGACCTGTTTCGGGGTCTGTGATTCGTGCTGGAGGTTCCAACAACTGACCGGGACCTCTCGCTGCAGGATCGTGGACCTGTGGTGAGGATTTACTGACCTCGGACGACAGGCTGACTCAGTCACCTAAGGTTTGCATTGCCAGGTTTCTTGTAGGTCTGTCCATGGAAAAAAGGTGAAAGGGCTGCGAAAAAAGAAGTGTTTTTCCATTTTACCTCTTGTAGGAAATGTGCTCACGCTTACAGCCCAAGCCTCGGATCAAATGTATGCCAAATGTGGCATGAAGGTAGGACTTAACTCAGAAAGTAGATTTTTTTTTTTTGTAAATCTGTTAATTGCATTTTTTGATACAAAGAACAGTTCACAAAAAGGAAATCACACAAATAAAATAGACTAACATGAGAACTAAAACAATCCCAATAAAGCAGGCAGGTGAGAAGCAGCAGAATGACAATAGGCAGGGTAATAATCCCATCATTATGTGTATTGGAGAGCGAATGGGCCAATGACACCGTTAAAGATACACTAGCGATGACCTCAGCATTCCGGGAGCTGGGCCTCTGCACCACCCCAAGTATGCACGTGAGACTATCACCCTCACATCCCTCAGTCACCCCGATCAAACGTGCCATTCAGCCGCACCATTCTGACAGTGCACTGGCAAGTCAGGTTTAAGCCACTTGGAGATGCTCTGTGGGGACAGCGGGAATGCTAGCCGCAGCGGGGATAGTATCAGAGCAAACGGACTCAGCAGACAACCGAGGGGACATGAGGGATAACGCCTCTGTGTCCCTTATTCTCTCTTGTCTATCCAAACGCGGGCAAGCCCTAGCATCGCATCCAAGGAGAGCAGCAAGGGAACTCTCTGCAGTCCCTGAGCTTCTCTCTCGCAGTCCACCCACTTAGTCAATACCCTGCTCCAGCCGCACAAATCAGGGCCAGAAGCAGATTTCCAACTCACCGTCAGCTGTCTCCTGGCAAGTAGTAGGGCCAAGTCCATAAATCAGTCTGTCCCTTTCTGAGCCGTGCAAACACAAGGAGATGATGGACGGAGCGCTGAAACTTTTCAGACACTCAGCCCCAGTCACAGATCTGGGTTGAATCCATCATCGTTCTTTCTGAGCCGTGCTATGAGCATGCAAGCCCAGTAGGCACAATTGCAGAGTGCACTCGAATTGCCTATCCGTGGTCTACTGTATTACCAGTATGACTGAAGCCCAACATGGTCAGGACCATACCATATAGAAGAACCCCGCTTCTGACGCCCGATAACGAGGTCAGTCTGACGACGCCCCGGGGAACATAGTGTGCAGTGTCCGGGGTGTGAGGTACACCCGATGCCGAGAGAAGAATTGAATAAGTTTGACCAGGCAGTGAGGACGGAGCATTATTTGGACTCGGCAGCTTGAATCAATCACTTCACTGACTTGTACTCCAGCTTTCGGCCCATTGTAGCTCCGAGTGAAGACAGAAGGCCTGATAATATCGAGGAAGACAGTGAGGTGATCGTTTTCTCACTGCAAGAGACCGACTATGCCATAGATTCTATCAAACCAGGGAAAGCACAGGGATTGGATAGACTCCCTGGCGATCTATTCAAACATGATAAAAAGTTATGGGTCTCCTATGTTAACCCTCTTAGCAATGAAATATCAGCAGGTGCCCCAATACCGGGAACGTGGAAAAGGGCTGAAATCGTCCCTATCCACAAAAAAGGCAGTAAACACAAACCCGAAAATGACTGCCAATTAGTCTGATAGACGTACTTCAGAAAATCTATGCCAGACAGCTATTGAATAGGCTTAACGACTGGATAGAGACCAACAACATATTGTTTTCATATCAGGTAGGTTTTACATCATGCACTAGCACAATAGCCCAAGTTTTCAGACTTTTGTGCACCATTTGGAAATGTGTCAAGATCAGGAAGGGCCATATCTATGTAGCATTCGTCGATCTGAGGGCAGCTTCTGACCTCGTACCCAGATGTCTTATATGGGATTCACTAGAAAAACTAAAAGCTCCCCCCAGCCTAGTAACACAGATAAAAAGGCTACACAATGGAAACTATGCTAGAGTCCGTTGGGGTATGAATGGGGAACTTACAAAGCCAATCCCGATAGAGAGAGGCGTGAGACAGGGTTGCATACTCGCTCCCACCCTGTTCTCACTCTATATCAACGACGTGGTAAATTACCTACAAGATCAAGCAAATGACCCCCCTAAACTGAATGGGAACTTGGTACCGGTGCTGCTCTTTGCAGACGATACCATCCTGATCTCACAGACTCTAAAGGGACTACAAAATATGATGAACGGTTTTAACGGATACTGCACCGAAAAAGGTTTAGAAATAAATGCCAGTAAAACCAGGTTTGGCCATCATAAACCCACCCACGGGCTTTAAAAATAACCTTGTGCTGAGTAACCAGAGAATAGAACATGCCACAAATTTTACCTATCTGGACATATTATTAGATTCCAAACTTGCTTGGAAACAGCAAGTCAACCACTCAGTACTACGGCTAGCCCAAGGGACAGGGGCAATCCTAAAGGAGTATGGATCATCCGCAAGCAAATCTGTGACACCAGCGCTCGAGCTATACAAATGCAAGGCCCAGGCAGCAGCACTGTATGGATCAGAGCTATGGGGTACCAGTGACATCAAACAACTGATAATTGGGAAAAATAAATTTGCAAGGAGACTATTGGGGCTACCCCTATCAACACCACTTGTCCCAATGTTTCATGATTTAGACATGAAGCGTATAGGGCATCTCGCAACTTTGCGACCATTGCTCTACTGGATACGATTGTGGATAACGCCAGAATTACTAGTTTACCAAGAAGGTGTGCGTGAATAACTGGCTATTGACACATGCCTTACCTTCCCATGGCTAAGATTTGTACGGAAATGGCTCATAGAGTTAGATCTTGAATCACATTGGACCAACCCGCACAGTTTAAAATCAAGCTGTAAAGACACACTGAAGGGAACCTATTGGCAATACACATTGAATGCACTTTACTGCAACCTGAGATCAGGGTTAGATTGGAATTAAAAATCGGCCCGGGCACGCTAAAAAAAAAAGTGGCTCACATTTGCATATTGCCTTTCGCAAAACACTGCTTCGGCGAAATCTTATTAAAAAAAGGGAGGGGGGGTCAAAAAATGCACAGATTAGTTTACACTGGTGAAATACACCTGAAAACAAGTGAGGCCACTTCTGCTCAGGCCCCCTGCCCCCGCTCAGTATGCACACATTATTTGGCCGGCCCAGCATGGGAAAGGGAGTGACACCTCTGCCCTTTGATAAAAGAGAGGTAATGGATGTCCATCTGCCTCCAGAAAGGCCACTCAGGCACCCACTGGGCCGCTGGCGGTATCCGAACAACGTAGAAACCACCCAAATCAGCCCCCCAGACTGCTCAAAAAAGCAGCCCACAGCTGGAACTGGACACCGGCCCCTCGGGCATTGCCGGAGTGCCCGCGTTATCAATCTAACCCTGCCTGAGATTAGGAAGGCTAACATCTCAATTCCTCACTATCAAGCCAAGTCCGAATCGCGAGGAGTTTCTTGACAATGTACAGCCGTACTTAGCAAGAATCCTATATCTAAAGCTATGGTACAACATATTACAGATCAAGAGCCATACTGCAAACTGGGAGGGTACTTTATGCACTATACGCACTTTAGGGCCTACAGAAAATATAGAAAGCACAGCACACATTTTGTTTTTCTGTCCGGCGTATGACAGGGCTAGGAGGAAATGGATCCGACCATTATGGATTCAGAAAGCACCACGAGGCACTTAGGGTACTGACCACATGTTATATTTGCCCTATTCAGATATTTGTTTATTGTGGGCCTAATAAGGGAAAAAGCTGTGTTAAAGCTGTGATGCGTTAAAGACCAAAATACTAATGATTGTGAAATATTCTTTGGATTGTATAAATAACCAGATACTTTTCCTCTTATTGTATGATAATAAGTCTAATGAATTTTAGAAAGAGAACTCACTAGGGTGGTAACAATGGAATCTCATGGTGATCAGTTTACACTGTTTTATATTGTTTTAAACTATTTTATTGGAAACATCTGACCCTTTTATTGAGACTATACAATATATAGTTGGATGTATTTTAGATTATTTCATGAATGATTGTATGACTATGAAATCTTTTATGGCATTTGGCCAAAATAAAGTATTTAAATGAATAAGCTTGAATCTGGAATTTTGAGATACCTTGGGGAGTAGACGTTATTATCGACTTCCAGGCAGAATCCGAGAGCGTTGAGCCCTGGCCCACCTCACACCACTGTTGTAGGGGCAGGAGGCCCTGTCGAGCTCCCCTTAAAAAAGCCATGTACAATAGAGTAATTGCTGCAGTCATTCCAGAAATAAGAAGATAATGGAGGCATTCATGTTTAATAGGTTCCTAGGAACCCATCTTCCACCAGTCACAAACCCAGCCCATCAAGGCGCAATGCAACAAGATATGCCCCGCCAATATGTCATAGGTCTCCCTGAGATCCTGGAAGGAAGCCAGTTCACCTCCAGTAAAAAGATCCCCTATGATCTTCACACCCGCATCGGGCCATGCCTCCAACTGACCCAGACTCCAGGAAGCGGCCAATATTGGGCCATCTGCAAGGGGAGCTTGAACAATTATGTAGTATTAGTGTAGGTTCTCTGTAAGGCCCTTGGCCACGCATACCACCCAGCATGAATAAAGACGTTCTCCCCTTGGGTCACCGAGGCTGGATTGGGGTGCATCGGGATACAAGTCGGGAGCGTTTTTGCAGGCATTGCTCACTCACAAGTGTTTGTCACGTCCCAATGTGCCTCGTTCCATCGAGAGACCCACTGCAGTTTGGCATTAAGATATAATGGGGTAACCCACAAAAGTCAATGGACCTGGGTACTAATTGATATAGAAAAACAATGGTCCTAGACTTATGTTAAATCTTAGTTGTCTGAAGCAATCATAGACAGCATAGGGTACATATACAGTTTAATTCAATAATGTACCGTTAACTTATTTAAAACACATTCAAATATATCCTCAAAATCCAAAAAGAAATCCAAAAAAGGCACACACAATTGTTTTTATGTGACTCGTATTTTATCATTTTGTTATTTCTCAAAAAATGCGCAAACAACGTTTGTCTGTAAGCAAGTAGGGCTGGGACAGTTAAAGTGCCGCCCCTGGGTATAGATATAAAAGTCCGCAATAGAATTGCGGCTTGGTAACAGCAGTTTACCTTCAATTAATGGGTGAGAAAATCGCCCACAGCGTCTTAATACATCATCTTAGCATGGCCCGGGGGAATCCAGCTGGTCTGCTCGAGGGGCGGCACTTTAACTGTGCATCACCCATGATCAGTTGCTCCCCGCATCCCCCCATCCCTCCTTTCTGTCTTGAGGAAGACCCGCTTGCAGAGGATATAAACTGCCCTCATTGCACTAGGGTCGAAACGTCGACACTCTCCCCTACTCGGGGCCTGTACCTGTTATTATCCCAGCCCTACTTGCTTACAGACAAACGTTGTTTGCGCATTTTTTGAGAAATAACAAAATGATTAACCATGAACTAACTAATGGACAGGCCTCAATGTAGAACTGGTGCAATCATGAATCACGACCAGTTTTACTAATAAGATTGTAATATAAATAATGATGAATCATTGTTTTTCTTGATTGGATCTCCCTCTTATATATTCTATCTTACTCCACGAGCACTTTCTTTCTTCACTTTTTCCCTTGGAGCTACCACTCCTCTGTTTTGAACATTGAATATGATAAAATGGTATGAAAAGTGACCGAATAAAATACGAGTCACATAAAAACAATTGTGTGTGCCTTTTTTGGATTTCTTTTTGGATTTTGAGGATATATTTGAATGTGTTTTAAATAAGTTAACGGTACATTATTGAATTAAACTGTATATGTACCCTATGCTGTCTATGATTGCTTCAGACAACTAAGATTTAACATAAGTCTAGGACCATTGTTTTTCTATATCACTGCAGTTTGGCAGCCAGATAGTATAACTCGAAGTTTGGCGTGGTCAATCCCTCCCTCATCCACCGGTAAGCGCAGCGTCCGAAAAGCCACCGTACATCTGGACGTTCCACAGTACAATGTTATAAGTAGGCTATCCAATTCCCGGAAGTAAGACCCAAGGAGTTCAATTGGCAGTTGCATGAAGAGGTATAATAGGCATGGCAACAGGATCATCTTATGGATGCAGCAGTCAGCCTTGAGTCGAGGGTGATGTCGACATCAGATAGATTAGAGGGTTTTAGTCCGCTACAGACCTCAGAGGTCATAAGCCTGTCTCCCAATGACCCCTGCCCGGTTGCGGTACTTAAAATTTTTCCTGAGGTCATTGCAACCACCTTTACGCCCATGTTTAACACCATCATAGACTTAGGCGAATATCCCAGGAGGTGGAAATCTGCCTCAATACTCCCCCTAATAAAAAAACCTAATCTGGATAAAAATGATCCTAACAATTACAGACCCATTTCCCGACTCCCGCTGCCGGCTAAGATGCTGGAGAAGGCCATAAATAGGCAACTCAGCTCTTTCTTCCAGAACACCAAAGCACTCGACCCCACGCAGTTTGGATTTCGTGCAGGATATAGTACGGAGCTGGCCCTTATTAAGGCCACGGAGGAGGTTAGAGCTGCGGTTGATCAGGGAGGGGTGGCTGTCCTGATTCTGCTGGATCTGTCGGCGGCCTTCGATACGGTCCATCACGATGTGTTGATGGACCGTCTGTCGAAGGCAGGGGTGGCAGGCAAGGCCTGGAGCCTCCTGAAATCTTTCCTGGCCGACAGAATCCAAACAGTAGACTTGGGGCGGGACAAATCCAAACCGTTTGCCCTCCCTTGCGGGGTGCCGCAGGGGTCCTCCCTGAGCCCCACGCTTTTTAATATTTATGTCAGCCCATTGGCGGCCTTGATAAGATCATTCGGTCTGCATCTTACATCTTACGCAGATGACACTCAAATTGAGTTGTCCATACAGCGAGGGACCCAAGATGATATGGCCTCGAGATGTCATGACTGTCTCAAAGACATCTCTGGTTGGATGGCTTCCAATTGCCTGAAATTGAATGCAGGCAAGACCGAGGTCATTATATTTGGGAACAATCCCAACATCTGGACACCTGACTTGTGGCCGGAAGTTATGGGAAAGTTACCAGCGCCCTCAGGTAAAGCTAAAAATCTGGGTGTAATCATGGATCAGAAACTTGATTTCGGGGACCAGGTTAGCGGAGTTGTATCTACCTGCTTCTATATCCTTAGGATACTGAGAAAAATCAAATTTTTTCTTCCAGCTGATGGCTTCAAGACAGCTGTCTCAGCCCTCATTCTATCGCACTTGGATTACTGCAACAGTTTGTACTTGAATTTGAAAAAAAAACATCTGTACAGACTACAGCTAGTACAAAATGCAGCGGCGAGACTACTAACAGGCATACCAAGGTTTGCCTCGGCACGAGAGGGACTCCGGCAACTGCACTGGCTGCCAGTAACTAGACGAGCACAATTTAAAGCCCTATGCACTGTTTTCAAAGCACTGAGGGGCAGTGGTCCGGAGTTTCTGAGCAGATGCTTTGAATGGTATGTTCCCGGTAGAGCATTGCGCTCCTCCGAAGGCAGATTAGTAGCTGTGCCCCGAATAAAAAAGGCCAGGTGGGGAGGCAACAGCTTTTCCTTCTGTGCGGCGAAAGCCTGGAATAGCCTGCCGTCGCATCTCAGGAATGCCTCGGAGCTCCTTTCTTTTAGAAAGGGGCTGAAGACATGGTTATTCAGGGAATAGTCTCCCGTTGGTCTCCTGTGAGTCAGAGTGTAGCGCCAGGACACCCTTGGGTAGAAGTGCACTTTATAAGCTCCTAATAATAATAATAATAATAATCTTAGATATGGTGATCGGCCCTTGAACCGAGCTCGGCTGGGTGCTCCAAAAGGATATTGAAGCCGTGCAGCTGATAAAGCCCCAGCGAAGTTGACCTCATAAAGAAGCTCCAGATACTGAATAGAGGCACCTCTGGGACGGCAGAGGAGCACTGGGTCTCCTCCGAGTTAGGAGGGAGCGAAAAGGCGCACATCTTGCGGCAGTTCACCTCCAGTCCAGACAATCACCTGAAGTCCGACAGGGCTGCGCCCTTCAAATCAGTAGAGGAACCACACATGTATAAAAGCAAGTTGTCTGCATAAAGGGAGATGTACGTTTGATCCCCCAACATCTGTAGGCCCGGTAGTGTCTTTCCTCCTGCACCGTTAACGCAAGCAGCTGCAGTGCAGTCGCTAACAGTAGTAGGGACAGCGGGTACTATGCTGGGTGCCGCAGTAGTGGAGACAATGGGTACCATGCTGGGTACCACAGTAGTAGGGACAGCGGGTACCATGCTGGGTACCACAGTAGTAGGGACAGCAGGCTGCCCTGCTGGGTGCCACGCTCCACAATGCGCGCCTCAGAAATCATCGAACCTGTCAGGATGCTTGAATGCGGCTGGAGTTCATGAGCCTGGTCCACCTACCGAGTGGCACTCCGAACCCCATCCCCAAGAGCAAGGTGTACAAAAATTCCATCCTAGGGAGTCAAACGCCTTACGTATATTCACTGAGATGTCCAGGGCGTTGGCTGGCAGCACTCTCGAGCATCTAGGACTTGTAGAAGTTCTCGGATGTTCAGTAGCATGCTGTGGGTGGAGATGGAGTCTGTCTGATCAAGCTGTACTAGCTTGGTCATGTTAGGAAGCATTTGGTTGGCCAGTGCTTTGCTCATTATTTTATAATCTGCATTGAGCATGGATAACCGGCGGGTGGACTCCACCATTAAGGGGTCTTTACCTTTCTTTGGCAGCAATACTATCACCGCCTTCCGGAAGGATGGCGGAAGCATGTCAGGTGCCTCGCCTCGTTAAAGACCGTCACCAGTTGTGGCGCAATCACCGGCAGGTAAGTAGAGTATAATTCTGCAGGTAGGCCATCAGTTCCAGGAACTTTGCTCCTTGCCATCTACTAGACGGTTACCTGGACCTCCTGCACTGTAAACCTCTGCCCCCAGTTACTCAGCTAGCCCCTGTCAAGCACGGGCGGGGATGCATCCGCAATATAGCGGAACATTTCTGAGTCATCAACCTCTATGCCCGCAGCATATAGTGCACGGTAGAAATGCAAGTAAACTACGCTAATATCCTCCCGCACAAACACAATTAATTTTTCAATACTTTGAGTGACATTTGTGATTGTTTTGGAGTGAGTTGATAAAGAAATTATCAGTATGTGTCTGTTGTTTGGCTTATAGTTTGGTCCAGCCTTACTGATTATGGGCCAGAACCCTTTATTGATTACTTTTAGAAGTTGGCATTTCTGTGTGCTATGTGTCTGCCTGCCTGATGTGAATTACATGTCCCCCACCTGACAAAGGGGAAAAGGAGCTTTGTGGTCCAGTGGAAAGTGCGTGCGCTCTCTGTGTTACATTAGTAAGGTTGGCATGCCCTCCCATAGGACTGCATTGGGGATTCCCTGATAAAGTGTGTCAGTGGTAATTCCTGGGATGGGAGGAGCAGCGTGGTCGAGTTTAGTATGTATGAAATTGTGAGAATAAATGCTGCGCAATGGTGTGCGTAGATTTATGATGACTGGTTGAGAAATGCCACTTTTAGAAGTTGTCCTTTCTGTGTGCTATGTGTCTGCCTGCCTGATGTGAATTGCATGTCTGGCTTGTGAGTGACGGGCTGGGAGGTGTGTGTGGATCCAGGAGGGGCAGGGTGAGTCAGCACTAGGCTGAATGGGACATCTGTGCTGGGAGTAGTGGGAGGAGTAATCCCCTGACCCTGAATAGGACTGTACCCAGCCTAAACAATGCTGGCTCCGCCCCCTGTGGTGTGTCTGATCACCTAGCCCCCACCTGACAAAGGGGAAAAGGAGCTTGGAAAACAAAGTGCTCCAATTCCCCCCTGAACCAGTTGCATCTGGTTCCCCCATGCCCTGTACTACAGACAAAGGAAAATGAAGTATAAATATAGGGGCTGTGACCCCATGAAACTGTTCTCTGCTTGTGCTTACTTGGAGGGGACCCTCTGCCAGGAGGAACCGCCGCGGGACGCAGCTGCTGTCTCCTGGGGGTCCCTGCGTGCTGGCCTGCCTGGCTGCGCTGTGGTGTGGTCTCCCCAGCACCAAGGACTCTTTATTTCTGCCTGCCTGCGCACTTCTGGAAAAGAAGGGATGACTGCTCCCTGCTTGCGTCAGGTGGGTGACAGGCTGAGCGCTGTATTTTATTTACCAGAGGAGAGGAGCGGAGCGGGTGTGCTCTGCAGCGCTGGGCTGCCAGAGCGTCTGGAGGGAATCCCAGCGTGGGGATTCCCCTGCACAGCGTGGAAAGCGGGTGCCCACCCCGCATTCTTGGCATCCCAAGCGGGTGCCCACCCCGCGTTTTATGCATATTTGATTCGCAGGTGCCCACCCAGAGTTTTATGCATATTGGATTAGCGGGTGCCCACCCCGTGTTTTTATGCCTATATGACAGCGGGTGCCCACCCCGCATTGCCCCTGTTTGTGCGTGCCTGACCGGCGGGTGCCCACCCCGGATTGCGGTCTGTTTCCGACGGGAGCCTACCCCGTATTGCCCCGAGGACAGAGAAGCTGCCGGCCGCCGCGATCGGGCGGCGAAACAGGAAGTCAGGCATCCTGGAAGCCTGTTCGTGGGCGGGTCAACCTGCAAGGGCAGAAGCAGGAAGAGCCGGAAGTCGGGTGAGACGAGCCGACGGAGACCGCGCTCCGTGTCCGACTCCCGCCACAGCCGCTCAGAGCTTCGCGGGTGCCCCACCTAAGTCCCGGTCCCAGGAAGGGGGCCCGGGCGAAAAGGAGAAAGGCAGCACAGCACCGGAGGCAAGGCGGGGCTCCTGTGTGGTGAGGAGAGCCCCGCGTGTACCAGAAGCGGCACCTGGAGGAGAGAGAGCCCGGTGAGTGGGGCTCATTGGTGAATTGGTTGTGGAGGGGGCGTCGGGGCACATTGTTGGTGCCTGCCCCCCTGTGGTCCCTCTAAGAGCACCGTAGTGGCCGTGCTGGTTTTTCAGCTGCCCCGCCTGGCAGTGGACAGCTGCAACGTGGGGCCACATTTGTTTTGGAGTACCCGTGGGGCTCAAGAGGCACCGTGAGTGCCTGACCTTATTTGCGCACCTTTTTAAAGCTGCCCTGCAAGAGCGCTGGGCAGCTGCCACGTTTGGGGGCCAGTACCTTTTAGGTCAAGGAGGGGTGAGTGCACCCTAGGCCCCAGTGCCCTGGCGCATTTTGTGTTTGCTGCTGAGGCAGCCAGGGGGCCCGTTGCGAGGTCCCCCTTAGCGCCCTGACATTTTGGACATAGGGCATTTCCGCCCCAGAAGAAGGTCAGTTGGCCATGGGGATTGTGAGGTTTGTACGGCGCCAGGTCCTAATGTGATTTATATAGTGCTAGGAAATGCGATTTATGCATCTAGTATATATGTTTAGGAGGTTATTCCCTAATATGAGGTTTATGCTTGTGAGGTTATGGTCTAATGCGTTTAGGCTTATGAGGTTATGGCATAATGTGTTTATGCTTGGGAGGTTGGCGCAGAATGTATTTCACGCCTAATGTGATGCGGATTGCATAATATGAGTTATGTTGCAGGATATGATGCTGAGTGCTGTGTTTGGCCAGTGATTACTGGTTGTGTTCTACATTTATTATTTGTGCTTGTGATGGTTCTGACAGTGGCCCAATGCGTCCTGTCACGTGTACATAATCCCCTGTAAATACGGCCTAATGCCAGTTGGCACAGTGTATATTGTGTGATTACTATTCTAATGTGTTTATGATAATACAAAGGCTATTTTTCTTGTGTGGAGTTTCTTTTGTAGTGTGCCTAGTGGATTGCTGCTGTGTGTGTGTGTTGCCTCTGGGATAAGCCTGACTGCTCATGCCAAGCTACCAAGGGGGTGAGCAGGGGTCATCATCAGTGTGTAACTCCCTTGCCCTGACTAGAGTGGTGGTTTCTGCCTGACTTTGGCGCAAGCCTTAGCCAACCAGAAATCCCATTTCTAACACCGCCCGAATGTACACAGCAGGGGACAGTGATCAGAATAAGTCTGCATCCAGTATCCAGCATCTAGCACCCTCTCACATGCTTTGGGGCCGCCAAGCAACTTGCCCAGCCTCACCTATAAGTTGTGCACACTATAGGCGGACTTCCATTTGCTTAGTGTAATCCATTCAGTATTTTTTGAGATATGAGCATTATGAAAAGTTTTGTATATGTCAATCACATTTAGAATTTTTTGTCAAATATGATTGACTGGAGAAGGGAGCAAACATTCCTTTTTGACTTAGCTGGAGGCAGTTTTGTTCGGTGGAAGACACATTTCCACATCTCTGTGAGGGTTCCAAAGGAGGTGCCCGAGTCCAGGAGGGATACTGGGGAGGGGGGCTCCCTGAAGTGTGGAAAATGTGCTTTTAACCCCATTATAAATATGGGTTCAAAACACAAGAATTGCAAATTTAAAGAAAATTAGGTTGCAACAGTAGGCATTTTCGCTAGAGGCAAAAGTCTACATTGTGTGTGAAATTTGACTTTTATGGAAAGCATCAGTTTTCAGTCACAATAAAAAAAATGTATATGATAAAATTGTTTTCCATTAAAAAATTTGCATAATTATTTTCCCATTAAAAACATACAATCTTATTTTCCCATAGAATAAAATCCTGCAGTGTGGTTCGCAGACAGCAAGAGTTAGATGAAGGGCCTGGCTGTAGGCTAAGCCCAGTGTCCGAGCCCTGCTGTAGGTTCGGTGCATGGCCCTTCAGCCATGTCCAGTGGCGGTTTGGCAGAAGTCGCTCATTGGGCAAGGGCATTGCTGCGGTACGGAGCCAGCATCCATGTCAGTCAAAGGCCTTGCAGGGTGATGCACTTACCACTTATTGGGTGCGGGGCCTGGCCGCAGGTTCGGCCTCGGCAGTTGAAAATTATGTACAACATAAAAAAAAAACAAAGACATTCACAAAAACATTTAAAAAGTGAGTTATGGTTCTGATCTAAACCCATGAAACTATTGAAATTTGCCAGTTATGGTTATATATTACACTTTCAGTGATAGCACCAGTGGTTATCCTTAGGTCAAAGTTTTGATAGGAATGTTTTTTTTTGGTTTTCTTAGTAACTTAGCCCCGTTTGACAAATTTGCACAAATGGACAAGTGGACACCAAGTAAAAAAGGTGGGGGTCCCAAAAGTACAACTTCCCATTTTAATTCCCTTAGGATTCTTATCTCTTCGATGATGGAAAAATGCCTGAACTGAATTGCATCAAATTTGGTAGGAAGGTGGAATTGACCTAATGATTGTGCTTTGTTAGTTTGGTTTAAATCTGTGAAGGAGTTTTTAGCATTTAAAAAGATCCTCAGGTTGGGCTTGAAGAGGGTACATTTTACGGATATCTTAACCTTTAATTCACGGATCCTATAAGGAATGTGTGAATCCGCTGAGGATTTCCAAGCTCTTTTAAAAAACGAAGGCATCCCATTGGTCTAAGGATTTGCTTTGGTTGTATGATGAAATATCACCAACAAAAATATCACCCAAAAAAAGATCAAGGACGCAAATATGGACTCTACATACGTTGTATATAAAGTAAAAAAAAAAACAATTGATAACACAAGTATAGAATAGCTCAATGTCGTCAAAAAATAGGTATGTATGTCGAATGTGAAGTATTATACACTATATCAACTTAAAAATGTATATTAAATGTAAAAATATTACATTTTGAAAAAATATACTTATAACATAAATATTTAAAGAAGTATCTTACGAACATTAACCCCTTCGCTGCTAGGCCAACCCCCCGTGCCAAGCTTTTTTTGGCTATTTGGGGTAGTTCGCGCTTAGGCTCCTGTAACTTTTTGTCCTATAAGGTATCCACACCAAATTTGCGTCCTTTTCTTCCAACATCTTGAGGATTATAAAGGCACACAGGGTTTGTGGATGTCCCTGGAGGGGCCTAAGGAATTGTCCAAAATACAGTTAATTTTTGTTTTTTTGAGGAAAAATGGGAAAAAAAAGTGCTGCAGAAGAAAGCGTCTGTTTTTTTCCTGAAAAAGGTATCAACAAAAAGTTTGTGGTGCTAAAATCACCATGTTCCCAGCTTTCATGAACAGGCAAACGTTTGTCAGAAAACCAAAATTTTCTACACAGTTTTGGCATGTATCTGGGGCATAGCCTATTTTTCCTATTTTTTGTGCTTTCAACCTCCTTCCAGTTAGTGGTAGAAATGGGTGTAAAAGCAATGATGGATCCCGGTGAACTATACATATCTGAAAAGTAGACACAATTCTATAGAAACTAACAATTGAAATAAAAAAGAATGAAATTGAGTTAGAAAAAACAGCCATTTGTGCCAGCATTTCCACCTGTAACTTCTAAGTATGGCAGATTTTTTACAGCAATATACCGTTACGTCCACTGGACCCTTCTGGTTGCTGGGGTATATAGAACTTGTAGGTTTACCAAGACCCGAGGTACCCAGAGCCAATAACTAAGCTGCAGCTTGCAATGGTTTTTCATTGTGTACCGGGTATATAACAATTCATTTGGTAAAATATAAATAGTGAATAATAGGTAACAAGAACACCTATGTATTTCCGAAATGGGAACAAAATATAGAGTTTAGAAGCAGTGGTTATTTGCACATCTCCGAATTTATGGGTACCCATATTAGCATGTGTATTAGAGGACATTTTTCAAAATGACTTATTTTTTACACATTGTCTTACATTTGGAAGGCAGAAATGCAAAGAAAGTCAATTGGTAATAACACTTGTTCTACTATTCTGTGTTCCACTAAGTCTTCCCCCAATAAAAATGGTACCTCACTTGTGCGGGCAGGCCTAGTGCCTGCGACAGGAAACTGCCCAACACGCAAAGTGGATACATCACATTTTTCCAGTGAAAACTGACCCTTTTTTTTGCAATGTGCCTACAAAACCCAGACATTTCTGAAAACTAGACACACAGGGGAGTCCGGGGAGGAGTGACTAGCATGGATCGCCCAAAGTTTTCCTACCCAGAATCCCCTGCAAACCTCAAATTTAGCTGAAAAAAAATCACATTTTTCTTACATTTCCGAGTGGGAAAGTTGTGGGATCACCAGGATGACACAAATTTCTCACCACCCAGTGTTCCCCTAGGTCTCCCAATAAAAATGGTAACTCACGTGTGGGTGAGCCAAGTACCCGCGGCAGGGAAAGGTCCAAAACGTATTGTGGAAACATAGAAATTATCTATCAAAAAACAACCTGGTTTTGCAAGGGGGGACCTGCGTTTTTGGCCCCGGCCTCTGCGGCCATCTAGGGAAACCTACCAAACCCACACATTTCTGAAAACTAGACACCCGGGGGAGTCCAGGGAGGAGTGACTTGCGTGGATCCCCCAAAGTTGTCCTACCCAGAAACCCCTGCAAACCTCAAATTTAGCCAAAAAGAATGACATTTTCCTTACATTTCTGTGTGGGATCACCGTGCCGCAACAAATGTTACTACAAAATTATTATATTAAAAAATCGTAAACTTATAATTAATTTTTATCCGAATTATTAAAAACAAATAAATAATGAATGCAATCAGTGATCTAATTAACAGATAAAAACAATTACATATGTAAGTAACAAATGAAACCTTATAAAAAATATAATTTATCACCAACACAAAACATAAAGCACTCTACAAAACATTATTGCACATAGGTAACAATTGTGGCATCCTCCCCAGCCTGGTACCTGCCAATGACTACACAACACATGGAGCTTAGTATTACACATCTGTATTCTTCTGCGTGTAACTGCAAACTTGGCATTGTAACCCAACCTGCATTGCATTTTGCTGTAACACTTAAGTCCCAGCTCTGCGGAGTCCATCAGGAGCCAAAAGGTTACTGTCATTGCTAACTCACAAGACACTACATCTCCCCCGCTGTTAGATACAAAATTAATTTTGTTTACAAAATATATATATCAACAATTAAATCTCTTCAAATAATCTTTTTAGCGCTTCAATAGTTTGAGCTGATCTTGTCATGGGAAACTGGGAACTGTCCCCATCAATGTCCAGGATCTGCGACGACGGTGTAGAGCTAACAACAGTCACTGATACTTTAGAACCAGTCTCTCCTTCAACATGTAAATCTGATGAACGATGAGTCAAATGCCGAAAATGAGAAGAGTCTCTGGTAATAGACTTCCAAGGGCGCTGGGCAGTCACCCTGTGTCCTTTGGTAGAGCCCTCTTGAAAAGGTTCTGCATTAAAGGACGCATCAGATTTTCTTTTTCGCATTTGGCCTGCAAACACTCAATCTCCTTTCTTAAAGACGATGTTCTTCGCATGTCATCTTTTATCAGCATGCACTTTCATCTTTTATTTATGACTCAAGTCCTTCTCACGAGTTGCATTCTTGTTCCTCTCTCTCTGATTGGCTTCGCAAGAGTAGCACGTTGCACTGCTTTCTTTAGCGTACTCATAAAGCGGTCAACAAGTCATTTGGCCTGCGGCCGCAGAGGTGTGCTCCTCTGATGCTTTATATTCAGATGCTCTAAGAAATCTCTGAACTCTCGACTGTTGAAATGCGGGCCATTTTCAGATCTCAATATGGCTGGAACACTCCCTGCCACAAAGATGCTATCTAGTCTCTCAATGACTCGGTCTTGAGTGGTAGATGAGAGAACTTCAATTAATGGAAATCGTGACTATTCGTCCACAATCATCATCAATTGATGTCCATTGTCCAGTGGACCGAAAAAGTCAATAGCTACTCTCTCCCATGCGTGCTTCTGGAGTTCTGACATGTTTAAGGTGTGTTGAGTGACTTTTGTAGAAAAGCAGCTGCATAGATGACAGGCCTTTAGTTCTTTTTCAACCCTCTCATCGAGATAAGGAAACCAAACTTTTTCTTGGAAAGCTCGTTTTGTGGCAACGATTCCACAATGTCCTCGGTGTGCCACTTCAATTATTTTCTGTTGCAGAAAAAAATAATTATTTATTGATTTTCCGTTAAACACAACATAAACACAATTCTACGTTGACTAAGTGGGGGTACAGTTCAGACTGTTATTACCGAGTGCAACTTATCTGTCGTTTTAGTTCACATAGAGGAAAAATTATCCATACATGTTACTACTCTAAACTTCACAAGATGATACATAACCATGTGGTGTACAGTATATACATTCTTGCTATCTGCCTTAGTTTGTCTCCCCATCCTCGCTTCCTCCTTGATTCGTTGACCCTTCCCCATCCCCTGCTCCCTCTGGTTCTCCGGGTTCTTTACCCACTAGGTATTGCTGAAATATACTTCAGAGCGTCAGATTGGGTATTACAATAAATCATGTCTTTAGTCCAGTCCTCTATAGTTGGGAACGGGCCTCAGCCCCATCTCATCGTTAACCGCCTTTTAGCCAGCAACAACCCCATTGCTACTAACTGTCTGACCTCTTTATCAATTACCTTGTCGTACTTCAGCAGTGCGAGGAAAGGATCCGGGACCAGGGTGAGACCTGTTATTTCATTTACCCTGTGAAATATTTTCCCCCAGAATTCTAATATTCCTGGGAAGCTCCAGGCCACATGCATAAAATTGGCCTCTGCTTCTGTGCAGCGCCAACAGGATGCCGATTCTCGTAGGCCATATCTGAACAGTCGTTCTGGAGTGTAGTACGTTCTGTTGATATATTTGAAATGTATAGGGCGGTACCTGCTATTCAGTGATATGTGTTTTGTCACCTCACAACAATATTGCCATTGCTTATCTCCAATTATACGAACCAAGTCCCTCTGCCAGTCCAGTCTTGGTTTCGAATGTGTTGACCTTCTGTTGTCTTGTGTGATATTATAAATCCTAGAGACTAGCTTAGCGGGGAGGGGGTTCGGACTACGTGAGTGAGGGCTAGCATCTCAGATGGCTCTTGGAGAGCGTCACCTAATAGCGCCCTCAAAGCGTGCTGTACTCTAAAATGCTGGTAGTGCACTAGAGGAGAAGGGGTATGCCCTCGGCTAATAGATGCTCCCATTTACAGAATTCACCCTCCTTAAACAGGTCACCTACTTCTGTAATGTTTACCCTATGCAAAGCTTTTGGATACTTCCCGCTCTTTACCTGTTGGAAGCCAGGTGCACCATTCCAGGGGAATTGAGGGCGAATACAACAATGCCCCCGCCTGTCTGTCAAGTAGGTTATGCCAGGCGTGTGTGGTAGAATTAAGGGAATCCAGTAGGCTGTGCTTCCTAGCCGGCGTCTTAAACAGCACTTGTGGGAGAGCTGCTATTTTCTCTATATGAAGGTGCGGAAGGGACACAGGGCCATGTATCCATGCATGAGCATGTGAACACTGAGCAGCTCTATAACATAAATCTAGGTCTGGGGCGTTAAGACTCCCCCATGGAATATGGCAAGGTGAGAGTTTCCCATTTGACACGTGGTTGTTTACCCGCCCAGGCTAGCTTAATCAGGAGGGATCTTATTTTGGAAAATATGTACGCTGGTAGCACCATGGGAATGTTATGAAATAAGAATTACGTTCTCGGACGGAACGACCACAAATTTCATTAGTGAGATCCACTCCAACAACGAGAGTGGTAATCTTATCCATCTGGCCACATCTACCTCGAGCCTCCCAAAGGCTTTCCCATAGTTATCAATGAGGACTACCTCTGAGTTTGTATGCATCTGTATGCCTAGAAACCGAACCGACTCCGTGGTCCACTGCAGTGGGAATTCCCGACGAATTGGCTGCGTAAACGGAGTCAGTGGGATTATTAGAGACTTAGACCAGTTAATGTTTAGATCAGACAGCTGTCCGAAGCGGACCACATCGGACAGCACCAGGGTAAAGTGGGTTTCAGGGTCTCTTTCATATAGAAGCATGTTGTCTGCATATGCTGAGGCTATCAATTGGCAACTTGGGAAACACCCCCCCCCCCTGTGGCTATGGTACTCCCTAAGAGCACAAAGTAGTGGTTCAGCAACTAGCGCGTACAACAGGGGGGATAGGGGGCATCCCTGCCGTGTGCCTCTAGAGATAGGTATAAGCGGCGTCACCCTGTTCCCCAGTCTGACGCTGGCTACGGGGGCCTCATACAGCACTTTAACTAGCTGCAGAAAGACTTCCCCCACTCCGACCCTCCTCAGCACCGCTTCCATAAAAGGCCATTCAACAGAGTCAAAAGCTTTCTCCGTGTCTAAAACAACTGCCGCTGCCTTGACTTTCGGGTTGATATGCTAAATCGTAGTGAAGACTGTTCTAAGATTGGATGTTAAATTACGCTCAGGGACAAAGCCCGTCTGCTCTGCCCCCACTAGTCCAGGGAGGAGAGGAGGTATTCGGTTAGCCGGTATTTTAGCAAAAAGTTTCGTATCTACATTAAGCAGGGACAGGGGTCTGTATGATGAGCACTCATTGGGGGATCTGCCTGGCTTGAGTAGGGCGACTATTGTAGCCTCTCTCATTGAGGAGGGCATCACTTTACTCCCTGCCATCTCCTCAAACAGAGAGACGAGGTGTGGTATAAGCAAATCTTGAAAGGCTTTATAAAAAGCTACATCCGATCCCGGGGCCGTACCACCCTTCATAGACGATAATGCGATCCTAACCTCCCTGGGGTCCAGGGGTGCCATGAGATACTCTCTGTGGGAGTATGTAAGCCAGGCCATCTGTATGTGCGCTAAGTATTCCTCTGTGGCTTTACCATCCTGTGTTATGCTGGATGTGTAGAGCACTGCCTAATATCTGCAGAATCTGTCTGCGATCCCTAATAAATCATATATCATTCTGCAATCTGCTCCCATGATCTCTGCTATAGCGTTTATGTCCTTAGGCGGATGCTGCAGGTTGGCCAGGAGAGCCCCTGGGCGCTCCCCTTCCCCATAAACACGGGCTGCTGCATATTTGCCCAGATGCTTAACTTCACTTTCTGCTGTATCTTGATATTCTTCTAGAGCGTTTTTAATGCTGTCTAGGCCAGTACTTTGATGCTCCCACTCCAGACCTGTGATTTCTGTCTCCAACCCAGAAAGGCTATTCTGGATAGACCGCAGCACATCTGCATGTTTAGAAATCGCCTCTCCCCTAATGACCACCTTTAAGGCTTTCCAGACCGTCGCGAAGGAGGAGACCAAACCAATATTTTCCTTAAAAAAGGTCTCAACGGCTGTAGCCATTTCCACCCGGAATACCTGATCCAATAGAGAATGAGGAGGAAACCCCAGAACTTCCAATACCAACTGAACCAGTGAGTGATCTGAATAGGTCCTGGGAAGGGGCTCACAACTCGTGACCTGGGGGAGTAGACTGCTGGACACTAACCAATGGTCAATCCTTGTGTGAGTGTCATGTGGAGCTGAGTAGTGCGTATACCCCTGGGATGCGTTTGGGCGCTGCCTCCAGACATCTGCCAGGCCCAGTTGTTCCATCAGCTCCTTAATGGCACCTGCAGCTGCTGCCTGTCTCCTAGGAGGGCCCCTCGACCTATCACTACTAAAATTAAAATCCCCGCCCCCATATTTGCGGGAGATCATCAGTCTTAAGCAGACGCGCCGCCATTGCATGAAAGAATTGCGGGTCATCATAATTAGGACCATATATGTTCACGAGTCTGGCCCCAAATCCCTCCGCTTGGCACCTGACCACTGCAAACCCGCCATTGGGGTCGGTTTCCTCCACATGTAAGTTTAGACCTGATCTAGGATTAGCCCATGTGAGTACACCTCTTGCGTGTGAAGTGAAGCCTGCCGCATAAAATTGGCCCTGTAGCCCCTTCGGGGACAGCAATTTGTTTTGAGGTGCTAAATGTGTCTCCTGAATCATAGCAACATCCAAACAGTGCCTCTTCAGGGAGGCAACTACCCTACGGAGTTTTCTATAGTCATTCAAGCCTCAGATGTTCCATATCCACAACTAAATTATCCTAGTCATCTTATGTGATACTTCAATGCAAAGTCATATACAGATAAATTCAAAATACTGTGCTCATTAATGCTGTATCTTGCCAACTTCGTTTTCCAGTAACAAACCCCCTGCTGATGGATAAGATTCTTCGACCCAGACCCACCCCCTCCCACACTATGCCAACCCCAACTATGCATTGTCGATCCCATGTCCACCCACCTCCCCCAAACTTGCATCAGTACAAATACCGTAAAACAAGCAATAGCAATTACAAACCCAAACACTTCGAGTGGGTAACACAGTGGGGCAGATGTTGCCTGCATACCGCCTACGACTGAGTTACTTGAGCCCACTTCACTTGTTGCTTCTCCGAATCTTGGTCGTTTGTGGCCCTCCAGAAGCCCCCACAATGGTAAAACCGCTCCTCCCCCAATCATTTATCACCCCCTTATGGGATTGGTGGCAGAGCTGAGACATCGAACCCCCAAGAGTTACAGCACCAGCTAGGACTCTGGCCCCCATCAAGGTTCTTGTAAGGTATAGTTCATTGTTCCTCCCTTTCTGGGATGATATCATCCTGCATCGCACGAGTCTTCGGGTAACCTTATCTGGGCCTATCACCTTCCCATTTTTTCAAAAATTGCATCACTTGTTTAGGGTCATTGAAAATGTGCGCCTTCCCAACCGCATGCACTCTCAGCTTCGCTGGATAAATTATGTTGTAGTCCAACTTTAGATCACGCAGTTTTCGTTTTACTGGTAGGAACTGACGTCAAGCATCTTGTACCTGCTGCGTGAAGTCTGGATAGATGGATATCTCCGTGCCTTCATACCTCAATGTTTGTAGTTCCCTAGATTTTCTAAGTACGACATCTCTATCCCTATAGTTGAGCACCCGTGCAATGATGGTACGCGGGGGGGTGGGCGCCCGGCACCGGTCTAGGAGCCAGTGAGCGATGCGCACGCTCGATTATCAACATGTTTGAAAAGGTTTCTTAGTCAAAAAGTTTTACTAGCAATTGTTCGACGAAGAGTTCCATATTCTGTATATGTGTGGATCCTGCAATGCCCACAATGCACACATTGTTTCTCCTTGAACGTGCTTCCAAATCTTCAGCCTTGGATTGGAAAGAGTGTAATAGTTTGTCTAGTTTCGTAGTGTTGCTCAGTATAGAATTCAATGTGTCTTCATTGTCCGATACTCTTCTCTCGACAGTGTCCAGCCTCTCCAAATGTTTGTCCAGCCTCTCAGACATTCTATCCATCCTATAGGTAAGGGCGTCAATCTTTCCATCGATTTTTGTCAACCTATGCTGCATCGCCATCAAGATCTGCTTTAGGTCGGAGTCCGCTGCAGTGTCCCCTACCTCCGACCCTGATTCTACGGCAGTTTTCTCTAAGTCCTGCTGCCTAGGGGTTTTGCGAGGCTCAAAGGGTGACTTTAGATTGGGATCTATCTGTCCTCCCCATGATCCTGTTATCAGTGGACTCCAGGGCATTATGTAGCTACTCACCAGTTACCAGACTGAATGCTCCAACTAACGATATATCACTGGCCTGCACCAGTATTTGAAGGAGACCCCAAATCTAGTACTGTGGCGGGTTCCAAATGCAGCCAGGGCCCAAATTTCTGCTGTGAGGTTAGTATGCTATGGGAGCTATGCCAGTATCACCATCCAGCCTCTATCACATATTCACCAGACGGGTTCCCCTCCCACAGTGGCGGAGGAATGCGTCTCGTCTCCCTATGGGCCCCAGTGTCTTGTCGCGTTGCTCACTCACAGCAATTGTGACACTCGGTATGCACTTTGTAACCTGGTAGTATGGGGTTCGTCTATTCCACACCACGTTAACTGCAGTCTCAGGTCTCACCCTGCTCCTACAGCGTCTCAGCAACCACCTCTCCCCAAAGCAGGGACGAGATGGGCCTTCCAGGGGTATCACAAGTGAAGGCTTCGCTGTCATGAAGAACTATAACTTATGGAATCCCTCAGACGACAAGTACTGCACTGCCTCCGGCTGTCGTGGTCTATTTTTAGCTGGCGTGCAGTCAAGAGGGGGGGACCCACACGCAGGAGAAGGGCCACCCATGCCCAGCCACGGGACTTCACCATCCACCCCGCACGGGACTTCAGAGCGCAAGATGTCCGGTGGGGACTTACCGCTAGCTGCAGTTGCCCAGGATCTCCTTCCGCCCTTCACCCGCATGGCGCTGAGAGGGCGCTCGCTTTCCCTCAGTCCAGCTCACCGCTCAATGCCGCTCACGGTCGGCAGGCACTGCGGTGAAGGACACAGACGCCCACGTCGCTCAGCTGTGCGACCGGGATCCACAAGAAGGGAACACCCTCCAGGCCGCCACTGCCTTATCTCACTTGGCAGTCCGTGTCTCTCACCGTCTCCGCTGCCAAATCGAGCCAGGGGGCTTGCTCCGCCTCCACGTCCCGCTGCAGGCCCAGGGCACCAGGCCTGATGACGATGCTCTCCACGGGCTCCAACAGCGTCCTTTTTCCCCGGAGTTTCTGCCAGCAATTATGCCCGATGCTATCGTGGGGCCAAAGAAGGGACGATTAAGTTAAATCGTGGAAGAGAGAAGCAGGATCATTAAGGATAGTTTTCACTGCTCACGGAGCTACCTCAAAGTGTGCCCTTCTTTAGGCCAGGCAAGCTCTGCCCCTCCAGAATCAGGATTCTTGACCCTTGCAGTATAACTTCTTCCTGAGTTATGGACATTTGTGTATTTTTGATATTCATCATCACTGGTGAGAGGTTGAGTGTGTTGGTTGCATTACTGATGTGTAATTATATCTTTCATCTTTAGCATGTCACTTTCATGGCTTGTGGCAGTGATAATCTGGGCTAATAAAATGTCAGCTGAAATTGATATAGGCTTCAGCCATCGTGGCTGGATTACCATGACCTTGTATAGGCACTCTGGAAAAGTATTCAGCAGGGTCCTGATCCTTCCCTGGACGATGCACAATGGTATGATTGTACTTTTGTAATCGTAGTCCCCATCATTCAATGAGAGGAGGCATCTTGGCCTTTGGATTGCAAAATATAGTCAGTAAAGCTCGATGATCAGTTACCAGTATAAAAGAATTTCTGAACAGGAATACATGGAAATTTTCCCATGCCGATACCATGGCTAAACATTCTTTTTCAGGTTGTGAATAAGCACATTCTGTTTGGGACATACTCCTACTTGCATATGCCACAATATGCCTTTGAGCATTTGGGTGTCCATTGTGCCTAACCCGACTGGACTAGCATCAACAGCAACCTCTGTATGAAGCTTCTGATTGAAGTATGCCATTTCAGTACCATTCTTAGTGGGGTTTTTTGTTTTTCTTAAAACTTTTCTCACATTCATGTGACCAATCATCTGAAATTGTTTTTTTATTCAAGTATCTCAATGGAGCACTTACAGTGTCAAAGTCTTGTATATATCTGGAACAGTAACTGTCCGTGCCAAGAAATGAACGTGCATAGAAACATCTTGTGGGGGAACAGCATTTGACAGTGCTTGTACTTTAGCAGGATCGGGTGTCATACTCCCATCAGAAAAGATATGGCCAAAGGATTTTAGCTTTCTCTTATGGAACTCACACTTGTCTGCATTCAAAGTCAAACCTGCATCAGTAAGTATGCGGCATACTTGTGTGAGAGCTATATTGTGCTCTTTTTGTGTAGCTTCGAAAACCAATGTCATCGCTATAATTGAACGCATTCATGATAGGCTGTATGATATGTCGAATGATGTCTTATAAAAGTTCTCCAGCCGATGACACACCAAAACTTAGTCTTGTGTATTGAAATAGACCAATGTGTGGAAAAGGTTGTAATGTACCTGCAGTTTTCTTTGAATTCCAACTCATGATCACCTTTATTCAAATCAAGGCGAGAGAAGTCCTTTGCGCCATTTAATTGCGTTATCATGTCAGCAATGTGTGGACCTGGTTGTAGTTCTCGTTCAATTGCCTTTTTTGCCTGACACATGTCAACACATATGCATACAGCTCCTTCACTGTCCTATTTGGTCACTACCACTATGGGAGAAACCCATGGCGTTGGACCAGTAGAACGCTCAATGATATCAGGCTAAGTAACAATTCAGGTTCTTTTTCAACAGCTTCTTGTAAATGAAAAGCAATTTGTCTATGCCTTTGAGCAACAGGACGGACGTCTTCATTAATATGCAACTTTACTTTTATAGTCTTAAGCTTTCCTAAACTATGAAACACAGAAGGGAATTGACGTATTATTTCGTGGTGAGCATTTATGTTGTAATTTACGGAAATCAGTCTCATATCAGCAGCGGTGCTGAAACTGAGCAGACAGGCATTGACGCTGTGCCTTGAAGCACATGGACGGGTGCTTGCACCTTCGGTTTCTTGTGTCTCATCGTCACTACAAATAAACCTTGACTTTTGAAGGACGTCGATGCAGCCCATGTATACACTTTGGTTTTTGATGTTGTTAGTGACGGTAATGAAGACAATTCATTATACTTCTCCTCAGGCATAATGTTTATGTAAGCACCACTGTCAATCATAAAAGGTATCGAACAACCACCTATTTTTAGTGTAATCTTTGGGCAATGTTTGAATGACTGGGGCTTTGGCATGTCTACTTTTCTTTGACTGACATTTATTTTCACATGTGGCCAGTCCAACATGCACACGCTTTTCTGAGGAAACATCTACATGGCACAGCCATCTTCTTCACTTTCACTTGATACTAATTCAGAAGAACGATGATTTAGACTGCAATCAACTTCGTTCAGGGTGGATTTGTCTTAACTAATGTCGCGTCTTGGCCTTGTGGGTGTGCATCGAACGTTGCTTCTGGAATGTTCTGGTGGCCATTTTCTCTTCGCGTTGTGACACAATGACTTTTTCCTTCGCTTTGCAAACTATCACAAAATGGTTCTCCTTCCCACAGCCTTTACATATCTGTCTAATGGCAGGACATTTACCTTTGTTTGGAAATGAAAACCCACATCTAAAACACAACTTCTTTTTACGTGTAGACATCACTTTGTGTACTTAAGTCTTTTGCTTTGGATTACTTTTCACACTCATGACTGATTCCTTCTGGGCACCTCCGGCCTCCATGTCAACAGCTTGTCTAACAGCACGCTTTTCAGCTCTGGGAGTCATTAACACTCGCTCCAGACTAAGAGTTTCTCTCCGCATTTGTTGTCTGAATGAATTTGAGAAGCATCCATTAATAATTTTAAGATGCATAACTCCATCATTAAATTAATTGAACTTCCAGTGTTTGAGTGTGTTAAGTTAATGCTTTCTTGTTAATGGTTCTACCAACCAGTGCTTTTATATATTTTATTCGTATTTGACTACTGCAGTCTTTTGTGCTTCTTTTCTGTATCTGTACATATCCACCTTTGGCAGTAACACTTCTTATAATGTATAGCTTTATCTTGCTTGGCAGCACGGTACCTTTATGTATGGCCTGATCAGCAGGTTCTCGGCCAATGACGTGTAGATTCTCTGAAATGCTTTCGTTATCTTCAACTGCTTCACAGCAGTGGGAGCTGATCTTTGACTCCACATGCATTAAGCGTTGATTCTGTACTTCGACGATGGCACACGTGGCACGCACAAGCAGCTTGCTTGGACCACAGCAAACTCTCTGGGAGAGCCCTGTCGATCTTCGGATTACTTAACCCCTATCTTGTCACCAAATGTAGCATTCTCCCCAGCCTGGGTGCCCGCCAACAACTGCGCCACACATGGAGCTTAGTATTACACGTGTTTATTCTTCCTCATGTATCTGCAAACTCAACATTCTAAACCAGCCTTCATTGTATTCCACTCGAACACTTACGTCACAGCTCTACGGAGTCCATTGGCAGCCAAAAGGGTTCCGTCACTGTTAACTCACAAGACACTACATCATTACCAACCAACTTACCCAATTACACCAGAACCAACCTCCCCACCACTGCATTCAAACATCACACAGCCATTAGAACTAACTCCATTCATATCCACCAGAACTAACCTGCCCCCTCCCAGTCCATCTTAACCTCATTCACATCTGCAGTATTCAGCCCACCTGTGGCAAGCAAGACTCGGGGCAGGGTGTGATGGGGCTAGGGGTCATTGGCGTTGCTTTGCTGATTATTGCAGGAGAGAGGTCGGGCCTGGTGTTTCAGGAATGGCTTTATATTGTTCGGTGCTCCGGTAAGGGTATTGCATGCACCACTCCGGCGGAGGCCGCAGTCTGGGTCGGGTCGCGGGTGGCCATAGGCACATTAGGGCCGCGTGGGCCAGCACAACAATGCTCGGTGCCTGCTGCCAAATTTTAAGTGACTGTCGTGCTGCACGCTCCCACCGTGGGTGGCAGAGTGCCTATAACTGTGCGTAGTCAGTCTCAGTCGCTCGGACATAGGTTAGGGCAAATCATGCAGACACTGATACGCTCACGTTGTCACGTGAGGTCAGTGAAGCTGAATGTGGTGCCAGCCCACTATGGGTGAAGTTGTTACATTGTAGCCCCTAAAGCCAGCACAGAGCTACCTGAGCCAGCCCCCATGTCTGCGCAAGCGGCACTGACTGCACACTGCCAGCTTTCTGTAAGTGGCGCTAATTACCAGCTGGCACTGGCCTTGACACTGGAGGAGGCTTTAGAAATGCGTGACTTTGCATTTCACTGTGGTGATGCGAACCCCCACACTGAAATGGGTTAGTCTAACACCTGATGTGTGTTACTTGGCAGGGCTGTATGCCTGCTGCAGAGAACATGTACCATGCAGATCACAAAGAGCATGTGGTGTAAATAGGTCAGTGCTTTACTGCTTCTGTCAGAGAGCCCCTTTTGTTACTTGCAGTCCATACGTTTCAATCCAAACTGTCATTAAAGAGCTGCATTCAAACTGCAAGGTGTAGGTTATACAGTTATGATCCGCCCCCAGCCCCCCAAATCTTTCATTATCCTAGCGTTGCAAGAAGGTTCACTTGGGTATTATTAAAGAGAATCCCCAACCATGGTGTTACGTTTTGAATTCTGAGTTTGTGCTTCTCCAGACCAAGCACTCTATACTGTCTACCAGTAGGAATGACTTGTGACTCCTACACCTTGCAGTCCTTTGTCTGATGTAACATTTCCTGTACACTAATTTACACACTCCTGATTCATTGTCACTGTGTGATGTAAAGTGCTCTGAGTGGTGGCGGCGGCGCTGTAGAACAAAAGAAATGCATGAGAGAGATTTGAAGGTCACTGTTAGAGGGTGTTAGTGAAGGAATCCATGAAGAAGGAGGTCATTGGGGGGGATGCCAACAAACATCAGTGCATAAGCCGGCCCTGACTTCAAGCACCCTTGTTCAGAAATAAAAGTGCATGTGTGCAAACTTGAATGAGATGGTGTCCAATATAAAACGTTGCTATAATGACCCAATTGACGCTGTAAGCTCCTTGCATAACATTAAAGCGTTTGCCTTGTCCTGCAGATGTATTTCACAGGTCACACCAGAATATGCACTTTGTCTGTCACGTCTGGTTAATTTTTAGGGGAATAGTTCTGAAGGCCAGATATTTATCCACTATGTTCATAGATTTTTTTAAACCTTGTTGTGGCGAAGGGAGGATTACCTTGCAGGCAGAAAGTTACTGCGTGTCGGCATCTTCACACTCCACATCGATTGCACGTATTGCAGAGCCAGAGGCGCGATCACTGAGAAGGAAAGTGCATGTGCATAGAATGTACGCTAGCGATTCTTCCTGGTTGTTACACAGATAGCAGAACATTGTCAAAGGTTTCTGTAACCACTTTGGCCGATGATCAAGTGTCAAGGCGCTGCCAAAGTGGAGTTGCAGCAGCCGGATCTTATGAGAACGTCTGTAATTCTCTGTCAGATATGCCTGCAGTGCCAAATAGTTGGAGGTGTTAGTGGACATCCAAACATGGCTTCTGTGCCGAAATGACTCCTTCTCAGTAATGAACAAGATATGTCTTACTTGTTTATTAATACAGTATTCAAACTGCTTCTTTGTTAAAGGCTGCTCCCTTAGTGATTCGGCTTTGAGCTTTGAAAGTTCATCTTTTAGTGCAGTTACCTAGGCATTCTTGTATGGATTTGTATGCATTTCTTCCCAAATTAGGGCCTTGAGGGTCCCGGTATCTGCTCTACGCAGCGCGGAAAGGTATTTCAAGAATCCTGACTTATGGGCCAGATCTTGTTTGAATAGCCCAAATTCAAGCCTTATTTCTGAAAGTGACACACACATCGCAGGACACACATTGGACCCCATCTTCTCCGCCAGCGACAGAATCTAGTTCTCTCACACCACCGAGCTGACCTGGACCAACCACAGCCTCGTCCACTTCGCCGTCACTGGCTCCCCAGACCTGCTGCCCAAACCACCCACCCAGCCTCGCCAAAACTGGAGCAAAATCATAGAACCCCTCTGAAACTCTGCTCTAGATTCAAACCCTCTGACACCCTCAAACTCAACGTCCAGAACCTCTCCAAATGGATCTCCTCAACCTCCAACACCATTGCCCCCATGAGAAACACTGCCAGCAGTACGCCAGCTGGTTCACCCCTGAACTATGGACCCTCAAACATGACTGCAAGAGTCTAGAAAGAGGCTGGTGCTCTATCAAAGACATCACCAACCACAGTCAAATTTCAGCACGGAAACCGCGCTTCTTGAGGTCCATTAAAGAGACCCTAGACCAGGGAGGCAAGGCTGTGCTGATACTCTTGGACGTATCAGCGGCCTTCGATACAGTGCCCCATGATTTGCTCCTTCAGAGGCTTCAAGAATGTGGCTGCGGGGGCACGGTACTCCGATGGTTTGCCTCGTTTCTGGACAACTTAAGTGTAATCCCGATAAATCGGAAATCATACTTTTCGGCCTCCATTAGACAATGTGTGGCGGAATTGGTGGCCACAGGACATGTCCCCCCCCCAGCACCTCGGTCAAGACTGTTAAAAATTTGGGAGTCAGGATGGAGGATAATCTATCCATGAACTCCCAAATACAATCCGTGGTGGGCTCATGTTTTGGAGTGCTTAAAATGCTTAGACAGGTCCTGCCCCTTTTGCCGTTAACACATAGACAAACCGTGGTCCAAGCGTTAGTCTTATCCAGGTTGGACTATGTTAATAGCCTTTACCTGGGAATTCCTGATTACATGTTGACTCGATTACAGGTGGTTCAGAATGCTGCGGCAAGGGCTATTCTCATGCTGGGGCCCAGAACTAGGATGTCTGCCTACTTGAAATCCATGCACTGGCTACCGATCCGCAAGAGGATTATGTTTAAAGCCATGGTTCTAACATTTAAATCCCTTCATGGGATGGGGGCCCCCTACCTCAGGAAGAGATTTCAATTCTATTCCCCGCGTCGTGCTCTGAGGTCGGCTGCACTTCAGTTGGCTCGCATCCCTAAATCTTCCCATGCTCGCATTGGGGCCCGCTCTTTCCAGGTGCAAGCAGCACGACTCTGGAATAGTCTCCCCCTGGCACTTAGGCAGATGCAGGATCTTCTCCCTTTTAGAAAGTCATTGAAGACCTGGCTTTTTCAGCAATAGTGTGACTTATGCAAGATAGTGCTCACGGTTAGCCCTACCCAGAATCTGTAGCGCCGGGACACTCTATCGAGTAGCCGTGCGCTTTATAAGTCCCTAATAACATAACATAACATAACAGTACCTTCAGGTCCGCCCTTAACAACTACCACCACTTCCTCAGGGAGACCAAGAAGGACTCCCTCTCCAGGCTCATCGAGGCTAACGCGAACCACGCAGGAGCGGCCGGTGCAGGTAAGTGCAGTAGGGCGTGGTGGGGAGTCATCGACAGATGACGGCGACGGAAAATAACATTAAAAAAAAGAAAACCACTTACCTTGCGCACGCCGCATTGCCGACTCGGCGATGCGGCGAGTGCAAGGTAAGTGGTTTTCTAATTTTTTAATGTTATTTTCCGTCGTTGTCATCTGTCTACTCCCTCCCACCCCGCCCCATCGTGCTTTCCTGCACCGGCTGCTCCTGGAACCACACCAAGAAACTCTTCAGCATCATCAAAGAGTTATCCTGCCCAACCGCCACCGAAAACACGATCCACCCCTCCCAGGCCCTCTGCGGCACCCTAGGGGGCTACTTCCACCTTAAGATCACCGACTTCTACAAAAAGTTCGACCCTCAACCCACCGACCTCAACCACTTCCACACACCAACTGGCCCTACCTAGCCTTAGCCACCAACTCAGCGACTGGAAACCGCTCTCTTTCCAAGACACCACCAACGTCATGTTCTTCATCCACTTTGGAGGGCCCATGGACCTGTGCCCACACCACGTATACAACCTAGGATAGGAAGAAATCAGCATCCACCTCACAGGGGTCGTCAATTCCTTCATTGCCACCGCCACAGTCCACGAGGCATGGAAACACGCTGAGGTCAAACTGCTACTGAAGAAACCCTCCGCTGACCCCAACGAGCTCAAGAATTACAGCCCCATCTCGCTACTTCCCTTCCCCGCCAAGGTCCTGGAGAAAGCCATCAATTGCCAACTGACTGAGTACTTTGAGGAATACAACCTGCTTGACGCCTTCCAATCCAGCTTCTGGCCCAACCACAGCACCGAGACTGCCATGATCTCAGCCATGGATGACATCAGATGCCTCCTAGACCATGGAGAAACAGCAGCACTCATCCACCTCGCCCTCTTGGCGGCCTTCGACAGTGTCTCGCACCACACCCTAATCGCCAGGCTGCACCACATCGGCATCCAAGGCAATGCCCTCAACTGAATCTCCTCCTTCCTCTATGGCCAGACACAAAGGATCATCTACCCCCTTCTCCTTCACACACAAAAACATCATCTGTGGCTTACCCCAGGGCTCTTCTCTCAGCCCCACCCTCTTCAGCACCCACATGACGCATGACATCTTCTGCACTAACGGACTCAACATCATTTCATCTCATATGCTGACGACACACAGCTCATACTATCCCTCACTGAAGACCCCAACACCACCAGATGCAACTTCCAAAACACCACGTCCAATGTTGACACATGGATGAAGTCCAACTGCCTAAAGCTCAACTCCGGCAAAATGGAGTTGCTTATCTTTGGGAACAACCCATCCCCCTAGGACGACACCTGGTGGCCCACCACACTCAGCCCTACCCCTACCCTCTCCGACCACACCTGCAACCTCAGAATCATCCCGGACAGCCAACTGACCATGAAGCAACAGATCAATGCCGTATCATCTTCCTGCTTCCACACCTTCCGCATGCTCCGCATGATTTTCCGATGGGCCCCCAGGAAAACAGTCACCCAAGCTCCCATTTCCAGTCGCCTGACCTACGGCAACAAACTCTACCCCGGAACCACCAAACATCTCCTCAAACGCCTCCAGAACTCCGCAGCAAGACTCATACTCAACCTCCCCAGAAGAACCAGCCCTTCCCCCACTTCAAGACCCTGCACTGGCTCCCAGTACAGAAGAGATGCCTCTTCAAACTCCTGACGCATGCCTACAAAGCCCCGCACAACTCTGGACCCACCTACATCAACAACCGTCTGACGTTCCACCATCCTACCAGGAAGTTCTCTCCCCCTGGCTCACATCCCCAGCATTTGTCGAAGTTGCTACTGAGGACGGTCCTTCTCCTACCTCGCTGCCAAGTCATGGAACGACCTCCCTCTCCAGCTGTGCAACTTCCCCTCAGAGTAAGATTTCAGAAGAAGTTCAAGACATGGTTTTTCGACCAAGGCTCACAGAACCCCAGTGCCTGGAGACCCCCCCCGTGTGACAAGCCAAGCTATACAATACGGACTGATTGATTGATACAATATGTTCTTGTACATGAAGAAACACGTAATGTACTCTTGAACATGAAGAAACACATTTGATGTACTCTTGTACGTGAAGAAACATGTATGATGTACTCTTGCACATGAAGAAATACATGTAGTGTACTCTTGTACATGAAGAACCATGTGACATACTCTTGTACATGAAGAAGCACATGTAATTGTATTTATATAGCACTTACTACCCCTGATAAGGTGTTTAAACGCTTTTCGGCGAGTAGCATATTCTGGAACCCAAAAAGGATTAGTGGTGAATTAGTATAGGGAAATATGAAATTAATTTGAGCGGTGGACATGTGAGTCTGTTAGTTGGATTGAAAAGGATAGTGAAGGAATAGAAGAGGGAAGAGTCTAGAAAGTGTTTAATTGGAGATCATAGCAGGAGGTCTGGGATGAGTAAAGTAGAGATGGCGGGGGAAGAGTCTCTAGAAGTGGATTAGGGATAAAGATGAGATCGTATGAGTATACGAGAGATACACGAGGGAAGGGTTTAGGAAAGCTTGATTGTGACATATGAATAGTAAAAGAAGTTTGAGTTGATTCAAGGAGGGGTAGAGGATGAACTCTTGTACATGAAGAAACACATTTAATGTACTCTTGTGCATGAACACATGAAGAAACATGTGATGTACTCTTGTACCCTCGTTATAGTACCCTCTTGCACGAAGCAACACATGATCTACTCTCTTACATGAAGAAACAGATGTGATGTACTCTCGTACATGAAGAAGCACAGGTGATGTAATCTTGTACATGAAGAAATGTGATGTAATCTTGGACATGAAGAAACACGATGTAATCTTGTACATGAAGAAACATGATGTACTCTTGTACATGAAGAAACATGTGATGTACGCTTGTACATGAAGAAACACATGATGTGCTCTCGTACATGAAGAAATGCATGTGATCTACTCTTGTACATGAAGAAACACATGTGATGTACTCTTGTACATAAAAAAACATGTGATGTACTTTTGAAGAACGCATGTGATGTACTCTTGAAGAAAGTAACACATGTGATCTACTCCTGTACATGAAGAAACATGTGATGTAATCTCGTACATGAAGAAACACATGATGTACTCTTGCACATGAAAAAACATGTGATGTACTTTTGTACATGAAGAAACACATGTGGTGGCCTCTTGCACATGAACAAACACATATAATGAGATGTGAGGAATCACAAGAATACCCCTATAGAAGCCCCACCCCCAACTTACCTCGGTTTTCGCCGTCTTTTCTGGATTCCGACGGCTGTGACAGGACCTGGAGGAGGAAAACACCAATAGTCACAACACTAAAGAAGATCTATCCTTTTTTCACACAGGCGGAGCGGGAGGACAACCAGAGAGGGAGCCAATCTACGTTACAGGAAGGAGGAGAAAAGGAAACCCTCAGAGACAGGAAGGAAGTCAGAGAAAGAGGGAGGAGCGAGGTAATCCAGGAAGGCGCCGAAGAGGAGAATCGCGGGAGGATGCAGAGGATACCAGAGAAACCTTTACGAGTCCAGAGCAGAAGACGTCGAACTCGACGGGAATCCAGATGAGTGGAGGGAGGAGTGGTGGTCGCCCACGGAGGATGTCCACATGCCGCCGCAACTAAATAGAGTTGCAGAAGAAGCAATACGTGACGCAAGGGGGGGTGGAATTCGTGAATCAAGGGAGTTCGGGTGGGCGGTTGTAGACTTGTTTCTTTTCCCTTCGATTATTATTTATTTTAAATTATTTGTACTTAGCGGAGGCGCAGAACGGGGTCACCACCCGATAAATCTTAGATGAGCTCTGGTTTCCTCAAAAAGTAGACCCCAGGCTCACCTTTTAAGGTGGCATGTGTTCTTCTCTCACAGTGGGTGTGATGTTTATGAAGGAAAAGAGGATGCCCCTGCCACTTGAATAAACGCAGTGCATGGCGATAAACACTCTAAGCACCCCCAAAAAGGGATAGAAGTATTCTCCCTAGCTATAACAGAAACTTGATCATCTCCTGGTTTGTTCTAAGGAACCAAGAAACTAACTAAGGAGAAGAGGGCACACTGCAGGAGACTTCTAATCAGGAAAAGCCCTATCTTTTATTTTCCTCTTTCTCTTTTGGGCCATTTATTATTTATTTTTCCTTTCCCTCTTTCTCACCCGGGTGTGGTGAAGGTACCTGTCCTTATCCTTCGTGGGAAGGCATACATACATACATACCGTCTCTTTCTTCTTCTTTTACCTTCGAGACACCCAGGGGCCCACTCTGGACGAAGCAGATTTGGAAGTGATAAAGAAGAAGGATGACATTTTAGAGGATTTGTTTAAATTAAAATGATCACCTCTGCTTGACCTGTGAATAAACTCACGCCAATATTAAGAAATATATACAGCCTCCTCGCTTCTTTTTCCGCCCGTCCCTCCCATATAAACTCTTGTACATGAAGAAACGTATGATGTACACTTTTACATGGAGAAACACAAGTGACATACTCTTGTACATGAAGAAACATGTGTAATGTACTCTTGTACATGAAGAAATACATATAATGTACTCTTGTACATGAAGAAACACCTGTAATGTACTCTTTTACATGAAGAAACACCTGTAATGTACTCTTGTACATGAAGAAACAAGTATAATGTACTCTTGTACATGAAGAAACACGTATAATGTACTCTTGTACATGAAGAAACACGTGTAATGTACTCTTGTACATGAAGAAACAAGTATAATGTACTCTTGTACATGAAGAAACACATTTGATGTACTGTTGTACATGAAGAAACAAGTATAATGTACTCTTGTACATGAAGAAACACGTATAATGTACTCTTGTACATGAAGAAACACGTATAATGTACTCTTGTACATGAAGAAACACGTATAATGTACTCTTGTACATGAAGAAACACGTATAATGTACTCTTGTACATGAAGAAACAAGTATAATGTACTCTTGTACATGAAGAAACACGTGTAATGTACTCTTGTACATGAACAAACACGTGTAATGTACTCTTGTACATGAAGAAACAAGTATAATGTACTCTTGTACATGAAGAAACACGTATAATGTACTCTTGTACATGAACAAACACGTGTAATGTACTCTTGTACATGAAGAAACACGTGTAATGTACTCTTGTACATGAAGAAACACGTGTAATGTACTCTTGTACATGAAGAAACAAGTATAATGTACTCTTGTACATGAAGAAACACATTTGATGTACTGTTGTACATGAAGAAACAAGTATAATGTACTCTTGTACATGAAGAAACACGTATAATGTACTCTTGTACATGAAGAAACACGTATAATGTACTCTTGTACATGAAGAAACACGTATAATGTACTCTTGTACATGAAGAAACACGTATAATGTACTCTTGTACATGAAGAAACACGTATAATGTACTCTTGTACATGAAAAAACACGTGTAATGTACTCTTGTACATGAACAAACACGTGTAATGTACTCTTGTACATGAAGAAACAAGTATAATGTACTCTTGTACATGAAGAAACACGTATAATGTACTCTTGTACATGAACAAACACGTGTAATGTACTCTTGTACATGAAGAAACACGTGTAATGTACTCTTGTACATGAAGAAACACGTGTAATGTACTCTTGTACATGAAGAAACAAGTATAATGTACTCTTGTACATGAAGAAACACATTTGATGTACTGTTGTACATGAAGAAACAAGTATAATGTACTCTTGTACATGAAGAAACACGTATAATGTACTCTTGTACATGAAGAAACACGTATAATGTACTCTTGTACATGAAGAAACACGTATAATGTACTCTTGTACATGAAGAAACACGTATAATGTACTCTTGTACATGAAGAAACACGTATAATGTACTCTTGTACATGAAGAAACACGTATAATGTACTCTTGTACATGAAGAAACAAGTATAATGTACTCTTGTACATGAAGAAACACGTGTAATGTACTCTTGTACATGAACAAACACGTGTAATGTACTCTTGTACATGAAGAAACAAGTATAATGTACTCTTGTACATGAAGAAACACGTATAATGTACTCTTGTACATGAAGAAACACATTTGATGTACTGTTGTACATGAAGAAACACGTGTAATGTACTCTTTTACATGAAGAAACACCTGTAATGTACTCTTTTACATGAAGAAACACGTGTAATGTACTCTTGTACATGAACAAACACGTGTAATGTACTCTTGTACATGAAGAAACACATATAATGTACTCTTGTACTTCAAAAAATGCATCTAATTGCCTCAAACACAGAATTTTTAAATCTTATCCAGAAACCTTCATCTCTGATCCCTACTTCTGCTTTAAAAAGGGTTCTATAATTAGTGAATTTATCTTCTACTCAAAAAGAAGAGCTAAATGGAGGAAAGCACTCCACTCGCTACTCATGATCACTTCCTCCCAAAAATGTGCACATGGACAAAGGCTCTTGGCCGTCCCCTGACTCACTTTCAAAGCTGATGCTACCATCACCATATATAACAATGGGATAATCCTCATCCAAGCTGCTGATCGTCATCTAGGTACTTTTGAGGAAACTTTTCACATCATCAAGAAGTCCATAACTAACAGTGATCTAGACACTGCAAATAGGTGGCCTAGCCCCTCATCCCTCTCACAGCTCCCCCAAGTGATGTTGCTACATAGTCCCTCGCACCTTTTCACTCCTCCCCCTCAACCCTTCTCTTCGAGCTGCTCACACTTTCCCATCTCCCCACCGCTGCCAGTGGGATCTGATTCTCACAGGATTATCAGTGATTTTACTGAGCACACTACCCACCCGACTAATCTTGGCAGTCCTAGCAACGGTTCTCCCTCTCCCACTACATATACACCCACAGCCTGTGCTAGCCCCTGATTACTAGCTACTAATTTGTCCCCCACACGTCCCATGGCTCATAAGGTGACTACCCTTAAGTCTAAACCCTTTTTCACTAACATCAGTACTCATACGACCCTAGCATCTCTAAGTTATCAGTTTAGGAGTCCTCTCATGCTCCCTGGCAAGCCTAGTTATCTCTTCAACTCAACCTCCGCTCCTCTGGATCTCCAAGGCCAGCATCACCCGAACGCCACTATCAGATCTCCCTCTCCACATACCGGCTCCCGGATACACTCCTGGTCATCTGATCGTCACCTCTTTCCTGCTTCTTGCCTAGCTGATATCTCTTGGGATCTTCAACTACTTAAGGCTGCCCTACAAAAGCTTACTATCATCACCTCAGAATTGGCAAATTATAGAAACCATCTCCTCCAATATGGATCATCACTGTCCCCAAATCTTCCTCGGTGACTTCAATCTTCACTGGAATTACGTAAATGACCCTGCAGTAAATAGCCTCAAAACCCTCCAAGCTGAACATAACCTGATTAAAATCTGTGACAGCCCCACTCACATCTTGGGTGTGATCCTGGACCTAATCATCGCTAAACCCAACTCCATTCAACTTGATTTGATTGTCCCTTGTGGCTGGACTGATCATCACTATATCTCCTTCCGAATCATGAAACTTTGGACTAAGAAAAAATTATCTCAACCTAAGAAATCTAGGCATTGGAAAAAATCTTTCCGAAATGCAAACCTGAATGAAATGATATCCTGTAGCAACATGACCTTGCCTCCACCTACTCACATTTCAGGGGTCCATGACCTCCCTGAGCATTACAACAACTCCAAAGTGAACATTCTAGATGCTATTGCCCCCTTGCAACAAAGAAGGTCCACCAAAGACTCCAAACCTTGGTTCAACCAGGGTTTAAATACTGATCGACGCAATCTGAAACTTGCCAAATGATCCTGGAGAGTCCCTTGAACACCTCATGCTCCTGAGATCTAGGAGAAGCACTTATAATAAATATATCAGTAGGGAGAAATCAAACTTCTTCAGAAGCCAACTAGATAAAGCCAGAAACAGGCCAAAGAAGCTTTTTGAACTAATTAAACTCCAATCCAACAATATTCCCATTCTTTCGCCAACGGCTTCCGTTATGCAGCCAAATTGTGATGGTTTTGCTAACTTCTTCCTCGAAAAGATCGATTCGATTGAAACGGATCTCCGTACATCGATGAACCAACTGACAGACCTATCCCCTATCTACCACCCCCTCTCCCCCAGCCAGCCCCTGCTCCAGGGCTCACACCCAAAAACAGCGTCTCCTGGAGCCAATTCACACCCTTTGATGAAATCTCTACATACTACACTTAAACCCTCCAACCACTTCAATGACCCGTTACCCCCCAGTTTCTTCAATGAAATGAACAGGTCCCTAGTTCCAATCTGGACCAAGAGTGTAAATGCCTCCCTACAACAAGGTGTGATTCCTGACTGTCTAAAGGCTGGCCAGGTTACACCCATTCTTAAAAAAAACAGGAGGAAGACGGCCATAACAACTTCCATCCAATCACTAACATTCCTCCTCTAGCGAAGCTGCTAGAAAAATGTGTCCATGTCCAATTATGTAGCCACATTGATCAATTCCAGCTTGTAGATCAATTCCAATCGGGCTTTTGTCAGGGTCATAGCACTGAAACGGCCATTACCCACATATTGGATGATGCTCTAAAAATGCTGGATTGGAACAAAGCTTGCCTTCTAATCCTCCTTGACCTCTCGTCGGCTTTTGATACGGTCAAACATGACAACCTCCTGGACATAATGGAACACAGGATGGGTCTTTCAGAATCAGTGTTAAACTGGTTTGCCTAATTTCTTCACAACAGAACGCAAAGAATTAAAGTCAATCACTCCCACTCCAACTCTACTTGGATCACTGAGTGGGTCCCACAAGGGTCCTCACTCTCACCCACACTCTTCAACCTGTTCATGGAGCCCTTAACGCAAATGCTCACTCCATCATATGTACTCTGTCACATGTATGCTGATGATACCCAATTGTACCTGAAAATCTCCTCCCCCGATGGCATCAATTCACTTAATTCAACCCTACTTAAAACCCAACACTGGCTAACTTCCAACCATCTCAAGCTAAACTCCATCAAAACGGAATTCCTCCTTATCTCTCCACCTAAACAGGCGCCTATTATCGTTGAATACATAAAACATCTTACGACTCTCACCTGTGTTCCACCCATAATTGACTCTACCAAATCTCTTGCAATGATACTTGATAAGGCCTTGAACATGCGGGATCACAGCAGCGCTGCCACCAAAGGGGCGAACTTCCAACTGAGCATACTAAGAAAGTTAAAACCTTTCCTTCCTCCGTAAGCTTTAAAGTCTGCTGTTCAAGCACTAGTCATCTCCAGGTTGGAGTATGGGAGCGCAACTCTGTGGTCTACCGAGCTACAAGCTGGCACCTCTTAGGGCCTCCTTGAATTCAGCGGCTAGGCTCATTATAGGATCCAAAAGAAATAACCACATCACTCCAGATTTGAAATCTCTAAACTGGCTTCCATTTGAGACTAGGATTCATCTTAAAATTGCTTAAATGATCCACAAAGCCCTTCACCTTAACACTCCTTTGTACCTCGCCCGGAACCTGGAACTCTTGGGTTGTTGCAGATCTTTGAGGAGTTCTAGCACTTTGCTGTTTGAACCGCAAAAATGTCATAGTAATAAAACCTATAACAGAGCCTTCTCTGGTATTTTCCTGAGAATCTGGAACGCCTTGCCTCCGGAAATCAGACTGAATCCCTCAACGTCCTCTTTCAAAAAAGAAGTGAAAGCACTACTTATGCATACATTCTGAACTTGTAATGTACCTACTCCCCCTGAGGCCATGCTTTGATGCTCCCTCCTCACACGTATGCTCATGTATAATGTTTATGTGGTGTTCCAATATGTCAGTACTCCTGTTTACTCGTTTATCTTGCATTTTCAGATTATTGTTTGACCGATTTTGTCTCCCTCTCTGTTGTCTTTGATCTTCTGTGAGCGCTCTGATACCCGCTTGGGGTATGTTCGCGCTATATAAAACTTTATAAATAAATAAATGTCCCAACTTGAAAAGAAATGCATTGCCCCGCCCCAGCCTGACCATCTCAAGACCAGCTGTCTTGCCAATAAGGCTATCCACAATATCATCCGAGAAGCTAACGACCTCAGGAAGTCAGCACCACACCAGGAGCCAGAACATGGCCAGACTAGAGACTAAGAAATGCAAGAAAGAAAGGATGAGAAGGCAGGCCTTCTCCATCGACACACCCATGGTCCGGTCCATATAAGAACTGCATTGTATGTTCTGAAAGTAGACATCTCTTCAAAGATCACTGCAACCCTGAAAGTAGGAGCCTACTTGTTGCCCCCTTATTGTAAACAATCTCCGATCGCATCTCTGGTCCGTGCTTGCTGTTCATCGCTCCGATACTATCCAGCTAAGTTGGTTCTACACAAGTACCACTGTGTACATACAGTGCAAGTATCGCTAATTGAAAGGAGCATCGAACCTACCGCTGTCAATAAAAAAGAAAAGTCCAGCAATGTAGACTTTATTCTACTGAAAAGCAATGTTGAAAAGTTTCATGAAGAAAAATGTTTTAACAGAAATATTTCTCTGTATGAAAGTCACCATTAAATCAAATTGGTTAGCAGGGTTAGGACTAAAAACAAGGCATAAATATGCATTTTTGGGAACAAATTCAGAGCATATTTTAATGCACTAATTCTATCAGATTTTCTACTGCGCACTCCGTGGGAGAAACCCCTTAGACACATGTTTAAGATGTTGCTATTGGGAGAGAAAAAAATTATAAAATCAACCGCTTCATGGCTGAGACAGAGGCTACCAGAAAAAAGTCTTTGTTTAAAGCTTGTAAGGCCTGTGGCAAAAAGATTTATGTGGAAGATCCACATAAGAAGTGTCTGTATTGTTTGTATCCTGATCACAAACAGCAGAATGTAAGATTTGCAAAACATTTTCAGCCAACACCCTGAAGGAAGGACAGGGTAAGGTGCATGGCCCTGGCTATTGTGGAGAAAGAGTTGGAAACTATAGGAATGGAGAAAGGACCATTTGGTTCTTGTTCGGAGAGACAGACAGCTGGTCTAGTGCACTCTAATATGAAGAAACACAAGAGACATGATATGCAGAAGAAGGACAAGTTAAGAGAAGAAGATGAGGCAAAGGATGTGGTTCCATCTAAGAAGCCAAAAGTAACTGCTGACTCAGTGCCAAGGTCCTCGACTATGAAGATGAAGGGAGACGATAAGTTGGCGATGACGAACAGGAAGGAGACGATAAGTCTTCGACAGATGGATTACTGTTGCTGAGAGAGAGAGACAGGCAAAGGCAAGGTCACCATCGACGGAGCCATCAACTTTAAAGATAAGTTTGCTGGTGCAGAAGGCACAGGAGCAGTCTCCGTTAACAAAGTCATTGGCGGAAAATTTGTCAACGAGGAAACTACCATCAGCGGAGGAAAAGCTGCCTATGAAGGATTTGTCGTCAACGAAGGGGCTGCAGTCCACAAGTTAGACACTGTTGACAAAGGATTACTTGTCGACGAGGAAATTGCAGTCACCGAGTAACTTTATCTCAATAAAATATAAGCGGATAATGCTGATGCCCATGCCAACTAGAGGATTGATGGAGCAGGGTGTACAAGAAGAGTCCCATAGTCACATTGCAAGTGTTGATGGTGTCCCCCGTACCATTACGACCACCACAGCATTTTGTGAAGGGAATTTCACCCGAAGTTTCCAGATCCAGATCTGAATCTGATGGAGGCATTATTCTGTGAAGGAGAGACCTCAGAGGAAGAAAGAAAGACAACTCACACAGGGGAGTTGAATATAAAGTACATGGATGATGATGATGGTGAGGAAGAGTTGGCAGAACAATATAGTTGTGAGGCAAGAGGAAAAAGAAGGGCGAATAGGGCATTTCTCTGACGAGAGGGTGCAGGTGCAGTGGCGTAACACAGGCCCCAGCAGCCCCCAAACTCCAGGGGGCCCCCTCAGCCACTGGCGTAGCAAGGGGGGGGCGGAGGGGGCGGAACGCCCCGGGCGGCACGAGATTTGGGGGCGGCAGGTAAATTTATCGCCAGCACCCCCCCCCTCCCCCCCCTGCTCTTAGGCGCTCGGCGGCGGCAAAAGGCAGGGACCGCCACGGGCGGCAGAGTGCCTAGCTACGCCACTGCCCTCAGCCCAGTACTGTGGCCGGGTAGCTCCTGAGTGAGGACGGAGGGGGGCCCTCCATGTACCTTGCAGGCGGCCCCCCTCAAGTTTCGTTATGCCAGTGTTCAGGTGTCAATGCAGTTGTTGACTTCAATGCAGGACGTATTTGCTAATATCTACAGAGCACTGCCAAAGTATGATCAGCAGACAGAGTTGGTTCAAATGCCATGTAGGAAACCCCTCTCTCTGTATAGTGTACCACAATAGGGTACACTGTGCAGAGAGGTCAGAGAGACCCTCATTGGTTTACAGAGGCAAAAGTAGATAATGCTAACGCTCTATTTGTGGTGCTGTGGGCGCGCAGTTAGACTTATCAGAGGGCAGTGCTAAGCATTTGTTGTACACACTCAGTCAGCAAATGAATTCACACACTCAAAGACTGAACTTCAGACCAATTGTTTTTGTATAAAAATATTCTTTTAGTTATTTTATTTCTAGAACCAAGCAAGCCTGGCACAGGTAAGCAATACATACTTTACAGTAGTAAATGCTGATTGTAAAACAGTTCACTTGCAATTGTAAATGTACTATGGTTCGACTTACAGTATTGTTTCAGAGAAAGGCAATCACTTGTAAATACAGTACATAGACTTGAATGGGATTTTCAGTAAAATAGCAGGTAAGTTACTTTTGGATTTCTTTTCTTACTCAGTGCTGTAGGCCTAGCTGTAGCACTGGGACATTTCCTGTAAACAGGTGAGTAAAAGCGTTTTTGTTAAATCGTACAATTTTAAAAAATTTCTTTAAGTTTCACAAAGGCAATACTCAAGAAAGAAGTTGAGATCAATTTGTAAAAAAATAGCAAGTCTTGTTATATATATTTTGAACCAAGAACTTCAGTTAAAGGTAAGCATGAAAAAAGTTTCAGCAATATGCAAGGTAAGGAGTCATACTCTGCCAAAAACTCCTGGAGCTGTGCTTTGACCCAGTCTTGAGGCCATAAGTTTTGTTTACACAAGCCTCTAAGCTGTTTCATTGACCAGTACAGGTAAGGTGTGAGGTTGAGTTCCCCTACCTCTACCAGGTCCTCTGGAGGACTGTTTTTAGTCCTCATTATTTTTACTAAGTTGGGAACCTTTTTGGAGAGGAAAAACCAACACTGGTTTCCTAACTACAGTAAGGTTTGGACTTTTAAAACAGTTGAACTAAAAGGGATCTAACCAGGGCCCTGACAATTAGTTTACAATTTGGAAAAATAGTCAGTTTGTGAAAGACAGTTTAACTGAAGGCAATTGTGACTTCACTTGTGTGGTCACTCTACTGTCAGAGTAGTTCAGCAAACGCAAAGTCGTAGACCCACTGCTGATCCACCAATGTAGGAACCCCTCGCCCCCTCTATATATTGTACCACAATGGGGTACACTGTGCAGAGAGGTCGAGGAGACCCTTATTGGTTTACAGAGGCAAAAGTAGATACCACTAACGCTCTATTTGTAGTAGTGTGGGCGCACAGTTAGACTTATCAGAGGGCAGTGCTAAGCATTTGTTGTGTTCACAGAGGCAATAAATTGAACACTCAAGAAGGAAGTCGAGACTGAGTTATAAAAAAAATATAATCTTTTTATATATATTTTAAACCAAGAACTTCAGTTACAAGTACGCAGGTAATATGTTTCAGCAAGAAGTAAGGTAAGTATAGACAATCTACAGTTATGTGCGATTACTCACAATGTTATCCATGGAGAAAAACAAAGAATGCAATAAATGACAGTGCAGCCAGACTTAGGGGTTCACCTTCAAGAATTTGAATGTCAGGGACCCAGGGTCCAAAGTTCTACCAGCAGTTTCTCGGGAGCGTCCTGCATTCGCCCAGGAGCAGGGTGCTGGGCGAGTAAGTAGCTGGCGTGCTATGAAGAAGGGCAGCCACCTAAAAACAGGCTGCACAGGGGAACTTGTAGGCAATTCCGAGGGAACTCAGGGTCTAGAGGTCGTAAGGGCCTGGGGACCACAGGAGCTCCAAAGTTTTGGAGATTCTCCAACCAGTGGGGCTGGGTGCAGAGCAAACAGGTGATCGAAGCTCTGGTGTGCAAAGTGCACCTGTCGGTCAGGGGCAAAAACCTCAGAGGGGCTGGTTCAGGACGGCTGTGCCACTCAGTGAGTGGGTCTCAGGGCTGCTAATGTCCCTCGACGGGTGCTTGGTCCTCAGGCAGTTGGAGTCTCGCTTTGACTCTTGTAGTCTGTCTTCGGTAGCAGGGCTTCCGATACCAGGGGTTGGTGCTGCTCGGCTCTAGAAGATCCTGGTACCTCCAAACTGTGGAGACAGAGTTGATCCTTCAGAGCTGCTGTACCTTCTCATGGGCAGTTGCAGCGTTGGCGGGGCCGGAGAGCTGCAAGTCGAGAGTTTGGACTCTGCTGTTTCAATGCCTCCGATGCAGGGGAATAGCTCATCTACTTCAAGAAAGTTCTCAGGCAATTTGCAACGTGCTGGAGGGCCCCTGGGGTTTGTAGACGTCTCTCAGTGGCAGGACAAGATGGTATTCCGCAATTGTTGAGTCCTTGGGCTGCAGGCAGGGTTTCGCGCCAAAATCCAGTCCAGGCTCTCTGTTCTCAGGGTCATCTGCTCTTCTTTCTCTTTGGTCTTCTTTTGAATCTGAAGTCCAGGGCTCAGGGGGATAATACTGCATTCAGGGATGTTTAAAGGGAGTGCCAGGTAGTAGCCAGTGGGCTATTTACCGTAAGGGTGGCTACACCCTCTAAATGCTCACTCCATGTGGAGAGTGTGCATGATACTGACAGGTTATTTTCCCCATCTTCAAGATGATGGAAAGTGATCTGGGAGGTCCACATCGCCTGCCCCTCCTTAGGGGTGGTGCGGGTTGACTGGGGACCCACCTCCTCTTCTAACTCATTTTCCCGCCTGTCTACACGCCGAAAGTGGGGTCATGACCGGGGCGTTGCCATCTGCTGCTAGAAGGAGAGGGGTGGGTCGAAGTTCAAAGGCAGCATCGCTTGTGAAGCTCCCCGCCCTGGAAAGCTGTTCCTGCCTACTGGAGGTGTGACTAGAATCCTAACAAGGGTTCAAGTTAACACAATACGTGCATCAAATTTTAAACAAAAAATCTAAAAACCTAAAGAAAAATATGAAAAATATGGAAAATTATACCAATGAAGACACAGAAAAGGAAAAAGGAAAGAGAAAAAGGAGGAAGAAGAGAAAACCCATGTTTAAATATATACAATTCATAGAAAAAGTTTTATTAACAATGATAAATAATTCAATCTTAAAACATATAAGACAAAAGGCGCTCAACACAATAAACAAACAAAGACCTATAAACGGTGCAATGTGTAAACAGACAAGTGGCTGATGAAAAAAGGTTTACAAAAATCAGAAGTTCAGGACAAAACTGAATCAAAACAAAGCAAACAATGCGTCCTCTTCAATTTCGGCCACATATGTGCGTCGACGGCGTTTCGACCATAGTGAAACTAAATGGTCATCATCAGGACAAACAGTAATTATATGTGCGTCCGTAACAGTTTCAATAAAACATCTAAAAACAAAAATATATTAACATGGGTATCAGGCATTCAAGGGTTATATTACAGCAAAAAATTAGACAAAATCCCTCTCTATTTAGAAAAAGGAGAGAAGAAACAAAAGATAATGCACCTGGAAATGACTACCACCACCAAGAGGAAGGGGAGAAAAGACCCTTAAACCATCTTCAGAACCTATATGTGTGAAAAGAATAGATTAATGTGCCAAAATGTCCCATAAATCCAAAACAAGGAGATGTAATAGTCGATTCTCCTATTGTTAAAGTAGACCCAACCGAAGGTGCAACGATCGTATGGAGTCTGTTCGGAAAGTGACTCTGTAGAATGAAGCTATGAAACCAAAAAAGGAATGAACAACTATTAGTGGCCCTATCCACCTATGCAAAGGGACAGAGAAGGCAAGAGTGTTGCATGCCATACTCGCATCAAAAGGAAATGCTGAATTATAATCGCAGGAGCTTATGAATTGATTCAAAGGCTCCAAGATTAGGTGAAATAATGGAACAGCCTATTCTTTCAAATAGTTTTAAGACTGAAAAGGATGAAAGAAATTAGATAAATAAGTATAACACCTTGTAGGTGTAGATGATACAATACAAAAATCTATTCCAATACTAAGCATCTTATACTTACAGCCAAATTCATTGGCAGAAGGCTTAAACAGAAGTGCTAGTAGATCACATAATTACAGGCGTTTGTTCATGAGTAAACTAAAAAAAGAAGGGGGATTTTTTTTTATTTCTTTCTTAATGTATTAATTAGAAAAATCAGCAAGTTATCCAAAGTCTCAGGATGTTACCTGTCAGTCGCCTTTAATAGATTGGCACCAACATATGGGTCACTGGCTTAGTCCAGACCCACGGGTTCTGAAATGGAACCAAATATGATATTCAAGCTTTTAACTACATTGAAAAAGTCAAAAGTCAAATTCCTGAGTTTAAACTGAACAATATTCAATGTGCAAACAATACAGCTGTAATCAAAAGAATGAAACATGGATAGAGGATAAGCGCTTAATTTGCTAAACCTCTCAAATAAAAGTGTGAAAGACCTTAATAAATATAGATTCTCAAACAGTATACAAGCAATGCTGCGGTAACCCAAGGAATGAAAAATTAATTAGAGATAAGCTCATTAAATGCTAACCATGTCAGATAAAATTAACACAGCAACAGCTAACACAAGGTAAGTGCCGCAGTTCAATGTCAATCAAATGTTGTCGTAAAGTAGGGGGAATCACGCTATCGATCTTGTATTACTATTAAAAACTGGCCCTAAACACAACACTAGTGATTACTATATGCACTGTGTATGCACTCATGCAATTTAGAGCAGAAAAGCGCAGTACCATCATCCCATACTGTACTTGGAATGAAGGCCGTGATCCCTGCAAGGAGACAGGCTCATGTGCATCTCATCCTGAAGAAAAAGCCTCGCAACCAAGGCAGGCTATTACAAAGTCTCAGTAACAGAGCTTGGAACTATAATTCCAAGAATTAAGGGGGAAAAAACGCCAAGCGTCTCACCTGTAGCACGCTGTCCACACGAATAACTCCCATAAGGGTATTCGAGCCCAGAATCCGAGAGATTAAATAACACACCCATGCGCAAGGTCACTTCCTGAAAAGCTTATACAGAAGTGAAGAAGGACTTACACCGCCCTAGGACAGTGTCGGCCATCTTTAAGCGGGTCAATGATACTCCTAAACTAAACGAACTCAAAGATTAGAACTACTTGTGTCTATGGGTTCCCACATGAACAAATCACTTTCTGTTGTCAGATCAAAAAACGGCGCAAGAGCATATCATAAGGGAGTATTTCTCAGTAAGAAAGAACTTACACCACTCTGCGCGAGGTCACTTCCTGTACAGCTTATACAGACGTGAAGAAGGACTTACCCCAACCTAAGCCAGTGTCGGCCATCTTTAAATGGGTCAGTGATACTACTAAACTAAACGAACTCAAAGGATAGAACTGCTTGTGTCTATGGGAATCACTTTGTGTCATCAGATCAAGAAACCGGCGCATAGGACCATAAAACTCCCAGTGACTCCCCACCCCCCCCCATTTTGGATTTTAATATCCCTGACAGTTCCACGAATAAAGGGATACTGGGATCTGTCTGCAGATTTTTAATCTTTAACTCCCCCTGGCCATATCTGACCCATAGCTCCCTGGAATACGGTTGAGCCCACCCTGACTTTTAGGCATCAGGGTGACCCGATGATGAAGCATGACACCACTAGGGTGTGTGAGGGTAATATAAACAAAAGGACTTGTTTCCTTCCCCACTCTCTAGTGTGTAACATCTGATTGCTTCAAATAGGATCTTCCCATATCTAACTCACCGGGATTAGCTTTAGGAACTTGTGAACCTTGTTCACCAGACCGTGGGATACTTAGTGTGGAATAGTATCTTTGGGCATGGCACACAGGGATGTGTGTCCCATCGACTCTTCAGTTTGGTCTGCACCCAGGCACCCAGTCTGCAATGGCAGCATGGATGGCTGTGGTGAGGGGACCATAGGGGGGCACAATTTGGGCTGCTACCCTTGGTGTCTCTCTTCAGTGCCAATGACCTAGGTACCAGGGGTAATATTTAGTAGGGACTTACGAGGGGTACTGAAGAGGTGCCAATTGTGAAACAAAAGGTACAGTTTAGGAAAAAAACACTGGTACTGGGAACCTGGTTGACAGGGGCCCAGTACACCTCAGTCAAAGTTGCATCAAAAACCAGGCAACAATTGCGGGGGGTACTGAAACTAAAACCCAGTTTCCTACATGCCACAACGCCAAAGTTGAGTTCAGTGGAAATCTAAGGCACAGGGCAGTGATGCTGATAATGGTTCAACAGGGGAGTGGAAGCAGATAAGAATGTATCTAAGGAGCAGAGTAAAGCCTCCAAATGCAGATGTTGATAGCACTGATGATGATTCAGATGTGGTGAGCCTGCCAGGATGTCCTAATGAGGTTTTGGAGTGGAACCAGTTTATTGTTCAGAAGGATGCAAGCCCTGAACCAGCGCGTTGGAGTTCGCCACCTGATGATATTAGTAGACTCCATTTGCTAATAGAGAACGCTTCCAAGTGCTTCAGTTTACCAACAACTGTGGATGAAAAGTATTTTTTTAAATTTGACTTTAAAGAAACGTCTGGAAGGAGCACTCGATGTATACCTGTGCTAGAACATTTGATGGTGAAAGGTCCAGCAATGATGCAAAACCCAGCTACTTCTTCAGTAAATCGCAGATCCGGTATTTGTAAAGCGCAAACTACTCACCCTTACGGGTCTCAAGGCGCTGGGGGCCGTCGTGGAAATTAAGTGAGCTATTGCCCAGAGTCACATGGTGCTGAGCTGAGCTGCCGCCGTAGCCCTGTGCTCCGAAGTCAACTGTCCTGGCCGCTGCACCACACCTCTCCACTTCAGTGAATCTGGCAAGAATTGAGAAGAAATGTAAAGCAACTGAGGGCTCTGCAGGATGCATTTTGAATCAGGTGTGCCCTGATTTAGTAATCTCGACTGCTGCACAGAGAAGGTCTAGGAATCCTTCATCACCCTGCGCAGTGCCAACTGATAACTAAGGAAAGAAATGGGACTCTAACAGAAAAAGAGTGATGGCAGCGGATGCAGTAAATATTGCAAATGCATCTGCAGTAGTGGTGAGATTGGATAGGCAGCTGTGGAGAGATATGGCACCATTTTCTGAGAAGTTGCCGTAGGATGACAGAGAAAGGGCTAAGGCTATATTAAGGGATGGCGAGCAAGCATCGTCTTCTGTTGACGCTGCGATGGCTGCTTCTACATGCGCGTTCAGGCAGATTGGAAATGCAACAGTTATGAGGAAGTACAGCTGTTTAAGAGTTCGTCGTTTAGACCTAAGGTCCAGTCGAGAGTGATGGACTTGCCATTTGATGACAATAAAGTGTTTAAAAAGAAGGTGAACGAAGCTTTGTAGATAATGAAGACGGATACAGAGACAGCTCGTTCTCTAGGGATGTTGCAGAATAAGCAGCCTTACAGAGGTTTTAGAAGGCAGTTTCAGAAACCAGGTCAAGGAATAGAAAGAAGCATTTTTTTGACCCTACAGGCAGTATGGATTGTGTTGTCAATATGGAGGTTATGGCCAGCAAGTGCGGCAGCAAAGACAACAGACCGAATCAGACTAGAGTAGGCAGAGGAAGTCCGCCCTCAAAGTTTAAGGGGAAAGGAGTGAGAGCATGACTTGGTGAAAGCGATTACCACCCCTGTACAGTTGACTGTGGGAGGAAGAATGCATTACTATTTGGAAGCTTGGCAGCAAGTAACGTCGGACAGATGGATTTTGGAAATTGTAAAGCATGGACCTGCTTTGGAGTTTCTGAAGGAGCCTCCATTTGTTCAACCGATAAAAGAAAGTCCCAGACGTTTGAAGGAGTTGAAAGTGGAAATGCAAAATCTGATGGAGAAGGAAGCCATCATAATGGTACTATTGGAAGAGAAGTTCGAAGGATTTTATTTAAGATTCTTTCTAATTTTAAGGCAATCTGGACAGTGGCGTCCAATTTTGGATCTAAGGGAATTAAATTACATACATAAAGAAGGAAAGATTCCGTATGATTACACTTCAAGAGATTCTTCTAGTTATCGAAAAAGGGGATTTCCTCTGTTCAATAAACACAACGTTTTTGAGATTCATGAAGGACGGTCAGCTTTTCCAGTTCAAGGCTCTTCCATTCAGACTGAGGTCAGCCCCTCGAGTTTTTACAAAGTGTAAGGCTCCAATAGTGGCTTTCATAAGGAGAAAGGGAGGTATGGTGTATCTGTACCTGGACCATTGGTCGATAGAGGCGAACACCCTGCAGAAGGCAAAGGACACAACTAGTTTCATAGAGCAGGTGCTATTAAATTTATTTTGGGTCTAGCTATCAACAAAAAAAAGTCTCAACCACAACCAAGCAGGACAGAAGCATGAAGTTGATAAAGCATGTATCTGTAATAAAAGAGTGAGAAAGAGTGGCTGTAATGCTGCTCAAGGCAGTTCTAGGGTCTGTGTTGTCATGCATTCTGTTGGTTCTGCACTGTCGGCTTTGCATGGGACTTGTTTAGGAGCAGTTAACCGAGCAATGGTAACAGTTAATTGGAGAATGGGACGACATTGTCCAGGTAACGCCGCTTGTGAGGAACCTTTAATGGTGGATAAACAAGGAGAATGTGTCAGAGGTCGAGTGCTGCAGGAGTGACACCGCAGATGTATCTCACCGCGGATGCTTCCTGCAAGGACCGGGCGCTCGTCTTTTAGGGGTTCACGTGGGTGGTCTATAGACAGAAGAGGGGCAGCAGTCAAGTGCTGCAAGCAGCGACACCGCAGATGTATCTCACCACGGATGCTCCCATGCATGGATGGGGAGCTCGTCTTTTAGGAATGCGCGTGGGTGGTCTACGGACAGAAAAGGGGCAGCAGTCAAGTGCTGCAACCAGAGGAACCACAGATGTATCTCAATACGGATGCTTCCTGCAAGGACCGGGCGCTCGTCTTTTAGAGATTCGCATGGGTGGTCTTCTTAGAAGAGGGGCAGCCGTCAAGTGCTGCAACAGTGACACCGCAGATGTATCTCACCACGGATGCTTCCATGGAAGGCTGCGGAGCTCGTCTTTTAGGGATGCGCGTGGGTGGTCTATGGACAGAAGAGGGGCAGCAGTCAAGTGCTGCAAGCAGTGACACCGCAGATGTATCTCACCTCGGATGCTTCCTGCAAGGACCGGGCGCTCGTCTTTTAGGGGTTCACATGGGTGGTCAATAGACAGAAGAGGGGCAGCCGTCAAGTGCTGCAGCAGTGACACCGCAGATGTATCTCACCTCGGATGCTTCCTGCAAGGACCGGGCGCTCGTCTTTTAGGGGTTCACGTGGGTGGTCTATAGACAGAAGAGGGGCAGCAGTCAAGTGCTGCAAGCAGCGACACCGCAGATGTATCTCACCACGGATGCTCCCATGCATGGATGGGGAGCTCGTCTTTTAGGAATGCGCGTGGGTGGTCTACGGACAGAAAAGGGGCAGCAGTCAAGTGCTGCAACCAGAGGAACCACAGATGTATCTCACTACGGATGCTTCCTGCAAGGACCGGGCGCTCGTCTTTTAGAGATTCGCATGGGTGGTCTTCTTAGAAGAGGGGCAGCCGTCAAGTGCTGCAGCAGTGACACCGCAGATGTATCTCACCACGGATGCTTCCATGGAAGGCTGCGGAGCTCGTCTTTTAGGGATGCGTGTGGGTGGTCTATGGACAGAAGAGGGGCAGCAGTCAAGTGCTGCAAGCAGTGACACCGCAGATGTATCTCACCACGGATGCTTCCTGCAAGGACCGGGCGCTCATCTTTTAGGGGTTCACGTGGGTGGTCTATAGACAGAAGAGGGGCAGGCGTCAAGTGCTGCAGCAGTGACACCGCAGATGTATCTCACCACTGATGCTTCCATGAAAGGATGCGGAGCTCGTCTTTTAGGGATGCACGTGGATGGTCTATGGACAGAAGAGGGGCAGCCGTCAAGTGCTGCAGCAGTGACACCGCAGATGTATCTCAATACGGATCCTTCCATGCAAGTATGGGGAGCTCGTCTTTTAGGGATGCGCGTGGGTGGTCTATGTACAGAAGAGGGGCAGCCGTCAAGTGCTGCAGCAGTGACACCGCAGATGTATCTCAACACGGATGCTTCCATGCAAGTATGGGGAGCTCGTCTTTTAGGGATGCACGTGCATGGTCTATGGACAGAAGAGGGGCAGCCGTCAAGTGCTGCAGCAGTGACACCGCAGATGTATCTCAACACGGATGCTTCCATGCAAGTATGGGGAGCTCGTCTTTTAGGGATGCGCGTTGGGTGGTCTATGGACAGAAGAGGGGCAGCCGTCAAGTGCTGCAGCAGTGACACCGCAGATGTATCTCAACACGGATGCTTCCATGCAAGTATGGGGAGCTCGTCTTTTAGGGATGCGCGTGGGTGGTCTATGGACAGAAGCGGGACAGCGTTCAGGTGCTGCAAGCAGTGACACCACAGATGTATCTCAACACCGATGCTTCCATGCAAGTATGGGGAGCTCGTCTTTTAGGGATGCGCGTGGGTGGTCTATGGACAGAAGAGGGGCAGCCGTCAAGTGCTGCAGCAGTGACACCGCAGATGTATCTCAACACAGATGCTTCCATGCAAGTATGGGGAGCTCGTCTTTTAGGGATGCGCGTGGGTGGTCTATGGACAGAAGAGGGGCAGCCGTCAAGTGCTGCAGCAGTGACACCGCAGATGTATCTCAACACGGATGCTTCCATGCAAGTATGGGGAGCTCGTCTTTTAGGGATGCACGTGGATGGTCTATGGACAGAAGAGGGCAGCCGTCAAGTGCTGCAGCAGTGACACCGCAGATGTATCTCAACACGGATGCTTCCATGCAAGTATGGGGAGCTCGTCTTTTAGGGATGCACGTGGATGGTCTATGGACAGAAGAGGGGCAGCCGTCAAGTGCTGCAGCAGTGACACCGCAGATGTATCTCAACACGGATGCTTCCATGCAAGTATGGGGAGCTCGTCTTTTAGGGATGCGCGTGGGTGGTCTATGGACAAAAGAGGGGCAGCCGTCAAGTGCTGCAGCAGTGACACCGCAGATGTATCTCAACACGGATGCTTCCATGCAAGTATGGGGAGCTCGTCTTTTAGGGATGCACGTGGATGGTCTATGGACAGAAGAGGGGCAGCCGTCAAGTGCTGCAGCAGTGACACCGCAGATGTATCTCAACACGGATGCTTCCATGCAAGTATGGGGAGCTCGTCTTTTAGGGATGCGCGTGGGTGGTCTATGGACAAAAGAGGGGCAGCCGTCAAGTGCTGCAGCAGTGACACCGCAGATGTATCTCAACACGGATGCTTCCATGCAAGTATGGGGAACTCGTCTTTTAGGGATGCACGTGGGTGGTCTACGGACAGAAGAGAGGCAGCCGTCAAGTGCTGCAGCAGTGACACCGCAGATGTATCTCACCTCGGATGCTTCCATGCAAGGATGAGGAGCTCGGCTTTTAGGGATGCACGTGGGTGGTCTACGGACAGAAGAGAGGCAGCAGTCAAGTGCAGCAAGCTGTGACACCACAGATGTATCTCACCACGGATGCTTCCATGGAAGGCTGCGGAGCTCGTCTTTTAGGGATGCGCATGGGTGGTCTATGGACAGAAGAGGGGCAGCCGTCAAGTGCTGCAGCAGTGACACCGCAGATGTATCTCAACACGGATGCTTCCATGCAAGTATGGGGAGCTCGTCTTTTAGGGATGCGCGTGGGTGGTCTATGGACAAAAGAGGGGCAGCCGTCAAGTGCTGCAGCAGTGACACCGCAGATGTATCTCAACACGGATGCTTCCATGCAAGTATGGGGAGCTCGTCTTTTAGGGATGCACGTGGGTGGTCTACGGACAGAAGAGAGGCAGCCGTCAAGTGCTGCAGCAGTGACACTGCAGATGTATCTCACCTCGGATGCTTCCATGCAAGGATGAGGAGCTCGGCTTTTAGGGATGCACGTGGGTGGTCTACGGACAGAAGAGAGGCAGCAGTCAAGTGCAGCAAGCTGTGACACCACAGATGTATCTCACCACGGATGCTTCCATGGAAGGCTGCGGAGCTCGTCTTTTAGGGATGCGCATGGGTGGTCTATGGACAGAAGAGGGGCAGCGGTCAAGTGCTGCAGCAGTGACACCGCAGATGTATCTCAACACGGATGCTTCCATGCAAGGATGGGGAGCTCGTCTTTTAGGGATGCACGTGGGTGGTCTACGGACAGAAGAGGGGCAGCAGTCAAGTGCTGCAACCAGAGGAACCACAGATGTATCTCACTACAGATGCTTCCATGCATGGATCGGGCGCTCGTCTTTTAGGGATGCGCATGGGTGGTCTATGGACAGAAGAGGGGCAGCGGTCAAGTGCTGCAGCAGTGACACCGCAGATGTATCTCAACACGGATGCTTCCATGCAAGGATGGGGAGCTCGTCTTTTAGGGATGCACGTGGGTGGTCTACGGACAGAAGAGAGGCAGCCGTCAAGTGCTGCAGCAGTGACACCGCAGATGTATCTCAACACGGATGCTTCCATGCAAGGATGGGGAGCTCGTCTTTTAGGGATGCACGTGGGTGGTCTACGGACAGAAGAGGGGCAGCAGTCAAGTGCTGCAAGCAGTGACACCGCAGATGTATCTCACCACAGATGCTTCCATGCACGGATCGGGCGCTCGTCTTTTAGGGATGCGCATGGATGGTCTATGGACAGAAGAGGGGCAGCCGTCAAGTGCTGCAGCAGTGACACCGCAGATGTATCTCAACACGGATGCTTCCATGCAAGGATGGGGAGCTCGTCTTTTAGGTATGCGCGTGGGTGGTCTATGGACAGAAGAGGGGCAGCCGTCAAGTGCTGCAGCAGTGACACCGCAGATGTATCTCAACAAGGATGCTTCCATGCAAGTATGGGGAGCTCATCTTTTAGGGATGCACGTGGATGGTCTATGGACAGAAGAGGGGCAGCCGTCAAGTGCTGCAGCAGTGACACCGCAGATGTATCTCAACACGGATGCTTCCATGCAAGTATGGGGAGCTCGTCTTTTAGGGATGCGCGTGGGTGGTCTATGGACAAAAGAGGGGCAGCCGTCAAGTGCTGCAGCAGTGACACCGCAGATGTATCTCACCTCGGATGCTTCCATGCAAGGATGAGGAGCTCGGCTTTTAGGGATGCACGTGGGTGGTCTACGGACAGAAGAGAGGCAGCAGTCAAGTGCAGCAAGCTGTGACACCACAGATGTATCTCACCACGGATGCTTCCATGGAAGGCTGCGGAGCTCGTCTTTTAGGGATGCGCATGGGTGGTCTATGGACAGAAGAGGGGCAGCGGTGAAGTGCTGCAGCAGTGACACCGCAGATGTATCTCAACACGGATGCTTCCATGCAAGGATGGGGAGCTCGTCTTTTAGGGATGCACGTGGGTGGTCTACGGACAGAAGAGGGGCAGCAGTCAAGTGCTGCAACCAGAGGAACCACAGATGTATCTCACTACAGATGCTTCCATGCATGGATCGGGCGCTCGTCTTTTAGGGATGCGCATGGGTGGTCTATGGACAGAAGAGGGGCAGCAGTCAAGTGCTGCAAGCAGTGACACCGCAGATGTATCTCACCACGGATGCTTCCATGGAAGGATGGGGAGCTCGTCTTTTAGGGATGCGCGTGGGTGGTCTATGGACAGAAGAGGGGCAGCAGTCAAGTGCTGCAGCAGTGACACCGCAGATGTATCTCAACACGGATGCTTCCATGGAAGGCTGGGGAGCTCGTCTTTTAGGGATGCGCGTTGGGTGGTCTATGGACAGAAGAGGGACAGCCGTCAAGTTCTGCAGCAGTGACACCGCAGATGTATCTCAACACGGATGCTTCCATGCAAGTATGGGGAGCTCGTCTTTTAGGGATGCGCGTGGGTGGTCTATGGACAGAAGAGGGGCATCCGTCAAGTGCTGCAGCAGTGACACCGCAGATGTATCTCAACACGGATGCTTCCATGCAAGTATGGGGAGCTCGTCTTTTAGGGATGCCCGTGGGTGGTCTATGGACAGAAGAGGGGCAGCAGATGTTTTACAGCTGCAGGCAGGCAGGCTGGCGCTAAAAGCTTTTCTGAATGTAGTGAATAATTGTCATGTAATGGTAAGAACAGACAATACAACAATGATGTATTACAAGGTGCATTGTTGTTGTTTGACTTTGCACATAATGTTCAGTCAAAATCCCAGGAACATGAAGAGCGTGAACACAGCGATGAGTTCTTATGTGAAAACAGTCATTTAAATATTGCAAAAAATAAAGACGTGTAGTAACGTGTGCAAAGCTGCAACGTGATTTTGCTAAGTTAGTGAAAAACAACAATGTCCCTATGGGCCACGGGACATGTTGTAGGGAGTATATTTGATTTTTAGGAAGGATTCGGTGAAACTATTGACAAATCCAAGGTTTATTCCGAAAGTTTCAACTGCGCTTCATTTGAGGCAAGTTATTACGTTGCCAGTGTTTTTTTCTAAATTCTGAGAAGGTGGCAGAAAAGACTTTGCATTTGTTAGATATTAGGAGCAGTCTGCAATTTTATTTACAGGCAACAAGGGAGATGTTTTAAACAAACCAACTTTTTATGGCCTTTTTATTTAAAAGTAAAGGAAAGGCATTCTCAAAGCAGACTATTGCAAGGTGGGTTACGTCTTGTATTACTGCAGCCCATGAACTCATGAAAAGCCCATTAAAGGGAATAGTTAAGGCGCTTTCAACAAGAGCATTGACAACAATGGCTGCTTTTTATGTTGGAGCGTCGGTGGAAGATATATGGAAAGCTGCAACGTGGAAGACGACAGATGTATTGTGTTGACATGCATGCGAGTAAGGAGGCTGCAGTGGAGCAGGTGATACTGAGGGGTTTACTTCCTTAAGGTAAGCCTCATTCCTGTCTTCTGCTAATGATATAAGTTGGGATTCAACCATGTGAATCTATGAAAGATCCAATGCTGGAGAAGGAAATAGGTTTCTTATTGTTACTCCCGTTCTCCAGCTTTGGTACCTTTCATAGATTCACATGCATCCTACCCACCTGCCCTGATAATGAGGCTTCCAGTATTGTTACGCTAACGTTTTGTGGTTTAGAAAATCTGACAATTGGAGTTCAGCTGGGTGAGGTGGTCTCTGATTGGATGACGTTTGGGTCATATAGGGAGGTAGATAGGTGAGAAAAGGTTACATTGTTTTAATCAATGGAAATGTTTGTGTTTATTAATTTGTATATATGATTGCTGTTTGTAAAATGATCAGGGGTTCCGTGTCTGGTGATGGGGAAATATTCAAGCTTGTGAATCTATGAAAGATGCTAAGACTGGAGAACTGGAGTTACAGGTAAGTAACCTAGGGCCAGATGTACGACCATCGAAAATTGCGAATCGCAATTTGCGACAAATTGCAACTCTCAAATAACGAGTCGCAAAAAACAATGTACGTACCCAAGTGTACCCCAATTTGCTACTCGCTAATGACTTGCATCGCAAATTAGCGAGGATGCAATTAGCGACTCTACGCGCACGGAAATAGAGAGCATTGCTGAAATGAGCATTTTTGCACGCGCAAATAGCGAGCGCAGCTGAAAATAGAATTTTTTGCATACACAAATAGCTATAGGTAATAAATAAATTAAAAAAAACACTTCCTGGGAGAGGAGAAGGACCCCAAACCAGGAAGTGGTGTCCCAGGAGAATCCTGATCAAAATAGACAGCACATGGCAAGGTGCAGCAGTACAGTCCAACACTGCAAGTCAAACAAGTAAAGACAAGGAAGATGTCCAGCAAGTCCAGTGAGAAGGCAGGGAAGGAGAGGCAGCGCAAGCTCAAATTCTCAGAGAAAGAACTGGACTTACTGACAGAAGAATGCTGCAACAACCAGAAGCAGCTTTTTGGGAGGTCATCACACACTGTACCTGAAGCTGGGAAAGGGCATATCTGGAGAGACATGCAGCTTCGCATAAATGCTCTGGGTGTGGCTGACCAGTCCCTGGACGACATTAAGAAAAGGTGGTATGACCTGCGCTCCAGGGCCAAGGAGAGGGTCACAGCACAGCTGTGTGAAGCACAAGAAACAAGAGACGGCCCATCCAATGTTCTTGAAACTTCAGCAGCACAGGCAATGGTGGAAGGTACCAATCAAAGAGAGGCAGTAGTGGGATATGGGACCCTCAACACTTCACAAGCTCCACCACCCCCTGGTAAGTGTGAGCTGTGTGCCAAATTAGTATGTCAACCAAAAGTCAGCTCCCCACATGCATGCCCCACACCCAGACCCCACTGCATCCTCATGCTCCCTCTACATGATCCAAAAGTCACACTAGGTGCAGTATGGTTAAATGTAGTACATGACATGAACAGTGACATGACTTGTGAACATAGTACCATCACTGAGATAGTAACTCAGAATATACCAGTTATTCCCTCTTTTGTAACACAGATACACCTCTGGGAGGAGAGCCAAGGGGAGCTGTAAGTGACACGCAGCAGGACCAGGTCTAGATGAGCCATCTTGTTTTAATGTCCTGGGAAGTGATGCACAGAGTTCATCACAGGCTCCAGCGCATGACACAGCAGCAACACAGCAGCATTCACCATCACATCGCACTCTGGGCACAAGGGTCCGGGTCCCGCGTCCGACACAGCAGTCCGTAAGGTGGCTTCAGCCTCGGATAAACACTCCCACAGACACTGGAGCAGGCACTCATCTGGCATATGGGGGCTTGGAGCAGGTCATGTTGAAGGTTCAGCGCCTGCAACAAAAGCAGATGAGGCTGATTAATGCAAAGCTGAGCCAGGGGTTCAACAACATCACCCAACAAATGGCCGAAAACCAGGCCCGCATGGAGGGTAAATTTCATGCCCTTGCAGGGGCTATTGGGCAGCTATTCACTGAGTTGTCGGAGGATAGAGTGCAGCACAGGAGAATGGAGCACAGCAGGGCACACAGGATGCACGCAATGAGCCGGACAATAGGTAGGCTGGAAACAGCAACACAGCAAGCGCACCCTGGCTCTGCAAATTGAAATGGGCCACTACAGTGGTGATATTGCACGAGGGCTGCAACAGATCACAGCTGCAGTAGAGGCAATTCAAACGAACATGGTTGCTACAGGGGGAGCCACAGACACAGCTGACAGCGAGGTGTCCAGCCACAGCAGTGTATCCACTGCAGAAACACCTATTCAGCGGCGAAGCAGCAGTCGGCAGCCAACAATCCCACGTGCTAGATCCCCACATGGTGGACATAGAGGTAGAAAATGATTCCTCTTCTAGATAAGTGCCTGTAATGTTTTTGGGTGGTGCAGTAGCCACATGACATTTCTAGTTTAAGTGGGTAATGTGGATTGCGATGAACAGGCTGTCCAGCATTGTCCATCGACATGCCCTTCAAATAAAGGGATAATTGTTTTGTGAAATTCACATTTCGTGGTGTCATTTGTTGAGTGTAGACTGCCAATGTTAATGACGTACCTTGCAAAATAATGTCTGGCTATGTGTTCCCTGCGCCTTCTCCCCTCTACTGCTGAGCTTCCATCGCTTGGCTGTTGGGCTGGTGGGTCAGGTTCTTATCTCCCGTGTCTGAATCAGAACCCTTCATGGGCAAGCCACGCCTGCAGGCAATGTTGTGGAGTATGGCACTGGTGGCCACAATTTTGCAGACTGTCTCAGGCGCATACTGCACGGCTCCGCCACTCTTGTGTAGACAGCGGAATCGTGATTTCAGGATGCCAAATGTGCGCTCAATGACTGACCTGGTGCGTCTATGTGCCCTGTTGTACCACCTCTCAGGTACGTTGGTGGGAGACAGGTACGGTGTGAGGATCCATGGACGCAGGGCATACGCACTGTCACCTGGGGGGTGAAATATGATGGTGAGACAACAAGCATGCAGACACCATAGTGCAATTACATTTCACAGTGGACATGAGAATCCAGTACCTAGTAGGTATCCTTCATCAAAGTCACCTCTCTCCAATTTGTGGTATATGCCACTGTGTCTGAAGATGTACGAGTCGTGGGTGCTTCCTGGATATTTGGCAACAATGTCTGTAATGATGTTGTTTGCGTCGCAGACAACTTGGATGTCGAGGGAATGTGTTTTTTTCCTATTACGGAATATGTATTCTATGCGTGAGGGTGGACAAATGGCACATGGGTCCCATCTATGCACCCAATGACCTGTGGAAACTTTGCTATTCTATAAAATTGCATTTTTGTATTTTTCAGTTCAACATCATTCCTGTGCAGGTAGATGTGTTGATGGATGTGGTGTAGCTTGGCATCTAGGAAATGGTGTAAGAAACGTGAAAGCGTACTCTGCGACACACCTCTGGCCAATGCAATGAGATCTTGGTAGCTACCAGTGGCCAATAGGTGGAGGGAGCGCAACACCTGCACATGCGTGGGTATTGCATTGCTGCGCAGGGTTCTGCTTTCCAATTGTGGCTTCAGGGTGTCTATGAGGTCTAGGATGACAGTGCTACTCAGCCTGTACTGTTCATATATCTCTTCCTCTGTCTTCTCAAACAATGTCAGCCTGACTGAAAATCCTCTCCTGTCACCACCTCCAAAATCGCAATTTGCGAATGGTCTGTACATTGAATTTTTCGAGTCACTAATTGCAAGTCGCTATTTGAGAACCGCAAAAAACGGTCGAAATATTTGCGGGTTGGTATTTGTTCACATCGCAATTTTGAGGTTTGCGAGTGCATTTCTTACATTGCAGTTGTTTGTTTTTGCATGCGCATATCGGTTTGGAACCTATTTGGCACTCGCAAATTGGTTGTACATCTGGACCTTATTTCCTTCTAAATCAAATACTTTTCAACGTTACTTTGGTTTTTGTAGTATATGTATTTAAGTTTTATTCATTAAGACTGCTCATGGTGGTTCCACTTGCCTCCATGAGGCCACTGGGCTGTGCACTCACAAGCATGTGTTCCAGAGTGTCTTGTGCCTTGTCAATGCACGAAAGTCAAAGTGTGCAGATACTAAGTCATGTGTTGCGGAAATGCTGTCTGTTCTAGAGACAGCCCCCTCATCGGGCTTCTGTTTGATTCTAGGGGACTGTACCTGTTTGAGATGAAGCAGTACGATCTGGCCAGCTTCTGTATTCACTACGCTGCGGAAATGGACCAAGGTACAGTGTATAATTCTACAACTGAGAAATAAGAGGTGTGGGTAGTGGAGTACGGTAAGTGATCTACAAGCTGCTGGATCCAATCTTCTCCAGCATTGGATCTTTAATAGATTCACATACGTGAATCAAGATTAGCAAAGCAGTATTGCATTATAGAGGGTGAGAGTGGAAAAGGGGCTCATTTTAGGAAAACAGGTTGTGAAGCACTGCTCTTCCTACCGACGCTTCTTTTTTGGTTTCAACATCGATGCAGTAATGTCTAGATACAGCATTTGGTGTCCTCCACGTTACTGCCTTACAAATGGCCCTGTAGACTCTACAGCAAATTTAACCGCTGTAGCAGCCATACTTCTAGTAGAGTGAGCTCTAACAGACCCCGTGGGTGGTACGTTCAACAGTCTCTGAGTCATTAAAATACCAGACACAATATATTTGATCAAAGTTTGCTTTGTAACGAGGTTACCATTACTGCGGGTTCCTATGCTACAAACAAACTTGTTGGGGCATACATTGTGGGGCTGATTTACGAAGGTAAACTTACAGTTGTGTGTGAGTTTATGAATGTATGCTATTCACAAAGGTATTTTACTGGTATTATGCTTACGACTGCGGAGGCTTCCCACATAAAAAGATAGGACAGTCTTATCTTTGCATCTGCTGAGACTCTGCAGTTGTAAAGATACTACTAGTAAAATGCCTTTGTGAATCAGGCCCTGTGAGTCTTGGCATTGCTACGGATTGTCTCCGCATTGGTGCTCTGATTTGCCAGACATCCAGATATGGGAAGCCTGCGCAGTTCTTTTTCCAAAGTGGCTCCATTCATTTGAGTCATGCTGGGTTTGGTGCTTCTCCGCCCCATCCCTCCACCTTAATGTGTCCAGGACATTCTGGCTGTGATCCTGATGTTCCAACCATTGACCTGGGTCTCAGTGAGAGCGGCGCTGAGGCTTCTTGGCCTCCTGTATCCTGCTTGTGCACCTCACCAGGTGGCACATGCGGGCCCTGCAGAAGGATCAGAAGTCTCACTCGGCTCAAACCAAAGCGACCTGTCAGACTCCATCCAGATGTCAAAGGAGACTGCACAAGCTCCGCAGTGGGGGCCGGTCGACTGTGATTGTCCTGGCAGCAGAGTCCGCTCCCTACACCACCCAGAGCTAATGGTTGTGACGGATACATTGTTGCTGGGTTGGGGAGGTCTTCAGGGAGGCGTGGAGATCAGAGGGCCCTGATCTCTGGCAGAGGCTCGCCTCCACATCAACTTGGTGGAGTTGTGTGTGGTTTGCTTGGCACAGAAGGCATTCCTCCCAACCATCAAGGGGGAATGGGTGCAGATTCTCACAAACAACACAACGGCCATGCGGTAATGCAACAAACAGGGTGGCGTGGGGTCATGGGTTTGGTGCTAGGAGGCCTTGCATCTCTGGACGTTGCTGAACGCTCAGGGCATCTCTCTAGTGGCCCAGCACCTGGCAGGATCTTTAAAAGTTAGGGTGGACAAACTCAACTGACGTCTAGTGGATCACAAATGGCAGTTTCACTCAGAGGTGGTGAAGAGCATCTTCCAGCAATGTGGAGAACCCTAGCTCAATCTATTCACCACTGCAGAGAATGCCCAGTGTCAAAACATTTGCACGTTAGAGTTTCCAAGGCAGTCCTTCTTTGGAAACGCCTTCCGCCACATTGGCGGGGTTCCTATACACCTGGCTCCCCCCTCCTGCCTAGAGTACTGATGAAGATCAGGAGAGACCGGGTCATCGTAGTGGCTCAGGACTAGGTAAAGAGAGTGTGGTACCCTGAATGTTGGCCATGAGCAGCATGTGTCCTCCGATGGAGCTACCTCTTCGAGAAGTTCTCCTGTCGCAGCAGCAGGGTCGAGTCTTGCCCCCGAGCCTGCACATCTTACAGCTCCATGCTTGGACATTGACCAGTGACAGCTGATAGCTTTTGACCTTCCTCCAGAAGAGGGTGATGTCATCTTGGCAGCTTGGTGTCCATCCACAAAATCTGTCTATGCAGGACGCTGGGAGAAGTTTGTTGCTTGGTGTTCCTTCTGAAACCTGTCTGCAATAGGGTCAGAGCTTTTGATGTATCGGACCGTCAGGCCTAGCTTGGTTTTCTTCAGTCCATAAAAATGAAAAATAGACTCCATGTGTAGGGGGAGTCGCGGTCAGGGCCTTTGTGTGTGTGTGTGTTTTGTTTTATTTTTGTTTACTTCAGTGTTATTGCTTATTTATTTTGTTAAATTCACTCCCTTTTAGGGAGACTTCTTGGTGAAAAAAACAAAATAAATGATCCCAAGTGGGCCATTTATTTTAGATCAAAGTACTTTGGCTGAAGTGGCCAACTCCAAGTGAGGAGGGTAGTCGGCTGGTGGTGGGCAGAGTGCCCCCCAACATCTTCTGTGGACCACCCTGCCTGACCAAAATGTCCTCCAAAGACATGGTGACTAATAATGAAGACGATCCTTAGAGTTTTTAACTAAAATACAGAGAATACTTCAGTGTGAACATTTGTAGGGCAATAAAAATAAAAATAAAGGACCCAGGAGGTGAACACTTAGACACAGTGAGCCACGCAGAAGAGTATTCTTAGAGCGTAGGGTACTGTTACTACGATGTACATAAGGAAGAGCGTCCTTCTAGTGTGTCGTACTGAGACGAGGACAAACTGAGTAGCACATAATCGTGGCACCTCCCAGACTGAGGAAATGTAAGTAAGGACATACTCCTGAGTTCTAACCATCCTTGTTTTTACAGGTACCTCCCCGGTACAACGGGCTCTTGTGCAGGCGTTCCATCAGGACTACACCAAAGCCATTGAGCTTCTGTCTGTCGCATTGAAGGTGCAGCCAACATTGTCTATGTTTATTCTTCTGGGAAAAATACAGATGAAGGCCAAGAAAGCAAAGGTGAGAAACAGCTTTGAAGCCTCCCTCTTAAAGCTGGGAAATTCATGGATGGTCCATGTGACAAACCATGAGCTGTCAGTACCAGATCAGGAAGAGGGTGGCAGATCCTGACATGTCATTGTGGGGTCAGAGAAAGAGAACACAGACCCTAGACCGTCAGTTCTGGGTCAGACAGATAGATGACCGACCCTGACCTGTAAGTATAGGGACTGAGAGAGAGATGACCGACCCTGGCCTGTACCTATAGGGTCTGAGAGAGAGGTGACAGACTCTGGCCTATAAGTATAGGGTCTGAGAGAGAGGTGACAGACTCTGGTCTGTAAAGATAGGGTCTTAGAGAGGTGACATACTCTAGTCTGTAAGCATAGGGTCTGAGAGAGAGGTGACGGGCTCTTGCCTGTAAGTATAGGGTCTGAGAGAGAGGTGACAGGCTCTGGCCTGTAAGTATAGGGTCTGAGCGAGAGGTGACAGACTCCGGTCTGTAAGTATAGGGTCTGAGCGAGAGGTGACAGCCTCTGGCCTGTCTGTGCTGGGTCAGAGAGAGGTGACAGACTCAGGCCTGTCTGTGCTGGTTCAGAGAGAGGTGACAGACTCTAGTCTGTAATTATAGGGTCTGAGAGAGAGGTGGCAGACTCTGGCCTGTGTGCTGGGTCAGATAGAGGTGACAGACTCTGGTCTGTAAATATAGGGTGTAAGAGAGAGATGACAGACCATAACCTATGTGTACTCAGTCAGACAGTGGTGACAGACCCTAATCCATGTGTACACAGTTAGTGAGGGGTGACAAAGCATCAGTGATCAGTGCTGGATCAGAGCGATATGTGACCAACCCAGACCTGTCATTGTAGGGTCAGAGATCAAGACGGACAGATCCTGAGCTGTCAATATGAGCTACTCAACAAAATGTAATAATAGTTATTTTAGTATTACAATTCTAATAAATATTGACATTTTTGTTGAATCATTGTTAAAATGTATATATATTTATAACTGTTAATAAATATTCATACACATTAACTTTAAAAAATATAGGTGGGAATGTTTTTATTCTTTAGAGATATTTTGAAATGAAATATATTTTAAATAATTATTTGATAAATTTAAATTAATGGGACATAGCATTTTATTTGAATAATTCCGGATTTAAATTAAATATATATAATTATTTCACATTCATATTTTATGCTAAAATATATATTTTTTAAGTTTAATAAACTTTAATCGGTATTCCTGTATTTTGCCATCAGATCTCCACCCTGGTGGCGCCGACCTTTGCCTGCACCGCATGGGTAAAGTTAAGAGTAGTAACTTAACAATCATCAATCCATTTTCTGAGGCTACAGCAAGGGGTGGAAACTTGTAAGTCTCTACGAGGAGTAATGTTACGCTCGGATATTGGGATTATCATAAGAGTGCCGCGTTACTTCTAGGTGCAGGAGTAGATTTACCTATGAGTAGGTCTTCTTGTGTACATTTTCCATTGTTGCTAGGGGCCATAATGAATTAAGTGTATGGCAGCTCTTGGGCATGAGAAGAGGTCACTCAGGTGCCATTTTGTTTCTGGACTGTAAATCGCAGCCTTATACTCGTGAGCACCTCCCTGTGGCTGTTCCGGAGAGTGACAGTTGGTTCTGGCGGGTGGACCGAATCTGGTGGAGTAACGCAGCCACCTTCTAATACAGGCTCCTTGTTTACGTCAACGTAAACCTTTACCCTTCGTGGCCTGCGCACACCTGGTGCAAGGAAGTGGGAGTTCTAGGCACATTATTTTCATCCCAGAGCAGAGGTGGCTCTCAAGGCGCGTGGCATTCTGGGATTGCTCTCCAGCATCACTTGAATATTTCCAGGCACCATACTCAACGTAGATCAGCAGTCTGTGCTGGATTTTTAGAAGAGCGCTTTGAAAATAAAGTACTTATATTGAGAAATCTTTTGGGGTCTCCATGACAGTGAGAACCAGTTGCTGAAGGGTGTGAAAGAGTCTGAATCGGAATGCCTTCACAGACCAGTGGACCCTAAGGTCTGAGGTGTAGAACAGTGAAGTCACCACAAACAGGGAAGCTTTGGTTGTTTGTCCAGAGTGGACCAGGCTAGACATGAGACACATTTCTAAAGAATCAGAGATGGCGCTAGACTTAGAAGGACCTGCAGCAGCGAGAGCTGACGGGTGATGCATATTTAGGTCAAAGCCTACCAGACAGCTGTACGGTTGCAAAAGACTTCTTGGGGATGTTCTGAAAGCTTCCATGGGATTGCATTCTGGCCATTGCTTACCACTGGCTTTGTGGTTTGTAACTCACATTTGCTTGCTTTCCCTTAGCTGGCTTTATTTGTGAAAGGCTGTCCAGCATGTCTTTGTCCCTCATGTGGAGCATAGCCTATTTACCACCTCTCTGACTTACTACTTGTATCCTTCCCTGAGTGCTCGCTTTCTGAGAACTCTTTTTGTTTTTCAGGAGGCACTCCACAAGAGAGCATGTGTTTTCAGTCGTCTCACTTGTATGCTAGTTGAGGAAGCAGTAAGCGTTCTGTATTTCTTTAAAAAGGTTTTCTGCCTCCTATCTTTCTGCTTGCTCGCTTCTTATCTCTGCCAAGATCAGTTTCATCCATCTTGCATGCCTGGGAGGAACACTGTTCGGTCTATGAGCTTGTTTATTTTAGTCAGTGCACTTTACTAACAGCTCAACTTCAACAGTTCTCTTCCTCAGTTTCATGCTGTTGGCACTGGAAGTAGGGGAGTGGAGGATGCTGAAACACCCACAAAATAACGATGCTTGAGGTCAGAAGTGAATGAGCCTTTAAATCTTGTTCTTATCTTGTCCCATTTGCTGTGTATTCAAAGACAGAAGTCAAATGTCAGGCTGTGTCTTCCAGGGAGCTTGGTGTTCACTTTTCTTTCTCTGACTTCAAAGTGAGAGGATTTCTGTTACAATCTTGCTGGGTACAAAAATGTGAAAAGGCTGTAGGGTGTTATGTTTTTTCTAGTACACAACGAAATATAAATGCCTGTAAATGTAGTGTAGAAATATTTCAGAATATAGAAGAATTAGGAGTGCAAAAACGAAGCACATTTTTTTGTAATTCTGAGGTGTGGTGGAAACAAATATATTGATAGGATCAAAACTAATCCATGCACTACATGATGCCAATTTCCACACATTATTGTTTGTTCCCAGTATATTTTTAGCAGTTAAGCAGTATGTCTGTGCAAATGGAATGTCATTTCAATTGAAAATGTTTTGTCTGCAATGGCAGTGTGCTACCACACCATGCATGCTCCACTTTATACCACTCCACTTTACGACACTCTACTCCACTTGTCAACACTTCACGACACTCAAGTCCACTCCACAACACTCCACCTTACGACACTCTACTCTACAATACTCCATTCTACACCACTACACTCTGCTGTATGCAACCTCACTCTGTTCCACTCAGTGCCACAACACTTCACTCTACAGTACTCTATTCCACTCCACACTACTACACTCTACTCAATGCCACTCTACGACACTCCACTCTATGACACTTTACTCCACTGTACGCCACTACACAGCACTCTGACAGTCTATGCCACTCTACTCTGCTCCACTCCACTATACGCCACTCTACTCTACTCCACTTAACAGCAGTCTACACCACTTCACTCTACAAAACTCCACTCCACTCTACTCTACGCCACTTTACTCCAATATACTCCAATCCACTCTACACCACTCTACACTACTCTACTCCAATCTACCCTATGAGACTCTACGCCACTTCACTCTATGCCACCCCACTCTACGCTACTTCACAACACTCTGCTCCACTCGACAATACTCTAACACTCCAGTCTACTTCACTCTACACCACTCCATATCACTCTACTCTACTTTATGCAACTCTATGCCACTTCTTGATACATGTAGGAAAGTAGGATCTGCTTTCATGGTCACCCCAACTTTTTACTGGTGTCATCATTGTTTACTGACTAGTCTGACTGGGATCCTGCTAATCAGGACCCCAGTCTTTGTGCTTCTTCCCTAAATTGGACATGGTGAGTACTTAGGTACACTCCAGATTGGCTAATGATGTACCCTTATTAGTCCCTAGTATATGGTACTAATGTACCCAGGGCATAGGTACACCAGGAATCTCTCATGGACTGAAGCATGTATTATGCCACCCATGAGAGAACACTTAAATGGTGACTACAGGCTTGCCATTGCAACCTGTGTAAGCTGGTGCTAGCACCACTTACGACAGATATATGATTCTTTACATCTGAGGTCACTGGACTTAAAACCTATAAGTCACCCCTAAGGCAGGCCTTTCAATCCTGAAGGCAGGAGTATCTGTGCTAAGTGTGAGGGTGCCCCTACATTTGCAAGACACCCCTACAGCCTTTGGAGTCCATTCTCCCGGGCTGTAAGTGCATCAGCCATTAAGATAAATAGAGTGGCCATGCATCATTACGCGATGCTATCTCTAAACTGCATGTAAGGAACACTGTCGTGTTTGGTATCAAACATGTTGGAATCATACCTGGGAGGTATGAATCCATTTACTGTAAGGCTCCTCCCCCCTCCTCAGTGCTCCTGGTACCAGTCGTCTAGACCTGGACAGCAAACTTTGGCTGCTGCCGGCCAGAGACACGATTCTGCCCTCGTGCTGCTGAACCAAGCTTGAGCAGGGGAAGGCAGGACAATAGATTTCCTGTCACAGGGAGGTGTGACCACCTCCCAGACAGGACTTAGTGTATTGGGACGGGGGGGGCGCTTGCCAGCACCATCAGACTGCTTTGAAGGGCACATTTGGTGCCCTTCTTGCATACTCCAGTTGAAACCAGTTCAGGGAGCTGTTGGCTTCCACTCTGGCGCAAAACTGGACAAAGGACATGGGAATATCCTCCCCACTGTCTAGCCCCTCCTCTGCAAGGGACCCCTGAATTGTCCCAACCCTTTCCTTAGGGTACTGAAGGGCTTACCTGTGGGTGGGTCCCTAGATTCGTCGTGGGACAAGATTCAGATCCAATACCACTTCAACCGTCTGGGCACTGTGGACATCACTTGACTTCGCGTTGCAAAGCGAGACTGAAACTGGGAAGACTCCTGCTGCTCCTGGTCTCGTCGTCCTGCAAGTCTACTGCAATGTCTGTGCCTGTGCTCCATACAGGTTCTTCATAAGGCCTGTGGACATCCAAGACACCCGAAGGAATCTCCCTTTGAGTGAAGGAGTCACCCCCCTGCATCTGCAGACACCGCAACGCAGCTGACCAGTCTGCTGATCCTAGGCTCCCATGGACTCCAAGAGGCTCAGCAACACAGGTGGTGGTTCTGCAAGTCCCTCGAGGCCTGCACTGTCTTCTCACCGAGTTTGAGGCCAGTATCCCTTGTCGGAACCGCTGGAACAGAACCCCTGTGCACCTCGTTCACTCGTCGTTGCCAAGGCTTGTTGACTCTCTCCTACAGAGATCTTCGGGCTCCAAGAAGCTCCAGCCTCAAGCATCTCTTGTAGCCAAGATCTTCGCCTGCACCGCATTCTTTGCACCGTGGTCCTTCATCGTTTGGTGAGCTGCTCAAGGTCATCTTCTGACTCCTGTGCCTTTGGCCCGTGGGTCCTCTCGAGGGTCTTCTTTGGCTCCAGTGGGCTCCCTTGCTTGTTCGGGCCTGCTCTGACTTACCTGCTCGTGGTGAGTCACTTGGACCTTGCTGGGCCCGACACTGCACCTTTTTCATCGACTACTTTGGTTGCCGTTGCCAAGGCTTGTTGGTGCCACTGCCGGACACTGACCCCTTGGCTCTTGACATCTGGCGTGGGCCAGCCAGCGCCTTGAGACCCTAACGAGTGAGTAGCGCGCTTTACAATTCCCTGATTGATTGACAGCTCGTGCATGGCTCCTGGTCCTCCTCTGCACCGCCTGGTCCGTACAGCTGCAACTTCAAGGGCACCATCAACTGTCCTGCATCCCAGACATCGGTGGGCATTCTTCTTCCGTGCCTCCTGGTCACTCCTGAGTGGCATAGACTCTGTCCCCTCTGCTTGCAGGTACCTCTCATCTTGAATCCACCTTTTGGTTCCACTCGGCATTTTCACCTTCTTCGCCAGTGGCATCTTTTCTGAAGTCCTTCATTGTGGTCTACGGTGCTTTCCGACGTCTCCTTGCACCTATGCACCCAGCTTCCCTGGTGTAGGCATCCTCGTTCCTGGGGTATCCATGGGTAGGGCGACTCTCAAACCTTCCATCTTCCACTCGGTTTCTTCAGGGTCCGCTGAGAAGGGTCCATTTTCTTTAAAACTGCAACTGCGACTTACTTATTGACTTACATTGAGAACGCGGTCGTGTTCCCATACTGCACACAACCTCTGTGGGGTTCCTAGATACTCACCTTGGGTGGTTCCTTGGGTCCCCAGCTCTTCTACGTCTTCTGGGTCCATTCTCAACTTAGGTCGTGGTTCGCATTCCACTATTTTAGTATATGGTTTGGTCTCCCCCTGGAGACCACTGTGTATTCTGTGCTACTTACGTATTCTATTGATAAAGTATTGGGTGTATTGTGTTTATATCTCCGGGTAGGAGATAATACATTGTGTAAGTGAGTGTTAATAATAAATACATATTTTGATAACTACACTGTGTGGTTCTTTTTCGCTTAACCTATACCATAAGATTAAGTACTGGTAAAACAAGCTGCTTTACACTCCTTCTGGACTAAGCCTGAAGGCTGCTCTCCACAGCTACCACTTGGAGAACTTTCTAAGGTTGTTAAGACCACTAAAAAAGGGTTGTCTGGATTAGTGCAGGGTGCTACACTTACATAAGTGTGCACCATATACTAAGCCAGCCTCTCACAAAACTCTACTCTATTTCACTCTATGCCACTCCACTCCATGCAACTCTACTTTACTCCACTCTGCGCCACTCCACTCCACTCTAACAAACATAGTTCTGAGATACTCCACTCTATGCCACTCCAATATATGCCACTGTACTCCACTCAATGCCACTTTACTCCACTCTACGACACACCACTCCACCCCACCACACTCTGCGGCACTCCACTCTGCACCAGTCTACTCCACTTATTGACACTCTATTCAACGACTCTGTCCACCTCTTGGCGCCACTCCACTTCACTCTTTGGCACTTTATGCCACTGTACTCTACTCCACTCTAGGCCACTTCACACTACAACACTCCACGACACTCTTGTCCACTCAACAACACTCTAACACTCCAGTGTTCTTCACTCTACACCACTCCACTCTATGACACTCTACTCCACTTTGCACCACTCTACGCCACTTCATGATACTCTACACGACTTCACTCTATGCCACTCTACTCAACTCTCCTTTACTCCACTCTACGCCACTCTGAGATACTCCAATCTATGCCACTGTACTCCACACCACTTTACTCCACTTCATGACACTCCACCCCACTCCACTACACTCTACGCACCTCCACTCTACACCACTCTAATCCACTCTACTCTAAGACACTGTCCACCACTATGCACCACTCCAATCTACACCTCTCTACTCCTCTACGCCACTCCACTCTACGCCACTTCACTCTGCACCACTCTACTCCACTCTATAACACTCTACTCTGACACTGTCCACCTTTCGTCCCACTCTACTCTACGCCTCTCTACTCCTCTCTATTCCACTCAGTGACACCACTCTATGACACTTTACTCCTTTCTACGACACTCTACTCGTCACTGTACGCCACTCAACTCTATGCCCCTCCACTCTGATACTCTACACCAGTCCACTCTACTACACTTTATGCCACTCTACGCCACTTCATGATACTCTACTCGATTTCACTCTATGCCACTCCACTCTACTTTACTCCACTCTACGCCACTCCACTCCACCAAACTCCACTCTGAAATACTCCACCCTTCACCACTCCAATCTGTGCCACTGTACTCCACTCTACGCCACTTTTCTTTACTCCACTTCTCTCTGCGACACTCCACCACACTACACCACTTCACGCTATGCCACTCTACTCCACTCTACTCTATGACACTGTCCACCACTCAGTGCCACTCCACTCTACGCCTCACTATGCCACTCCACTTTGTCACTCTACAACACCACTCTACTCTACGGCACTTTACTCCACTCTACGACACTTGTCACTGTACACCACTGCACTCTATGCCCTGCCACTTTGACACTCTACACCACTCCTCTCTATGCCACTCTACTCTACTGAAGTCTACACCACTCCACTCTACGACACTTTACTCAATGACACTCTACGGTACTTCACTCTTTGATGCTCTACTCCCCTCTATGACACTCTACTCCACACCACTACTTTTTAGCCATGCTGAGCAGCAGCCACGCTGTGTACAGCATGGAAAAAACACTTTGGCAAAGCCAATAGCTCTCACATATGTGAGTCCTGTTGGCTTTGCCAATGCTTGTTTGGGATTTCCCATGGAGCCTCTAAAAATACAGACCATTGCAATCTGTCCCTAAATCAAACCTAATGGTGGGCCCCACTGCAGAATGTGATGCAGGGCCCCTGGGTCTCCTGTATCTGACAGTTGTTTATTGGTCTGAATGGGTGCCTGTTGGAGGGTCCCCTGAATGGTTGGGGCCCCCTGAAGGGTTGAAGGGCCTGCATTACGCCCCTGTGGCAGTCTTGCCTGGAGAGTATCCAATACCTGAGTTTCTGTGACTGCCATTCAGCTCTACCAGCGCGTTGCACAGCGGTGGACTCACCAGGTGCTCGGCTCCCCTCTCTTACCTTCACTTTGTATTTTATTAGGCATTGATGTAATATTTTCGCCAGTCTGCAAAACACTGTCCTTTAGTGCTACGCAGGATAGAGAAAAAGATGGCATTCTAGTCAGTGGCTTAATTGTACTGTGTGTAACCAGGAAACATGAGTTGAAATCCTGGCTTCCCGCATGAGCAAACAGTGTGATTTCAGTCAAATCCCTTTACTGTGTCCTAATTTACTTCATTGAAACATTTTAGAGCACCTTCAAATAGTTTAGTTGAAGACGGGCCCTATACATATACTCTCCTTCTATTCTTTAATAATGAATAACTTTTAATGTTGCTCAATCTCAAACAATAATACTGGCCCTGATGTAAAGCGCCCCTAACATGTGGGCCACTGGGTTCACTCATGGCATCAGTGGCAGGAGGGAGGGCTCATGAATGTTTCTTTATCTTTTAATAATGACAATGCAGTAATATAAGTAATGTACTAATTGTAGGACTTCCACATGTTGAGACACTTTTATTTGTTTTTCTTTTAGTTTGTATCATGCTTTTACATGTAATTAGTTACAACATGTACATGCTAAGCATGTTGAAGGCTCTGCTCTTGTTTAGCCTCTGTGGGGTGACCCAGACCACTAATTTGGCTCTGGCTCGGCTGCAGAGCCATTTAAAGGGATGGGCAGAGGTGGCACTTCCCTGGCACCCACCCTTCCAAGGGCCCGGCCCTACCGTCCAACCTCCTGCCCGTCCTCCAGAGGCGTCACCAACAGACCATTGCCCCTCCAGGGTTCGCCCCGGTGTATGCCCCTTGTGCAGTCCCTGGATGGACCTTTTCCGTACCGGGCCTCTCTGCTGAGACTGCTCTCCAGGCAGGCAATGCTCTCAGCCTGTAGACAAGCTCTTCTCTTCCTGTGTTGTCTCTCCATCAGTTGGTGTGGATCTTGCATCAGATCTGGACTTCATCGTGCTCTTTAAATCTCTTTGTCTGGGGGGCTTGGTGTCCAGTGTTGGGATATATGTAGCATCCCTGGTGGCCATTCTTATGACACAAGTGAGCCTTCCTGGCCCTGTTGGACCACGGACAAGTTGTAAGGATCGCACATGTAGCCATAAGATGTGAGACTCACCCACATCTGCTGCGCTTAGTGTCTGCACGTGCCTTGTGGTTCAGGCCACCATTGCTCCTTTGGTCTCCGTGCAGCCAAGCTGTGGAACTCAGTGCCACTCACCCTGAGACTTGCACCTTCTGAGGCAAGTTTCTGTAAAAAGCTGAAGACCTGGCTCTTTAGACAGCGTTAGTAGGACATTGGGCCTACCTGCTTCTGAATATTCCTGATCCTGATATGTGGCTACTGCTTAGCGCCTGGACACTCCGTTGGAGTAGCCAGGCGCTCTATAAATTCTACATTCATTCATTCACCTCATGTCCCAGGCTGCCCCGATGACTCTCAGGCTTCTGCGCTTTCTCTGAGCCCCTAATGGATCTATCTTGCACTGCCTTTGCTGCAGCAAGGGTCACCAATGCATGTTTGGCTGACTTTGAATCCTTCGCTGGTTTCACTGCTGTTACGGGCAATAAATTGTGCCAGTCCCCTTCAGGGTCCCATGGGGCAGGCAGAGGCTACCGGGCCTCGGGTGCAAGGGGTGAAGTAGTTTGCTACCAATCGCCCATGGTCTGTACTACTAAGGCTCTGCACGCTGGACTATGTACAACCCCTTTCGAACTGGACTGTCATGCTTGCAAGGTCGAGCAGTAAGTGGCCTTACAGGGAGGTAATGTGGGCGTGCTCGGGCTCAGAGTTCAACGCTGAACCAAATGACACAATACATTGGTGTCCAGCCCAATGCTTGTCTGTGCAAGACTGAAAGTACTTTATCTACACAGTCGTGCTAAATACTACACACTTCAATGAATAAACACAGGTCCGTGATCCTGGGCTCTATCTTATGTGGGCGCTTAACCCACCCCGTTCCCTCTTTGTCCCGCACAGGTTTTCCCCCTTGATCAAAGTTTATTGTGTGGAGTCATCAGAAGTAGCATGAATCAGGCTCAGATGCAGTGATTTGTTGACTATAGTTCAGTGTGCTCAGCCTTGGAGTTATCTGACCCTACCTCAGGATAGGTGACACCCCTCGAGTCCTTTCTGATGCATCCATGTACCAGGGTGGTCATCCCGTGCCTGAGAGCTGCAGGGAACCTGGACATCCTTGTGTTCAATGGAGCTGGGCAAGGGTCGCATTTGGCAGTGTGACTGTCCAGCCTCCACAGCTGAGGCCCCTGCACCAGGTCCTCTGTAGATGACATTACAGCTCAGCCTTTTATGGCCTTCAGTGATGCGGCTTCTTGAGAGTGGCTACAGGCCGTGTGTTGGCTGCCTGCGGGCTTCAAAGGCTGTGGTCCCAAGTAGACGAAAGGTTGATCCAGCCCCAGGTGTGGAACACTAAACACATAGGTGGAGCCCCATGTCCAGGCCTACGGCAGCTGGGCAGATGCAGCCCTAACTGGGCTGATGATACTCTTGCAGTTGCAGCCTCAGTCCGGGCCAACAGCAATACGGCAGATGCAGCCCTAACTGGGCTGATGATACTCTGGCAGTTGCAGCCTCAGTCTGGGCCATCAGTAGCCAGGCAGATGCAGCCCTAACTGGGCTGATAATACTCTGGTAGATGGAGCTTCAGTCCGGGCCAACAGCAGTGAGGCAGAAGCAGCCCTAACTGGCTGATGATACTCTCGCAGTTGCAGCCTCAGTCCGGGCCATCAGCAGCCAGGCAGATAGAGCCCTAACTGGGCTGATGATACTCTGGCAGTTGCAGCCTCTGTCCGGGCCATCAGCAGCCAGGCAGCTACAGCCCTAACTGGGCTGATGATACTCTGGCAGTTGCAGCCTCATTCCAGGCCAACAGCAATACGGCAGATGCAGCCCTAACTGGGCTGATGATACTCTGGTAGTTGCAGCCTCAGTCCGGGCCAACAGCAATACGGCAGATGCAGCCCTAACTGGGCTGATGATACTCTGGCAGTTGCAGCCTCAGTCTGGGCCATCAGTAGCCAGGCAGATGCAGCCCTAACTGGGCTGATAATACTCTGGTAGATGGAGCTTCAGTCCGGGCCAACAGCAGTGAGGCAGAAGCAGCCCTAACTGGCTGATGATACTCTCGCAGTTGCAGCCTCAGTCCGGGCCATCAGCAGCCAGGCAGATAGAGCCCTAACAGGGCTGATGATACTCTGGCAGTTGCAGCCTCTGTCCGGGCCATCAGCAGCCAGGCAGCTACAGCCCTAACTGGGCTGATGATACTCTGGCAGTTGCAGCCTCATTCCAGGCCAACAGCAATACAGCAGATGCAGCCCTAACTGGGCTGATGATACTCTGGCAGTTGCAGCCTCAGTCCGGGCCAACAGCAATACGGCAGATGCAGCCCTAACTGGGCTGATGATACTCTGGCAGTTGCAGCCTCAGTCTGGGCCATCAGTAGCCAGGCAGATCCAGCCCTAACTGGGCTGATAATACTCTGGTAGATGGAGCTTCAGTCCGGGCCAACAGCAGTGAGGCAGAAGCAGCCCTAACTGGCTGATGATACTCTCGCAGTTGCAGCCCTCAGTCCGGGCCATCAGCAGCCAGGGCAGATAGAGCCCTAACTGGGCTGATGATACTCTGGCAGTTGCAGCCTCTGTCCGGGCCATCAGCAGCCAGGCAGCTACAGCCCTAACTGGGCTGATGATACTCTAGCAGTTGCAGCCTCTTTCCAGGCCAACAGCAATACGGCAGATGCAGCCCTAACTTGGCTGATGATACTCTGGCAGTTGCAGCCTCAGTCCGGGCCAACAGCAATACGGCTGATGCAGCCCTAACTGGGCTGATGATACTCTGGCAGTTGCAGCCTCAGTCTGGGCCATCAGTAGCCAGGCAGATGCAGCCCTAACTGGGCTGATAATACTCTGGTAGATGGAGCTTCAGACCGGGCCAACAGTAGTGAGGCAGAAGCAGCCCTAACTGGCTGATGATACTCTCGCAGTTGCAGCCTCAGTCCGGGCCATCAGCAGCCAGGCAGATAGAGCCCTAACTGGGCTGATGATACTCTGGCAGGTGCAGCCTCTGTCCGGGCCATCAGCTTCCAGGCAGCTACAGCCCTAACTGGGCTGATGATACTCTGGCAGTTGCAGCCTCATTCCAGGCCAACAGCAATACGGCAGATGCAGCCCTAACTGGGCTGATGATACTCTGGCAGTTGCAGCCTCAGTCCGGGCCAACAGCAATACGGCAGATGCAGCCCTAACTGGGATGATGATACTCTGGCAGTTGCAGCCTCAGTCCGGGCCATCAGCAGTCAGGCTGATGCGGCACCGGCTGGGCCTTTGGAAATGATGCAGTTACAGCCCCAACCAGGTCTTTAACAATCACACAATTGTGGCCAGACCAGTAGTTCAGTACTTTCACAGTTGCAGTGTCATAGTTCCCATCAGGAACCAAACTGAAATCTAGGGGACCCACAGGCATCAGGGTGCTCCCTAAATTGCTTGTGAACCGTCTGCATCCTCCTGTGCGGCCCACAGTTGCCAGGGACCTATTGAACCACGCTATTCCTAAACAATCTCTCCTTCTGTAGGGCCAGGCAGGCTCATTTCCTCTCTCAGCAGGCAGGCATGCTTCTAGGCGCTTCAGCGGTGGTGCACCAGGCCTCCACTAGAAAAGCAAGATTTAAGATGATGTCCCCTCACCTGTGGGAGACTGGCTGTGAGAAGACACCAGCCTTGGTTGCACCACAGCCCTTTGAGTGCTCTGCAGTGCTCTCCCTCCGTAGTCACAAAGAGCTTGAAACTGAAATCATGGGTCGTAGTGTGGATTACACTTTTATACACAACTTTCAGATAGGGAAAGTGGATCTGTTGTCTCAAACTTCAGAAGCTGTTTCGGGTTGTTGTCCTCTCAAGTGCCCTGTTAGGCTCTTCTGCAGACGCAGCTTCTGTGTACTGTGATGCTTTTCTCAGCCGGTAGCACTGGGCTGGCTCCATCCTGGAGCTCCTACAACAAAGGCACAAAGAGGTGTGAGTTTTCTGCAACTGCTGTCACCAGCCCGACTGAAGACGTAGTCAGAGAAACAAAAAAGGACAAGCTTCACTTGGAGAATCCCTCACCATTGACTCCTACTCCTCATCCTTACCATCCAGTGTATGGCCGTGCTCAGGGAGACCTTCATCCTTACCGTCCAGTGTGCGGCCGTGTTCAGGGAGACCTTCATCCTTTCCATCCAGTGCGCGGCCGTGCTCACGGAGACCTTCATCCTCGCCATCCAGTGTGCGGCCGTGCTCAGGGAGACCTTCATCCTCAACATCCAGTGTGCGGCCGTGCTCAGGGAGACCTTCATCCTTCCCATCCAGTGTGCGGCCGTGCTCAGGGAGACCTTCATCCTTACCATCCAGTGTGCGGCCGTGCTCGGGGAGACCTTCATCCTTACCATCCAGTGCGTGGCCGTGCTTGGGGAGACCTTCATCCTTACCATCCAGTGTATGGCCGTGCTCGGGGAGACCTTCATCCTCGCCATCTAGTGTGTGGCCGTGCTCGGGGAGACCTTCATCTTCACCATCCAGTGTGCGGCCGTGCTCGGGGAGACCTTCATCCTCACCATCCAGTGTGCGGCCGTGCTCGGGAGACCTTCATCCTAACCATCCAGTGTGCGGCCGTGCTCGGGAGACCTTCATCCTCCCTATCCAGTGTGCGGCCGTGCTCGGGAGACCTTCATCCTCACCATCCAGTGTACGGCCGTGCTAAGGGGGACCTTCATCCTCACCATCCAGTGTGCGGCCGTGCTAAGGGAGACCTTCATCCTTACCATCCAGTGCACGGCCGTGCTCGGGGAGACCTTCATCCTTACCATCCAGTGCGCGGCCGTGCTCAGGGAGACCATCATCCTTACCATCCAGTGTATGGCCGTGCTCAGGGAGACCTTCATCCTTACCATCTAGTGTATGGCCGTGCTCGGGGAGACCTTCATCCTTACCATCCAGTGTATGGCTGTGCTCAGGGAGACCTTCATTCTCACCATCCAGTGTGCGGCCGTGCTCGGGGAGACCTTCATCCTTACCATCCAGTGTGCGGCCGTGCTCGGGGAGACCTTCATCCTCACCATCCAGTGTGCTGCCGTGCTCATGGAGACCTTCATCCTTACCATCCAGTGTGCGGCCGTGCTCAGGAGACCTTCATTCTTACCATCCAGTGCGCAATAGTGCTCAGGGAGACCTTCATCATTACCATCCAGTGTGCGGCCGTGCTCAGGGAGACGTTCATCCTTCCCATCCAGTGTGCGGCCGTGCTCAGGGAGACCTTCATCCTCACCATCCAGTGTATGGCCGTGCTCAGGGGGACCTTCATCCTTATCATCCAGTGTATGGCGGTGCTCGGGGAGACCTTCATCCGTACCATCCAGTGTGCGGCTGTGCTCAGGGAGACATTCATCCTCACCATCCAGTGTGCGGCCGTGCTCAGGAGACCTTCATTCTTACCATCCAGTGCGCAGACATGCTCGGGGAGACCTTCATCATTCCCATCCAGTGCGCGGCCGTGCTCAGGGAGACCTTCATCCTTACCATCCAGTGCGCGGCCGTGCTCAGGGAGACCTTCTTCCTCAACATCCAGTGTGTGGCCGTGCTCAGGAGACCTTCATCCTCACCATCCAGTGTGCGGCTGTGCTCGGGGAGACCTTCATCCTTCCCATCCAGTGTGCGGCCGTGCTCGGGAGACCTTCATCCTCACCATCCAGTGTGCGGCCGTGCTCAGGGAGACCTTCATCCTTCCCATCCAGTGCACGGCCGTGCTCAGGGAGACCTTCATCCTCACCATCCAGTGTGCGGCCGTGCTCAGAGAGACCTTCATCCTCACCATCCAGTGCGCGGCCGTGCTCAGGGGGACCTTCATCCTCACCATCCAGTGTGCGGCCGTGCTCAGGAGACCTTCATCCTTACCATCCAGTGTGCGGCCGTGCTCAGAGAGACCTTCATCCTCACCATCCAGTGCGCGGCCGTGCTCAGGGAGAACTTCATCCTCACCATCCAGTGCGCGGCCGTGCTCAGGGAGACCTTCCATCCTCACCATCCAGTGCGCGGCCGTGCTCAGGAGACTTTCATCCTTACCATCCAGTGTGCGGCGGTGCTCAGGGAGACCTTCATCCTCACCATCCAGTGTGCGGGCGTGCTCAGGGAGACCTTCAGCCTTACCATCCAGTGTATGGCCGTGCTCAGGGGGACCTTCATTCTTACCATCCAGTGCGCAGCCGTGCTCGGGGAGACCTTCATCATTACCATCCAGTGCGCGGCCGTGCTCAGGGAGACCTTCATCCTCACCATCCAGTGCGCGGCCGTGCTCAGGGAGACCTTCAGCCTTACCATCCAGTGTATGGCCGTGCTCAGGGAGACCTTCATCCTTACCATCCAGTGCGCGGCAGTGCTCAGGGAGACCTTCATCCTTACCATCCAGGTGGCGGCCGTGCTCGGGGAGACCTTCATCCTTACCATCCAGTGCGCGGCCATGCTCGGGGAGACCTTCATCCTTACCATCCAGTGCGCGGCTGTGCTCAAGGAGACCTTCATCATTACTATCCAGTGCGTGGCTGTGCTCAGGGAGACCTTCATCCTTACCATCCAGTGTGCGGCCGTGCACAGGGAGACCTTCATCCTTACCATCCAGTGTGTGGCCGTGCTCAGGGAGACCTTCATCCTCGCCATCCAGTGTGCGGCCGTGCTCAGGGAGACCTTCATCCTCGCCATCCAGTGCGCGGCCGTGCTCAGGAAGACCTTCATCCTCACCATCCAGTGTGCGGCCGTGCTCAGGGAGACCTTCATCCTCACCATCCAGTGTGCGGCCGTGCTCAGGGAGACCTTCATCCTCACCATCCAGTGTGCTTCATCCTCACCATCCACCTTCATCCTCACCATCCAGTGTGCGGCTGTGCTCAGGGAGACCTTCATCCTCACCATCCAGTGTGCTTCATCCTTACCATCCAGTGTGTGGTAGTGCTCAGGAGACCTTCATCCTCACCATCCACCTTCATCCTCACCATCCAGTGTGCGGCCGTGCTCAGGAGACCTTCATCATTGCCATCCAGTGTGCGGCCGTGCTCGGGGAGACCTTCATCCTTACCATCGAGTGTGCGGCTTGTGCTCAGGGAGACCTTCATCCTCACCATCCAGTGCGTGGCCGTGCTCAGGGAGACCTTCATCCTTACCATCCAGTGTGCCTCCGTGCTCAGGGAGACCTTCATTCTTCCCATCCAGTGTGCGGCTGGTCTCAGGGAGACCTTCATCCTCACCATCCAGTGTGCGGCCGTGCTCAGGGAGACCTTCAGCCTTACCATCCAGTGTATGGCCGTGCTCAGGGAGACCTTCATCCTTACCATCCAGTGCGCGGCTGTGTGCTCAGGGAGACCTTCATCCTTACCATCCAGTGTGCTGGCGTGCTCGGGAAGACCTTCATCCTTGCCATCCAGTGCGCGGCCGTGCTCAGGGAGACCTTCATCATTACCATCCAGTGCGCGGCCGTGCTCAGGGAGACCTTCATCATTACCATTCAGTGTGCGGCCGTGCTCACGGAGACCATTCTTACCATCCAGTGTGCGGCCGTGCTCAGGGAGACCTTGATCCTCACCATCCAGTGTGAGGCCGTGCTCAGGAGACCCTTCATCCTCACCATCCACTCTTCATCCTCACCATCCAGTGTGCGGCCGTGCTCAGGGAGACCTTTATCCTCACCATCCAGTGTGCGGTCGTGCTCAGGGAGACCTTCATCCTTACCATCCAGTGCGCGGCCGTGCTCAGGAGACCTTCATCCTTACCATCCAGTGTGCGGCCGTGCACAGGGAGACCTTCATCCTTACCATCCAGTGTGTGGCCGTGCTCAGGAGACCTTCATCCTCGCCATCCAGTGTGCGGCCGTGCTCAGGGAGACCTTCATCCTCGCCATCCAGTGCGCGGCCGTGCTCAGGAAGACCTTCATCCTCACCATCCAGTGTGCGGCCGTGCTCAGGGAGACCTTCATCCTCACCATCCAGTGTGCGGCCGTGCTCAGGAGACCTTCATCCTCACCATCCAGTGTGCTTCATCCTCACCATCCACCTTCATCCTCACCATCCAGTGTGCGGCTGTGCTCAGGGAGACCTTCATCCTCACCATCCAGTGTGCTTCATCCTTACCATCCAGTGTGTGGTAGTGCTCAGGAGACCTTCATCCTCACCATCCACCTTCATCCTCACCATCTAGTGTGCGGCCGTGCTCAGGAGACCTTCATCATTGCCATCCAGTGTGCGGCCGTGCTCGAGGAGACCTTCATCCTTACCATCGAGTGTGCGGCTGTGCTCAGGGAGACCTTCATCCTCACCATCCAGTGCGTGGCCGTGCTCAGGGAGACCTTCATCCTTACCATCCAGTGTGCCTCCGTGCTCAGGGAGACCTTCATTCTTCCCATCCAGTGTGCGGCTGGTCTCAGGGAGACCTTCATCCTCACCATCCAGTGTGCGGCCGTGCTCAGGGAGACCTTCAGCCTTACCATCCAGTGTATGGCCGTGCTCAGGGAGACCTTCATCCTTACCATCCAGTGCGCGGCTGTGTGCTCAGGAGACCTTCATCCTTACCATCCAGTGTGCTGGCGTGCTCGGGAAGACCTTCATCCTTGCCATCCAGTGCGCGGCCGTGCTCAGGGAGACCTTCATCATTACCATCCAGTGCGCGGCCGTGCTCAGGGAGACCTTCATCATTACCATTCAGTGTGCGGCCGTGCTCACGGAGACCATTCTTAACATCCAGTGTGCGGCCGTGCTCAGGGAGACCTTGATCCTCACCATCCAGTGTGAGGCCGTGCTCAGGGAGACCTTCATCCTCACCATCCACCTTCATCCTCACCATCCAGTGTGCGGCCGTGCTCAGGGAGACCTTTATCCTCACCATCCAGTGTGCGGTCGTGCTCAGGGAGACCTTCATCCTTACCATCCAGTGTGCGGTAGTGCTCAGGAGACCTTCATCCTTACCATCCAGTGCGCGGCCGTGCTCAGGAGACCGTCATCCTTACCATCCAGTGTGCGGCCGGGCTCAGGGAGACCTTCATCCTTACCATACAGTGTGCGGCCGTGCTCAGGGAGACCTTCATCCTTACCATCCAGTGTGCGGCCGTGCTTAGGGAGACCTTCACCCTTACCATCCAGTGTGCAGCCGTGCTCAGGGAGACCTTCATCCTTACCATCCAGTGTATGGCCGTGCTCAGGGAGACCTTCATCCTTACACTCCAGTCTATGGCCGTGCTCAGGGAGACCTTCATCCTTACACTCCAGTCTGCGGCTGTGCTCCGGGAGACCTTCATCCTTACCATCCAGTGTGCGGCCGTGCTCAGGGAGACCTTTATCCTTACCATCCAGTGTGCGGCCGTGCTCAGGAGACCTTCATCCTTACCATCCAGTGTGCAGTAGTGCTCAGGAGACCTTCATCCTTACCATCTAGTGCGCGGCTGTACTCAGGAGACCTTCATCCTCGCCATCCACCTTAATCCTCACCATCCAGTGTGCGGCCGTGCTCAGGGACACCTTCATGCTTACCATCCAGTGTGCGGCCGTGCTTAGGGAGACCTTCATCCTTACCATCCAGTGTGCGGCCGTGCTCAGGAGACCTTCATCCTTACCATCCAGTGTGCGGTAGTGCTCAGGGGACCTTCATCCTTACCATCTAGTGCGCGGCCGTGCTCAGGAGACCTTCATCCTCACCATCCACCTTAATCCTCACCATCCAGTGTATGGACGTGCTCAGGGAGACCTTCATCCTCACCATCCAGTTTGCGGCCGTGCTCAGGGAGACCTTCATCCTCACCATCCAGTGTGCGGCCGTGCTCAGGGAGACCTTCATCCTTACCATCCAGTGTGCGGCCGTGCTCGGGGAGACGTTTATCCTTCCCATCCAGTGTGCGGCCGTGCTCAGGGAGACCTTCATCCTCACCAGCCAGTGTGCGGCCGTGCTCAGGGAGACCTTCATCCTTACCATCAAGTGTGTGGCCGTACTCGGGGAGACCTTCATCCTCCCCATCCAGGTTGCAGCCATGCTCAGGGAGACCTTCATCCTCACCATCCAGTGTGCGGCCGTGCTCGGGGAGACCTTCATCCTCACCATCCAGTGTGCGGCCGTGCTCGGGGAGACCTTCATCCTCCCCATCCAGGTTGCGGCCGTGCTCAGGGAGACCTTCATCCTTACCATCCAGTGTGCGGCCGTGCTCAAGGAGACCTTAAGTCTCACCATCCAGTGTGCGGCAGTGCTCGGGGAGACCTTCATCCTTACCATCCAGTGCGCGGCCGTGCTCGGGGAGACCTTCATACTCGCCATCCAGTGCGCGGCCGTGCTCAGTGAGACCTTCATCCTCACCATCCAGTGTGTGCCCGTGCTCAGGGAGACCTTCATCCTTACCATCCAGTGTGCGGCCGTGCTCGGGGAGACCTTCATCCTTCCCATCCAGTGTGCGGCTTTGCTTGGGGAGACCTTCATCCTCGCCATCCAGTGTGCGGCCGTGCTCGGGGAGACCTTCATCCTTGCCATCCAGTGTGCGGCCGTGCTTGGGGAGACTCTTCATCCTTACCATCCAGTGTGCGGCCGTGCTCAGGGAGACCTTCATCCCTTACCATCCAGTGAGACCTTAATCCTTACCATCCAATGTATGGCCGTGCTCAGGAGACCTTCATCCTCACCATCCAGTGTGCGGCCGTGCTCAGGGAGACCTTCATCCTTACCATCCAGTGCGCGGCCGTGCTCAGGGGGACCTTCATCCTTACCATCCAGTGCGCTGCCGTGCTCAGGAGACCTTCATCCTCACCATCCAGTGTGCGGCCGTGTTCAGGAGACCTTCATCCTTACCATCCAGTGTGCGGCCGTGCTCTGGGAGACCTTCATCCTTGCCATCCAGTGTGCGGCTGTGTTCAGGGAGACCTTCATCCTCACCATCCAGTGTGCGGTCGGGCTCAGGGAGACTTTCATCCTCACCATCCAGTGCGCGGCCTGGCTCAGGGAGACCTTCATCCTCACCATCCAGTGTGCGGCCGGGCTCAGGGAGACCTTCATCCTCACCATCCAGTGCATGGCCGTGCTCAGGGAGACCTTCATCCTTACCATCCAGTGCGCAGCCGTGCTCAGGGAGACCTTCATCCTTACCATCCAGTGCGCGGCCGTGCTCAGGGGGACCTTCATCCTTACCATCCAGTCCTCGGCCGTGCTCAGGGAGACCTTCATCCTTACCATCCAGTGCGCGGCCGTGCTCAGGGAGACCTTCATCTTCACCATCCAGTGTATGGCCGTGCTCGGGGAGACCTTCATCCTCACCATCCAGTGTATGGCTGTGCTCAGGGAGACCTTCATCATTACCATCCAGTGTGCGGCCGTGCTCAGGGAGACCTTCATCCTTACCATCCAGTGCGCGGCCGTACTCAGGAGACCTTCATCCTCGCCATCCAGTGTATGGCCGTGCTCTGGGAGACCTTCATCCTCGCCAGCCAGTAAGCGGCCGTGCTCATGGAGACCTTCATCCTCACCATCCAGTGCGCGGCCGTAGCTCAGGGGAGACTCTTCATTCTTACCATCCAGTGCGCGGCCGTGCTCAGGAGACTCTTCATCCTCGCCATCCAGTGTATGGCCGTGCTCGAGGAGACCTTCATCCTCGCCATTCAGTGTGCGGCCGTGCTCAGGGAGACCTTCATCCTCGCCATCCAGTGTGCAGCCGAGCTCAGAGATACCTTCATCCTTACCATCCAGTCTGCGGATGTGCTCAGGGGGACCTTCATCCTTACCATCCAGTGTGCGGCCGTGCTCGGGAGACCTTCATCCTCACCCATCCAGTGTGCGGCCGTGCTGCGGAGACCTTCTATCCTCGCCATCCAGTGTGCGGCCGTGCTCGGGAGACCTTCATTCTCACCATCCAGTGCGTGGCCATGCTTCAGGAGACCTTCAGCCTCACCATCCAGTGTGCGGCCGTGGCTCAGGGAGACCCTCATCCTTATCATCCAGTGTGCGGCCGTGCTCAGAGAGACCTTCATCCTTCCCATCCAGTGTGCGGCCGTGCTCAGGGAGACCTTCATCCTCGCCATCCAGTGCGCGGTCGTGCTCAGGGAGACCTTCATCCTCGCCATCCAGTGTGCGGCCGTGCTCAGGGAGACCTTCATCCTCGCCATCCAGTGCGCGGCCGTGCTCCAGGAAGACCTTCATCCTCACCATCCAGTGTGCGGCCGTGCCCAGGGAGACCTTCATCCTCACCATCCAGTGTGCGGCCGTGCTCAGGAGACTTTCATCCTCACCATCCAGTGTGCTTCATCCTCACCATCCACCTTCATCCTCACCATCCAGTGTGCGGCTGTGCTCAGGAGACCTTCATCCTCACCATCCAGCTGTGCTTCATCCTTACCATCCAGTGTGTGGTAGTGCTCAGGAGACCTTCATCCTCACCATCCACCTTCATCCTCACCATCCAGTGTGCGGCCGTGCTCAGGAGACCTTCAGCATTGCCATCCAGTGTGCGGCCGTGCTCGGGAGACCTTCATCCTTACCATCGAGTGTGCGGCTGTGCTCAGGGAGACCTTCATCCTCACCATCCAGTGCGTGGCCGTGCTCAGGGAGACCTTCATCCTTTCCATCCAGTGTGCTGCCGTGCTCAGGGAGACCTTCATTCTTCCCATCCAGTGTGCGGCTGGTCTCAGGGAGACCTTCATCCTCACCATCCAGTGTGCGGCCGTGCTCAGGGAGACCTTCAGCCTTACCATCCAGTGTATGGCCGTGCTCAGGGAGACCTTCATCCTTACCATCCAGTGCGCGGCTGTGTGCTCAGGGAGACCTTCATCCTTACCATCCAGTGTGCTGGCGTGCTCGGGAAGACCTTCATCCTTGCCATCCAGTGCGCGGCCGTGCTCAGGGAGTCCTTCATCATTACCATCCAGTGCGCGGCCGTGCTCAGGGAGACCTTCATCATTACCATCCAGTGTGCGGCCGTGCTCACGGAGACCATTCTTACCATCCAGTGTGCGGCCGTGCTCAGGGAGACCTTGATCCTCACCATCCAGTGTGAGGCCGTGCTCAGGGAGACCTTCATCCTCACCATCCACCTTCATCCTCACCATCCAGTGTGCGGCCGTGCTCAGGGAGACCTTTATCCTCACCATCCAGTGTGCGGTCATGCTCAGGGAGACCTTCATCCTTACCATCCAGTGCGGTAAGTGCTCAGGAGACCTTCATCCTTACCATCCAGTGCGCGGCCGTGCTCAGGAGACCTTCATCCTTACCATCCAGTGTGCGGCCGTGCTCAGGGAGACCTTCATCCTTACCATACAGTGTGCGGCCGTGCTCAGGGAGACCTTCATCCTTACCATCCAGTGTGCGGCCGTGCTTAGGGAGACCTTCATCCTTACCATCCAGTGTGCGGCCGTGCTCAGGGAGACCTTCATCCTTACCATCCAGTCTGTATGGCCGTGCTCAGGGAGACCTTCATCCTTACACTCCAGTCTGCGGCTGTGCTCCGGGAGACCTTCATCCTTACCATCCAGTGTGCGGCCGTGCTCAGGGAGACCTTTATCCTTACCATCCAGTGTGCGGCCGTGCTCAGGGAGACCTTCATCCATACCATCCAGTGTGCAGTAGTGCTCAGGAGACCTTCATCCTTACCATCTAGTGCGCGGCTGTGCTCAGGAGACCTTCATCCTCGCCATCCACCTTAATCCTCACCATCCAGTGTGCGGCCGTGCTCAGGGACACCTTCATGCTTACCATCCAGTGTGCGGCCGTGCTTAGGGAGACCTTCATCCTTACTCATCCAGTGTGCGGCCGTGCTCAGGGAGACCTTTCATCCTTACCATCCAGTCTGGCGGCCGTGCTCAGGGAGACCTTCATCCTTACCATCCAGTGTGCGGCCGTGCTCAGGGAGACCTTCATCCTTACCATCCAGTGTGCGGTAGTGCTCAGGGGACCTTCATCCTTACCATCTAGTGCGCGACCGTGCTCAGGAGACCTTCATCCTCACCATCCACCTTAATCCTCACCATCCAGTGTATGGACGTGCTCAGGGAGACCTTCATCCTCACCATCCAGTTTGCGGCCGTGCTCAGGGAGACCTTCATCCTCACCATCCAGTGTGCGGCCGTGCTCAGGAGACCTTCATCCTCACCAGCCAGTGTGCGGCCGTGCTCAGGAGACCTTCATCCTTACCATCAAGTGTGTGGTCGTACTCGGGAGACCTTCATCCTCCCCATCCAGGTTGCAGCCATGCTCAGGGAGACCTTCATCCTCACCATCCAGTGTGCGGCCGTGCTCGGGGAGACCTTCATCCTCACCATCCAGTGTGCGGCCGTGCTCTGGGAGACCTTCATCCTCCCCATCCAGGTTGCGGCCGTGCTCAGGAGACCTTCATCCTACCATCCAGTGTGCGGCCGTGCTCAAGGAGACCTTAAGTCTCACCATCCAGTGTGCGGCAGTGCTCGGGAGACCTTCATCCTACCATCCAGTGCGCGGCCGTGCTCGGGAGACCTTCATACTCGCCATCCAGTGCGGGCCGTGCTCAGTGAGACCTTCATCCTCACCATCCAGTGTGTGCCCGTGCTCAGGGAGACCTTCATCCTTACCATCCAGTGTGCGGCCGTGCTCAGGGGGACCTTCATCCTTCCCATCCAGTGTGCGGCTTTGCTTGGGAGACCTTCATCCTCGCCATCCAGTGTGCGGCCGTGCTCTGGGAGACCTTCATCCTTGCCATCCAGTGTGCGGCCGTGCTCAGGGAGACCTTCATCCTTACCATCCAGTGCAGGCCGTGCTCAGGAGACCTTTCATCCTTACCATCCAGTGTGCGGTAGTGCTCAGGGACCTTCATCCTTACCATCTAGTGCGCGGCCGTGCTCAGGAGACCTTCATCCTCACCATCCACCTTAATCCTCACCATCCAGTGTATGGACGTGCTCAGGAGACCTTCATCCTCACCATCCAGTTTGCGGCTCGTGCTCAGGGAGACCTTCATCCTCACCATCCAGTGTGCGGCCGTGCTCAGGAGACCTTCATCCTCACCAGCCAGTGTGCGGCCGTGCTCAGGAGACCTTCATCCTTACCATCAAGTGTGTGGCCGTACTGGGAGACCTTCATCCTCCCCATCCAGGTTGCAGCCATGCTCAGGGAGACCTTCATCCTCACCATCCAGTGTGCGGCCGTGCTCAGGGAGACCTTCATCCTCACCATCCAGTGTGCGGCCGTGCTCGGGAGACCTTCATCCTCCCCATCCAGGTTGCGGCCGTGCTCAGGAGACCTTCATCCTTACCATCCAGTGTGCGGTCGTGCTCAAGGAGACCTTAAGTCTCACCATCCAGTGTGCGGCCGTGCTCGGGAGACCTTCATCCTTACCATCCAGTGCGCGGTCGTGCTCGGGGAGACCTTCATACTCGCCATCCAGTGCGCGGCCGTGCTCAGTGAGACCTTCATCCTCACCATCCAGTGTGTGCCCGTGCTCAGGGAGACCTTCATCCTTACCATCCAGTGTGCGGCCGTGCTCGGGGAGACCTTCATCCTTCCCATCCAGTGTGCGGCTTTGCTTGGGGAGACCTTCATCCTCGCCATCCAGTGTGCGGCCGTGCTCGGGGAGACCTTCATCCTTGCCATCCAGTGTGCGGCCGTGCTTGGGGAGACCTTCATCCTTACCATCCAGTGTGCGGCCGTGCTCAGGGAGACCTTCATCCTTACCATCCAGTGAGACCTTAATCCTTACCATCCAATGTATGGCCGTGCTCAGGGAGACCTTCATCCTCACCATCCAGTGTGCAGCCGTGCTCAGGGAGACCTTCATCCTTACCATCCAGTGCGCGGCCGTGCTCAGGGGGACCTTCATCCTTACCATCCAGTGCGCTGCCGTGCTCAGGAGACCTTCATCCTCACCATCCAGTGTGCGGCCGTGTTCAGGGAGACCTTCATCCTTACCATCCAGTGTGTGCGGCCGTGCTCTGGGAGACCTTCATCCTTGCCATCCAGTGTGCGGCTGTGTTCAGGGAGACCTTCATCCTCACCATCCAGTGTGCGGTCGGGCTCAGGGAGACCTTCATCCTCACCATCCAGTGCGCGCCTGGCTCAGGGAGACCTTCATCCTCACCATCCAGTGTGCGGCCGGGCTCAGGGAGACCTTCATCCTCACCATCCAGTGCGTGGCCGTGCTCAGGGAGACCTTCATCCTTACCATCCAGTGCGCGGCCGTGCTCAGGGAGACCTTCATCCTTACCATCCAGTGCGCGGCCGTGCTCAGGGGGACCTTCATCCTTACCATCCAGTCCTCGGCCGTGCTCAGGGAGACCTTCATCCTTACCATCCAGTGTATGGCCGTGCTCGGGGAGACCTTCATCCTCACCATCCAGTGTATGGCTGTGCTCAGGGAGACCTTCATCATTACCATCCAGTGAGCGGCCGTGCTCAGGGGGAACTTCATCCTTACCATCCAGTCCTCGGCCGTGCTCAGGGAGACCTTCATCTTCACCATCCAGTGTATGGCCGTGCTCGGGGAGACCTTCATCCTCACCATCCAGTGTATGGCTGTGCTCAGGGAGACCTTCATCATTACCATCCAGTGTGCGGCCGTGCTCAGGGAGACCTTCATCCTCGCCATCCAGTGTGCAGCCGAGCTCAGAGAGACCTTCGTCCTTACCATCCAGTCTGCGGATGTGCTCAGGGGGACCTTCATCCGTACCATCCAGTGTGCGGCGGTGCTCGGGGAGACCTTCATCCTCACCATCCAGTGTGCGGCCGTGCTCGGGGAGACCTTCATCCTCGCCATCCAGTGTGCGGCCGTGCTCGGGGAGACCTTCATTCTCACCATCCAGTGCGTGGCCATGCTCAGGGAGACCTTCAGCCTCACCATCCAGTGTGCGGCCGTGCTCAGGGAGACCCTCATCCTTATCATGCAGTGTGCGGCCGTGCTCAGAGAGACCTTCATCCTTCCCATCCAGTGTGCGGCCGTGCTCAGGGAGACCTTCATCCTCACCATCCAGTGTGCGGTAGTGCTCAGGGAGACCTTCATCCTTACCATCCAGTGTGCGGCCGTGCTCAGGAAACCGTCATCCTTACCATCCAGTGTGCGGCCGTGCTCAGGGAGACCTTCATCCTTGCCATCCAGTGTGCGGCCGTGCTTAGGGAGACCTTTATCCTTACCATCCAGTGTGCGGCCGTGCTCAGGAAACCTTCATCCTTACCATCCAGGTGTGCGGCCGTGCTCAGGAGACCTTCATCCTTGCCATCCAGTGTGCGGCCGTGCTTAGGAGACCTTTATCCCTACCATCCAGTGTAAGGCCGTGCTCAGGAGACCTTCATCCTTGCCATCCAGTGTGCGGCCGTGCTTAGGGAGACCTTTATCCTTACCATCCAGTGTGCAGGCCGTGCTCAGGAAACCGTCATCCTCACCATCCAGTGTGCGGCCGGGCTCAGGGAGACCTTCATCCTCACCATCCAGTGCATGGCCGTGCTCAGGGAGACCTTCATCCTTACCATCCAGTGCGCAGCCGTGCTCAGGGAGACCTTCATCCTTACCATCCAGTGCGCGGCCGTGCTCAGGGGACCTTCATCCTTACCATCCAGTCCTCGGCCGTGCTCAGGGAGACCTTCATCCTTACCATCCAGTGCGCGGCCGTGCTCAGGGAGACCTTCATCTTCACCATCCAGTGTATGGCCGTGCTCGGGGAGACCTTCATCCTCACCATCCAGTGTATGGCTGTGCTCAGGGAGACCTTCATCATTACCATCCAGTGTGCGGCCGTGCTCAGGGAGACCTTCATCCTTACCATCCAGTGCGCGGCCGTACTCAGGGAGACCTTCATCCTCGCCATCCAGTGTATGGCCGTGCTCTGGGAGACCTTCATCCTCGCCAGCCAGTGTGCGGCCGTGCTCATGGAGACCTTCATCCTTACCATCCAGTGCGCGGCCGTGCTCAGGGAGACCTTCATTCTTACCATCCAGTGCGCGGCCGTGCTCAGGGAGACCTTCATCCTCGCCATCCAGTGTATGGCCGTGCTCGGGGAGACCTTCATCCTCGCCATTCAGTGTGCGGCCGTGCTCAGGGAGACCTTCATCCTCGCCATCCAGTGTGCAGCCGAGCTCAGAGATACCTTCATCCTTACCATCCAGTCTGCGGATGTGCTCAGGGGGACCTTCATCCTTACCATCCAGTGTGCGGCCGTGCTCGGGGAGACCTTCATCCTCACCATCCAGTGTGCGGCCGTGCTCGGGGAGACCTTCATCCTCGCCATCCAGTGTGCGGCCGTGCTCGGGAGACCTTCATTCTCACCATCCAGTGCGTGGCCATGCTCAGGAGACCTTCAGCCTCACCATCCAGTGTGCGGCCGTGCTCAGGAGACCCTCATCCTTATCATCCAGTGTGCGGCCGTGCTCAGAGAGACCTTCATCCTTCCCATCCAGTGTGCGGCCGTGCTCAGGGAGACCTTCATCCTCGCCATCCAGTGCGCGGCCGTGCTCAGGGAGACCTTCATCCTCGCCATCCAGTGTGCGGCCGTGCTCAGGGAGACCTTCATCCTCGCCATCCAGTGCGCGGCCGTGCTCAGGAAGACCTTCATCCTCACCATCCAGTGTGCGGCCGTGCTCAGGGAGACCTTCATCCTCACCATCCAGTGTGCGGCCGTGCTCAGGGAGACCTTCATCCTCACCATCCAGTGTGCTTCATCCTCACCATCCACCTTCATCCTCACCATCCAGTGTGCGGCTGTGCTCAGGGAGACCTTCATCCTCACCATCCAGTGTGCTTCATCCTTACCATCCAGTGTGTGGTAGTGCTCAGGAGACCTTCATCCTCACCATCCACCTTCATCCTCACCATCCAGTGTGCGGCCGTGCTCAGGAGACCTTCAGCATTGCCATCCAGTGTGCGGCCGTGCTCGGGGAGACCTTCATCCTTACCATCGAGTGTGCGGCTGTGCTCAGGGAGACCTTCATCCTCACCATCCAGTGCGTGGCCGTGCTCAGGGAGACCTTCATCCTTTCCATCCAGTGTGCTGCCGTGCTCAGGAGACCTTCATTCTTCCCATCCAGTGTGCGGCTGGTCTCAGGAGACCTTCATCCTCACCATCCAGTGTGCGGTCGTGCTCAGGGAGACCTTCAGCCTTACCATCCAGTGTATGGCCGTGCTCAGGAGACCTTCATCCTTACCATCCAGTGCGCGGCTGTGTGCTCAGGGAGACCTTCATCCTTACCATCCAGTGTGCTGGCGTGCTCGGAAGACCTTCATCTCTTGCCATCCAGTGCGCGGCCGTGCTCAGGGAGTCCTTCATCATTACCATCCAGTGCGCGGCCGTGCTCAGGAGACCTTCATCATTACCATCCAGTGTGCGGCCGTGCTCACGGAGACCATTCTTACCATCCAGTGTGCGGCCGTGCTCAGGGAGACCTTGATCCTCACCATCCAGTGTGAGGCCGTGCTCAGGGAGACCTTCATCCTCACCATCCACCTTCATCCTCACCATCCAGTGTGCGGCCGTGCTCAGGGAGACCTTTATCCTCACCATCCAGTGTGCGGTCATGCTCAGGGAGACCTTCATCCTTACCATCCAGTGTGCGGTAGTGCTCAGGAGACCTTCATCCTTACCATCCAGTGCGCGGCCGTGCTCAGGAGACCTTCATCCTTACCATCCAGTGTGCGGCCGTGCTCAGGGAGACCTTCATCCTTACCATACAGTGTGCGGCCGTGCTCAGGGAGACCTTCATCCTTACCATCCAGTGTGCGGCCGTGCTTAGGGAGACCTTCATCCTTACCATCCAGTGTGCGGTCGTGCTCAGGAGACCTTCATCCTTACCATCCAGTCTGTATGGCCGTGGCTCAGGAGACCTTCATCCTTACACTCCAGTCTGCGGCTGTGCTCCGGGAGACCTTCATCCTTACCATCCAGTGTGCGGCCGTGCTCAGGGAGACCTTTATCCTTACCATCCAGTGTGCGGCCGTGCTCAGGGAGACCTCTCATCCATACCATCCAGTGTGCAGTAGTGCTCAGGAGACCTTCATCCTTACCATCTAGTGCGCAGGCTGTGCTCAGGAGACCTTCATCCTCGCCATCCACCTTAATCCTCACCATCCAGTGTGCGGCCGTGCTCAGGGACACCTTCATGCTTACCATCCAGTGTGCGGCCGTGCTTGAGGAGACCTTCATCCTTACCATCCAGTGTGCGGCCGTGCTCAGGGAGACCTTCATCCTTACCATCCAGTCTGCGGCCGTGCTCAGGGAGACCTTCATCCTTACCATCCAGTGTGCGGCCGTGCTCAGGGAGACCTTCATCCTTACCATCCAGTGTGCGGTAGTGCTCAGGGGACCTTCATCCTTACCATCTAGTGCGCGGCCGTGCTCAGGAGACCTTCATCCTCACCATCCACCTTAATCCTCACCATCCAGTGTATGGACGTGCTCAGGGAGACCTTCATCCTCACCATCCAGTTTGCGGCCGTGCTCAGGGAGACCTTCATCCTCACCATCCAGTGTGCGGCCGTGCTCAGGGAGACCTTCATCCTCACCAGCCAGTGTGCGGCCGTGCTCAGGGAGACCTTCATCCTTACCATCAAGTGTGTGGCCGTACTCGGGGAGACCTTCATCCTCCCCATCCAGGTTGCAGCCATGCTCAGGGAGACCTTCATCCTCACCATCCAGTGTGCGGCCGTGCTCGGGGAGACCTTCATCCTCACCATCCAGTGTGCGGCCGTGCTCGGGGAGACCTTCATCCTCCCCATCCAGGTTGCGGCCGTGCTCAGGGAGACCTTCATCCTTACCATCCAGTGTGCGGCCGTGCTCAAGGAGACCTTAAGTCTCACCATCCAGTGTGCGGCAGTGCTCGGGGAGACCTTCATCCTTACCATCCAGTGCGCGGCCGTGCTCGGGAGACCTTCATACTCGCCATCCAGTGCGCGGTCGCTGCTCAGTGAGACCTTCATCCTCACCATCCAGTGTGTGCCCGTGCTCAGGAGACCTTCATCCTTACCATCCAGTGTGCGGCCGTGCTCGGGAGACCTTCATCCTTCCCATCCAGTGTGCGGCTTTGCTTGGGAGACCTTCATCCCCGCCATCCAGTGTGCGGCCGTGCTCGGGGAGACCTTCATCCTTGCCATCCAGTGTGCGGCCGTGCTCAGGGAGACCTTCATCCTTACCATCCAGTGTGCGGCCGTGCTCAGGAGACCTTCATCCTTACTCATCCAGTGTGCGGTAGTGCTCAGCGGACCTTCATCCTTACTCATCTCAGTGCGCGGCCGTGCTTCAGGAGACCTTCATCCTCACCATCCACCTTAATCCTCACCATCCAGTGTATGGACGTGCTCAGGGAGACCTTCATCCTCACCATCCAGTTTGCGGACGTGCTCAGGGAGACCTTCATCCTCACCATCCAGTGTGCGGCCGTGCTCAGGGAGACCTTCATCCTCACCCAGCCAGTGTGCGGCCGTGCTCAGGAGACCTTCATCCTTACCATCAAGTGTGTGGCCGTACTGGGAGACCTTCATCCTCCCCATCCAGGTTGCAGCCATGCTCAGGAGACCTTCATCCTCACCATCCAGTGTGCGGCCGTGCTCAGGGAGACCTTCATCCTCACTCATCCAGTGTGCAGGCCGTGCTCGGGGAGACCTTCATCCTCCCCATCCAGGTTGCGGCCGTGCTCAGGGAGACCTTCATCCTTACCATCCAGTGTGCGGCCGTGCTCAAGGAGACCTTAAGTCTCACCATCCAGTGTGCGGCCGTGCTCGGGAGACCTTCATCCTTACCATCCAGTGCGCGCCGTGCTCGGGAGACCTTCATTCTCGCCATCCAGTGCGCGGCCGTGCTCAGTGAGACCTTCATCCTCACCATCCAGTGTGTGCCCGTGCTCAGGAGACCTTCATCCTTACCATCCAGTGTGCGGCCGTAGCTCGGGAGACCTTCATCCTTCCCATCCAGTGTGCGGCTTTGCTTGGGGAGACCTTCATCCTCGCCATCCAGTGTGCGGCCGTGCTCGGGGAGACCTTCATCCTTGCCATCCAGTGTGCGGCCGTGCTTGGGGAGACCTTCATCCTTACCATCCAGTGTGCGGCCGTGCTCAGGGAGACCTTCATCCTTACCATCCAGTGAGACCTTAATCCTTACCATCCAATGTATGGCCGTGCTCAGGGAGACCTTCATCCTCACCATCCAGTGTGCGGCCGTGCTCAGGGAGACCTTCATCCTTACCATCCAGTGCGCGGCCGTGCTCAGGGGGACCTTCATCCTTACCATCCAGTGCGCTGCCGTGCTCAGGGAGACCTTCATCCTCACCATCCAGTGTGCGGCCGTGTTCAGGGAGACCTTCATCCTTACCATCCAGTGTGCGGCCGTGCTCTGGGAGACCTTCATCCTTGCCATCCAGTGTGCGGCTGTGTTCAGGGAGACCTTCATCCTCACCATCCAGTGTGCGGTCGGGCTCAGGGAGACCTTCATCCTCACCATCCAGTGCGCGGCCTGGCTCAGGGAGACCTTCATCCTCACCATCCAGTGTGCGGCCGGGCTCAGGGAGACCTTCATCCTCACCATCCAGTGCGTGGCCGTGCTCAGGGAGACCTTCATCCTTACCATCCAGTGCGCGGCCGTGCTCAGGAGACCTTCATCCTTACCATCCAGTGCCGGCCGTGCTCAGGGGACCTTCATCCTATACCATCCAGTCCTCGGCCGTGCTCAGGAGACCTTCTTCCTACCATCCAGTGGCGCCGTGCTCAGGAGACCTTCATCTTCACCATCCAGTGTATGGCCGTGCTTGGGAGACCTTCATCCTCACCATCCAGTGTATGGCTGTGCTCAGGAGACCTTCATCATTACCCATCCAGTGTGCGGCCGTGCTCAGGAGACCTTCATCCTCGCCATCCAGTGTGCAGCCGAGCTCAGAGAGACCTTCGTCCTCACTATCCAGTCTGCGGATGTGCTCAGGGGACCTCATCCGTACCATCCAGTGTGCGGCGGTGCTCGGGGAGACCTTCATCCTCACCATCCAGTGTGCGGCCGTGCTCGGGAGACCTTTCATCCTCGCCGATCCAGTGTGCGGCCGTGCTCGGGAGACCTTCATTCTCACCATCCAGTGCGTGGCTATGCTCAGGGAGACCTTCAGCCCTCACCATCCAGTGTGCGGCCGTGCTCAGGGAGACCCTCATCCTTATCATGCAGTGTGCGGCCGTGCTCAGAGAGACCTTCATCCTTCCCATCCAGTGTGCGGCCGGTGGCTCAGGGAGACCTTCATCCTCACCCCATCCAGTGTGCGGTAGTGCTCAGGGAGACCTTCATCCTTACCATCCAGTGTGCGGCCGTGCTCAGGAAACCGTCATCCTTACCATCCAGTGTGCAGGCCGTGCTCAGGGAGACCTTCATCCTTGCCATCCAGTGTGCGGCCGTGCTCAGGAGACCTTCATCCTTACCATCCAGTGCGCGGCCGTGCTCAGGGAGACCTTCATCCTCACCATCCAGTGTGCGGTAGTGCTCAGGGAGACCTTCATCCTTACCATCCAGTGTGCGGCCGTGCTCAGGAAACCGTCATCCTTACCATCCAGTGTGCGGCCGTGCTCAGGGAGACCTTCATCCTCACCATCCAGTGTGCGGCCGTGCTCAGGAGACCTTCATCCTTACCATCCAGCAAACGGCCGTGCTCAGGAGACCTTCATCCTCACCATCCAGTGTATGGCTGTGCTTAGGGAGACCTTCATCCTTACCATCCAGTGTGCTGCCGTGCTCAGGGAGACCTTCATCCTTACCATCCAGTCTGCGGCCCTGCTCAGGGAGACCTTCATCCTTACCATCCAGTGTGCGGCCGTGCTCAGGGAGACCTTCATCCTTACCATCCAGTGTATGACCATGCTCAGGGAGACCTTCATCCTTACCATCCAGTCTGCGGCTGTGCTCAGGGAGACCTTCATCCTTACCATCCAGTGTGCGGCCGTGCTCGGGGAGACCTTCTGCCTCACCATCCAGTGTGCGGCCGTGCTCGGGGGGACCTTCATCCTTACCATCCAGTGTATGGCCATGCTCAGGGGGACCTTCATCCTTCCCATCCAGTGTGCGGCCGTGCTTAGGGAGACCTTCATCCTTACCATCCAGTGTGCTTCATCCATACCATCCAGTGTGCGGCCGTGCTCGGGGAGACCTTCATCCTTCCCATCCAGTGTGCGGCCGTGCTCAGGGAGACCTTTCATCCCTTCCCATCCAGTGTGCTGCCGTGCTCAGGGAGACTTTCATCCTTCCCATCCAGTGCGCGGCCGTGTTCAGGGAGACTTTCATCCTTCCCATCCAGTGCGCGGCCGTGTTCAGGGAGACCTTCATCCTTACCATCTAGTGCGCGGCCGTGCTCAGAGAGACCTTCATCCTTCCCATTCAGTGTGCGGCCGTGCTCAGGGAGACCTTCATCCTTCCCATCCGGTGTGCGGCCGTGCTCAGGGAGACCTTCATCTTTCCCATCCAGTGTGCGGCCGTGCTCAGGGAGACCTTCATCCTTACCATCCAGTGTGCTTCAGCCTTGCTATCCAGTGTGCGGCCGTGCTTTGGGAGACCTTCATCCTTACCATCCAGTGTGCGGCCGTGCTCAGGAGACCTTCATCCTTACCATCTAGTGTGCTTCATCCTTACCATCCAGTGTGCGGCCGTGCTTTGGGAGACCTTCATCCTTACCATCCAGTGCGCTTCATCCTTACCATCCAGTGCGCGGCCGTGCTCGTGGAGACCTTCATCCTCACCATCCAGTGTGCGGCCGTCCTCAGGGAGACCTTTCAGCAGCATTGCCCTCACTTCAGTGTCTCCCTGCCCTTCCAGGTCACAGGACAGGTCCAAGCCCTGCGCACGTGGTCAGGTTAGCATGACTTCATCCTTACTATCCAGTGTGCGGCCGTGCTCAGGGAGACCTTCCATCCTTCCCATCAGGTGTGCGGCCGTGCTCAGGGAGACCTTCATCCTTCCCATCCAGTGTGCGGCTGTGCTCAGGAGACCTTCATCCTTAACCATCCAGTGTGCTTCATCCTTACCATCCAGTGTGCGGCCGTGCTCAGGAGACCTTCATCCTTACCATCCAGTGTGCTTCATCCTTACCATCCAGTGTGCGGCCGTGCTCAGGAGACCTATATCCTTACCATCCAATGTGCTTCATCCTTACCATCCAGTGCGCGGCTTGCTCGTCGAGACCTTCATCCTCACCATCCAGTGTGCAGCCGTCCTCAGGGAGACCTTTCAGCAGCTCCTTGCTAACAAAAGCCCTCAATGGATTCCTGAAGGTAGCCGTCCTCAGGGAGACCTTTCAGCAGCTCCTTGCTAACAAAAGCCCTCAATGGATTCCTGAAGGTAGCCCGTCTTCATTGCCCTCACTTCAGTGTCTCCCTGCCCTTCCAGGTCACAGGACAGGTCCAAGCCCCTGCGCACGTGGTCAGGTTAGCATGACTTCATCCTTACCATCCAGTGTGCGGCCGTGCTCAGGGAGACCTTCATCCTTCCCATCAGGTGTGCGGCCGTGCTCAGGGAGACCTTCATCCTTCCCATCCAGTGTGCGGCTGTGCTCAGGGAGACCTTCATCCTTAACCATCCAGTGTGCTTCATCCTTACCATCCAGTGTGCGGCCGTGCTCAGGAGACCTTCATCCTTACCATCCAGTGTGCTTCATCCTTACCATCCAGTGTGCGGCCGTGCTCAGGAGACCTATATCCTTACCATCCAATGTGCTTCATCCTTACCATCCAGTGCGCGGCTTGCTCGTCGAGACCTTCATCCTCACCATCCAGTGTGCAGCCGTCCTCAGGGAGACCTTTCAGCAGCTCCTTGCTAACAAAAGCCCTCAATGGATTCCTGAAGGTAGCCCGTCTTCATTGCCCTCACTTCAGTGTCTCCCTGCCCTTCCAGGTCACAGGACAGGTCCAGGCCCCCTGCGCACGTGTCCGGTTAGCATGACGTCCGGGCCAAAATGAAAAATCACAATAACAAATATACAGACCGTTGAATACTCTGGGCAAGGGAACATGTCTGTGTACCATACAGAGGGCATCCTGTTTCCAACAAGTTGCCTTTGTTGTCATCAACATGTGTAAAAGTTTGCATTGCATCATTCTGGACTTGTATCTTGCACACACGCTGACTGGTTCATCCATCAAATATAAGGGACACGTCCATATAACATAACTCAATTGAACTGATTTTATCATCTTGGAAAGAATAAAATGCTGAATCGACCCGGTCATGATATGCTCCCTTTAGCTCGCAATGTACCAATAGGTCTGTTCAACTGGGGAAAGACCTACTGAGCTATTGCACTGAAAAATAGCCCAAACCTCAGAGTGCAATGTTCTTTTTGTATGAGCACTAACTCCCTTTAGGAAAACCTCTGGCTAACTGTTGGAACCAGCAGTGTCTGGTTGGCTGAAGGGATGCCCCCAGCCAGGCAGAACTACCGCTCACCCTTGGGTAGCTTGGCTCTGAGCAGTCCGGCTCAGTACAGAGGCAATGTGTAAAGCAAAGGCGCAGCAATCACACGCAATAAATGCGCTGATTGTCACAAGCACGACCACACAGGATGTATGTGAAAATGTTTATATTCAACACACATATTCAATCAATATAGCATGGGCATAAAATACATTTGTAAATATTACTAGCAGTACTAGGCCCATTTGTATTGTTATGATGTCAATAGTATTCACACTGTGAACAATTCCTAATCTAACCCCCCTACTCCCCAATTGAGAGCGAGCACCATTATGCGGTGCTCGTTATCAGAATTATGTACATACATAAAATTTGACAACTTTTTAGCAGCACGCAGTCCGGAGCCACGTGGGAAATCCAATGAATGTATTGTGCTCTTGGCACCAATCAACGTATAATTCGGCACCGCCAGCGTCGTGAATCTAATGCAGTCCACACATGATCACTCCCACTCACACACACTCACTCTGAACCACTACTCGGTGCGACAGGTATCAGCCAGTCCGTACGGCACGCTCTTACACACATATGTACTCAGCACCCGAATGCGGTGCCACTGTTGCCCAGACGGTCAATGGTTCACCCTCTGCAGACTCTGTGGCCCCAGCCTCACTCCACCCTTTAGTTCACCCCATTTGTCCTATACCCCCGAATGGAAGTCCAACCCCACCTCCTGAACACTGAGCCACATGCGGCCGAAGTCACTCAGTCTGGGTCCTCGAGAAGCAGGTGGGAATATGTAGCAGTTTTAATTAGCAGGTAGACATAAACAAAGGGAAGGTTAGCAGCCATTTGAGAAGTTCACCCACAGGTCCCAAAACAACAAGGAGTCAAACTGTCTCTTGACCCACCACCGAACTGTCTCGGAAGTGTTTCTTCTTCCCAATCTCTCCCGCTACTACGTGGCGCCAAAATGTCTTTGGGAGGGGCCAGATGTGGAGAGGACAGTTGGTTCGCCACAGTAAGGCTCAACAAGGGGAACAACCAATGAATGGGGAGTAACACAGGGGAGTCTCTCGATAGAATGAGGCACCCCGGTCGGTACACGATGATCCGGATTGTCCCCAGGCAATCCGAGCACAGTGTCTTGTGCGCGTAGGGATGAGTCGCATCAGGCATGTCGGGTTTCAACCACGACGAGTTTGCAAATTCCGCACCTTCCTGGAAAGGAGGCTCAATGACCGGTGCACGTAGAGTTGGGTTGCACTAAGCAATTCCCATCACACAACAAAGGGTTGCAATTCAGTACCTCTCTGGAAATGAGTCACGACATCTGGTGCCTGATGATGCAAGTTGCACCAGACCAGTACGGTCACCCACACACACAGGTACAAGTTCAGCAGAGGGCCGTGAGGTAGAATGAGGCACTACTACAGGCACAACCCCACCTCTGAGGGTCTCAACCTGTGAATCGGAAACTGCATGCAATGAGCATACAGCTGGCATGTTGTACGAGAGAAATGCGGCACAGTCGACGAAACGGGCCACGCGGGGTCCCGCTAACTGTGAATCCTTTCACCACCACTAGACACTTATAGGGTCCCCGCAGCACAGGAACACCAAGTCTTAGATGCGGGCAAGGTTTCAGGGGCTCTGCAATCCAGTCTCCAGACACAAGTCTAAATTCCACACTCACACCACGCTACCAGTTCGGATTTAGTAGCCGAGGTGGGCACTTGAGAGGGCACAGGTCTCCAGATGTCACAGGTAGATGGTGTAGGTCCCTCGTAGGACTTCTCTGATGTCCCTGAGATCCCCAAGAGAACAGAAGAGGAGGCCCACGGTCAGGCCCTTGGACAGCGCCACACTTTAGCAGGTCCTCGACTCAGGCCAGCCTCTATTTGGACAGTTATCCTCCATGTGCACAACAGAGTCCTCTGACAATGTGCATCACGCAGTCCAGGTACTCCGGTCCCGAGTCCCCACAAGCGTAACCCTTTGCTGAAGGATGGCACCTTTGAACCACAGATGTCTCCCCTAAATTGTAGGCTTGTCTGCCATGGGGCCTTGGAATGCAGATCCTAATCTTTAGTGGGGCCATGATCCGTCCCAAGAGGCTAAGTGTCAAAACCTCTATCTTCAATCTATCCTTTTCAACCCTGAAATGGCAGAGGTCTGACGTTCCTCTGGGATGCTCATGGTTTATGGCTGTTGATTGGGGAAAGCACAGATATGCTCACCCGACCCATGGCATCCACTGGAGCCTGGCACCATGGTCTACGAGATACGAGATTCTTGAAGCGTAGAAATATCTATATTCTATAAGTGGCATTTCTAAGAGAGTTATGCCAAAACCCCCTTTGGCACTGGGAAGGGTATGGCATGGCGAATGCATTGATATGAAACATCATGAGGCTGTTCCACTGAAATCCACTATTGCAGCCCGAAGTGATGTCAACCACTTCCCCACCTTAACCTATAAGAAGTGCAGGCATCATAAGTAGTGAAAACACACACAAGTATTCCTCGCTACCTGGGCACACTTGCTCTAGGTCGCACACAGACCTGTAATGGGAGGTGGGACACACCGGTTCCAGCACCATGGGTGCAAGTGCGCTCGCCCGAGTCTGCACAGAAGACTGGACACAGGTTTAACTAATATGTGTGTCTGTGCGCATTGGCAGGCAGCACACGCAACCACAGGCACCATAGGTGGGGGTGCGCACTATCAATGGCAGGCTGCTCATGAGTTGGCTCACGTGAGTTGCCAGTGTGCACTCACCGGTCTGCAATGACAGATCGGCCCGTGTTTCAGAACATTGAAGTAGCGCCACTTCCCACACGGATGGGAAGGGCACGTGCACTTTCACAATATATTTACAGGGGGAAATTACCCAAACCCTGGAGGCCACATATGAGTTCCAGCAAAAGCCAGGTGGAAAAAACGAAAAGGTTCAGGGAAAGGCCACCTGATGAAGATGAGATCCATCAATACCCACACCATAGTCCCCAATTCTACCCCCATTTAACGTAGCACTATTACTCATACAAAACCTCACTGTGCACTGTGGGTTAGATATACTGGCTATTCTGTAAGAAAAACTCTGACTTGTTCTAACCTTAAATGTGTCCATCCGCCACTACACTCTGGGTGATGGTGCACTTTGTTGCTGGTGGTGGTGCACGATTCTGAAGGTAGTGGTGCAGTGTGCTATGTATGGCGATGCACTATGGATCATGGTATCCAGTGGGTAATGGTGCTCTGTTGTAAAGGAGTCAGTGCACTGATCTGAGTGTGGCAGTGCACTCTTCTGAATGTGACGGTGCACTGTGCTATGTGTGGAGGTGCACCGTACTGTGTGTGGAGGTGCACTGTACTGTGTGTGGAGATGCACCGTACTATGTATGGTGGTGCACTGTACTATATATGGTGGTGTGCCGTACTATGTGTGGTGGTGCACTGTACTATGTGTGGTGGTGTACCATACTATGTGTGGTGGTGCACTATTATTATAGTGACGGTGCACCGTACTATGTGTGGTGGTGCACTGTACTGTGTGTGGTGGTGCACTGTACTATGTGTGGTGGTGCACTGTACTGTGTGTGGTGGTACACTGTTATTATAGTGATGGTGCACTGTACTATGTGTGGTGGTGCACCATACTGTGTGTGGTGGTACACTGTTATTATAGTGATGGTGCACCGTACTATGTGTGGTGGTTTACTGTCCTATGTGTGGTGGTGCACTGTTTTTATAGTGATGATGCACTGTACTATGTGTGGTGATGCACTGTACTGTGTGTGGCGGTGCACCGTATTATGTGCGGTGGTGCACTGTTCTATGTGTGGTGGTGCACTGTACTGTGTGTGGTGGTGCATTGTACTATGGGTGGTGCGCTGTACTATGTGTGATGGTGCACTGCAGTATGTGTAGTGGTGCTCCGTACTTGGTGTGTTGGTGCACTGTACTATGTGTGGTGGTGCACTGTACTGTGTGTGGTGGTGCACTGTACTGTGTGTGGTGGTGCACTGTGCTATGTGTGGTGGTACACCATACTGTGTGTGGTGGTGCACCATACTATGTGTGGTGGTGCACTGTACTATGTGTGGTGGTGCACTGTACTATGTGTGGTGGTGCACTGTTCTATGTGTGGTGGTGCACTGTATTATGTGTGGTGGTACACCGTATTATGTGTGATGGTGCACTGTACTATGTGTGGTGGTGCACTGTTCTATGGGTGGTGGTGCACTGTACTGTGTGTGGTGGTGCACTGTACTATGTGGTGGTGCACTGTTCTATGTGTGGTGGTGCACTGTACTATATGTGGTGGTGCACTGTACTATGTGTGGTGGTGCACTGTACTATGTGTGGTGGTGCACTGTACTGTGTGTGGTGGTGCACTGTACTATGTGTGGTGGTGCGCTGTTCTATGTGTGGTGGTGCACTGTAGTATGTGTGGTGGTGCACTGTAGTGTGTGTGGTGGTGCGCTGTACTATGTGTGTTGGTGCACTGTACTGTGTGTGTTGGTGCACTGTACTATGTGTGGTGGTGCACTGTACTGTGTGTGGTGGTGCACTGTACTCTGTGTGGTGGTGCAGCGTACTATGTGTGGTGGTGCACTGTAGTATGTGTGGTGGTGCACCGTACTGTGTGTGGTGGTGCACCGTACTGTGTGTATTGGTGCACTGTAATCTGTGTTGTGGTGCACTGTTCTATGTGTGGTGGTGCACTGTACTGTGTGTGTTGGTGCACTGTACTATGTGTGGTGGTGCACTGTATTGTGTGTGGTGGTGCACTGTACTCTGTGTGGTGGTGCACCGTACTATGTGTGGTGGTACACCGTACTGTATGTGTTGGTGCACTGTGCTATGTGTGGTGGTGCACTGTTCTATGTGTGGTGGTGCACTGTACTGTGTGTGGTGGTGCACTGTACTGTGTGTGGTGGTGCACTGTACTCTGTGGTGGTGCACTGTAGTATGTGTGGTGGTGCACCGTACTGTGTGTGTTGGTGCACTGTACTCTGTGTGGTGGTGCACTGTACAATGTGTGGTGGTGCACCGTACTGTGTGTGTTGGTGCACTGTACTCTGTGTGGTGGTGCACTGTTCTATGTGTGGTGGTGCACTGTTCTATGTGTGGTGGTGCACTGTACTGTGTGTGGTGGTGCACTGTACTGTGTGTGGTGGTGCACTGTACTGTGTGTGGTGGTGCACTGTACTGTGTGTGGTGGTGCACTGTACTCTGTGTGGTGGTGCACTGTAGTATGTGTGGTGGTGCACCGTACTGTGTGTGTTGGTGCACTGTACTCTGTGTGTTGGTGCACTGTACTCTGTGTGTTGGTGCACTGTACTCTGTGTGGTGGTGCACTGTACAATGTGTGTTGGTGCACTGTACTCTGTGTGTTGGTGCACTGTACTCTGTGTGTTGGTGCACTGTACTCTGTGTGGTGGTGCACTGTACAATGTGTGGTGGTGCACCGTACTGTGTGTGTTGGTGCACTGTACTCTGTGTGGTGGTGCACTGTTCTATGTGTGGTGGTGCACTGTTCTATGTGTGGTGGTGCACTGTGCTGTGTGTGGTGGTGCACTGTACTGTGTGTGGTGGTGCACTGTACTGTGTGTGGTGGTGCACTGTACTGTGTGTGGTGGTGCACTGTACTCTGTGTGGTGGTGCACTGTAGTATGTGTGGTGGTGCACCGTACTGTGTGTGTTGGTGCACTGTACTCTGTGTGTTGGTGCACTGTACTCTGTGTGTTGGTGCACTGTACTCTGTGTGGTGGTGCACTGTACAATGTGTGGTGGTGCACTGTACAATGTGTGGTGGTGCACTGTACTGTGTGTGGTGGTGCACTCTACTGTGTGTGGTGGTGCACTGTACTCTGTGTTGTGGTGCACTGTTCTGTGTGTGGTGGTGCACTGTACTGTGTGTGTTGGTGCACTGTACTATGTGTGGTGGTGCACTGTACTGTGTGTGGTGGTGCACTGTACTCTGTGTGGTGGTGCACCGTACTATGTGTGGTGGTGCACTGTACTGTATGTGTTGGTGCACTGTGCTATGTGTGGTGGTGCACTGTTCTATGTGTGGTGGTGCACTGTACTGTGTGTGGTGGTGCACTGTACTCTGTGTGTGTTGGTGCACTGTACTATGTGTGGTGGTGCACTGTACTGTGTGTGGTGGTGCACTGTACTCTGTGTGGTGGTGCACCGTACTATGTGTGGTGGTGCACCATACTGTATGTGTTGGTGCACTGTGCTATTTGTGGTGGTGCACTGTTCTATGTGTGGTGATGCATTGTACTGTGTGGGGTGGTGCACTGTACTGTGTGTGGTGGTGCACTGTACTCTGTGTGGTAGTGCACTGTAGTATGTGTGGTGGTGCACTGTACTGTGTGTGTTGGTGCACTGTACTCTGTGTGGTGGTGCACTGTACAATGTGTGGTGGTGCACCGTACTGTGTGTGTTGGTGCACTGTACTCTGTGTGGTGGTGCACTGTAGTATGTGTGGTGGTGCACTGTACAATGTGTGGTGGTGCACTGTACTGTGTGTGTTGGTGCACTGTAGTATGTGTGTTGGTGCACTGTAGTATGTGTGGTGGTGCACTGTACAATGTGTGGTGGTGCACTGTAGTATGTGTGTTGGTGCACTGTAGTATGTGTGGTGGTGCACTGTACAATGTGTGGTGGTGCACTGTACTGTGTGTGGTGGTGCACTGTACAATGTGTGGTGGTGCACTGTACTGTGTGTGGTGGTGCACTGTACAATGTGTGGTGGTGCACTGTACTGTGTGTGGTGGTGCACTGTACTGTGTGTGGTGGTGCACTGTAGTATGTGTGGTGTTTCCCTGTGCAGCACACAGTGGTGCACTGTTTGGTACATCCCTGGTGTGATGGTCGTGGGGTACGTGTGGGAGTCTTCAGATCGTCGCTTGTTCTCTTTTTCTGTATCTCATTAATCTTTTATTTGACGTCGAAAGAGACCAAGGGGAGCCCAGCGTTATTGTTCTTCTTGCCTTTGTTATCGGAAAGTCACAAATCTCTCGCCTCAATGTTTCTAGGGCTTTTTGCCGTGAGTTTTATCCTGTTCAGAGCAGAATCAAACCTTGGCTTTTACTTTCTCTCCAAGAAAAGCTGGGTGGCTTCTGGCAGGGGCGATGTCCTTGGCCGAGTGCTCAAGGGCATCAGTTTACCACGGAACAAGGAGACAATAAGCTACAAGAAGGTAAAAGGCTTGAGGAAGTCATACAGAGCTCAGTGAATTCAAAATAGGTCAATAGGGTGTATGTGTCGTTCCCTCAGATGTGTCTGTAAAATGTACCTTTTGTGCTGAGTTTGCCTCATTGCCTTGTGGTCACCCCGCTCCCGGATCTCCCTTCCCGTCACGGAAGGAAGAACAGTTTGTCTCCCAGATTATGTAAGACAACGATCCCGAGAACTTGTGAGCACCCCGACAGTACTGACATATTTACATCCGTCACCTTGTGACCCATGATCCAGGAAGGTCCAGGGCCTTGTGCAGGTGATTTCTGATGGATACATCTGCCTGTAGATTCTTCATCTTTTGAATTACCCCTGCGCCAGCATTCCGCGGATACTTTTTCTTAGCACTCCCTCATCAACGAGGATGTCACAATGGTACGGCTATGCTCACGACTCCGCATGACGTCACCGGAGCCATAAGAAGACCTCTTCGGCGTGCTGACGTCAGTTCCCTTTGTTCCACCCCTTTGACACGTAATGGTTCTCTGGGACTCTCCAATTGGTTTAGTTTTACTTTGCTTCTTCTTCTCTCAGTGTGAATAAGTCTGGATTCAAGCCTTGCAGGGAGTGTGTGGGACATGTGTCCATCATGGATCCCCACGACGACTGTCTCTGGGGCCTTTCGTCAGACCACAACGTCAAAGGTTGTTCCAGTTGTCCGAAGATGCATCCGAAGGCCCTGAAAGAGCGTGAGGCCAAGCTTTTCATGGCATGGGCGAACAAGCATTTGCAATGCAATAGGTCTCGCATTTACGCGAGTTTAAGCTATTGGCATTGTAAATGACAATGCCTTTTATTTATGTTTTAAAAACAAAAATAAAGGGCATTGTTATTTGCAATGTCAAAAATGCATGGCTAAACTTATAAGGTCCCAAATGCGAGACCTATTGGCTATCCCAATGCTTGTTCTTATAGCACCAGGAGGAACAGCCAGCGGCGCTAGAACAGGGCCCAACTCCCAGGCAGCTGTCAGCTTAAAACGCTGAGTGAGCCCGGGGGGGGTGGGGGGGGGGGGAATACATTTAACATCAAATCTACTCTGGTGCGTAGAGGAACGTTCTTCTCAGCTTCCTCCTCCCCTCGAAATATGAACACTCACTCACCTTGCGTTTTAGCAATTTATAAATAAACATTTGTCTTATCTCATCCATAAAAAACCCGCCAGAAGAATTCTTACGTATGTCTACAGAATCCCAACGAAGTTGTTCTACAATGAAAACCCGGAGCGGGCGCCGTCTCCGTTTTTCATCGCTTGTGGTGAGGCGGTGTATGTTCCAAGTTCATTATTTCGCTTTTTCGATGCTGGTCATTCTGCAGACCCTGCGTTCGGTGACCTCCAGCTCCACGGCGTCTATAGTGGCAGCAGAGTGCGGGGTGAAGTGTGCCCGGGCGCCCCTCCGCAGGGAGACACCAAGCACGAACCAGTGCACAACCTACCCTCGCGCGCACAAGTTAGAGAGGCCCACATCTGCTCCAAAGGGGAAAACAATCCCCGGCGAACTGGAAGCAGCATCACACGCCAGCCGCCTCCGTGCTCCTCTGGAAAATCCGTGTCGGATGCGCACAGGGGCTGAGGAAAGAAATCTGAAACCGGTGCCGTAAAACTGCCACTCTGGAGGGGGAGGGGCAGGGGGGGGACACAAGTGTAGCCGAGAATACCCAAACACCCCGGCACCCCTCGCCGTGGAGCTTCCCTTGAGAGATGGTGAAGCTCAGGGGCCCATTATACCTCGCAATCAATTCGCCACTGGGAGCAACCACTAACAGAAACAGCAGCCACGTTGTAAATATGCCGAGGCAAGCGCGGTACCGCAAAGGCAGGCGCGTGTTTATTTTCGCATCGCACTTTCACTTTAAGTGAAAGCGCGATGCGAAAATAAGCACGCGGCTGACTTTGCCAAAGCCGAATGTGAAGAAAAAAGTGCGTACCGACTAATGAAGGAGTGCCACGCCGCCAGTAAACGATCCAATCCCGGTGGGCGGGGCCAAAAGGAGACAAGACGGCAACAAGGAGGGACTAAGAAGCCTCCTTTACAATCAGAAGCCAGCATTTTGCATGGAAGATGACGCTACCCAATTAAAAAGATGGGCGGGGCTTCAACTCCGCCTCCGAGAGCTTCGGAATCTGTATTGATTCCAAGAAGCTCTCGAATGCCGAAAGCAGCGCATGCGCGCTGCTATCGCCAGTCAAGACCTAAAAACACAGAAATGGAAAGAGGAAAAAATCTCAGGGCAATCTTCCCGAAATAGATCTTAAGGTATACATACTCAAAACACAAACCTAGGAAGACACTAGCCAACTGCTAAACCAGTCAGTGAGGGTTCCTATAAGATATAGAAAGCTGAACTGCAAAATACTATTGTTTCTTATTTGCTTCACAGCAGGGGTGTCAAAAACCCTACACCAGCACGAGTCCTTCAAAAGCAGAGTGAAAGACTAAAGAAGACCTCACAGGAGCACCTGAATAGAGGATCCAAGGAAACCTTATGGACACCTCTCAGATTTCTCATTATTGGTGTATCCCGAAGAGAAAGACAACTGACGTAAGAGAAGGAACAAACTTTCACATGCGATACAAACTACCACTCTCCTTTGGAACTATGAAACAACAGTGGTGTGCCTCCTCAAAAACTAACCCGGACAAGAAGTACAGTTGACCAGTGGTGGTGTCTACAAAAATGTCATCTGAGACAAAGTAAGAATCTGTTCACACAAATGTACTTTACTAGAAGTGAATCAGTACTACAGATACATGGCAAGGGTCATAAGTGTTAACTTATCAAAAGTCGACATGTTTCACTGAGATGACAACATCTGAGCAGTTTCACAGGGACCAACACTTAAAACCAGTGAGAGGAGGTGGCTCGAGGTCAAGAAAGACAAATATGAAATAAAGACTCAAACAGTAACACATACTGGATAACGTAGCATATCATTTATGAAAAGCATGGACAACAGCAAACAATTACAAATAAACAGAAATACCTTCTGACCCACTAATCACCTACACACTACTGCAATGTAATTAGACAAGTAGGCTGTGAACAGTAATGCCCTAAGTATACATGGAGTGTAGGAAAAAATTATATAAGGCATATAAAGAATCACAAAAGATGCTTCTGAATCAAATAGATCTGTTGACTCACAATTTATAGTTAATGATGCCAGAATACCGAGGACAACTAGATAAACTAGAAAGGGTCTCAAAAAGGTATTCCTCGTGTCTCTAGAGGTTTTATGCTGAGCTGTTTGACACGGAGCGGCACAATACTTCATTTTCAGGTGGTGACAATGAGAGATAAATAACATATTGGGCAAAGAGACAGGCTCATTGATGGAGTGAAAGAAAGAAAATGGCATAGCGTTTAGCATTATACACAGAAATGTGGGCTATAATACAGAGAAGTCCAAGAGGATTTACCTCCGCTCTGAATAATCTCTTCCGCGCTGCAGAAGCCACTGCATTGGCATGGGGAGTGGAAGTAAACCTTGGGATGGCGACGTGTAGCTGGCATACCACAAGAGCTCCTCAGTAGAAACTAACAAGGGACTACATAAGGAAGCCCTAAACAGCGCCATATTGCAAATTCGTGGTCACTTGAAAGAATTCGTAAGTTTCAACGAAGATGCTTTGTGGGGTACACGTAAATCTCAGAAAACATTCTACAGACACATCTGATGTCGAAATGCTTGTTTCACAATCTTACAGCGGTGGCATCTTTCATGACATTTGGTTTTCAAAGACTGGGCCAGTATCATGAACTCATCAGTGGTACTTCAGTTTCTCATGTGCCGTCAAAGATCGTCGCTTCACGAATGCATAATCCATAATGTAGAACGGAGCCTTGTCGGCTTCCCAAAATAAAACTTATACATTTTTCTTTAACTGCGGCCATAATTAGGACACCCCAGCCTTTATGAAGCAATTGCACCATGTGCTTACACCCTATTCACAAGAATCAACGAGCGAGCGCGGCAGCCTGGGCTTTTGAAAGCTGACCAGACGCTCGTGCGTCATGGCCTTTTCCCTGCGATTACCCGCACGGCCGGCATGTGTTTCCAATTATCGCGCCTATTAAACGTGGAAACTTCAAAAGGTTTTTAGTTGGAAGTGTAAACAAGAAGAAGAAATAAAGTGTCCATGGGAGGGAGGAGGGAGCCACGGGGAGAAGAGAGGTGGGAAAAGAACCAACTGCCAACCACAGAGAAATCACCGCAAACAGGTAACCTCCTTGCAGCTAGTGTTTCATCGCTTTACGCCAAATAGCACTCTGCCACTGAAAAACAAGTTTTGCCTGAATAACTTAATTCTATTAAATAAAAATGCAGAACATGTACGAAAACACTTTGAGTACTGGTGTTCTATTCAGAATGTCCTTTAAACTATACACTTTAGTTTCGGTTTAAATCATTTCTAAATCAAGAAACTGCAATTGTAAGGTTTTGTTTCTATTCCAGCTTCAAAAAAAGTTGTCAGGAGGTATCCTTAACTAGTATCGACAACTTTTAACACATGTTTTAGAGGATGACTCCGCTTTCGCCCTCTCGTCCAGAACTTTCTAGAACATTGGTCAATAGCGACATCAACGTGAACAGGAGCCGCCCTCTCTTTCGCCTAATGAATGTCCCGCCGCTGCTGCCCTCCTCTGAATGGTACAATCGTCTACCTGCATGTAAGATGCAGCTAGCGTGCTCTTGGAGTATTGTATTGTATTGTATTGCGTATTTATAGAGCGCAACTGTCACCCTACGGGTATCCAGGCGCTATCACATAACAGAGGAATTCATCAGTCTACAGAGCATCACACGTTTAGGGAATGATATTGGCATTCCTGGGGAAAAGCCATGTTTTCAGATTCCTTCTGAAGCATAGCAGAGTGTCAGCTTGTCTGATCTCTTGTGGGAGTTCGTTCCATAGGCGAGAGGCCGTGTTGCTAAAAGCTCTTCCTCCCATCCTGGATTTTTGAATCTGTTGGTGTTGACTAGATTGGCACCAGAGGATCGAAGGGATCTGGTCGGTTTATACCACGTGAATCTATCCTGCATAGGAAGGGGGCCCAGGCCATGTGCCGCTCTATACACTATGCATAGAGATTTAAAACTCACTCTTTCCTTAACTGGCAGCCAATGTAGTTCTCTTAGAGCCAACGTAGTAGAAGCCCTACGTTGTCTTCCTAGCGCCAACTTGGCTGCCATAGACTGGACTCTCTGCAACCCCTGCAGGATATATTGCAGGGCTCCTAAATATAGGGAGTTGCAGTAGTCCAGTCTGCATAGAATGGTGCTTCTTACTACCAAGGGTCTAGTTTCCACTGGCAGTAAGGGGAGGATCTTCCGCAGTGCCTTTAAAAGGGCAAAGCAGACACTAGTTGTTTTATTGGCCTGTGATGCCATCTGGAGGTTGTCATCAATTAGGACACCTAAATTACGGACCGTTTTAACTGTGGACAAAGATTTATCCCCAGGTGAGAATTTAATTTCCATCGGTATCTGGTGTGTCAGTTTGGCCCCACCACAGGACACCACTTCTGTTTTTTCCTTATTAAATTGCAGGGAGTTTTCCTTAAGCCAGCTAGAAGTTTGGCACATACATTCTTGGAAGATGTCCAGAGTCACTGCATCTTTCCCTTCTATGGAGAAAACTAGTTGAGTGTCGTCAGCGTAATTAACCAGGTCGATCCCAAATGATTTTATTAGGGCAATCAGTGGGCGCAGATATATATATTGAAGAGGATGGGGCTAATTGCCGAACCTTGTGGCACCCCATGGCAGACCTGGGATTTGTGAGAGGCATATGGCAACATCGAGACCATCTGCTGTCTCTCTGTAAGATATGATTGTAGCCATTTCAATGCTCGGCCTTTCACCCCTATCCTTTCCAATCTTTCCAGCAGCACTGCATGGCTTACGGTATCGAAGGCGGCCGACATATCTAACAGTACTAGTATCGAGGCGTTCCCATTGTCGGCTCGCCGACGAAGGTTATCCATTACAGTTGCCAGAGCTGTTTCTGTCCCATGACCTGGGCGGAATCCAAATTGATCCCTATCTAGGAGGTTGTTCTCCTCCAGATAGCATGACAGAGACTTACTAACTAGTTTCTCCAAGACTTTTATAGGATATGGCAGAAGAGATATAGGCCTAAAGTTAGCCGGGTCCGTGGGATCGGAAGATGGTTTCTTTAGCAGGGGAGTTACCACTGCCTGCTTCCAAATTCCCGGGACCACTCCTTCCTCTAGGGATTGATTGCAAATCAAACGTAGCCGAGGGAAAAGCTCTTGCCCCCAGGACTTCCAGACCTTATATGGGAGAGGGTCTAGGGGGGATCCTGAGGAAACACTTTGTGCAGTCCTATCAAAAAGCTCCATGGTAAATAGTGGAAAGCATTCTAGGGATGTATCTGCCCTTGGTTCCCCTGCAAGTGAGTGGGGTGAGATGTCTTTGTCACTGATATTATCCTGAGTCAGACCTCCGACAATTTTAGCAACCTTGTCTTCAAAGTGAGTGGCAATCTTGTCACATAATTGTTGTGAAGCCACCACTTTGTTGCTAATACAAGTGGGATTAGTGAGATCTCTTGCAATCTTAAAAAGGGTTTTAGTGCTGTTTGAGGCATGTATAATGGAATCGGCTATATAAAGTGCCTTGGCCTTAGCAATATCCTCCTTGTAGCGTGCTTGCTCAGCCCTCAGCACTAATTTGTCCACCTCGGAATATGACTTCCGCCATCTCCTCTCAGCCTTTCTGCACGTTTTACGCCGAAGTTTTAATTCCTCAGTGTACCAAGGGGAGTCAGCAACATACCCTTAATAACGAGCGAGCGCGGCAGCCTGGGCTTTTGAAAGCTGACCGACGCTCGTACGTCATGGCTTTTCCCTGCGATCACCCGCACGGCCGGCATGTGTTCCAACTATCGCGCCCGCGTCTGGGCACGATAATTGGAAACAGATGTCTGCCGTGCGGGTAACCGCAGGGAAAAGGCCATGACGCACGAGCGTCTGGTCAGCTTTCAAAAGCCCCTAACTTAAAGTCTCGCACAGCAGCGCTTGCGCGCTACTCGAGGCTCGACCTAAAAAGGGGAAGAGGGGTCGTAAGAGACCAAAATTGAAGTCGTCAACCTTGCATACCTCGAGGAAACACAAGAAAAAGCGAAGGCATGGATCTCAACGTTGATCTTCGAAGGGTAGGGCTTCGAGGTCGGCTTCTCCAGCTCCGTGACGTCATACTAATGATGTTGTCTCGCCGTCGCCTTCTCCTTCTCCTCAAGTGACTCCGACCCACTCTCCGATGCCGAGGCGTTCTCCGGCGCCCAGGGTTTCTCCGGCAGCCAGGGATTCTCCAGAGCCCAGGGAGTCTTCTCCTGTTCCTGTGGCTTTGTCTGTACTGGATCTGACATCCACGGCGCCGCAGCCTCAATTGGTACCGGACTCAGTTCCTTATCCACCTTATCCAGGTCCAGGGTCGGATCCGTCGCATTTTCTCAATGCGATGTTTGGCATGTTTGCCAAGGCATCCTACCCTACCGTTGCGTCATCTGCCCCGTGGGTCCGCTTGCCTTCAATTTGTGCATCCCTCAACAATATGCCCAGGCACCGTTTGTGCCCTTTATGCCGACGGCGCCGTCATGGCAGTTTCCGGCTCCAAGGTTTTCGACGCCGATACCACAGTTCTGGCGCCATCTGGTGTTAGGCCGTCATCTTCTCGACTTCGAGCGGCGCCGCTGCTCGCTTCTGAGGGTCCTCCTTCAACGCTGGCGCCCATGTCACCGACGCAGCGCCTGGTGCCGCCGATCCCGAAAATGCGTTCAAGGAGAGATGCCCAATGGCTGCTGGAGGAAGAGGAATACCAGCAGGATGAGGCGGAAGAAGGAGAAATCCACGACTCCATTGATGAATTCAGGAGGCTTCGGGAGGCCAGTGGTTTAGACACTTCCCCAGAGTGGGAGCTTTCAGCGCCAAAGACCTTACCTCCACAGGATGTTGCACCATACCATGCTGTCATCAGGAAGGCTGCTGAACTTTTGGACTGTCAACTCCCACAGCTGAGCTCAGGCCAAATATTCTTACTGAGGTGTTGCATTCACCATCTTCTGTTGTAGAACCTCTAGTGCCTTGTTATGAAGCTTTAACAGAGGCGATTCTGGAGGTGTGGCAGAAAGCCTTATCTGCCCCTGCTGTTTCAAGGACTGTGGCAAGAAGGTATTACTTTGCTCCTGCTTATCCTTCCTTTCTTACTGCCCATCCTTCGCCGGAAAGCTTGGTGGTACAGGCATCTTGTTGTAAGCAATTGGCTGGGTCGTTTCCCACAACTCCGTCGGACAGGGACTCTAAGAAATTGGAGCAGTCTGCCAAGAAGGTTTTCTCCTCTGCAAGTATGGCGTTAAAGTCAACTAATGCCACATGCTTGAGATATATCCATGCCTTAATGGACTCAGCTAAACAGTTGGCTCCAAAGTTACCAGATAATGACCATGGTTCTTTTTTGGAAGTTTTGGCAGATATGCAGGCTGTAGCCCGTCAGGTAATCCAGTCGGTCTGGATACTGCAGATTCAGTAGCCAGGGTGATGGGTTCCTCCGAGAGGCATGCCTGGCTCAGGTCATCGGGGTTGTGTCCGGATGTGCTGGCTACTCTTCTTGATCTGCCGTTTGATGGGTCCAGACTTTTTGGTGCAAAGGCGGATTCGGCTCTACAGCGTTTCAAAGCTACTCCAAAATCCTTAGGTCTGTAGTCCCAACCTAGGGGTTATGGGTATAGGAGGTACTGAGGTTTTGGGAAGACGGCTTCCTTTCGAGGATGTCAGCAGCCTCAGTAACAGCAGCAGCAGAACCCTCTGTACAAATCATACAGAGGAAAGGGTAGAGGTCGGCTGCAGGGGGCCTCTCGGCAACTCTCCTCCTCCTCTTCTTCCTCCCCTGTCCCCACCGCTGGTACAACGGGAAAGCAGCTCTAGATCCCCCATCTTGGAGCATGTTGGTCCTGTAGGGCATTGGGTGTCCCATTTTCTACAATATTGGAAATCTATTACATCAGACCTTTGGGTTTTGAATATTGTGGAAAATGTGTACGCCCTACCCTTCCGAGAGTTTCCATCTCTGTACCCTTCTCACCAGGGCTGGTGTTCAGAGGACCATTTGCTGCTCCTGCAGTAGGAGGTTCTTGCTTTACTGCAGAAAGGTGCAATAGAGGTGGTTCTGGAGCAAGAAAGGGGTCAGGGTTGCTACTCCTGTTATTTCCTGATCCCCAAGATGGACGGCAGGTTAAGGCTGATCCTAGATCTCAGGTTCTTGAATTTTTACCTCAAGCAGGAAAAGTTCAAGATGTTGACCCTAGCTCAGGTTCTTCTGGCGCTGCAACAAGAAGACTGGATGGTGTCGATCGATTTGCAGGATACGTATTTTCACATTCCCATCCTAAAGTCGCATCGGAAGTATCTCCGTTTTATGGTAGGGTCTCAGCCCTACCAGTTTGCGGTCCTCCTGTTCAGCTTTACTTCTGCTCCCCGGATCTTCACAAAGGTGATGGTGGTGGTGGCAGCTCATTTAAGAAGGTCAGGGATTCCTGTTTTTCCCCTATGTGGACGACTGGCTGCTCAAAGCAAAGTCACAAGAGTTGGTGCTGCATCATATGCAGGTAACAACACGGTTGTTGTTCAACTTGGGCTTCTCGATAAATGTGCCCAAATCTCACCTGGCGCCTTCTCAGTGCAACCTGTTCATGGGGGCAATACTGGACACTATTGTGTGTCGAGCTTTCCCGCCTCTACAGCGTATTCTTGATATTCAGGAGATGATTCCTTTGTTTCACGATGGATCGGTGTTCCAGTCCTGAAGGTGCTACGCCTGCTCGGTCTGTTCGCTTCCTGCATACTGTTGGTCAACCATGCACGCTGGCACATCAGGGCACTCCAGTGGTGCCTCCGCAGGCAGTGGTGTCAACACAACGGAGATCTCCTGGAGAAGATCAGAATCTCCAGAGTCACTGCAGCGGAGCTGTCTTGGTGGAGTGTGCAGGGCAACCTGTCTCAAGGGAGGCCCTTTCAACTTTCTCCAGCGGTGGCCACGGTGATCACGGATGCCTCCATCGAGGGTGGGGTGCTCATCTGGGGTATCTGGAGATCAAGGGTCTTTGGCCGCCGGAGGAAAGGTTGCTTCACATCAACCTTCTGGAATTGCAGGCAATCTGCTTGGCTCTCAAGGCTTTTCCTCCCTCCCTTCGTGGTCAGTCGGTTCAAGTCCTAACGGACAACACTACCGCTGTGTGGTACATAAACAAACAGGGAGGCGTAGGGTCGTATTGCCTCTGCAGAGAGGCTTTGCGACTCTCGTCCTGGGCTCAGGATCATCAGATTGGTGTATTTGCAAATCATCTGGCCGGGGTGCTGAATGTGCATGGGGACAGTCTCAGTCGACAATTCTCAGCCGATCATGAGTGGAGGCTTCATCCGGAGGTGGTCCATCGCATCTTCAAGGTGTGGGGGTTTCCTCGGTTGGACCTTTTTGCCACTCAAGAGAACGTGCACTGCCCGTCGTTCTGCAGTTTCCAGTTTCTGATGTGGGGAGTGTTGGGGGACGCGATCAATTGGATGGGGGCTCACAACTCCATTATGTGTTTCCCCCCATACCCTTGGTTCCTCGGGTTCCTCGGAAGATTCGCCAAGACCGGGCCCAAGGTATATTGATTGCCCCGGATTGGCCAAGAAGGGTGTGGTACACAGACCTTGTTCACCTCTCATCGCACCCTCCGCTCCGTCTCCCTCTCAGGACAGACCTCCTCTCGCAGTCGCTGGGGCAGGTTCTACACCTCCAGAGCCTGCACCTTCATGCCTGGAGATTGAGCGGGACAATCTGAGTTCTTTCTCTCTCCCACTGGATGTGGTGGATGGTATTTTATCGTCCAGGAGTCACTCCACCAAATCTGTCTATTCTTGTAGATGGGCCAGGTTTGTGAAGTGGTGTGGAGAGAAGTCCATTGATCCTTTGAAGGCCCATTTATTGGATGTACTTAGTTTTTCACTGTCTTTGGCCCAGCAAGGTTGTGCTGTGGCAACGGTTACGGGCTACTTGTCGGCCTTCCTTTGTTTGCCGGACCAGCAGTCTTTATTTAAGTCCCCCATTGTTATGAGGTTCATTAAAGGCCTCACCAATAGGTTTCCTCCCACTCCCTTCATAATGCCTCAGTGGGATTTGAATTTTCTTACATTTCTGATGGGGTCTCCTTTTGATCCTCTTCATAGTTGTCCTTTGAGGCTGCTTTCTTTTAAGACTGTTTTTCAGGTGGCTATTACCTCGGCCAGGAGGGTAAGTGAGCTGCAGGCTCTTAGTTCTAAGCCCCCTTTTACTACTATCCATGCGGACAAGATGGCTGCTTTCCTGCCTAAGGTGGTTTCTCCTTTCCACCTGGGACAGTCTATCATATTGCCTACCTTCTATCCTCCCCCCTCACTCTTCCAAGCAGGAAGAGAGACTTTACTACCTGGACTCTCGAAGGGCGGTCAGCTTCTATCTGGACAGAACCAAAGACTCAAGGTTGGATGACCAGCTCTTTGTTGGCTTTGTGGGGAAGATGAAGGGCAAAGCCGTCGACTAGAGAACGCTATCCAGGTGGATCATCTTGTGCATGATGATTTGCTACACCCTGGCCATTGAAGGAGCCTCCTGAAGATATCAGAGCTCATTCTACTAGAGCAAAGTCTTCCACATCTGCTTTGGCTGGAGGTGTTCCTGTAGTGGACATTTGTAAGGCTGCAACATGGGTCTCCCTCCACACTTTCACGAAGCTTTATTGCTTAGATTCTGAAGTGAGGAGGGATGGTCATTTAGCAGGTTCTGTGCTGCAGCGCTTTTTGGTATGAGTGGGTGGACACCCTCCTCCGGGAGTGGGACTGCTGTTAAATTCAATTAAAAAGGTGAGGAATCCACAGGCAGATGTATCATTCAGAAGAACAAGTTACTTACCTTCAGTAACACTTTTTCTGGTGGATACAGTATCTGTCTGTGGATTCCTCCCTGACCCACCCTCCTCCCCGTTGTCCACCTTCGTATACCTAAAAAGTTGTTATTGTTTGACATGGATGTTTTCCTATGTCTTTTGCTTGCCATACTATTGGTTGAAATGCTTTGTTCTTTAGCTTTTCCTCTTTAACTATATACTGTGTATATTTGTGTATATCTGATAGAGACTTCTAGCTGCAGATTCCTTTCCTTTGAATTTCCCAGGCGTCAGGCTGGATCCGAAAACTTTTGCTGAGTAATACCACTTGCGCTCAACGTTGGGTGGCTCCATTCGGCTCCGCGTGACGTCAGCGGCGTCGGTAGCGTCAGTTATGACGTCGCTGTGCCTATATAAGTGCCACCCAGGTGCGCGGACATCAGTTCTTTTCTTTCCGTGCCAGTTAAGCGCCGATCCTGGAAGAGCTACCCCTCTGCTGCTTTTTGGAAGCTTTTTTCTCGACTTTTGTCGAAATTTTTGAATTTGTGCGAGGGATGTCTTAGAGAAAGACAGGTTTCAAACCATGCAGGACTTGTTCCGGCCTGATGTCAGTCACTGATCCCCACCGCGTATGTGTGAGGTGTCTAGAACGCGACCACAATACGAGGTCGTGTTCAGACTGTCGGGCGATGGCCCCTAAGACCTTGAGGGAGCGAGCGATGAAGTTGCTTGCGGGCCGGCAGTCGACAACGTCAAGCGAGACTCTGAGGAGGTCACGGCCGTTCGAAGAAGAGGAGGTCGCGGGCCCACTCACAGAGCCCTAAGTCCTCTTCCTACCATTTGAGGTCCTCTGGACACTCGGGGAAGAGGCACAAGAAGAAGACCAAGCGGACTTCGACTTCACCTCAACTGACGTCCGTCGTTGAGAAAGGTAAGGAGCACCGACGCTCTAGGCATGGTTCTGCGGAACCGGACCCAGAGTCGACTTTGCGACTTCCACCCTTTCTGGGAACCGGAGTGACTCCCGCTCAAATAAAAGAGTTTATGAGGCCATGCGCTGCCTATTTGAGTGGAACGACCCCACTGGTGAGCCTTAGGGCCCCGCAGGGTCGGATGGGGCCCCATTGGGTTCGACGACGTCGGCTCGTGCCACGGCGCCGGTGGGGCCTCAGGGATCCGATCCCGGATCCGGGTCGACGCCGGTCGTTCCAACGCGACCTTTCCCGGCATCGAATCCGAAGTCGGTGCCTACGACGTCGCTGTGGCCCGTCTGTGGCGCAAGCCCCATCCTCATCCCCGACAACACGGAACAACGTCGAACGAGGCCGATTCCGATGTTGATAGAACCCAGGGGTTCTATATTGTCGCCTGAGTACTTTGTGGACGTGCTGGGCTCAGGAGAGGAATGGGAGGAGTCTGGAGACCCTCTTGAGAACCAGGATGTCTCTGAGGGGACAATGGACTGGTATGGGGAACGTGGGGAAGCCAGTGGTCTGGATACTTCCAAAGACGCTGGCATGCTCTCTCCGCCTACAGTGGCTACGGAGGAGGGGGCGTCGTATGCCATGGTGGTTAAGAGGGCAGCTGAGGTCCTTGGACTGGAGCTGCCCACAGTGCAGGTGAGGACTAATCTCCTGACTTAAGTGCTTCAACCTGGGGCTTCTACTTCTGAACCCCTATTGCCCTCTAATGAGGCACTTACGGACCAAGCCTAGCACAGGGGCTCCTGTGAATAAAACAATTGCACGCCGCCATCGCCCAGCTCCGGGCGACCCAAAGTTCCTCAGCCAACACCCCACTCCCGAAAATTTGGTGGTGCAGGCCTCTACGTCCCAAGGCGCATTCCCATCTGCCCCTCCGGACAGGGAATCCAAGAGACTGGACTCATTTGGGAAGAAGATGTTTTCTTTCCCCAGTCTGGCATTGCGGTTGGTGAATACTGCGTGCTTATTGGGCCGTTTCACCCACTCCCTTTGGAAGACGCTCTCCCAAGCTGTCAAGGACAAGAGAGATGCGGCAAAATTCACCATACGGTGTGGATTAGATATGACCGATTCACTGGGCAGATCAATTTCAACGACGGTGGCCTTGAGACGCCACGCCTGGCTTTGTACAACAGGCTTCTTGAGGGATGTCCAAGCCAATTTGATGGACATGCCCTTTGATGGAACACGCCTTTTTGGGGAAAAGGCAGACCCGGCCCTGGTCAGGTTCAAGGACTCTCGAGCTACGGCCAGATCCCTGGGCCTCTCCTCCACTCCTCGTGGCCAGTCTTCCTTTCGCCCCTTTCGTGGCAACGGAAGGGGTTTCTAGCCGCATCATCCCTATCCCAGCCACCGTCCCACACAGACTGGCCAAGCCGTGCGAGGATGAGGACGCGGTGCATTCCGATCTCGGAATGGAGGCCAGAAGTCGTCGACCACACTGCCCCCAGCAGCCGCAGCCTCCAAGCACTCCTAGGCTGATTCTGCAGGACCACGCTACTCCAGTTGGTGGGAGAATCTGAAAGAGACACGTTAGTGACAGATTCCTTACCTTAGAATATCCCCAGGCGTCAGGCTGGATCCGGAAAGTTTTTTGCGTAGCAGTACCCTTGCGCATCGGTAGGCGGCGTCGTGCGGCTCCGCGTCCGTCGCCGGGCGCGTGGTCGCCGGGATGACGTCGCGGGCAGTACTTAGACGCCGCCCCTGCGCGCTGACGCTCAGTTCTTTTTCCGCGCCAGTAAGCGCAGATCCGGAAGAGCAGTGCCCTAGTCACTTTTTGACTATCCTTTTGTGAATTTTTCACTGTTTCTTCATCGAGTCTTCACGACTCCTAAGGTGTCGTAGGGATGCCCAGGCTTTAAGCCATGCGAGGCCTGTGGTCGCATGATGTCGATCACGGACCCGCATCTCGAGTGTCTCTTCTGTCTCGACCACGACACGAAGTCGTGCCCTGACTGCCGGAAATCTTCATCCGAAGGCTTTGCGAGAGCGGTCTCGAAAGCTACTCGAGGTCCGGCAGTCGGCTCTGCGCCGCACTCAAGCCCCGGTCCCGGAGAGGTCGAGGGGCCGGTCGCGGAGTCCCCGCCGTCTCGCCGGAATCCGAGTCTTCGCGCTCCTCCGGTAAGTCGAAGCACAAGAAGTCTAAGAGGCGTCATCGCTCTAAGACTTCGCCTCGCCGGTCTCGCGACTCGGCTGAGGCCCCAGTCGGCACCGCTCCCCGGACATGCCTGTAGAGCCGCCCCGAATTACCCGCTCTTTCCGGGTTCGGGGCGACTCCGGCCGAAATACAGGAATTCCTGTCGGCCATGGCCCGCCTCTTCGGGCTTTCAGGTCCCTCCGGTGCACCTTCGGGTCCCGCGGGCCCTGATGGGGTTGCCCCGGCGCCGCCGTCGACTCCGGTCCCGGCGCCGCCTGTCCCACCAGCCTTCATCCCGGCCTCGGCTCCGGCCCCGGCCTCGATCCCGGCTCCGGTGGTACCGCAACCCCCATCGACGCCGGTTGACCTAACCACGCCTCCGCCGACGCCGACGCCCCCGGTGCCGCTTCCTGACGCCGTCCGGGGCTCCGGACGGCGCCGGTCCCCGGCTCTCTCCGGCTCCGGACATGGAGGCGGACCGACGCCGCCGACGCCGGCTCCGGCGCCGATGAGACCTTGGGTCCCAAATGTCCCTCCTCCTCCATATTTTGAACAAGAGGAGGACCAGGAGAGCTGGGAGGGGTCTGAGGACCCTCTCACACAACAGTGTGAGTTTGATCCGGACTGGGCTGAGGAACTTGGGGATGCCAGTGGTCTAGACACCTCCCTGACACTGGCAAGCTGTCTCCTCCCGTGGCTACGGAGGAGGGAGCTAATTTTGCAACGGTGTTGCATAGAGCAGCTGGAGCCTTACATCTCCAGTTGCCTACTGTGGCCATCAGGACTAACCTCCTGACAGAAGTGCTTCAGCCGGCGGCTTCCTCTTCGGAGACTGTGCTGCCGTTTAATGATGCACTCACTGACGTTCTTTTGGGTGCCTCGTCCAAACCCACCACAGGGCCTCCTGTGGATAGGAACGTGGCCCGACGCCATCGCCCTGCTCCGGGCGACCCCTTGTTTCTCTCCCAACATCCCACCCCTGAGAGCTTGGTTGTCCAAGCCTCTGCCTCCCAAACCGCCTTCCCTACCGCCCTCCGGATAGGGAATCCAAACGCCTGGACCAATTTGGGAAGAAGGCTTTTCTTCCTCCAGTGCTGGCTTGCGGTCCGTCAACACCGCTTGCCTTTTGGGCCGATATACCCACTCCTGTGGGATTCGGTGGTGGCTGTTTTGCCACAGTGTTCTGAGGAGGTCCAGACACTGCTTACCCGCGCCATTGCGGAAGGGCGAGATGCGGCTAAATACACCATCCGTTGTGGCCTTGATACCGCCGACTCGCTGGGCAGATCGCTTGCACGACGGTGGCGCTACGTCGCCACGCTTGGCTGAGAACAACTGGTTTCTCGGGTGATGTCCAGAATACACTCATGGACATGCCCTTTGATGGAGTCGGTCTTTTTGGTTCAAAGGCAGACCATGCGCTGGAGCGGTTTAAGGACTCACGGGCTACGGCCAAGTCCCTGGGCCTTTCTGTTGTACGCCCTCCGCTCACCTCTGCTTTTCGCCCCTTTCGTGGCCACGGAAGGGGCGCCCAGTCACGTCAGCTGCCCAGCCACCGGCCCGCGCAGCAAGCTCCTACGCGTGGCCGAGGACGTGGATACCGCCGTGGCGGTTCGGGCAACCAGCGTGCGGGTCAGGCCACCACCTCCAACCCGTCCGCGGCCTCCAAGCCCTCCTAGTCCCTCCCCTTCCGGTGCACAGCACGCCAGAAGGGGCAGGGTCCGCCATCACCTTCACCACTGGCGTCCCATCACCTCGGACAGGTGGGTCTTGGACATTGTCCGAAGGGGCTACTCCCTCCCCTTCGAGACCACCCCCAGCCATGCCACCTCAATTCCACCGCATGTCAGGGGATCACTTGGTACTTCTGCAGAAGGAAGTCACGGCCCTCTTGGCCAAGAGGGCCATCGAGCATGTTCCGACCCCAGAAGTAGGACGTGGTTGCTACTCCCACTACTTCCTGGTGCCCGAAAGGGACAAGGAGGACATGCGTCCTATCTTGGACCTCCGGAACGCCAATCGCTTCCTCCGGAAGGAGAAGTTCAAGATGCTCACCCTAGCTCAGGTCTTGACTGCCCTCGACCCTGGAGACTGGTTGGTAGCGTTGGACTTGCTGGACGCTTATTTTCACATCCTCGTCCTGCCGGCCCACCGGCGTTACCTGCGGTTCACGGTAGGCCTCGAGCATTTTCAGTTCACCGTGCTCCCCTTGGCCTTACAAGTGCCCCTCGGTGGTTCACGAAAGTGATGGCGGTGGTCGCAGCTCATCTGCGCCGGGCAGGGGTTCCAGTCTTCCCCTACCTCGACGACTGGCTGCTGAAGGCGGGCTCGTCCCAGGCAGTCGTCTCCCACCTCCAGACTACGGCCGAACTCCTGCACTCGCTGGGGTTCTCCATCAATGTGCCGAAGTCGCATCTGATTCCCTCTCCACAGTTCCTTTTCATCGGAGCAGTTCTGGACATGACGCAGCTTCGGGCCTATCCTCCCGAACGGCGAGTCCGGGATATTCAGGCTATAATTCCGATCTTTCAGCCTTTATCCTGGGTTTCGGCACGGATGACCCTGAGGCTGCTGGGCCTCATGGCCTCCTGCATCCTGCTGGTCAATCATGCCAGATGGCATATGCGGGCTCTGCAGTGGGACCTGAAGTTCCAGTGGGCGCAGCACCAGGGCAACCTGTCCGATCACGTCCAGATCTCGGAGGGGACTGCACTACAGTTGCAGTGGTGGCTCTCGAACCGGCAATGGGTCATGGGCAGATCCTCTCCCTTCCCCAGCCAGAGCACACAGTTGTGACGGACGCGTCCCTTCTGGGATGGGGCGGTCACATGGGAGAGGCGGAGATCAGAGGCCTCTGGTCTCCGGCGGCGTCCCGGCTCCATATCAACCTTCTGGAGCTCCGGGCGATCCGACTTGCACTCAAGGCATTCCTTCCCTCTGTCAAAGGGAAGGTAGTGCAGGTGTTCACAGACAACACCACCGCCATGTGGTATTGCAACAAACAAGGTGGGGTGGGGTCGTGGACCTTTGTCAGGAGGCTCTGCGCCTCTGGACATGGCTGGAACATCAGGGCATGTTCCTGATGGTTCAACACCTGGCAGGTTCCCTGAACGCCAGGGGCGGACGAACCCAGCCGCAGGTGCATGATGGATCACGAATGGCGTCTTCACTCGGAAGTGGCGCAAGGACTCTTTCTACAGTGGGGAGAGCCTTGGTTAGATCTATTCGCCACCGAAGAGAACGCGCAATGTCATCAGTCTCTGCGCGTTGGAATTTCCAAGGCGGCACTCGCTCGGCGACGCTTTCGTCGCGAGTGGAGTTGCGGTCTGTTGTACGCCTTTCCGCCTATACCACTTCTACCCAGAGTGTTGAAGAAGATTCGGCACGACCAGGCCCAAGTCATTCTTGTGGCTCCGGACTGGGCTCGAAGAGTTTGGTATCCCGAGCTATTCAGTATGAGCGTAGATCCCCGATCCGTCTGCCTCTTCGGGAGGATCTTCTGTCGCAGCAGCAGGGGACGGTCCTCCACCCGAACCTGTCCAGCCTCCACCTGCTTGCGTGGAGATTGAGCGGCGGCAGTTGATTCCTTTCGACTTGCCTCCCGAAGTTTGTGATGTGATTCTGGCAGCCAGGCGTCCCTCCACTAAGGTGGTATACGCCTGCAGGTGGAACAAGTTTGTGGCATGGTGCACAGCAAAGGCTGTGAATCCCCTTTCTGCCCCTCTCTCTGAGGTTCTCCTGTTCCTTCTTTCCCTGGCCCAACAGGGTTCTGCCCTGGGTACCATCAAGGGCTATCTTTGTGCCATCTCGGCCTTCCTCAGGCTTCCTGATCAGCCCTCCCTTTTCAAGTCCCCTGTTGTTAACAGGTTTCTAAAAGGCATTACACACCTCTTCCCTCCTGTTCCATTTGTGATGCCTCAGTGGGACTTGAACTTGGTTCTTACCTTTCTTATGTGCGCTCCCTTTGAGCCTCTACATAACTGTCCTCTTCGTCTTCTGACTCTGAAGACTGCCTTTCTGGTGGCCATCACCTCCGCTCGGCGGGTGAGTGAGCTCCAGGCTCTATCATGTAAACCTCCCTTCTGTCTGTCCATCCAGACAAGGTTGTTCTTAGGACGCGTCCGTCCTTCTTGCCAAAGGTGGTTACTGCCTTCCACATTGGGCAGACCATCACTTTGCCCACCTTCTTTCCGCCTCCGCATCCTTCCAGAGAGGAAGAGAGGCTCCACCGTCTGGACCCAAAACGTGCGCTTTCCTTTTACATCGACCGCACACACCATTTCTGGGTGGATGACCAGCTCTTTGTTGGCTACGTGGGCGCCAAAAAAGGTTGGGCGGTGCACAAGAGAACCATCTCCCGCTGGGTAACCTTGTGTATCAAAGCCTGCTATTCTTTGGCTAAGAAGGAGCCTCCTGTTGGGCTGCGTGCCCATTCCACCAGGGCAACGCCTGCTACCACGGCTTTGGGCCGCGGTGTTCCGCTGCAGGATATCTGTCAGGCAGCTACGTGGGCCTCGCTGTACACGTTTACAAAGCATTACTGCCTTGACAGTCAGGTCCGGAGGGACGGCTTCTGGCCGCTCTGTCCTCCGGGACTTCCTTGTCTGATCTTTGTTCGCAGACCCACCACCGGGGTTGGTATTGCTGGGGTATCTATTCTAAGGTAAGGAATCTGTCACTAACGTGTCTCTTTCAGATGCACAAGTTACTAACTTGTGTAACGATATATCTGTAAGAGACAGTAGTTAGTGACAGATTCCTTACCGCCCCACCCATCCTCCCCGTTCTGCGAACTGATTTCTAGGGTTAAGGACATCCCTTTCAGGGCCCTAGTATTTTTCAGACACCTATGTCAGCTTCTTGCATGGCTCTGCGTTCCTGGCGCGGAAAGTCGTGTACAGAACTGACGTCAGAGCGCAGGGGCGGCGTCTAAGTACTGCCCGCGATGTCATCTCGGCGACCACGACGCCGACGACGGACGCGGAGCCGCACGACGCCGCCTACCGACGCGCAAGGGTACTGCTACGCAAAAAACTTTCCGGATCCAGCCTGACGCCTGGGGATATTCTAAGGTAAGGAATCTGTCACTAACTACTGTCTCTTACAGATATATCGTTACACAAGTTAGTAACTTGTGCATTCGTCATCGTCTCCCCCTCTGGAGTGGGTCTTGCAGATTGTCCAGGAGGGCTATTCTCTGCCTTTCCTTTCTTTTCCTCCTCCCGTTCTGCCAAGTCAGGCACGGCTGGCGGAGGATCATTTGAAGTTGCTCCAAGAGGATAGAGCTATAGAAAGGGTCCCAGTTTCAGAAGTAGGCAGTGGCTGTTATTCCCGCTACTTTCTGATTCCGAAGAAGAACAAGGGGCTACGGCCCATTTTGGATCTTCGAACCGTCAATCTCTTCCTCAAAAAGGAGAAATTCAAAATTCTCCCTTTGGCTCAGGTCTTGTCTACCCTAGACTAAGAGGACTGGATGGTAGCGTTGGACCTGCAGGATGCATATTTTCACATCCCCATCCTGCCGGGCCACAGGCGTTACCTGCGATTCAAGGTAGGCCGCAAGCACTTTCAGTTTACCGTGTTCCCCTTCGGTCTTACCAGTGCCCCTCGGGTGTTCACCAAGGTGATGGAGGTGGTTGCAGCTCAACTGCGCAGGTTAGGGGTGTCAGTCTTCCCCTACCTCGACGACTGGCTGTTGGAAGCATCTTCGCCCCAGGCAGTCGTCTCCCACCTTCAGACTTTGGTGAACCTTCTGCATTCGCTGGGGTTCTCTTTAAATGTGCTGAAGTCACACCTGGCTCCTCAGACACTCCCTTTCATCGGAGCTGTTCTGGACACAGTGCAGTTTCGGGCTTATCCTCCCGAGCAGCGAGTCCAGGATATTCAGGCTATGATTCCGATAGTTCAGCTTCTATCCTGGATTTCGGTGAGGTTGACTCTGAGGCTGTTGGGTCTCATGGCCTCCTGCATCCTGTTGGAAAGACACGCAAGATGGCGTATGCGGGCTCTGCAGTGGGACTTGAAGTTCCAATGGGCACAGCTTCGGGGAAATCTTACTGACGTGGTTCAGATCTCGGAAGGAACTGCGAAGCATCTGCAGAGGTGGTTAACGAACCACGATTGGGTCAGCGGCAGACCTCTCTCCCTTACCCAACCAGATTTCACAGTTGTGACGGATGCGTCACTTCTGGGATGGGGGGGCCACATGGGAAAGGTGGAGATCAGGGGTCACTGGTCTCCGGCGGAGACAGGGCTCCATATAAACTTGTTGGAGCTCCGAGCAATTCAGTTGGCATTGAAAGTGTTTCTTCCCTCTGTCAAGGGGAAGTTAGTGCAGGTGTTAACAGACAACAACACAGCCATGTGGTACTGCAACAAGCAGGGCGGTGTGGTGTTGTGGACCCTCTGTTGAGAGGCCCTGCATCTCTGGACATAGCTGGAACAGCAGGGCATATCTCTGGTGGTTTAACACCTGGCAGGTTCTCTGAACGCCAGGGCGGACGATCTGAGCCGTTGATGCCTACTGGATCACAAATGGCGTCTCCAGTCGGAGGTGGCGCAAGGTCCCTTTCAGCAGTGGGGAGAACCTTGGTTAGATTTGTTCACCTCCGAAGAGAACGCGCAATGTCAGCAGTACTGTGCGCTGGAGTTTCCAAGGCGGCTATCGCTCGGCGACGCGTTTCGTCGCGAGTGGAGCTCAGGCCTGTTGTACGCCTTTCAGCCCATACCACTCCTGCCCAGGGTTCCGAGAAGATCAGTAGCGACCAGGCCCAAGTCATTCTTGTTGCACCGGACTGGGCAAGGAGAGTCTGGTATCCAGAGCTCCTGAGCATGAGTATGGATCCTCCGATCAGGCAGCCCCTTTGGGAGGATCTACTGTCACAGCAGCAGGGGAGGGTTCTCCACCCGAACCTGTCAACTCTGCGCCTCCATGCGTGGAGATTGAGCGGCGACAGTTGATAGCTTTTGACCTTCCTCCCGAAGTCTGTAACGTTATTCTGTTGGCCAGGTGGCCCTCCACTAAGACAGTATATGCCTGCCGTTGGCAGAAATTTGTATTATACTGTACAGAAAGGTTCATTGACCCACTTTCTGCTTCTCTTTCTACTGTCCTTTTATTCATTCTGACCCTTGCCCAACAGGGCTCTGCTTTGGGAACTCTCAAGGGTTACCTCTCTGCTCTGTCTGCTTTTTTGCTGCTGCCAGACCAGGCCTCTCCCTTCAAGTCTCCTATTGTAAATAGATTTCTAAAAGGGCTGGCTCACTTATTTCCACCCACGTCCTTTGTTATGCACAGTGGAACCTTAGTTTGGTCCTCATTTATCTGATGTGCGCTCCTTTCGAGCCTTTGCACTATTGTCCTCTCCTGCTGTTGACCATCAAAACAGCCTTCTTAGTGGCGATTACCTCGGCCCAGAGGGTGAATGAATTGCAGGCGTTATCCAGCTCCCCTCCTTATATTATGTCCTTTCCGGACAAGGTGGAGCTTTGCACCAGGGCATCATTCTTACCAAAGGTTGTGACCCCTTTCCATCTGGGTCAGTCCATTACTTTACCCACCTTCTTTCCTCTCCCACATCCCTCTAAGGAAGAGGAACATCTCCACCGACTGGACCCAAATAGAGCGTTGTCATTCTACCTTGACCGCACAAAAGAGTTCCGGGTGGATGACCAACTATTTGTGGGGTATGCTGGAGCAAAGAAGGGAATGTCGGTGCAGAAAAGGACCATCTCTCGCTGGGTCGTTCTCTGCATTAAAATCTGTTCCGCCTTGGCGAAGAAGCAGCCCCCTGAGGGATTAAGAGCCCACTCCACCAGGGGAAAGGCTGCGACTACGGCCTTGGCTCGGGGTGTTCCATTCCAAGACATCTGTCAGGCAGCAACGTGGGCATCATTGCACACGTTCGCAAAACATTATTGCCTTGATGGTCAAGTGTGCAGGGACAGGCACTTTGCCCATTCAGTCCTGCAAGACTTCTTAGTCTAGATCATGTGTCCGCAACCCACCGCCAGAATGGTATGGTTCGGGTATCTGAATCAAAAGTAAGGAATCTGCAGCTAGAAGTCTCTATCAGATGAACGAGTTATTTACCTTCGGCAACGCATTAGCTGGTACAGACTCTATCTAGCTGCAGATTCCTTTCAGCCCCACCCATGCCTCCCCGCTTTGCGGACTGATGTGGTAGGACTAGGGTTGTTTTTTCCCCCTTTCAGGGCCCTAGTTTTGCACACCACTACGTCAGTTACTTCGTGGCTCTGCGCTTCTGGCGTGGAAAAAACAAAAAATACTGACGTCCTAGCGCCTGGGTGGCATCTATAGAGGCACCGCGACGTTATGACTGATGCCGACGACATCATGTGGAGCCGAATGGAGCCACCCGACGTCACACGCAAGGGGTTTTGCTCAGCAAAAGTTTCAGGATCCAGCCTGATGCCTGGGAAATTCAAAGGTAAGGAATCTGCAGCTAGATAGAGTCTACCAGATAATGCTTTACCGAAGGTAAATAACTTGTTCATATTGTATACTGTGTATACTCCAATTATGTTGTCGGTCCACCCGTTCTCTTCGAAGGCATGGAAAAAATGGGTGGAACTGACGTCAGCACGCTGACTATGTCTTTTTATGGCTCTGGTGACGTCCTCGTCGACGTGGGATAGCTAAGAAAAAGTTTCAGCGGAATGCTGGTGCAGGGGTAATTCAAAAGGTGAGGAATCCACAGGCAGATACTGTATCCACCAGAATAAGCATTACCGAAGGTAAGTAACTTATTTGTTAGAGCCACGTGTCTCGGTGCCGCTGCGGTTCTGGCCGTCAGGAGGCCGGATGATTAATTTACATAATTCCTGTTGTGGGACAAGTAGTGCTTGTTGAATGCATACTGTGTTTTTGAATTGCAGGACGCAGTGGACAGCTTTAAGCGGGCGTTGTCTCTGCTGCTCCCCACGGAGAAGAGACCCAAGCTGACTCGAGAATCAGCCGAGATCTTCTACCTGCTGGGCCTCTGCTATGTGGACCAGGTCAACCTGCTGAAGGTGGGACACATTCCATGTGGAGCTGTTTGTATGTTTACTTAGCGCATGCACCCCTGCCTCTCAAACATCATGAGAATAGCGCCTAGTGCAGGCAGCTGCACCTCTCAAACATCATGAGTAGAGCGCCAAGTGCAAGTGACTCTACCTCGCAAACATCATGAGTTTAGCGCCTAGTGCATGCAACCCTGCCTCTCAAACATCATAAGCATAGCGCCTAGTGCAGGCAACAGTACCTCTAACATCATGAGTATAACGCCAAATGAAGGCGACTGTACTTCTCAAACATCATGAGTATAGCGCCTAGTGCATGCAACCCTGCCTCTCAAACATCATAAGCATAGCGCCTAGTACAGACAGCTGCACCTCTCAAACATCATGATTATAGCACCTAGTGCAGGTGACTCTACCCTCGAACATCATGAGTATAGAGTCTAGTGCATGCAAACCTGCCTCTTAAACATCATGAGTATAGCACCTAGTGCAGGCGATTCTGCCTCTCAAACATCATGAGTTTAGCGCCTAGTGCAGGCAACTGTACCTCTCAAACATCATGAGTATAGCGCCTAGTGCAGGCAGCTGCACCTCTCAAACATCATGAGTATAGCGCCTAGTGCAGGCAACTGTACCTCTCAAACATCATGAGTATAGCGCCTAGTGCAGGCAGCTGCACCTCTCAAACATCATGAGTAGAGCGCCAAGTGCAGGTGACTCTACCTCTCAAACATCATGAGTATAGCGCCTAGTGCATGCAACCCTGCCTCTCAAACATCATAAGCATAGCGCCTAGTGCAGGCAGCTGTACCTCTCAAACATCATGAGTATAGCACCTAGTGCAGGTGACTCTACCCCACGAACATCATGAGTATAGTGCTTAGTGCATGTTACTCTGCCTCTCAAACAACACAAGTGTAGTGCCTAGTGCAGACGACTATGCCTTTCAAAAATCACAGGTATAGTGCCTAGTGTGCAGGCGACTCTACCGCTTGAACAGCACTAGTAAAGCGCTTTGTGCATGCAACCTTGCCTCTCAAACATCACAGTTATAATTCAAGCGACTCTGCCTCACAAAAAACGTGAGAGTAGCCTAGTTTAACTTTATTATGATACGCAACTCCAACGGAGGTCCACCTAACAAAAAAACAGCAATACAACAATGATACATAATCCATATTAAGACCAACAAGTAAAAATATAAAACCTCCAGTATGTTACGTACATCATCTGAAAACGACACTAACTGTCCTTTCATAGCGCCTCAAAAATATACAAAATGACTGCGGTTCTATGGGTGCAACCACTTAAAAAATATAATTACGCATATTGCAAGGGAGTATGTACAAACATCACATTTCAGTTCACAAAACCCTGGGGGATCTTTAAACGCTCACATATTTCCAACCTCACAAGGGAGGTAATGAAGAACAAACGTAACATATAAAGAGCTTATTCAATAACTTCATTTTCAAGCCTTTATAAAGTGCAACGTGCGTAGTGCAATATGCAAAGTGCAGACTGCATAATACATTCTTATAAATGCACCCTCAAAGAATAGCAGCATACATACAGAAAATTGGAATATACCAGTATTGCACGTCTAAGAAGCCTGAGCAGAAAAGCGCCTTCCGACACATTTCAAACTAACATTAACATTGAATATGTCCTCCCACCAAGACATGTGATTTCATGCGTATTTATCTATGCATCTTCCCTATTTTCTCTAAGCATGTTCCCTCACGTAATGTATTATACCATCTTGCATTCATATATTTGTATGTTTTTTGTGAAGTTGGAGGATGTGTTATATCTTGTGTTATTATCTCTGCATCTTCCCTGGTGCTTTGGCCCTAGCTGCTCAGTCAGTGTGAGTGTTCTGCATGGGATGTTGGAGTGGTGGTGATGGAATGGAATGCTCGGGTGTTCTATCGGGTGTTATTATCTCTGCATCTCCCCTGGTGCTTTGGCCCTAGCTGCTCAGCCAGTGTGAATGTGCAGCGTAGGATGTTGGAGTGCACAGTGATGGAATGGAATGCTCGGGTGTTCTATCGGGTGTTATTATCTATGCATCTCCCCTGGTGCTTTGGCCCTAGCTGCTCAGCCAGTGTGAGTGTGCTGCGTGGGATGTTGGAGCGCATGGTGATGGAATGGAATGCTCGGGTGTTCTATCGGGTGTTATTATCTATGCATCTCCCCTGGTGCTTTGGCCCTAGCTGCTCAGCCAGTGTGAATGTGCTGCGTGGGATGTTGGAGTGCATGGTGATGGAATGGAATGCTCGGGTGTTCTATCGGGTGTTATTATCTATGCATCTCCCCTGGTGCTTTGGCCCTAGCTGCTCAGCCAGTGTGAGTGTGCTGTGTGGGATGTTGGAGTGCACGGTGATGGAATGGAATGCTTGGGTGTTCTATTGGGTGTTATTATCTCTGCATCTCTCCGGGTGCTTTGGCCCTAGCTGCTCAGCCAGTGTGAGTGTGCTGCGTGGGATGTTGGAGCGCATGGTGATGGAATGGAATGCTCGGGTGTTCTATCGGGTGTTATTATCTATGCATCTCCCCTGGTGCTTTGGCCCTAGCTGCTCAGCCAGTGTGAGTGTGCTGCGTGGGATGTTGGAGCGCATGGTGATGGAATGGAATGCTCGGGTGTTCTATCGGGTGTTATTATCTATGCATCTCCCTGGTGCTTTGGCCCTAGCTGCTCAGCCAGTGTGAATGTGCTGCGTGGGATGTTGGAGTGCATGGTGATGGAATGGAATGCTCGGGTGTTCTATCGGGTGTTATTATCTATGCATCTCCCTGGTGCTTTGGCCCTAGCTGCTCAGCCAGTGTGAGTGTGCTGTGTGGGATGTTGGAGTGCACGGTGATGGAATGGAATGCTTGGGTGTTCTATCGGGGGTTATTATCTCTGCATCTCTCCGGGTGCTTTGGCCCTAGCTGCTCAGCCAGTGTGAATGTGCTGCGTGGGATGTTGGAGTGGTCGTGATGGAATAGAATGCTCGGGTGTTCTTTCGGGTGTTATCTCTGCATCTCTCCGGGTGCTTTGGTCCTAGCTGCTCAGCCAGTGTGAATATGCTGTGTGGGATGTTGGAGTGGTGATGGAATGGAATGCTTGGGTGTTCTATTGGGTGTTATTATCTATGCATCTTCCCTGGTGCTTTGGCCCTAGCTGCTCAGTCAGTGTGAGTGTTCTGCATGGGATGTTGGAGTGGTGATGGAATGGAATGCTCAAGTGTTCTATCGGGTGTCATTATCTCTGTATCTCCCCTGGTGCTTTGGCCCTAGCTGCTCAGCCAGTGTGAATGTGCAGTGTGGGATGTTGGAGCGCATGGTGATGGAATGGAATGCCCGGGTTTTCTATCGGGTGTTATTATCTCTGCATCTTCCATGGTGCTTTGGCCCTAGCTGCTCAGCCAGTGTCAGTGTGTTGCGTGGGATGTTGGAGTGGTGGTGATGGAATGGAATGCTCGGGTGTTCTATCGGGTGTTATTATCTATGCGTCTCCCTGGTGCTTTGGCCCTAGCTGCTCAGTCAGTGTGAGTGTTCTGCGTGAGATGTTGGAGTGGTGATGGAACGGAATGCTTGGGTGTTCTATCGGGTGTTATTATCTCTGCATCTCCCCTGGTGCTTTGGTCCTAGCTGCTCAGCCAGTGTGAGTGTGCTGCGTGGGATGTTGGAGTGCATGGTGATGGAATGGAATGCTCGGGTGTTCTATCGGGTGTTATTATCTATGCATCTTCCCTGGTGCTTTGGCCCCTAGCTGCTCAGCCAGTGTGAGTGTGCTGCGTGGGATGTTGGAGCGCATGGTGATGGAATGGAATGCTCGGGTGTTCTATCGGGTGTTATTATCTATGCATCTCCCTGGTGCTTTGGCCCTAGCTGCTCAGCCAGTGTGAATGTGCTGCGTGGGATGTTGGAGTGCATGGTGATGGAATGGAATGCTCGGGTGTTCTATCGGGTGTTATTATCTATGCATCTCCCCTGGTGCTTTGGCCCTAGCTGCTCAGCCAGTGTGAGTGTGCTGTGTGGGATGTTGGAGTGCACGGTGATGGAATGGAATGCTTGGGTGTTCTATCGGGTGTTATTATCTCTGCATCTCTCCGGGTGCTTTGGCCCTAGCTGCTCAGCCAGTGTGAATGTGCTGCGTGGGATGTTGGAGTGGTCGTGATGGAATAGAATGCTCGGGTGTTCTTTCGGGTGTTATCTCTGCATCTCTCCGGGTGCTTTGGTCCTAGCTGCTCAGCCAGTGTGAATATGCTGCGTGGGATGTTGGAGTGGTGATGGAATGGAATGCTTGGGTGTTCTATTGGGTGTTATTATCTATGCATCTTCCCTGGTGCTTTGGCCCTAGCTGCTCAGTCAGTGTGAGTGTTCTGCATGGGATGTTGGAGTGGTGATGGAATGGAATGCTCAAGTGTTCTATCGGGTGTCATTATCTCTGCATCTCCCCTGGTGCTTTGGCCCTAGCTGCTCAGCCAGTGTGAATGTGCAGTGTGGGATGTTGGAGCGCATGGTGATGGAATGGAATGCCCGGGTTTTCTATCGGGTGTTATTATCTCTGCATCTTTCATGGTGCTTTGGCCCTAGCTGCTCAGCCAGTGTCAGTGTGTTGCGTGGGATGTTGGAGTGGTGGTGATGGAATGGAATGCTCGGGTGTTCTATCGGGTGTTATTATCTATGCGTCTCCCCTGGTGCTTTGGCCCTAGCTGCTCAGTCAGTGTGAGTGTTCTGCGTGAGATGTTGGAGTGGTGATGGAACGGAATGCTTGGGTGTTCTATCGGGTGTTATTATCTCTGCATCTCCCCTGGTGCTTTGGTCCTAGCTGCTCAGCCAGTGTGAGTGTGCTGCGTGGGATGTTGGAGTGCATGGTGATGGAATGGAATGCTCGGGTGTTCTGTCGGGTGTTATTATCTATGCATCTCCCCTGGTGCTTTGGCCCTAGCTGCTCAGCCAGTGTGAGTGTGCTGCGTGGGATGTTGGAGCGCATGGTGATGGAATGGAATGCTCGGGTGTTCTATCGGGTGTTATTATCTATGCATCTCCCCTGGTGCTTTGGCCCTAGCTGCTCAGCCAGTGTGAGTGTGCTGCGTGGGATGTTGGAGCGCATGGTGATGGAATGGAATGCTCGGGTGTTCTATCGGGTGTTATTATCTATGCATCTCCCTGGTGCTTTGGCCCTAGCTGCTCAGCCAGTGTGAATGTGCTGCGTGGGATGTTGGAGCGCATGGTGATGGAATGGAATGCTCGGGTGTTCTATCGGGTGTTATTATCTATGCATCTCCCCTGGTGCTTTGGCCCTAGCTGCTCAGCCAGTGTGAGTGTGCTGTGTGGGATGTTGGAGTGCACGGTGATGGAATGGAATGCTTGGGTGTTCTATTGGGTGTTATTATCTCTGCATCTCTCCGGGTGCTTTGGCCCTAGCTGCTCAGCCAGTGTGAATGTGCTGCGTGGGATGTTGGAGTGGTCGTGATGGAATAGAATGCTCCGGTGTTCTTTCGGGTGTTATCTCTGCATCTCTCCGGGTGCTTTGGTCCTAGCTGCTCAGCCAGTGTGAATATGCTTGCGTGGGATGTTGGAGTGGTGATGGAATGGAATGCTTGGGTGTTCTATTGGGTGTTATTATCTATGCATCTTCCCTGGTGCTTTGGCCCTAGCTGCTCAGTCAGTGTGAGTGTTCTGCATGGGATGTTGGAGTGGTGATGGAATGGAATGCTCAAGTGTTCTATCGGGTGTCATTATCTCTGCATCTCCCTGGTGCTTTGGCCCTAGCTGCTCAGCCAGTGTGAATGTGCAGTGTGGGATGTTGGAGCGCATGGTGATGGAATGGAATGCCCGGGTTTTCTATCGGGTGTTATTATTTCTGCATCTCCCCTGGTGCTTTGGTCCTAGCTGCTCAGCCAGTGTCAGTGTGTTGCGTGGGATGTTGGAGTGGTGGTGATGGAATGGAATGCTCGGGTGTTCTATCGGGTGTTATTATCTATGCGTCTCCCCTGGTGCTTTGGCCCTAGCTGCTCAGTCAGTGTGAGTGTTCTGCGTGAGATGTTGGAGTGGTGATGGAACGGAATGCTTGGGTGTTCTATCGGGTGTTATTATCTCTGCATCTCCCCTGGTGCTTTGGTCCTAGCTGCTCAGCCAGTGTGAGTGTGCTGCGTGGGATGTTGGAGTGCATGGTGATGGAATGGAATGCTCGGGTGTTAAATAGTGGGGTGAGGAAAGAACACTAAGCTACAGCCTCCTTTTTAATAACTGCAATAGAAACCTCGTCAGGCCACAAAGCGCTGGAAGTTGTAGCGTTCCTTATAAACCCCACCATCTCATCAACAGAGGGGTCACCATACACCGAGTACGATACCTCATCCACACAGAGAGTCACAGGGATATCTAACTTGATATTACTCGCATACAACTGGTAGTTATAATCCACCTAAGTATTTCCAGGAATAGGGATTGCCTGCGCCCCCACCCTAGAGTTACAGTAATCGGCGATCAAAAGCCAGTACTTCCTAGAGTCTTTAGCACCTGCAGCCTCCCTTAGTTGATGCATTTTAAATCACGTTCCCTTCTATTTTCATGGAGTTTGCATTGGCTTCTTAACCGTTTAGATTTATTTCCTGATTTATTGCTTTAAATGAGAATTGCACTTTTTCGGCAAGCGAGGACCATTGAGACTAGAGCTTAATTTACGGAACTCTTCCATATGGGACTCGGAAAAAGAATAGCAAGAGATATGAATTGCTACAATCGTAAGACAGACTGCGAAGTACAATATGTACGAGGTTAGCAGTGAGATAAAATAATACTGCATGGTTTGTAGCTATGACATATATTAATCAAAATACATACATAAATAACATAAGCTAAAATGTGATACTCATCTGATGCTTCTAAATTGTTCTACCCCAGTGTACCTAACCTAAGTGTAGTACGAGGTTTGAAGTAGGTGCCGTGTCTAAAGTATAGCTAGCTATATTTTAGTTTAGCCAAGAGTTGCCAGAAGTTTCTCTAAGTTCTAGTCAGCTCCATACCTGAGAATGAGAGAGGTTGGAATCTCTTTTCTGGACTCGATAGTCTAACCCCCCGCAAGGGAAGTCAGAGAGCAGTGGAGCTGGATTCTCTGCAAGGAGGATGGCAGCGTCAGTGCATCAGGCTGGAACTCGATCTCCTTCCGAACTTGCCGTGGCGAACCGCGTAGTCTGGGTTGGATCGAATCCTCCGGGAACCACAATTTGCCAGGGCAAGTGCTGGTATATTTATACCTTGAAGGTGTCTAGGAATGCCAGTATTGACGTAAAAGTCGGGCAGAGGAATGTCATGAATGAACCCCTAAGGAATAGATGTTCATGCATACTTAATGAGTTCTTGGAGAAATCAATATTCAAGCTGGGGGAAATTCCTAAAGGCTTAAGGGTCTGGTTTTCCAAGAATTCGTTGTGACGTGGATGGACGGATGTAGGTGGCCATGCCTGTATTTGGTTTGTACGGACAATGTCTAAATAAGGGCCGGATTGCTATGTCCAAATAAGGGCAATGTGAAATGTACCTATATAAGGGCATAAATCGGGAAACCTATATACGGAATCTAAAACTGCACACAACAGATCCAACACCACAGGCCCGAGGCTCGACGTTACCACCAACGTCACTAACTCTGGATTTGGATCCAGAAGCTCAACAACTCTCTGAACAACATCATTACAGTTTCTCAGAACCAGAAAAACGCGGCTATTACATTAATGACGATGGTGACATTTATGAAGAGGCTGACGCTTTGGAAGACCTACAGATTGCCACTGGGTTGGACTCTTCCCCTGACATTGGCCTGAACCCTCTGAACTCTGTATCCACTGAACAATCTGCCTCCTTAGCGACGGTCATCAGGAGGGCAGCAGAAGTACTTGATTTAACACTGCCCATGCAGGAGATCTAAGCCAACGTCCTGACAGAAGTCATCAACCCTGCAGATACCACCCAGGAGCCTGTGCTCACATTTAATGAGGCTTTCACCTATGTGAAACCAGGATCTTGCCCCCAGTGAGCAGAATCATGGGAAGGTGGCACCGGCCCGCTCCCAGGAACCCAGATATCTTCGTTCAGCACCCTACCCTGAACAGTCAGGTGGTTCAGGCATCATCCAGCCACCTTACCCCAAACCCATTCCCTAACATTCCACTTGGTAGGGAATCTAAAAGAATGGAAAATTTCACAAAGCATGTCTTTTCCAAGTGCCAGCCATGGGATGGTATTCGCACATCTTGATGGACATGGTGGCGGATGACTTCCCAGCTGTCCTTCAGTATGTCAGACAAACCCTCAAACTTCTGATCCTCAGCGGCCAAAATGCTGTGAAATACTCCATCTGTTCTGGCCTTGACACAGTGTGGCACCGATGTGGTGCTTAGGAGCCACTTTTGGATTCACTCGTCGGGCTAGTTTTTGGACGTACAGCCATCTCCTTTGGTCATGCCATTCCATTGCATGAAATGTTTTGGAGCAAAGGTTGATACAGCCCTCGAGAAATTTAAAGAGAGGGAAGCCACTGCTGGCTCTCTAGGGCTAGGTCAGCCTGTTCGTCGGTTCCCCCAGCTACAATGCCCACTTCCAGGCTTTGGTAAGGGATACCTGCCACAGGCAACACCAATATGGGCCTCAGCAGCAGCAGGTCTCCTAGCCTTTCAAGGGTGAGACCGGGGAGCTAGCCTACAGCATTTAGGCTCCCAGGGGTAGCAAACTACCCCAACTTCTCCTCTGCCACTGCAAAACCGCTATAAATTGTCCTTGGTGGCACACAATCACTCAGTAGAAGGTCATGTCACTTTCCACCCCCCTGAATGGCAGAGCATCACGTCAGACCAATGTGTGCTCCAGATTGTGGAACACATATATTCCTTACCCTCCCTGTCCTATCCCCTGGACATTCCACCCGTTCCACAACACCCCCCAGAGGACCACTTGTCCATACTCCGTGGAGAAGTTCAGGCTCACTTGGTCAAGGGAGCTACAGAGAGGGGGCCAACATCAGAGATCAGGACTGGTTATTACTCCAGTTATTTTCTGGTGCCAAATGAGGACAGAGGCCATTGTGTCATTTTAGACCGTCACCCTCTGAACTTTTTCCTCTAGAAAGAAAAGTTCAAAATGCTCACCCTCTCCCACGTTCTATCTGTTCTAGGTCCAGGAGACTGGATGGTAGCGCTGGACTTAACATATGCTTTCTCCCATATCCCTGTCCTGAAGTCCCACGGCAATACTTGCGATTTCAGGTAGGCCACAATCACTTTCAATTCTCTGTACTCCCCTTTGACCTTACCAGTGTACCTCAGATGTTCACAATGATGATCGTTGTGGTTGTAGCACATCTGCTGAGGTTGGGAATACCAGTCTTTCCATACCTCGTCTACTGTCTGCTGACGGTGGGCTATTGCCAAACAGTCGTAAGCCACGTCCAGCCGATGGTCGACCTGTTGACTTTGGTACGTTGATGAAGAAATCCAACAAAGTTACTTCTGACTCTTTAACAAAGCCTTCCCTTCATTACCTTGGACACAGTGCTTTTCCGAGCCATTCCTCCGCCTCAACAAATCCAGGACATTCAGGCTATGAATCCAATGTTTCGACCTCTGATGTGGATCTCAGTAAGAGTGGCTCTGAGGCTTCTAAGCATATTGGCCTCCTGCATCCTGGTTGTGGACCATGCCAGGTGGCACATGCAGGCTCTAACAGTGGGATCTTAAGTCTTAGTGGGCTCAAACTAAGGCAACCTCTCAGACTTCATCCAGGTGTGGAAGAAGACTGCGAAAGACCTGCAGTGGTGACTGCTCAATCACATTTGGATTAGACCCCTCTCCATGCTCCATCCAGAGCTATTGGTCGTGACTGATGCTTTTTTTCTGAGTTGGGGATGTCATCTGGGAGAGGTGACAGTCAGAGGAGTCTGATCTCTGGCAGAGCCTCGGCTGCACATCAGCTTGCTGGAGATACGAGCGATTTGCTTGCCACTGAAAGCATTCCTCCGTCCTTCAAAGGAACGGGTGCAGGCACTCAAGGATTACGCAACCTGCATATGGTATTGCAGCAAGCAGTGCTTACTGGGGTTGTGGGTTCTGTGCCAGGAGGCTTTGTGCCTCTGGAAGTGGCTGAACGCTCTGGATATCTTCCCTATGTCCAGCACCTGGCAGGATCTTTAAACTCCAGGGCAGCATCAACTAAACTGATTTATGCAGGACGCTTGGAGCAGTTTGTTTTCTGCTGCTCTTCCCAAAACATACAACTCCTGCATGCAGTTATCAGATGTTCTTCTGTTCAGTTTGTCATTGGCCCACTAAGGCCTTGCTGTAGTGACATTTACAGGTTACATATCGGCCCTGTCAGCCTTTTTATGTTTACCTGACGAGCCATCCCTCTTCAAGGCACCTGTTGTGCTTTTTGAAGGGCCGGGTCCATATGTTCCCGTCAACTCAGTTTGTCATTCCGCAGTGGGACCTTGATTTGGTACTATCCTATTTGATGGGCACTCCCTTCGAACCCATGCACAGTTGCCTTGTTCACCTTCTTTCCATCAGGACAGTATTTCTCATCTCCATAACATCGCCAGGTGAGTGAGAAAACTCCATTGTCTGTGTCATTTCTGACCAAGGGCGTCACGCCTTTCCACATAGGGCAATCCATCACCTTGTCGACTTTCTGTGCATCACCTCATCACTCAAAGAAGGAGGAACAACTCCATTGCCTTGACCCTAAACAGGCAGAACCCAACCAGGGACTGCTGAAAGGACGACTAACTTTTTGTTGGTTTCTATGGGGCTAAGAAAGGCAAAGCAGTGTAAAAGAGGACCATATCAAGATGGATTGGGCATTAATGTCTGCTATTGGCGAGCCAAGAAGCAGTCCCCAGAAGCCTCGTGTGCTCATTCCACTAGAGCGAGGAAGCTACCACTGCGCTGGTCGTGGTGTGGCAGTCATGGACATTTTTAAGGAAACTGACTAGGTGAGGAATCTACGGTTATAGTCTCTATCTGAAAAGATGTTACAAAAGGTAAGTTACTTGTTCTTATGAAGGTACAATAGCATGACAAATGGACAGTGGTGTGGATATGAAGGTATGAAGAATGGCATGGTCTAAAAGGAACAGCATTATGTGGTATGTAGAATAGAGGTACCTATAAAGGTATGGCACCATGTGGTATGGAGAACCAAGGTGTTTATGAGGGTACGGCTGCATGTGGTATGGAGAATGGAGTGGTCTATGAAGGTACCGCAGCGTGTGGTATGGAGAATGGAGTTATCTATGAAGGTACGGCACCATGTGGTATGGAGAATAGAGGTACCTATGAAGGTACAGCACCATGCGGTATGGAGAATGGAGGTGTCTATGAGGGTACAGCAGCATGCGGTATGGATAATGGAGGTATCTATGAGGGTACGGCAGCATGCGGTATGGAGAATGGAGGTGTCTATGAGGGTACAGCAGCATGCGGTATGGATAATGGAGGTATCTATGAGGGTACGGCTGCATGTGGTATGGAGAATGGAGTTATCTATGAAGGTACGGCACCATGTGGTATGGAGAATAGAGGTACCTATGAAGGTACAGCACCATGCGGTATGGAGAATGGAGGTGTCTATGAGGGTACAGCAGCATGCGGTATGGATAATGGAGGTATCTATGAGGGTACGGCAGCATGCGGTATGGAGAATGGAGGTGTCTATGAAGGTACAGCAGCATGCTGTATGGAGAACGGAGGTGTCTATGGAGGTACGGCAGCATGTGGGATGGAGAATGGACGTGTCTTTGAAGGTACTGCAGCATGTGGTATGGAGAATAGAGGTACCTATAAAGGTACGGCACCATGTGGTATGGAGAATGGAGGTATCTGTGTGGGTACGGCAGCATGCGGTATGGAGAATGGAGGTGTCTATGGAGGTACGGCAGCATGCGGTATGGAGAATGGAGGTGTCTATGGAGGTACGGAAGCATGTGGTATGGAGAATGGAGATGTCTATGAAGGTACAGCAGCATGCGGTATGGAGACTGGAGGTGTCAATGAAGGTACAGCAGCATGCGGTATGGAGAACGGAGGTGTCTTTGAAGGTACAGCAGCATGCGATATGGAGAATGGAGGTGTCTATGAAGGTACAGCAGCATGCGGTATGGAGACTGGAGGTGTCAATGAAGGTACAGCAGCATGCGGTATGGAGAACGGAGGTGTCTTTGAAGGTACAGCAGCATGCGGTATGGAGAATGGAGGTGTCTATGAAGGTACAGCAGCATGCGGTATGGAGAATGGAGATGTCTATGAAGGTACAGCAGCATGCGGTATGGAGAATGGAGGTGTCTATGAAGGTACAGCAGCATGCGGTATGGAGAATGGAGGTGTCTATGAAGGTACAGCAGCATGCGGTATGGAGAATGGAGGTGTCTATGAAGGTACAGCAGCATGCGGTATGGAGAATGGAGGTGTCTATGAAGGTATGGCAGCATGCGGTATGGAGAATTGAGGTGTCTATGAAGGTACAGCAGCATGCGGTATGGAGAATGGAGGTATCTATGAGGGTACAGTGGCATGCGGTATGGATAATGGAGGTATCTATGAGGGTACGGCAGCATGCGTTATGGAGAATGGAGGTGTCTATGAAGGTACAGCAGCATGCTGTATGGAGAACGGAGGTGTCTATGAAGGTACAGCAGCATGTGGTGTGGAGAACGGAGGTATCTATGAGGGTACAGCAGCATGCGGTATGGAGAATGGAGGTATCTATGAGGGTAAAGTGGCATGCGGTATGGATAATGGAGGTATCTATGAGGGTACGGCAGCATGCGGAATGGAGAATGGAGGTGTCTATGAAGCTACTGCAGCATGTGGGATGGAGAATGGAGGTGACTATGAAGGTACTGCAGCATGTGGTATGGAGAATAGAGGTACCTATGAAGGTACAGCACCATGTGGTATGGAGAACCAAGGTGTTTATGAGACTACGGCAGCATGCGGTATGGAGAATGGAGAGGTCTATGAAGGTACCGCAGCGTGTGGTATGGAGAATGGAGGTGTCTATGGAGGTACGGCATCATGTGGTATGGAGAATAGAGGTCTCTATGAAGGTACAGCAGCATGTGGTATGGAGAATAGAGGTACCTATGAAGGTACAGCACCATGTGGTATGGAGAACCAAGGTGTTTATGAGGGTGCGGCTGCATGTGGTATGGAGAATGGAGAGGTCTATGAAGGTACCGAAGCGTGTGGTATGGAGATTGGAGGTATCTGTGAGGGTACAGCAGCATGTGGTATGGAGAATAGAGGTGTCTATGAAGGTACTGCAGCATGTGGTATGGAGAATAGAGGTGTCTATGAAGGTACTGCAGCATGTGGTATGGAGAATAGAGGTACCTATGAAGGTACAGCACCACGTGGTATGGAGAACCAAGGTGTTTATGAGCGTATGGCAGCATGCGGTATGGAGAATGGAGGTGTCTATGAAGGTACGGCAGCGTATGGTATGGAGAATAGAGGTACCTATGAAGGTACAGCACCATGCGGAATGGAGGTGTCTATGAAGGTAGTGCAGCATGTGGTATGGAGAACAGAGGTACCTATGAAGGTATGGCAGCATGTGGTATGGAGAATGAAGGTGTCTCTGAGGGTACGTCAGCATGCGGTATGGTGAATGTAGGTGTCTATGAAGGAACAGCAGCATGCGGTATGGTGAATGGAGGTATCTATGAGGGTACGCTAGCATGCGATATGGAGAATGGAGGTGTCTATGAGGGTATGGCAGCATGCGGAATGGAGAAGGGAGGTGTCTATGAAGGTACGGTAGCATCCGGTATGGAGAATAGAGGTGTCTATGAAGGTACTGCAGCATGTGGGATGGAGAATGGATGTGTCTATGAAGGTAGTGCAGCATGTGGTATGGAGAACAGAGGTACCTATGAAGGTATGGCAGCATGTGGTATGGAGAATGGAGGTGTCTATGAGGGTACGGCAGCATGCGGTATGGTAAATGGAGGTGTCTATGAAGGTACAGCAGCATGCAGTATGGAGAATGGAGGTACCTATAAAGGTACGGGACCATGTGGTATGGAGAAAGGAGGTATCTGTGAGGGTACGGCAGCATGCGGTATGGAGAATGGAGGTGTCTATGGAGGTACGGCAGCATGCGGTATGGAGAATGGAGGTATCTATGAAGGTATGGCAGCATGTGGTATGGAGAATGAAGATGTCTATGAAGCTACTGCAGCATGTGGGATGGAGAATGGAGGTGTCTATGAAGGTACTGCAGCATGTGGTATGGAGAATAGAGGTACCTATGAAGGTACAGCACCATGTGGTATTGAGAACCAAGGTGTTAATGAGGGTACGGCAGCATGCGGTATGGAGAATGGAGAGGTCAATGAAGGTACCGCAGCATGGGGTATGGAGAATGGAGGTGTCTATGGAGGTATGGCAGCATGCGGTATGGGAAATGGAGGTATCCATGGAGATATGGCAGCATGTGGTATGGAGAATGGAGGTGTCCATGAGGGTACTGGAGCATGAGGTATGGAGAATGGAGTTGTCTATGAAGGTACAGCAGCATGCGGTATGAAGAATGGAGGTATCTGTGAGGGTACGGCACCATGCGGTATGGAGAATGGAGGTATCTATGAGGGTATGGCAACATGTGGTATGGAGAACGGAGGTATCTATGAAGGTACATCAGCATGCGGTATGGAGAATGGAGGTTTCTATGAGGGTACGCCAGCATGTGGTATGGAGGTATCTATGAGGGTATGGCAGCATGCAGTATGGAGAATGGAGGTGTTTATGAGGGTGCTGCAGTATGCGGTATGGACAATGGAGGTACCTTTGAAGGTACAGCACCATGTGGTATGGAGAGCCAAGGGGTTTATGAGGGTACTGAAGCATGTGGTATGGAGAATGGAGGTATCTAGGAATGTATGGTAGCATGTGGTATGGAGAATGGAGGTATCTGTGAGGGTACGGCAGCATGCGGTATGGAGAATGGAGGTATATATGAGGGTACGCCAGCAAGTGGTATGGAGAATGGAGTTATCTATGAGGGTACGGCAGCATGCAGTATGGAGAATGGAGGTGTCTATGAAGGTTCAGCAGCATGCGGTATCGAGAATGGAGGTGTCTATGAGGGTGCTGCAGCATGCGGTATGGAGAATGGAGGTACCTTTGAAGGTACAGCACCATGTGGTATGGAGAGCCAAGGTGTTTATGAGGGTACTGAAGCATGTGGTATGGAGAATGGAGGTGTCTATGGAGGTACAGCAGCATGCGATATGGAGAATGGAGGTATCTATGAAGGTATGGCAGCATGTGGTATAGAGAATGAAGATGTCTATGAAGCTACTGCATCATGTGGGATGGAGAATGGAGGTGTCTATGAAGGTACTGCAGCATGTGGTATGGAGAATGGAGGGGTCTATGAAGGTACGGTAGCATGCGGTATGGAGAACCAAGGTGTTTATGAGGGTACGGCAGCATGCGGAATGGAGAAGGGAGGTGTCTATGAAGGTATGGTAGCATGCAGTATGGAGAATAGAGGTGTCTATGAAGGTACTGCAGCATGTGGGATGGAGAATGGAGGTGTCTATGAAGGTACAGCAGCATGCAGTATGGAGAATGGAGGTACCTATAAAGGTACGGCACCATGTGGTATGGAGAATTGAGGTATCTGTGAGGGTACGGCAGCATGCGGTATGGAGAATGGAGGTGTCTATGGAGGTACGGCAGCATGCGGTATGGAGAATGGAGGTATCTATGAAGGTACTGCAGCATGTGGGATGGAGAATGGAGGTGTCTATGAAGGTACAGCAGCATGCAGTATGGAGAATGGAGGTATCTATGAAGGTATGGCAGCATGTGGTATAGAGAATGAAGATGTCTATGAAGCTACTGCAGCATGTGGGATGGAGAATGGAGGTGTCTATGAAGGTACAGCAGCATGCAGTATGGAGAATGGAGGTATCTATGAAGGTATGGCAGCATGTGGTATAGAGAATGAAGATGTCTATGAAGCTACTGCAGCATGTGGGATGGAGAATGGAGGTGTCTATGAAGGTACTGCAGCACGTGGTATGGAGAATGGAGGGGTCTATGAAGGTACGGTTGCATACGGTATGGAGAATGGAGGTATCTATAAAGGTACTGCACCATGTGGTATGGAGAACGGAGGTGTCTATGAAGCTACTGCAGCATGTGGGATGGAGAATGGAGGTGTCTATGAAGGTACTGCAGCATGTGGTATGGAATATAGAGGTACCTATGAAGGTACAGCACCATGTGGTATGGAGAACCAAGGTATGGAGAATGGAGGTGTCTATGAAGGTACAGCAGCATGCGGTATGGAAAATGGAGAGGTCTATGAAGGTACCGCAGCGTGTGGTATGGAGAATGGAGGTATTTGTGAGGGTACGGCAGCATGGGGTGTGGAGAATGGAGGTGTCTATGAAGGTACTGCAGCATGTGGTATGGAGAATAGAGGTACCTATGAAGGTACAGCACCATGTGGTATGGAGAACCAAGGTGTTTATGAGGGTACGGCTGCATGCCGTATGGAGAATGGAGGTGTCTATGAAGGTACCGCAGCGTGTGGTATGGAGAACCAAGGTGTTTATGAGGGTACGGCTGCATGCGGTATGGGGAACGGAGAGGTCTATGAAGGTACCGCAGTGTGTGGTATGGAGAATGGAGGTATCTGTGAGGGTACAGCAGCATGTGGTATGGATAATGGAGGTGTCCACGAAGGTACTGTAGCATGTGGTATGGAGAATAGAGGTGTCTATGAAGGTACTGCAGCATGTGGTATGGAGAATAGAGGTACCTATGAAGGTACAGCAGCATGTGGTATGGAGAACCAAGGTGTTTATGAGCGTACGGCAGCATGCGGTATGGAGAATGGAGGTACCTATGAAGGTACAGCACCATGTGGTATGGAGAACTAAGGTGTTTATTAGGGTACGGCACCATTCGGAATGGAGAATGGAGGTGTCTATGAAGGTACGGCAGCATGCGGTATGGTGAATGGAGGTGTCTATGAAGGTACAGCAGCATGCGGTATGGTGAATGGAGGTATCTATGAGGGTACGCTAGCATGCGGTATGGAGAACGGAGGTGTGTATGAAGATACAGCAGCATACGGAATGGAGAATGGAGGTGTCTATGAGGGTACGGCAGCATGCGGAATGGAGAAGGGAGGTGTCTATGAAGGTATGGTAGCATGCGGTATGGAGAATAGAGGTGTCTATGAAGGTACTGCAGCATGTGAGATGGAGAATGGAGGTATCTATGAAGGTAGTGCAGCATGTGGTATGGAGAACAGAGGTACCTATGAAGGTATGGCTGCATGTGGTATGGAGAATGGAGGTACCTATAAATGTACGGGACCATGTGGTATGGAGAATGGAGGTATCTGTGAGGGTACGGCAGCATGCGGTATGGAGAATGGAGGTGTCTATGGATGTACGGCAGCATGCGGTATGGAGAATGGAGGTATCTATGAAGGTATGGCAGCATGTGGTATGGAGAATGAAGATGTCTATGAAGCTACTGCAGCCTGTGGGATGGAGAATGGAGGTGTCTATGAAGGTACTGCAGCATGTGGTATGGAGAATGGAGGGGTCTATGAAGGTACGGTAGCATGCGGTATGGAGAATGGAGGTATCTATAAAGGTACGGCACCATGTGGTATGGAGAACGGAGGTGTCTATGAAGCTACTGCAGCATGTGGGATGGAGAATGGAGGTGTCTATGAAGGTACTGCAGCATCTGGTATGGAGAATAGAGGTACCTATGAAGGTACAGCACCATGTGGTATGGAGAACCAAGGTGTTTATGATGGTACGGCAGCATGCGGTATGGAGAATGGAGAGGTCTATGAAGGTACCGCAGCATGTGGTATGGAGAATGGAGGCGTCTATGAAGGTACAGCAGCATGCGGTATGAAGAATGGAGGTATCTGTGAGGGTACGGCACCATGCGGTATGGAGAATGGAGGTATCTATGAGGGTATGGCAACATGTGGTATGGAGTACGGAGGTATCTGAAGGTACGGCAGCATGTGGTATGGAGAATGGAGGTATCTGTGAGGGTACGGCAGCATGCGGTATGGAGAATGCAGGTGTCTGTGAAGGTACAGCAGCATGCGGTATGGAGAATCGAGGTATCTATGTGGGTACGGCAGCATGCGGTATGGAGAATAGAGGTATCTAGGAAGGTACGACAGCATGCGGTATGAAGAATAGGGGTGTCTATGAGAGTACATCAGCATGCGGTATGGAGAATGGAGGTATCTATGAGGGTACGCCAGCATGTGGTATGGAGAATGGAGGTATCTGTGAGGGTACGGCAGCATGCGGTATGGAGAATGGAGGTGTCTATGAAGGTACCACAACTCGTGGCATGGAGAATGGAGGTGTCTATGAAGGTAATGCAGCATGCGGTATGGAGAATGGAGGTATCTATGAGGGTATGGCAGCATGCGTTATGGAGAATGGAGGTATCCATGAGGGTATGCCAGCATGCAGTATGGAGAATGGAGGTATCTCTGAGGGTACGCCAGCATGTGGTATGGAGATTGGAGGTATCTAGAATGTACGGTAGCGTGGGGTCCGCCAGGGATGCGTTCTCGCACCCTTTCTGTTTTGCCTGTATATTAACGACTTGGAAAGCAAAATCAGTACCGGTAATATTGATGCCCCATTGATTGAACGCAGGCCTTTGCCTGCGCTCTTATACGCTGATGACTGTGTACTGATGTCCCAAACAGGTGTGGGCCTACAAAGGTTGTTAACTGGCTTTAATGATTACATGAACGGCCTTGGATTAAAAACAAACGTGGCGAAATCGCATGTCATGATAGTGGGCAAGCGACCAATGAAACCTCAATCCTTCTATTTAAAAAGGAAAAACTCCTCACTGTTCCCACCTTCTCATACCTGGGCATACTTTTTAACCAAAAACATACCTGGACGCATTTATTGGATGCCAGACTTGGCGGGCTTAGTCGCAACATTGAGGCAATTTTTAGATTCACTAGAAAGCTAGGCTCTCGCCCCATTAGAGTGATTGTTGACATTTATAGAGCACGCACTTGCGCAGTTACTCTGTATGGAGCGGGGGTCTGGGGATGTTGCAACTCTAAACCCCTTCAGAATGCTGAAAACACATTTGTGAGAAGGTTGCTGACAGTCCCTAAAAGCACGGCAGCTACTATTTGTCACAAAGAACTAGGCATAATCCCTTTGTCGTTTCGCATACAAGCAGCGCCGCTGTTACTGTGGCATAGTATCTGGCGGAAAGAGGATACACTTCTAAATCGAGCCATAGTTATAGACTGTTTGAAGCTTGACAAAGTGAGAAGTATACCGTGGATTGCTTTTATTTATGATTGCCTGGGGAAGTTGGGACTCTCAGATTGCATTAAATGTCCTGAAAATATTGCTAGGCTACCCAGAGCTAAGCTGAAAAAAGACTTCCTGATGCTTCTCTGTCAAGCTAGGGATAAACGAGAGCTAGTGAAAAAACGCGTTAGTGAGCATTCATTATTAGTCACCAGAATAGAGGTCTCTATGAAGGTACTGCAGCATGTGGTATGGAGATTAGAGGTGTCTATGAAGGTACTGCAGCATGTGGTATGGAGAATAGACGTACCTATGAAGGGACAGCACCATGTGGTTTTGAGAACCAAGGTGTTTATGAGGGTACTGCAGCATGTGGTATGGAGAATAGAGGTATCTATGAAGGTACTGCAGCATGTGGTATGGAGAATAGAGGTACCTATGAAGGTACAGCACCATGCGGAATGGAGAATGGAGGTGTCTATGAAGGTACGGCAGCATGCGGTATGGTGAATGGAGGTGTCTATGAAGGTACAGCAGCATGCGGTATGGTGAATGGAGGTATCTATGAGGGTACGCTAGCATGCGGTATGGAGAATGGAGAAGTCTATGAAGGTACAGCAGCATGCGGTATGGTGAATGGAGGTATCTATGAGGGTACGCTAGCATGCGGTATGGGGAATGGAGGTGTCTATGAGGGTACGGCAGCATGCGGAATGGAGAAGGGAGGTGTCTATGAAGGTACGGTAGCATGCGGTATGGAGAATAGAGGTGTCTATGAAAGTACTGCTGCATGTGGGATGGAGAATGGAGGTGTCTATGAAGGTAGTGCAGCATGTGGTATGGAGAACAGAGGTACCTATGAAGGTATGGCAGCATGTGGTATGGAGAATGGAGGTGTCTATGAGGGTGCGGCAGCATGCGGTATGGTGAATGGAGGTGTCTATGAAGGTACAGCAGCATGCAGTATGGAGAATGGAGGTACCTATAAAGGTACGGCACCATGTGTTATGGAGAATGGAGGTATCTGTGAGGGTACAGCAGCATGCGGTATGGAGAATGGAGGTGTCTATGGAGGTACGGCAGCAAGCGGTATGGAGAATGGAGGTATCTATGAAGGTATGGCAGCATGTGGTATGGAGAATGAAGATGTCTATGAAGCTACTGCAGCCTGTGGGATGGAGAATGGAGGTGTCTATGAAGGTACTGCAGCATGTGGTATGGAGAATGGAGGGGTCTATGAAGGTACGGTAGCATGTGGTATGGAGAATAGACGTACCTATGAAGGTACAGCACCATGTGGTATGGAGAACAAAGGTATTTATGATGGTACGTCAGCATGCGGTATGGAGAATGGAGAGGTCTATGAAGGTACCGCAGCATGTGCTATGGAGAATGGAGGTATCTGTGAGGGTACGGCAGCATGCGGTATGGAGAATGGAGGTGTCTATGGAGGTATGGCAGCATGCGGTATGGAGAATGGAGGTATCTATGACTGTATGGCAGCATGTGGTATGGAGAATGGAGGTGTCCATGAGGGTACGGCAGCATGCGGTATGGAGAATGGAGGTGTCTATGAAGGTACAGCAGCATGCGGTATGAAGAATGGTGGTATCTGTGAGGGTATGGCACCATGTGGTATGGAGAATGGAGGTATCTATGAAGGTACTGCAACTCGTGGCATGGAGAATGGAGGTGTCTATAAAGGTAATGCAGCATGTGGTATGGAGAATGGAGGTATCTAGGAGGGTATGGCAGCATGCGTTATGGAGAATGGAGGTATCCATGAGGGTATGCCAGCATGCAGTATGGAGAATGGAGGTATCTCTGAGGGTACGCCAGCATGTGGTATGGAGATTGGAGGTATCTAGAATGTACGGTAGCATGTGGTATGGAGAATAGAGGTATCTGTGAGGGTACGGCAGCATGTGGTATGGAGAATTGAGGTATCTATGAGGGTACGCCAGCATGTGGTATGGAGATTGGAGGTATATATGAGGGTACGGCAGCATGCAGTATGGAGAATGGAGGTGTCTATGAGGGTGCGGCAGCATGCGGTATGGAGAATGGAGGTACCTTTGAAGGTACAGCACCATGTGGTATGGAGAGCTAAGGTGTTTATGAGGGTACTGAAGCATATGAAATGGAGAATGGAGTTGTCTATATGAAGGTGCTGCAGCATGTGGTATGTAGAATGGAGGTGTCTATGAAGGTACAGCACATGCGGTATGAAGAATGGAGGTGTCCATGAAGGTATGGCAGCATGCGGTATGGAGAATGGAGATGTCTATGAAGGTACCGCAACACATGGCATGGAGAATGGAGGGGTCTATGAAGGTACGGCATCGTATAGAATGGAGGTGTCTATGAAGGTACGGCAGCATGCTGTATGCAGAATGGAGGTGTCTATGAAGGTACAGCAGCAAGCGGTATGGAGAACTGAGGTGTCTATGAAGGTACAGCAGGATGCGGTATGGAGAATGGAGGTGTCTGAGGGTACAGCAGCATGCGGTATGGATAATGGAGGTATCTATGAGGGTACGGCAGCATGCAGTATGGAGGATGGAGGGTCTATGAAGGTACAGCAGCATGCTGGATGGAGAACAGAGGTATCTTTAAAGGTACGGCACCATGTGGTGTGGAGAACGGAGGTGTCTATGAAGCTACTGCAGCATGTGGGATGGAGAATGGAGGTGTCTATGAAGGTACTGCAGCATGTGGTATGGAGAATAGAGGTACCTATGAAGGTACAGCACCACGTGGTATGGAGAACCAAGGTGTTTGAGGCTACGGCAGCATGCGGTATGGAGAATGGAGAGGTCTATGAAGGTACCGCAGCGCCGGTATGGAGAATGGAGGTATCTGTGAGGGTACGGCAGCATCCGGTATGGAGAATAGAGGTGTCTATGAAGGTACGGCAGCATGTGGTATGGAGAATGGAGATGTCTATGAAGGTACAGCAGCATCCGGTATGGAGAATAGAGGTGTCTATGAAGGTACAGCAGCATGCGGTATGGAGAATGGAGGTGTATATGAAGGTACAGCAGCATGCGGTATGGAGAACGGAGGTGTCTATGAAGGTACAGCAGCATGCGGTATGGAGAATGGAGGTGTCTATGAAGGTACAGCAGCATGCGGTATGGAGAATGGAGGTATCTATGAGGGTACAGCGGCATGCAGTATGGATAACGGAGGTATCTATGAGGGTACGGCAGCATGCGGTATGGAGAATGGAGGTGTCTATGAAGGTACAGCAGCATGCGGTATGGAGAATGGAGGTATCTATAAAGGTACGGCACCATGTGGTGTGGAGAACTGAGGTGTCTATGAAGCTACCTCAGCATGTGGGATGGAGAATGGAGGTGTCTATGAAGGAACTGCAGCATGTGGTATGGAGAATAGACGTACCTATGAAGAAGGTACAGCACCATATGGTATGGAGAACCAAGGTGTTTATGATGGTACGGCAGCATGCGGGATGGAGAATGGAGAGGTCTATGAAGGTACCGCAGCATGTGGTATGGAGAATGGAGGTATCTGTGAGGGTACGGCAGCATGCGGGATGGAGAATGGAGAGGTCTATGAAGGTACCGCAGCATGTGGTATGGAGAATGGAGGTATCTGTGAGGGTACAGCAGCATGCGGTATGGAGAATAGAAGTGTCTATGAAGGTACAGCAGCATGAGGTATGGAGAATGGAGGTGTCTATGAAGGTACTGCAGCATGTGGTATGGAGAATAGAGGTACCTATGAAGGTACAGCACCATGTGGTATGGAGAACAAAGGTGTTTGACTGTACGGCAGCATGCGGTATGGAGAATGTAGAGGTCTATGAAGGTACTGCAGCATGTGGTATAGAGAATGGAGGTATCTGTGAGGGTACTGCAGCATGCAGTATGGAGAATGGAGGTATCTATGAAGGTACAGCAGCATGCTGTATGGATAATGGAGGTATCTATGAGGGTACGGCAGCATGCGGTATGGAGAATGGAGGTGTCTATGAAGGTACAGGAGCATGCTGTATGGAGAACGGAGGTGTCTATGAAGGTACAGCAGCATGTGGTATGGAGAACAGAGGTACCTATGAAGGTATGGCAGCATGTGGTATGGAGAATGGAGGTGTCTATGAGGGTACGGCAGCATGCGGTATGATGAATGGAGGTGTCTATGAAGGTAGAGCAGCATGCAGTATGGAGAATGGAGGTACCTATAAAGGTACGGCACCATGTGGTATGGAGAATGGAGGTATCTGTGAGGGTACGGCAGCATGCGGTATGGAGAATGGAGGTGTGTATGGAGGTACGGCAGCATGCGGTATGGAGAATGGAGGTATCTATGAAGGTATGACAGCATGTGGTATGGAGAATGAAGATGTCTATGAAGCTACTGCAGCATGTGGGATGGAGAATGGAGGTGTCTATGAAGGTACTGCAGCATGTGGGATGGAGAATGGATGTGTCTATGGAGGTACAGCAGCATGTGATATGGAGAATAAAGGTACCTATGAAGGTACAGCACCATGTGGTATGGAGAACCAAGGTGTTTATGAGGGTACGGCTGCATGCCGTATGGAGAATGGAGGTGTCTATGAAGGTACAGCAGCATGTGGTATGGAGAACCAAGGTGTTTATGAGGGTGCGGCTGCATGTGGTATGGAGAATGGAGAGGTCTATGAAGGTACCGCAGCGTGTGGTATGGAGAATGGAGGTATCTGTGAGGGTACAGCAGCATGTGGTATAGATAATGGAGGTGTCTATGAAGGTACTGCAGCATGTGGTATGGAGAATAGAGGTGTCTATGAAGGTACTGCAGCCTGTGGTATGGAGAATAGAGGTGTCTATGAAGGTACTGCAGCATGTGGTATGGAGAATAAAGGTACCTATGAAGGTACAGCACCACGTGGTATGGAGAACCAAGGTGTTTATGAGCGTACGGCAGCATGCGGTATGGAGAATGGAGGTGTCTATGAAGGTACGGCAGCGTATGGTATGGAGAATAGAGGTACCTATGAAGGTACAGCACCATGCAGAATGGAGGTGTCTATGAAGGTAGTGCAGCATGTGGTATGGAGATCAGAGGTACCTATGAAGCTATGGCATCATGTGGTATGGAGAATGGAGGTGTCTCTAAGGGTACGTCAGCATGCGGTATGGTGAATGTAGGTGTCTATGAAGGAACAGCAGCATGCGGTATGGTGAATGGAGGTATCTATGAGGGTACGCTAGCATGCGATATGGAGAATGGAGGTGTCTATGAGGGTACGGCAGCATGCGGAATGGAGAAGGGAGGTGTCTATGAAGGTACGGTAGCATGCGGTATGGAGAATAGAGGTGTCTATGAAGGTACTGCAGCATGTGGGATGGAGAATGGAGGTGTCTATGAAGGTAGTGCAGCATGTGGTATGGAGAACAGAGGTACCTATGAAGGTATGGCAGCATGTGGTATGGAGAATGGAGGTGTCTATGAGGGTACGGCAGCATGCGGTATGGTAAATGGAGGTGTCTATGAAGGTACAGCAGCATGCAGTATGGAGAATGGAGGTACCTATAAAGGTACGGCACCATGTGGTATGGAGAATGGAGGTATCTGTGAGGGTACGGCAGCATGCGGTATGGAGAATGGAGGTGTATATGGAGGTACGGCAGCATGCGGTATGGAGAATGGAGGTATCTATGAAGGTATGGCAGCATGTGGTATGGAGAATGAAGATGTCTATGAAGCTACTGTAGCATGTGGGATGGAGAATGGAGGTGTCTATGAAGGTACTGCAGCATGTGGTATGGAGAATGGAGGGGTCTATGAAGGTACGGTAGCATGCGGTATGGAGAATGGAGGTATCTATAAAGGTACGGCACCAAGTGGTATGGAGAACGGAGGTGTCTATGAAGCTACTGCAGGATGTGGGATGGAGAATGGAGGTGTCTATGAAGGTACTGCAGCATGTGGTATGGAGAATAGAGGTACCTATGAAGGTACAGCACCATGTGGTATGGAGAACCAAGGTGTTAATGAGGGTACGGCAGCATGCGGTATGGAGAATGGAGAGGTCAATGAAGGTACCGCGGAATGGGGTATGGAGAATGGAGGTGTCTATGGAGGTATGGCAGCATGCGGTATGGGAAATGGAGGTATCCATGGAGATATGGCAGCATGTGGTATGGAGAATGGAGGTGTCCATGAGGGTACTGGAGCATGCGGTATGGAGAATGGAGGTGTCTATGAAGGTACAGCAGCATGCGGTATGAAGAATGGAGGTATCTGTGAGGGTACGGCACCATGCGGTATGGAGAATGGAGGTATCTATGAGGGTATGGCAACATGTGGTATGGAGAACGGAGGTATCTATGAAGGTACATCAGCATGCGGTATGGAGAATGGAGGTTTCTATGAGGGTACGCCAGCATGTGGTATGGAGGTATCTATGAGGGTATGGCAGCATGCAGTATGGAGAATGGAGGTGTTTATGAGGGTGCTGCAGTATGCGGTATGGAGAATGGCGGTACCTTTGAAGGTACAGCACCATGTGGTATGGAGAATGGAGGTGTCTATGAGGGTGCTGCAGCATGCAGTATGGAGAATGGAGGTACCTTTGAAGGTACAGCACCATGTGGTATGGAGAGCCAAGGGGTTTATGAGGGTACTGAAGCATGTGGTATGGAGAATGGAGGTATCTAGGAATGTATGGTAGCATGTGGTATGGAGAATGGAGGTATCTGTGAGGGTACGGCAGCATGCGGTATGGAGAATGGAGGTATATATGAGGGTACGCCAGCAAGTGGTATGGAGAATGGAGGTATCTATGAGGGTACGGCAGCATGCGGTATCGAGAATGGAGGTGTCTATGAGGGTGCTGCAGCATGCGGTATGGAGAATGGAGGTACCTTTGAAGGTACAGCACCATGTGGTATGGAGAGCCAAGGTGTTTATGAGGGTACTGAAGCATGTGGTATGGAGAATGGAGGTGTCTATGGAGGTACAGCAGCATGCGATATGGAGAATGGAGGTATCTATGAAGGTATGGCAGCATGTGGTATAGAGAATGAAGATGTCTATGAAGCTACTGCATCATGTGGGATGGAGAATGGAGGTGTCTATGAAGGTACTGCAGCATGTGGTATGGAGAATGGAGGGGTCTATGAAGGTACGGTAGCATGCGATATGGAGAACCAAGGTGTTTATGAGGGTATGGCAGCATGCGGAATGGAGAAGGGAGGTGTCTATGAAGGTATGGTAGCATGCAGTATGGAGAATGGAGGTACCTATAAAGGTACGGCACCATGTGGTATGGAGAATTGAGGTATCTGTGAGGGTACGGCAGCATGCGGTATGGAGAATGGAGGTGTCTATGGAGGTACGGCAGCATGCGGTATGGAGAATGGAGGTATCTATGAAGGTATGGCAGCATGTGGTATAGAGAATGAAGATGTCTATGAAGCTACTGCAGCATGTGGGATGGAGAATGGAGGTGTCTATGAAGGTACAGCAGCATGCAGTATGGAGAATGGAGGTACCTATAAAGGTACGGCACCATGTGGTATGGAGAATTGAGGTATCTGTGAGGGTACGGCAGCATGCGGTATGGAGAATGGAGGTGTCTATGGAGGTACGGCAGCATGCGGTATGGAGAATGGAGGTATCTATGAAGGTATGGCAGCATGTGGTATAGAGAATGAAGATGTCTATGAAGCTACTGCAGCATGTGGGATGGAGAATGGAGGTGTCTATGAAGGTACTGCAGCACGTGGTATGGAGAATTGAGGGATCTATGAAGGTACGGTAGCATGCGGTATGGAGAATGGAGGTATCTATAAAGGTACTGCACCATGTTGTATGGAGAACGGAGGTGTCTATGAAGCTACTGCAGCATGTGGGATGGAGAATGGAGGTGTCTATGAAGGTACTCCAGCATGTGGTATGGAATATAGAGGTACCTATGAAGGTACAGCACCATGTGGTATGGAGAACCAAGGTGTTAATGATGGTACGGCAGCATGCGGTATGGAGAATGTAGAGGTCTATGAAGGTACCGCAGCATGTGGTATGGAGAATGGAGGTGTCTATGGAGGTATGGCAGCATGCGGTATGGAGAATGGAGGTATCTATGAAGGTATGGCAGCATGTGGTATGGAGAATGGAGGTGTCCATGAGGGTACGGCAGCATGCGGTATGGAGAATGGAGGTGTCTATGAAGGTACAGCAGCATGTGGTATGAAGAATGAAGGTATCTGTGAGGGTACGGCACCATGCGGTATGGAGAATGGAGGTGTCTATGACGGTACGGCAGCATGCGGTATGGAGAACAAAGGTGCATATGAAGGTACGGCAGCATGCCGTATGGAGAACGGAGGTGTCTATGAAGGTACAGCAGCAAGCGGTATGGAGAACTGAGGTGTCTATGAAGGTACAGCAGCATGCGGTATGGATAATGGAGGGATCTATAAAGGTACCGCAACACGTGACATGGAGAATGGAGGGGTCTATGAAGGTACATCAGCATGCGGTATGTAGAATGGAGGTGTCTATGAAGGTACAGCAGCATGCTGTATGAAGAACGGAGGTGTCTATGAAGGTACAGCAGCATGCGGTATGGAGAATGGAGGTATCTATAAAGGTACGGCACCATGTGGTGTGGAGAACGGAGGTGTCTATGAAGCTACTGCAGCATGTGGGATGGAGAATGGAGGTGTCTGTGAAGGTACTGCAGCATCTGGTATGGAGAATAGAGGTACCTATGAAGGTACAGCAGCATGTGGTATGGAGAACCAAGGTGTTTGAGGCTACGGCAGCATGCGGTATGGAGAATGGAGAGGTCTGTGAAGGTACCGCAGCGTGTGGTATGGAGAATGGAGGTATCTGTGAGAGTACGGCAGCATGGGGTGTGGAGAATTGAGGTGTCTATGGAGGTACGGCAGCATGTGGTATGGAGAACCAAGGTGTTTATGAGGGTACGGCTGCATGCCGTATGGAGAATGGAGATGTCTATGAAGGTACAGCAGCATGTGGTATGGAGAACCAAGGTGTTTATGAGGGTACGGCTGCATGCGGTATCGGGAATGGAGAGGTCTATGAAGGTACCGCAGCGTGTGGTATGGAGAATGGAGGTATCTGTGAGGGTACAGCAGCATGTGGTATGGATAATGGAGGTGTCTATGAAGGTACTGCAGCATGTGGTATGGAGAACAGAGGTCTCTATGAAGGTACTGCAGCATGTGGTATGGAGAATAGAGGTGTCTATGAAGGTACTGCAGCATGTGGTATGGAGAATAGAGGTACCTATGAAGGTACAGCACCATGTGGTATGGAGAACCAAGGTGTTTATGAGGGTACTGCAGCATGTGGTATGGAGAATAGAGGTGTCTATGAAGGTACTGCAGCATGTGGTATGGAGATTAGAGGTACCTATGAAGGTACAGCACCATGCGGAATGGAGAATGGAGGTGTCTATGAAGGTACGGCAGCATGCGGTATGGTGAATGAAGGTGTCTATGAAGGTACAGCAGCATGCGGTATGGTGAATGGAGGTATCTATGAGGGTACGCTAGCATGCGGTATGGAGAATGGAGGTGTCTATGAAGGTACAGCAGCATACGGTATGGAGAATGGAGGTGTCTATGAGGGTACGGCAGCATGCGGAATGGAGAAGGGAGGTGTCTATGAGGGTACGGCAGCATGCGGTATGGAGAATAGAGGTGTCTATGAAGGTACTGCTGCATGTGGGATGGAGAATGGAGGTGTCTATGAAGGTAGTGCAGCATGTGGTATGGAGAACAGAGGTACCTATGAAGGTATGGCAGCATGTGGTATGGAGAATGGAGGTGTCTATGAGGGTACGGCAGCATGCGGTATAGTGAATGGAGGTGTCTATAAAGGTACAGCAGCATGCAGTATGGAGAATGGAGGTACCTATAAAGGTACGGCACCATGTGTTATGGAGAATAGAGGTATCTGTGAGGGTACGGCAGCATGCGGTATGGAGAATGGAGGTGTCTATGGAGGTACGGCAGCATGCGGTATGGAGAATGGAGTCATCTATGAAGGTATGGCAGCATGTGGTATGGAGAATGGAGGTGTCTATGAAGGTACTGCAGCATGTGGTATGGAGAATGGAGGGGTCTATGAAGGTACGGTAGCATGCGGTATGGAGAATGGAGGTATCTATAAAGGTACGGCACCATGTGGTATGGAGAACGTAGGTGTCTATGAAGCTACTGCAGCATGTGGGATGGAGAATGGAGGTGTCTATGAAGGTACTGCAGCATGTGGTATGGAGAATAGACGTACTCTATGAAGGTACAGCACCATGTGGTATGGAGAACCAAGGTGTTTATGATGGTACGGCAGCATTCGGGATGGAAAATGGAGAGGTCTATGATGGTACAGCAGCATGTGGTATGCAGAATGGAGGTATCTGTGAGGGTACGGCAGCATGCGGTATTGAGAACGGAGGTGTCTATGGAGGTATGGCAGCATGCGGTATGGAGAATGGAGGTATCTATGACTGTATGGCAGCATGTGGTATGGAGAATGGAGGTGTCCATGAGGGTACGGCAGCATGCGGTATGGAGGATGGAGGTGTCTATGAAGGGACAGCAGCATGCAGTATGAAGAATGGAGGTATTTGTGAGGGTACGTCACCATGTGGTATGGAGAATGGAGGTATCTATGAGGGTATGGCAACATGTGGTATGGAGAACGGAGGTATCTATGAGGGTACGCCAGCATGCAGTATGGAGAATGGAGGTATCTCTGAGGGTATGGCAACATGTGGTATGGAAAACGGAGGTATCTATGAGGGTACGCTAGCATGCGGTATGGAGAATGGAGATGTCTATGAGGGTACGGCAGCATGCGGAATGGAGAAGGGAGGTGTCTATGAAGGTACTGCTGCATGTGGGATGGAGAATGGAGGTGTTTATGAAGGTACAGCAGCATACGGTATGGAGAATGGAGATGTCTATGAGGGTACGGCAGCATGCGGAATGGAGAAGGGAGGTGTCTATGAAGGTAGTGCAGCATGTGGTATGGAGAACAGAGGTACCTATGAAGGTATGGCAGCATGTGGTATGGATAATGGAGGTGTCTATGAGGGTACGGCAGCATGCAGTATGGAGAAAAGAGGTGTCTATGAAGGTACTGCTGCATGTGGGATGGAGAATGGAGGTGTTTATGAAGGTACGGCAGCATGCGGTATGGAGAATAGAGGTGTCTATGAAGGTAGTGCAGCATGTGGTATGGAGAACAGAGGTACCTATGAAGGTATGGCAGCATGTGGTATGGATAATGGAGGTGTCTATGAGGGTACAGCAGCATGCAGTATGGAGAATAGAGGTGTCTATGAAGGTAGTGCAGCATGTGGTATGGAGAACAGAGGTACCTATGAAGGTATGGCAGCATGTGGTATGGTGAATGGAGGTGTCTATAAAGGTACAGCAGCATGCAGTATGGAGAATGGAGGTACCTATAAAGGTACGGCACCATGTGTTATGGAGAATGGAGGTATCTGTGAGGGTACGGCAGCATGCGGTATGGAGAATGGATGTGTCTAAGGAGGTACGGCAGCATGCGGTATGGAGAATGGAGGTATCTATGAAGGTATGGCAGCATGTGGTATGGAGAATGAAGATGTCTATGAAGCTACTGCAGCATGTGGGATGGAGAATGGAGGTGTCTATGAAGGTAGTGCAGCATGTGGTATGGAGAATGGAGGGGTCTATGAAGGTACGGTAGCATGCGGTATGGAGAATGGAGGTATCTATAAAGGTACGGCACCATGTGGTATGGAGAACGGAGGTGTCTATGAAGCTACTGCAGCATGTGGGATGGAGAATGGAGGTGTCTATGAAGGTACTGCAGCATGTGGTATGGAGAATAGACGTACCTATGAAGAAGGTACAGCACCATATGGTATGGAGAACCAAGGTGTTTATGATGGTACGGCAGCATGCGGGATGGAGAATGGAGAGGTCTATGAAGGTACCGCAGCATGTGGTATGGAGAATGGAGGTATCTGTGAGGGTATGGCAGCATGCGGTATGGAGAATGGAGGTGTCTTTGGAGGTATGGCAGCATGCGGTATGGAGAATGGAGGTATCTATGACTGTATGGCAGCATGTGGTATGGAGAATGGAGGTGTCCATGAGGGTACGGCAGCATGCGGTATGGAGAATGGAGGTGTCTATGAAGGTACAGCAGCATGCGGTATGAAGAATGGAGGTATCTGTGAGGGTACGTCACCATGTGGTATGGAGAATGGAGGTATCTATGAGGGTATGGCAACATGTGGTATGGAGAACGGAGGTATCTGTGAAGGTACCGCAACTCGTGGCATGGAGAATGGAGGTGTCTATAAAGGTAATGCAGCATGCGGTATGGAAAATGGAGGTATCTATGAGGGTATGGCAGCATGCGTTATGGAGAATGGAGGGATCCATGAGGGTATGCCAGCATGCAGTATGGAGAATGGAGGTATCTCTGAGGGTACGCCAGCATGTGGTATGGAGATTGGAGGTATCTAGAATGTACGGTAGCATGTGGTATGGAGAATGGAGGTATCTGTGAGGGTACGGCAGCATGTGGTATGGAGAATTGAGGTATCTATGAGGGTACGCCAGCATGTGGTATGGAGAATGGAGGTATATATGAGGGTACGGCAGCATGCAGTATGGAGAATGGAGGTGTCTATGAAGGTACAGCAGCATGCGGTATCGAGAATGGATGTGTTTGAGGGTGCAGCAGCATGCGGTATGGAGAACCAAGGTGTTTATGAGGGTACTGCAGCATGTGGTATGGATAATGGAGGTGTCTATGAAGGTACAGCAGCATGCGGTATGGAGAATGGAGGTGTCTATGAAGGTACAGCACCATGTGGTATGGAGAGCCAAGCTGTTTATGAGGGTACTGAAGCATATGGTATGGAGAATGGAGTTGTCTATATGAAGGTACTGCAGCAAGTGGTATGTAGAATGGAGGTGTCTATGAAGGTTCAGCACATGCGGTATGAAGAATAGAGGTGTCCATGAAGGTATGGCAGCATGCGGTATGGAGAATGGAGGTGTCTATGAAGATACGGCATTGTATGGTATGGAGAATGGAGATGTCTATGAAGGTACACCAGCATGCGGTATGGAGAATAGAAGTGTCTATGAAGGTACAGCAGCATGCTGTACGGAGAACGGAGGTGTCTATGTAGGTACAGCAGCATGCGGTATGGAGAATGGAGGTGTCTATGGAGGTACGGCAGCATGCGGTATGGAGAATGGAGGTATCTATGAGGGTACAGCGGCATGCGGTATGGATAACAGAGGTATCTATGAGGGTACGGCAGCATGCGGTATGGAGAATGGAGGTGTCTATGAAGGTACAGCAGCATGCGGTATGGAGAACTGAGGTGTCTATGAAGGTAGAGCAGCATGCGGTATGGAGAATGGAGGTATCTATGAGGGTACAGCGGCATGCGGTATGGATAACAGAGGTATCTATGAGGGTACGGCAGAATGCGGTATGGAGAATGGAGGTGTCTATGAAGGTACAGCAGCATGCGGTATGGGGAATGGATGTATCTATAAAGGTACGGCACCATGTGGTGTGGAGAACGGAGGTGTCTATGAAGCTACTGCAGCATGTGGGATGGAGAATGGAGGTGTCTATGAACTTACTGCAGCATGTGGTATGGAGAATAGAGGTACCTATGAAGGTACAGGAGCATGTGGTATAGAGAACCAAGGTGTTTATGAGGCTACGGCAGCATGCGGTATGGATAATGGAGAGGTTCATGAAGGTACCGCAGCGTGTGGTATGGAGAATGGAGGTATCTGTGAGGGTACGGCAGCATGGGGTATGGAGAATGGAGGTGTCTATGGAGGTACGGCAGCATGTGGTATGGAGAATAGAGGTGTCTATGAAGGTACAGCAGCATGTGGTATGGAGAATAGAGGTTCCTATGAAGGTACAGCACCATGTGGTATGGAGAACCAAGGTGTTTATGAGGGTACGGCTGCATGCTAGCGCTGGGAGGCCTTCTGGTAGCCATGCGCTCTATAAATGCCAATTCATTCATTCATTCATTCATTCATTCATTCATTCATGCCGTATGGAGAAAGGAGAGGTCTATGAAGGTACCACAGCATGTGGTATGGAGAATGGAGGTATCTGTGAGGGTACGGCAGCATGCGGTATGGAGAATGGAGGTGTCTATAAAGGTACTGCAGCATGTGGTATGGAGAATAGACGTACCTATGTAGGTACAGCACCATGTGATATGGAGAACCAAGGTGTTTATGAGGGTACGGCAGCATGCGGTATGGAGAATGGAGGTATCTATGACTGTATGGCAGCATGTGGTATGGAGAATGGAGGTTTCCATGAGGGTACGGCAGCATGTGGTATGGAGAATGGAGGTATCTATGAGGGTATGGCAACATGTGGTATGGAGAACGGAGGTATCTATGAAGGTACCTCAACTCGTGGCATGGAGAATGGAGGTGTCTATAAAGGTAATGCAGCATGCGGTATGGAGAATGGAGGTATCTATGAGGGTATGGCAGCATGCGTTATGGAGAATGGAGGTATCCATGAGGGTATGCCAGCATGCAGTATGGAGAATGGAGGTATCTCTGAGGGTACGCCAGCATGTGGTATGGAGATTGGAGGTATCTAGAATGTACGGTAGCATGTGGTATGGAGAATGGAGGTATCTGTGAGGGTACGGCAGCATGTGGTATGGAGAATGGAGGTATATATGAGGGTACGGCAGCATGCAATATGGAGAATGGAGGTGTCTATGAAGGTACAGCAGCATGCGGTATCGAGAATGGAGGTGTTTATGAGGTGCAGCAGCATGTGGTATGGAGAACCAAGGTGTTTATGAGGGTACTGCAGCATGTGGTATGGAGAATGGAGGTGTCTATGAAGGTACAGCAGCATGTGGTATGGAGAATGGAGGTGTCTATGAGGGTGCGGCAGCATGCGGTATGGAGAATGGAGGTGTCTATGAAGGTACAGCAGCATGCGGTATGGAGAATGGAGGTATCTGTGAGTGTACAGCAGCATGTGGTATGGATAATAGAGGTGTCCATGAAGGTACTGCAGCATGTGGTATGGAGAATAGAGGTGTCTATGAAGGTACTGCAGCATGTGGTATGGAGAATAGAGGTACCTATGAAGGTACCGCACCATGTGGTATGGAGAACCAAGGTGTTTATGAGCGTACGGCAGCATGCGGTATGGAGAACCAAGGTGTTTATGAGGGTACTGCAGCATGTGGTATGGAGAATAGAGGTGTCTATAAAGGTACAGCACCATGTTGTATGGAGAACGGAGTTGTCTATGAAGCTACTGCAGCATGTGGTATGTAGAATGAAGGTGTCTATGAAGGTACAGCACATGCAGTATGAAGAATGGAGGTGTCTATGAAGGTATGGTAGCATGCGGTATGGAGAATGGAGGTGTCTATGAAGATACAGCAGCGTATGGTGTGGAGAATGGAGATGTCTGTGAAGGTACAGCAGCATGCGGTATGGAGAATAGAGGTGTCTATGAAGGTACAGCAGCGTATGGTGTGGAGAATGGAGATGTCTGTGAAGGTACAGCAGCATGCGGTATGGAGAATAGAGGTGTCTATGAAGGTACAGCAGCATGATGTGTGGAGAATGGAGGTATCTATGAGGGTACAGCAGCATGCGGTATGGATAATGGAGGTATCTATGAGGGTACGCACATGCGGTATGGATAATGGAGGTATCTATGAGGGTACGCACATGCGGTATAGAGAACGGAGGTGTCTATGAAGGTACAGCAGCATGCGGTATGGAGAACGGAGGTTTCTATGAAGGTACAGCAGCATACGGTATGGAGAATGGAGGTGTCTATGAGGGTACGGCAGCATGCGGAATGGAGAAGGGAGGTGTCTATGAGGGTACGGCAGCATGCGGTATGGAGAATAGAGGTGTCTATGAAGGTACTGCTGCATGTGGATGGAGAATGGAGGTGTCTATGAAGGTAGTGCAGCATGTGGTATGGAGAACAGAGGTACCTATGAAGGTATGGCAGCATGTGGTATGGAGAATGGAGGTGTCTATGAGGGTACGGCAGCATGCGGTATAGTGAATGGAGGTGTCTATAAAGGTACAGCAGCATGCAGTATGGAGAATGGAGGTACCTATAAAGGTACGGCACCATGTGTTATGGAGAATAGAGGTATCTGTGAGGGTACGGCAGCATGCGGTATGGAGAATGGAGGTGTCTATGGAGGTACGGCAGCATGCGGTATGGAGAATGGAGTCATCTATGAAGGTATGGCAGCATGTGGTATGGAGAATGGAGGTGTCTATGAAGGTACTGCAGCATGTGGTATGGAGAATGGAGGGGTCTATGAAGGTACGGTAGCATGCGGTATGGAGAATGGAGGTATCTATAAAGGTACGGCACCATGTGGTATGGAGAACGTAGGTGTCTATGAAGCTACTGCAGCATGTGGGATGGAGAATGGAGGTGTCTATGAAGGTACTGCAGCATGTGGTATGGAGAATAGACGTACCTATGAAGGTACAGCACCATGTGGTATGGAGAACCAAGGTGTTTATGATGGTACGGCAGCATTCGGGATGGAAAATGGAGAGGTCTATGATGGTACAGCAGCATGTGGTATGCAGAATGGAGGTATCTGTGAGGGTACGGCAGCATGCGGTATTGAGAACGGAGGTGTCTATGGAGGTATGGCAGCATGCGGTATGGAGAATGGAGGTATCTATGACTGTATGGCAGCATGTGGTATGGAGAATGGAGGTGTCCATGAGGGTACGGCAGCATGCGGTATGGAGGATGGAGGTGTCTATGAAGGGACAGCAGCATGCAGTATGAAGAATGGAGGTATTTGTGAGGGTACGTCACCATGTGGTATGGAGAATGGAGGTATCTATGAGGGTATGGCAACATGTGGTATGGAGAACGGAGGTATCTATGAGGGTACGCCAGCATGCAGTATGGAGAATGGAGGTATCTCTGAGGGTATGGCAACATGTGGTATGGAAAACGGAGGTATCTATGAGGGTACGCTAGCATGCGGTATGGAGAATGGAGATGTCTATGAGGGTACGGCAGCATGCGGAATGGAGAAGGGAGGTATCTATGAAGGTACTGCTGCATGTGGGATGGAGAATGGAGGTGTTTATGAAGGTACAGCAGCATACGGTATGGAGAATGGAGATGTCTATGAGGGTACGGCAGCATGCGGAATGGAGAAGGGAGGTGTCTATGAAGGTAGTGCAGCATGTGGTATGGAGAACAGAGGTACCTATGAAGGTATGGCAGCATGTGGTATGGATAATGGAGGTGTCTATGAGGGTACGGCAGCATGCAGTATGGAGAAAAGAGGTGTCTATGAAGGTACTGCTGCATGTGGGATGGAGAATGGAGGTGTTTATGAAGGTACGGCAGCATGCGGTATGGAGAATAGAGGTGTCTATGAAGGTAGTGCAGCATGTGGTATGGAGAACAGAGGTACCTATGAAGGTATGGCAGCATGTGGTATGGATAATGGAGGTGTCTATGAGGGTACAGCAGCATGCAGTATGGAGAATAGAGGTGTCTATGAAGGTAGTGCAGCATGTGGTATGGAGAACAGAGGTACCTATGAAGGTATGGCAGCATGTGGTATGGTGAATGGAGGTGTCTATAAAGGTACAGCAGCATGCAGTATGGAGAATGGAGGTACCTATAAAGGTACGGCACCATGTGTTATGGAGAATGGAGGTATCTGTGAGGGTACGGCAGCATGCGGTATGGAGAATGGATGTGTCTAAGGAGGTACGGCAGCATGCGGTATGGAGAATGGAGGTATCTATGAAGGTATGGCAGCATGTGGTATGGAGAATGAAGATGTCTATGAAGCTACTGCAGCATGTGGGATGGAGAATGGAGGTGTCTATGAAGGTAGTGCAGCATGTGGTATGGAGAATGGAGGGGTCTATGAAGGTACGGTAGCATGCGGTATGGAGAATGGAGGTATCTATAAAGGTACGGCACCATGTGGTATGGAGAACGGAGGTGTCTATGAAGCTACTGCAGCATGTGGGATGGAGAATGGAGGTGTCTATGAAGGTACTGCAGCATGTGGTATGGAGAATAGACGTACCTATGAAGAAGGTACAGCACCATATGGTATGGAGAACCAAGGTGTTTATGATGGTACGGCAGCATGCGGGATGGAGAATGGAGAGGTCTATGAAGGTACCGCAGCATGTGGTATGGAGAATGGAGGTATCTGTGAGGGTATGGCAGCATGCGGTATGGAGAATGGAGGTGTCTTTGGAGGTATGGCAGCATGCGGTATGGAGAATGGAGGTATCTATGACTGTATGGCAGCATGTGGTATGGAGAATGGAGGTGTCCATGAGGGTACGGCAGCATGCGGTATGGAGAATGGAGGTGTCTATGAAGGTACAGCAGCATGCGGTATGAAGAATGGAGGTATCTGTGAGGGTACGTCACCATGTGGTATGGAGAATGGAGGTATCTATGAGGGTATGGCAACATGTGGTATGGAGAACGGAGGTATCTGTGAAGGTACCGCAACTCGTGGCATGGAGAATGGAGGTGTCTATAAAGGTAATGCAGCATGCGGTATGGAAAATGGAGGTATCTATGAGGGTATGGCAGCATGCGTTATGGAGAATGGAGGTATCCATGAGGGTATGCCAGCATGCAGTATGGAGAATGGAGGTATCTCTGAGGGTACGCCAGCATGTGGTATGGAGATTGGAGATATCTAGAATGTACGGTAGCATGTGGTATGGAGAATGGAGGTATCTGTGAGGGTACGGCAGCATGTGGTATGGAGAATTGAGGTATCTATGAGGGTACGCCAGCATGTGGTATGGAGAATGGAGGTATATATGAGGGTACGGCAGCATGCAGTATGGAGAATGGAGGTGTCTATGAAGGTACAGCAGCATGCGGTATCGAGAATGGATGTGTTTGAGTGTGCAGCAGCATGCGGTATGGAGAACCAAGGTGTTTATGAGGGTACTGCAGCATGTGGTATGGATAATGGAGGTGTCTATGAAGGTACAGCAGCATGCGGTATGGAGAATGGAGGTGTCTATGAAGGTACAGCACCATGTGGTATGGAGAGCCAAGCTGTTTATGAGGGTACTGAAGCATATGGTATGGAGAATGGAGTTGTCTATATGAAGGTACTGCAGCAAGTGGTATGTAGAATGGAGGTGTCTATGAAGGTTCAGCACATGCGGTATGAAGAATAGAGGTGTCCATGAAGGTATGGCAGCATGCGGTATGGAGAATGGAGGTGTCTATGAAGATACGGCATTGTATGGTATGGAGAATGGAGATGTCTATGAAGGTACACCAGCATGCGGTATGGAGAATAGAAGTGTCTATGAAGGTACAGCAGCATGCTGTACGGAGAACGGAGGTGTCTATGTAGGTACAGCAGCATGCGGTATGGAGAATGGAGGTGTCTATGGAGGTACGGCAGCATGCGGTATGGAGAATGGAGGTATCTATGAGGGTACAGCGGCATGCGGTATGGATAACAGAGGTATCTATGAGGGTACGGCAGCATGCGGTATGGAGAATGGAGGTGTCTATGAAGGTACAGCAGCATGCGGTATGGAGAACTGAGGTGTCTATGAAGGTACAGCAGCATGCGGTATGGAGAATGGAGGTATCTATGAGGGTACAGTGGCATGCGGTATGGATAACAGAGGTATCTATGAGGGTACGGCAGAATGCGGTATGGAGAATGGAGGTGTCTATGAAGGTACAGCAGCATGCGGTATGGGGAATGGATGTATCTATAAAGGTACGGCACCATGTGGTGTGGAGAACGGAGGTGTCTATGAAGCTACTGCAGCATGTGGGATGGAGAATGGAGGTGTCTATGAACTTACTGCAGCATGTGGTATGGAGAATAGAGGTACCTATGAAGGTACAGGAGCATGTGGTATAGAGAACCAAGGTGTTTATGAGGCTACGGCAGCATGCGGTATGGATAATGGAGAGGTCTATGAAGGTACCGCAGCGTGTGGTATGGAGAATGGAGGTATCTGTGAGGGTACGGCAGCATGGGGTATGGAGAATGGAGGTGTCTATGGAGGTACGGCAGCATGTGGTATGGAGAATAGAGGTGTCTATGAAGGTACAGCAGCATGTGGTATGGAGAATAGAGGTTCCTATGAAGGTACAGCACCATGTGGTATGGAGAACCAAGGTGTTTATGAGGGTACGGCTGCATGCTAGCGCTGGGAGGCCTTCTGGTAGCCATGCGCTCTATAAATGCCAATTCATTCATTCATTCATTCATTCATTCATTCATTCATGCCGTATGGAGAAAGGAGAGGTCTATGAAGGTACCACAGCATGTGGTATGGAGAATGGAGGTATCTGTGAGGGTACGGCAGCATGCGGTATGGAGAATGGAGGTGTCTATAAAGGTACTGCAGCATGTGGTATGGAGAATAGACGTACCTATGTAGGTACAGCACCATGTGATATGGAGAACCAAGGTGTTTATGAGGGTACGGCAGCATGCGGTATGGAGAATGGAGGTATCTATGACTGTATGGCAGCATGTGGTATGGAGAATGGAGGTTTCCATGAGGGTACGGCAGCATGTGGTATGGAGAATGGAGGTATCTATGAGGGTATGGCAACATGTGGTATGGAGAACGGAGGTATCTATGAAGGTACCTCAACTCGTGGCATGGAGAATGGAGGTGTCTATAAAGGTAATGCAGCATGCGGTATGGAGAATGGAGGTATCTATGAGGGTATGGCAGCATGCGTTATGGAGAATGGAGGTATCCATGAGGGTATGCCAGCATGCAGTATGGAGAATGGAGGTATCTCTGAGGGTACGCCAGCATGTGGTATGGAGATTGGAGGTATCTAGAATGTACGGTAGCATGTGGTATGGAGAATGGAGGTATCTGTGAGGGTACGGCAGCATGTGGTATGGAGAATGGAGGTATATATGAGGGTACGGCAGCATGCAATATGGAGAATGGAGGTGTCTATGAAGGTACAGCAGCATGCGGTATCGAGAATGGAGGTGTTTATGAGGTGCAGCAGCATGTGGTATGGAGAACCAAGGTGTTTATGAGGGTACTGCAGCATGTGGTATGGAGAATGGAGGTGTCTATGAAGGTACAGCAGCATGTGGTATGGAGAATGGAGGTGTCTATGAGGGTGCGGCAGCATGCGGTATGGAGAATGGAGGTGTCTATGAAGGTACAGCAGCATGCGGTATGGAGAATGGAGGTATCTGTGAGTGTACAGCAGCATGTGGTATGGATAATAGAGGTGTCCATGAAGGTACTGCAGCATGTGGTATGGAGAATAGAGGTGTCTATGAAGGTACTGCAGCATGTGGTATGGAGAATAGAGGTACCTATGAAGGTACCGCACCATGTGGTATGGAGAACCAAGGTGTTTATGAGCGTACGGCAGCATGCGGTATGGAGAACCAAGGTGTTTATGAGGGTACTGCAGCATGTGGTATGGAGAATAGAGGTGTCTATAAAGGTACGGCACCATGTTGTATGGAGAACGGAGTTGTCTATGAAGCTACTGCAGCATGTGGTATGTAGAATGAAGGTGTCTATGAAGGTACAGCACATGCAGTATGAAGAATGGAGGTGTCTATGAAGGTATGGTAGCATGCGGTATGGAGAATGGAGGTGTCTATGAAGATACAGCAGCGTATGGTGTGGAGAATGGAGATGTCTGTGAAGGTACAGCAGCATGCGGTATGGAGAATAGAGGTGTCTATGAAGGTACAGCAGCGTATGGTGTGGAGAATGGAGATGTCTGTGAAGGTACAGCAGCATGCGGTATGGAGAATAGAGGTGTCTATGAAGGTACAGCAGCATGATGTGTGGAGAATGGAGGTATCTATGAGGGTACAGCAGCATGCGGTATGGATAATGGAGGTATCTATGAGGGTACGCACATGCGGTATGGATAATGGAGGTATCTATGAGGGTACGCACATGCGGTATAGAGAACGGAGGTGTCTATGAAGGTACAGCAGCATGCGGTATGGAGAACGGAGGTTTCTATGAAGGTACAGCAGCATGCGGTATGGAGAATGGAGGTGTCTATGAAGGTACAGCAGCAAGCGGTATGGAGAACTGAGGTGTCTATGAAGGTACAGCAGCATGCGGTATGGAGAATGGAGGTGTCTGAGGGTACAGCAGCATGCGGTATGGATAATGGAGGTATCTATGAGGGTACGGCAGCATGCGGTATGGAGAATGGAGGTGTCTATGAAGGTACAGCAGCATGCGGTATGGAGAATGGAGGTATCTATAAAGGTACGGCACCAAGTGGTGTGGAGAATGGAGGTGTCTATGAAGCTACTGCAGTGTGTGAGATGGAGAATGGAGGTGTATATGAAGGTACTGCAGCATGTTGTATGGAGAATAGAGGTACCTATGAAGGTACAGCACCATGTGGTATGGAGAACCAAGGTGGTTATGAGGCTACGGCAGCATGTGGTATGGAGAATGGAGAGGTCTATGAAGGTCCTGCAGCGTGTAGTATGGAGAATGGAGATTTCTGTGAGGGTACGGCAGCATGTGGTATGGAGAATGGAGGTGTCTATGGAGGTACGGCAGCATCTGTTATGGAGAATGGAGATGTCTATGAAGGTACAGCAGCATGCGGTATGGAGAATAGAGTTGTCTATGGAGGGACAGCAGGATGCGGTATGGATAATGGAGGTGTTTATGAAGGTACAGCAGCATGGGGTATGGAGAACGGAGGTGTCTATGAAGGTACAGCAGCATGCTATATGGATAATGGAGGTATCTATGAGGGTACGGCAGCATGCGGTATGGAGAACGTAGGTGTCTATGAAGGTACAGCAGCATGCGATATGGAGAATGGAGGTGTCTATGAGTGTACATCAGCATGCGGTATGGATAATGGAGGTGTCTATGAAGGTACAGCAGCATGCGGTATGGAGAACGGAGGTGTCTATGAAGGTATGGCTGCATGCGGTATGGAGAATGGAGGTATCTATGAGGGTACAGCAGCATGCGGTATGGATAATGGAGGTATCTATGAAGGTACGACAGCATGGGGTATGTAGAATGGAGGTGTATATGAAGGTATGGCAGCATGCGGTATGGAGAATGGAGGTGTCTATGAAGGTACAGAAGCATGTGGTATGGAGAATGGAGGTATCTATGAGGGTACAGCAGCACGCGGTATGGAGAACGGAGGTGTCTATGAAGGTATGGCTGCATGCGGTATGGAGAATGGAGGTATCTATGAGGGTACAGCAGCATGCGGTATGGAGAACGGAGGTGTCTATGAAGGTATGGCTGCATGCGGTATGGAGAATGGAGGTATCTATGAGGGTACAGCAGCATGCGGTATGGATAATGGAGGTATCTATGAAGGTACGACAGCATGGGGTATGTAGAATGGAGGTGTATATGAAGGTATGGCAGCATGCGGTATGGAGAATGGAGGTGTCTATGAAGGTACAGAAGCATGTGGTATGGAGAATGGAGGTATCTATGAGGGTACAGCAGCACGCGGTATGGGTAATGGAGGTATCTTTGAGGGTACGGCAGCATGCGGTATGGAGAATGGAGGTGTCTATGAAAGTACAACAGAGTGTGGAATGGAGAATGGAGGTGTCTATGAAGGTACGGTAGCATGTGGGACAGGTATTGTACATACAGAAGGTGCCTATGAAATTATGGAAGCCTAGGGAAGGGGGAGTATATTGTATTTTCTGTCCTTTTTGCTCCTGTTGTTCACCATTCTTTTTTTCTTAAAACTGTGGCTTCCCTCAGGCCCTTGAAGCCTTCAACACTGCAATCAAGGCTGATCCGGGCTATACTGCTGCTTTTTACCAGCGAGGCTTGTGCAGGATGCGCCTGAACCAAGCCAAGGCCATCCAGGATTTCAACCGTGCCCTGGCAGTGAATCCCAAGCTATTCCAGGTACTGGTGTTGACTGCTCTCAGGGTGAGGTGGGAGGTGTGTGCTGTGCTGGACAATTTTTGACTCAATTGTGACTTCTGTGTTCATTGAGTTTTGAACCTGATAGAGACTTCTAGCTGCAGATTTCTTACCTTGAATTTTCCAGGCGTCAAGCTGGATCCGGAAACGTTTGAGTGAGAAGTACCCCTGTGCACCGTCGACTGGTGCCATTCGGCTCTGCATGATGTCGTTGTTGTCATTAGCGTGGGTTATGACGTTGCGATCACTTATATAGGCACCTCCCAGGCTCATGGACGTCAGTTCTTTTCTTTCTGCACCAGTTAAGCACTGATCCGGAGAAGAGCTGCCCTCTTTCTCTTTTTGACAGGCTTTTTTTGACATTTTGGTGCCAATTTTTTTCTTCTTGTGAGTCGAGGATGTCATCTAGAGGTACAGGGTTCAAGCCATGTGGTGCCTGTCATCGTGCCATGTTGATAACCGACCCTCCTATCTCATCTGCTTGTGTTGCCTCGAGCACGACCACGACACAAAGTCATGCTCGGATTGCTGGGCCATGGCGCCAAAGGCCTTGCGGGAGCAACTTTTGAAGCTTCTTGCGGCCCAGCAGTCGACACTGTCGAGCACAACTCCTCAGAGATCCCGGATCAGTTTGAGGAAGAGAACGTCGTGGGACCACTCCAGGAGCCCCAAGTCCTCTTCTTCACACTTGGGGAAGAGGCATAAAAAGAAGTCGTCCTCCAAGCAGAGTTCTACTTCACCTTGCCTGTCGTCTGTTGACGAGACAGGTAAGGAGCATCAACACTCTATGCATGTTTCTGTGTAGCTGGAGCCAGGTTTTACTCCTCGCCTCCCTCCATTTCCAGGAGCCGGAGCACCCCCTGCTCAAATGAAGGAATTCTTCGTGCCCATGCGCAACGTAATTGAGCAGGCTGACCACTCCGGTGAGCCTTCGGGCCCCGCGGGGTCGGAGGAGGCCCCACCAGGTTCTACACCGTTGGCTCCCACCCCAGCACCGTTGGGATTTCCTGGGTCCGATTCTGGATCTACGCCGGTCGTGCCACCATGACCTTCCCGGACGTCAGTCCTGAAGTCGATGCCTCCTAGTGCCCACCAGCTGTGCCTACCCCATTCTCATACCCTAAGAATCAACTCAGGCGCTGATGGAGCCCAGAGGTTCTATGTTGTTGCCTGTACATTTTGAGGAAGTTTCAGGCATGGGTGAGGATTGGGAGGGGTCCATGGAACCTTCAGAACAACAGCTTGATGTCCAGTGGAACAATTGGACTGGTATGAGGATCTTGGAGAAGCCAGTGGACCTGACACATCTCCAGATACTGGTATCCTCTCTCCACCTAGTGTGTCTACGGAGTAGGGGGCATCCTATGCCATGGTGGTGAGGAGGGCAGCCGAGGTCCTTGGCCTGGAGCTGCCCTCGATGCAGGTCAGGACTAATCTCTTGACCGAGGCGCTTCAGCCTTGGGCTTCCTTGTCCGAACTCCTTTTGTCCTTTAATGAAGCACAAACAGATGTCCTTCTAGGCATGTGGTCCAAGAATAGCACAGGGGCTTCTGTGAACAGGACAATCGTATTCCGCCATCGCCCTGCACCAGGCGATTCAAAGTTCCTCAGCCCACACCCCACTGCTGAGAGCTTGGTGGTTCAGGGTTCAATGTCCCATAGCACATTCCCTTCTGCACCTCCGGATAGGGAATCCAAGAGGCTGGATGCACTTGGGAAGAAGATGTTTTCTTCTATGAGCCAGGCATTGCGGTCAGTGAATACTGCATGCTTATTGGGCCGTTTCTCGAACACCCTTTGACAAACAGTTGCGCAAGTGCTGCCATAGGTCCTGGTGGAGACCCGGGCCGTGCTCTCCAAGCCAGTGAAGGATGGGAGAGATGCGGCAAAATTAACCATCACGTGTGGCTTAGACACGACTGACTCGCTTGGCAGAGCTGCTTTATCGACGGTGGCCTTATGGCACCATTCCTGGCTGAGAACATCAGGCTTCTCGGGTGATGTCCAGGCTAACCTCATTGGACATGCCTTTTGACAGGACTTGTCTTTTTGGTGAAAAAGCGGACACAGCCTTGGATCGCTTCAAGGAATCTCGTGCTACGGCCAGATCCTTGGGCCTCGTGGGTACACCTTGTGGCCAGTCTAGGTCTTGCCCCTTTCATAGTAATGGAAGGGGTTTTCAACCATGTCAGACATATCCCAGCCACCGTCCTGCACAGACTCCCCAAGTTGTGTGAGAACATGACGTGGTTTAGTCCAACCTCGGAAGAGTAGCCAGAAGTCATCTGCCACCCATGTTACTCCACTCGGAGGGAGAATTCAACACCATCTCCTTTGCTGGAGGTCCATAACATCGGACAAATGTGTCTTGCAGATCATTCAGGAGGGCTATTCTCTTCCCTTTCTTTCTTTTCCTCCTCCATCAGGATGGCCCAAGTATGGAACTTTTTATTGGAGGACTGGCTCCCCACGGAGGTGCGGGGGTGGGGAGGAGGGGCGTTAAAGATGTTCATGAGAGAGAGGGCGCACAGAGTGCCGGAGACCCCCTGCGCCTCGGGTGCCTCCCAGGTCGATTGTGACAAGGCTAAAAAATTTCCACGACCGAGACCACATCCCGCAGGTGTTGTGAGCTCACGGGCCCTGGCAGATAGGGGGTGCCACAGTGAACATATATCTGGACTATACTACCAACGCCCAGAAGCAACGAGAAACATTTCAACATTTGAAGCGTCACCTGCGGACACTGAGCCTGAAATATGCCCCGTTCTTCCCATGCGCATGGAGGTAGACACTTATTCACACGGCCACTGCTGCTTGGGAATGGTTGGAAACCGAAGGGATCCCCTCTCCCGGACCTGCCGAACAGCCTCGTGAGAGGGAATGGTGCAACTGAAGCCACACCGGAGGAGGCATGGAGGCCCCACAGCGGCCCAACGTGATCTCAGGCGGAGACCGAAAGGGCCAAAGTAGTGGCAGGGATTCAACAGCATCGCTCCTGGGGGTCAGGGAACAGGTGGGAGGCTCTGACAAAAGACTTTGTTGAGAATGGCAGTGAGTGTGACCCTGGGGGGTTGGGACAGGGCTCAGAGGATAGCAGCAGGCCGAAGGTCACCCGATGCCTGCTGACACAATAATATGAGGTTTAGGGCTGGCTGTAATGGCCAGGGAGAGAATGGTGAGCTGCCCAAATGGGAGCAGGTGATGGCTTGTTGGAAAACAGATGACAGCTGGAAGCATGGGGTCAGGCCTGCCCCCTTTTGCTTTCACCAGGAGAGACGTGCAAGTTACCGTCAAATGTGATTGTTATTTGAGTTGGAGCGACAGACACCTTGGGCATTTGGGGGGGGTAGTTTTAAATTTGCAGCATGAGGAGGTTGGGTGAGGAGAAAGGGCAGGGTTCAGAGTACTGTGAGGGGCACATAGAGGCACCACCGAGATAGACTGATGCCAGCTTAGTTCAGACACCAAAGATTCTGGCCGCACAACACCTGACGACCCAGGGCCTCACCATTAAGGTTTTATCCCGGAACTTCATAGGCCTGGGCAGTAAGTTGAAAAGAGGGGCAATGTGGAAATATTTGGTGAGACAGAATCCAGATATACTTTTCTTCAGGAGACGCATCTCGCGGGGAATACCTATGGAGTGCTGCACCAGGGCATATATCGCCTGTTAGTTCATGCTGGCTTATCGTCGGCTCCAGAGGTGTGTGCATACGGACTTGCCGGTTGCTCCCCTTGCAGGTGACCCGTACATGGGTGGATAGCGTGGTCTGCCAGACTGTAATGAGTGGTCAGTGAATGAAACGAACCTGGTGTGAGAAGTTGGCCTGGTATATGCTGTCCATTCAAGAGATTATAGACTGGTAAAACAAGCTGCTTTACATTCCTCTAAGACTTAGCCTGAAGGCTGCTCTCCATAGCTACCAGTAGGATAGCTTTCAATAAAGGTTGTCTATAAACCTATCATCAATAAGGGTTGTTTGGACTGGTGCAAGGTGCCCACTATAACTAGTGGACAGCATATACCAGGCCAACTTCTCACATTGGTGGGCAGCGGTTGGATTCAAGCTTGCTATTGCTTTACCAGATAATCTCATTGAGTGACTAACTGAAAACCACTATAGGTACATAGGTATATATAAATCAAGTTTAGAATACAGATTGTTCTACTGAACTTAGAGTTGTGTGTCAAGGGCTTAGCACACCCTTTCTACAACTCAAGAGAGTTTACTAGCTCCCACTAGGTTAGGTAGGTGCAACACCTCACTACACTAGTATGTCTTCAAGAGCAGAGGCCAGTGGCTCCTTGCTGACTAAGTATGACCATCTCTCATTTCAGGAATTGAGAAATATGTGTGCATCTTGGAAATTGAAGAGAGGGAGGAACCCTAGGACTCAACGCCTCATAGAGGTTTTGCTTATAGATGACCTCAGAAAGACCCCAGGGTCTGATGAGGCAGGCAAGTTGGGTGGGGCAGCAGAAGATGACAAGACTGGAAGTGAAAACATCCAAGACCTGGAATCTGAAGCTGACCAGGAGGATCAAGAGGATTCTAACCTGGACAATCCAATCCTTCCTGAAGGTGGAGGTGAAGGTGAAGAAGAGGACATTAATGGCCCTCTCTTTACCCCACCTGAAAGGGTTAGCAGTGTACCTAGAAGGTCTAGATCTCCTTCTCAGGAATCTAATCATTCTGGTACATCTGTAGGGACCTCTGTTTCTAATAGGACCACTACCTCTCATAAAAGGGAGTCCTCTTATGACAGGAAGTGCAGACTGCTTGAATTTGAGAGAGCAAAGCTCTGAATCAAAAGAGAGCAGCTGGCCTTAGACAGGGAATCCCTGGAGCTCCAGAGAGCTTCACAAAAGTTGGGGCTAGAGCCCCATGGTGGCAGCAACAGTGTCCCTAGAGGTAGAGATCATACTCATGACCATAGGAACCTGAACAAGATTGTCCCTCCCTACCAGAGTGGGGATGACATCCACAAATGGATAACTGCACTTGAGAGGGCCTGTAAAGTACAGAGGGTCCCTCAGGAGCAGTGGGCAGCAATCTTGTGGCTCTCCTTTGCAGACAAAGGTAGAGACAAGCTCCTCACTGTTAGAGAAGAGGATGCTGACAATTACAAAGTCTTGATGAGTGCAGTGATCGATGGGTTTGGCCTAACCACTGAGCAATACAGGATAAAGTTCAGAGATACCCAAAAGGCACAGACTCAAGACTGGGTTGACTTTGTAGATTGTGCTACTAAGGCTCTGGAAGGCTGGTTACTTGGCAGTAAAGTGTGTGATTTTAAAGGATTGTACAATTTGATTATGAGGGAGCAAATCCTTAATAATTGTCAAAATCAGCTGTTGCATCAGTACCTGGTGGACTCTGATCTGACCTCTCCCCAAGAATTGGGCCAGAAGGCAGACAAATGGGTCAGAACCAGGGTGAGGCAGAAGGTTCAGAACCAAGGTGGTGACTCCAAGAAGCAAGATTCTAAGAACTCTGATAAGGGTGGGGAAAAGAGTAAAGACCAGAAGTCTTCCCAAGGGCCCCAAAAATCTGCATCTGGTGGGGAGTCCCAATCTAACAAAGGAAAAGGCCAAAAGAAACCATGGTGTAAAATCTGTAAACCTAAAACCCATTGGACAAGTGATTGTACCAAGTCCAAGGACTCAAATCCAGCCACCATTGCCCCTAAGGCAACTGTTCCCCCTAGTTCAGCTCCAAGTGGTGGTACTCAGAATAAGGGTGTAGTAGGGTTAACCCTGGGATCTGAGATGGACTCTGGCCTAGTCAGAGTTCCTACTCAGGCTGTACTGATCTGTGATGGAGGCATGGATATGGCCTCCTTATTTGTCAGTCCCAGTAATCTGGGCAAATAGAGACAGCAGCCTTTGATAAATGGAAAAGAGGCCTTGGCATTCAGGGACACAGGAGCAAGTGTCACAATGGTGACAAAAGATCTTGTGGCTCCTGGGCAAATCATACTTGGGGAAATGTACCAAGTGACCAATGCTAGCAATGTCAGGACAGACCATTCCTTGGCAGTTGTTAATTTCCCCTGGGGAGGGGTAACTGGCCCTAAGAAGGTTGTGGTAAGTGCAGACCTCCCTGTTGAATGTTTGCTTGGCAATGATTTAGAAACTTCAGCTTGGGCTGAAGTGGAGCTTAGGACTCATGCAGAAATGTTGGGAATCCCTGCAGATGTGTTTGCTATGACCAGGTCACAGGCAAAAATGTCTAACACTGGACAGGCCCTGGATCCTGGAAGAATGGACCAGGTGCCTCCCAAGAAAAGGAGCAGTAGGGGTAAGGCAGTGTCTTCCCCCCTGGCTCAGGAAGCAGATCAGTCTCTTGAGGGAGATGACCTCAGTCCTGAAGAAGGAACTGTCCCAGAGGAGCTTGAACCTGACCAGGTTGAGTTCTTGGGGACAGGGGGCCCTTCCAGGGCAGATCTGAGCCAGGAGCAGCTGAGCTGCCCTTCTCTGGAACCCCTCAGAAAGCAAGCTGCTGATGAGGCTGCTGGGAATGCTAGTGGAACCCATAAGATCTATAGGGATGATGGACTCCTGTACTCAGAGTGTAGAGACCCCAAGCCTGGTGCCACCAGGAGGTTGGTTATACCTCTGAAGTTCAGGGGCTTCCTATTAACACTAGCCCATGATATTCCCTTAGCAGGACACCTAGGCCAAAACAAGACTTGGGACAGAATTGTCCCTCACTTTCATTGGCCTCACATGTCTGAAGACACCAAGGAGTTTTGTCGCTCCTGTGTCACCTGTCAAGCCAGTGGTAAGGCAGGTGGTACAACAAAGGCCCCCCTGATACCACTACCTGTGGTGGGGGTTCCCTTTGAGAGGGTTGGGATTGACATAGTTGGTCCCATGGATCCTCAAACAGCAGCTGGACACAGATTTATACTGGTGGTGGTGGACCATGCCACTAGGTATCCAGAGGCTATTCCCCTTAGGACCACCACAGCACCTGTGGTGGCAAGGGCCCTACTTGGAATCTTTTCCAGAGTGGGTTTCCCTAAGGAGGTAGTATGAGACAGAGGTGCAAACTTCATGTCTAGTTGCTTAACTGCTATGTGGAAGGAGTGTGGTGTGAATTATAAATTCACCACCCCTTATCATCCACAATGCAATGAGTTAGTTGAAAGATTCAACAAAACCCTCAAGGGCATGATCAAAGGTCTCCCAGAAAAGCTTAGGCGCAGATGGGACATACTTTTGCCCTGCCTTCTCTTTGCCTACAGAGAGGTTCCACACAAGGGGTTGGTTACAGCCCATTTGAACTTCTGTTTGGACATCCAGTGAGGGGTCCATTGTGGCTAGTGAAGGAGGGATGGGAGTTACCTCTCAAACCCCCTAAACAGGATATTGTGGACTATGTACTTGGTCTCCGCTCCAGGATGGCTGAGTACATGAAGAAGGCAACTAAAAACCTTGAGGCTAGCCAGGAATTACAAAAGGCCTGTAGTGACCAAAAGGCTGTGCTGACTGTTTACCAGCCAGGGCAGAAAGTATGGGTGTTGGAGCCTGTGGCCCCAGCAGCCCTCCAAGATAAGTGGAGTGGCCCCCATACCCTAATTGAGCAAAAGGGAGAGGTTACCTACTTGGTGGACCTTGGAACTCCCAGGAGCCCCCACAGGGTGCTCCATGTCAACTTGCTCAAACCATATGTTGACAGGGCTGACATGGGCTTGCTCATGGCTACTGATGAGGGGCAGGAGGAAGAGAGTGACCCACTCCCTGACCTGCTCTCTCAGAACCCTGATGATGGATCAGTAGATGGTGTAGCCTTGGCAGGCAGCCTCACTGTCCAGCAACAAACTGACTGCAGAAAAGTTCTCAGCCAGTTTAGACATATGTTTTCACTGACTCCAAGTCAGACTACCTGGTGCACTCATGAAGTGGACACTGGGGACAGTCTGCCTGTTAAAAATAAGATTTACAGGCAACCTGACCATGTCAGGAACTGTATCCGGGCTGAAGTCCAGAAGATGTTGGAATTGGGAGTTATTGACCCCTCAGATAGCCCTTGGGCTAGTCCAGTTGTCTTAGTGCCTAAACCTCACACCAAAGATGGTAAGAGAGAGATGAGGGTTTGTGTAGACTACAGGGGTCTCAATGCAGTCACTAGGACTGATGCCCATCCAATCCCTAGGGCAGATGAGCTTATAGACACTTTGGCCTCAGCCAAGTTTCTTAGCACATTTGACCTGACAGCTGGCTACTGGCAGATCAGACTAGCTGATGATGCAAAGCCAAAGACAGCATTTTCTACCCCTAGTGGGCATTACCAATTGGTGGTGATGCCCTTTGGTTTGAAAAATGCCCCTGCCACTTTTCAAAGGTTGGTGAACAAAGTCCTTACAGGCCTGGAAGCCTATAGTGCAGCATATCTAGATGATATTGCTGTCTTTAGCTCCACCTGGGAGGATCACCTGGTCCACCTAAGAAATGTTTTGGAGGCCCTGCAAAAAGCAGGCCTAACTATCAAGGCCACTAAGTGCCAGATAGGGCAGAGTCAGGTTGTGTACCTGGGCCACCTTGTGGGTGGAGGCTAGGTTCAACCATTGCAGAGCAAAATCCAGACCATCATGGACTGGGTTGCTCCAACCACCCAGACTCAGGTCAGAGCTTTCTTGGGCCTGACTGGGTACTATAGAAGATTTGTCAAAGGTTATGGATCCATAATGGCCCCTTTGAATGACTTAACTTCTAAGAAAATGCCAAAGAAAGTTCAGTGGACAGTCAGCTGTCAAAAGGCATTTGATGACCTGAAGCAGGCCATGTGCACTGCTCCCATTCTGCAAAGTCCTAACTACTCCAAAGAATTCATTGTCCAAACAGATGCATCTTAGTTGGGGGTAGGGTCTGTGTTATCACAATTGAATGATGAGGGTCAGGATCAGCCAGTAGCTTTTATTAGCAGAAGGCTGACCCCCAGAGAGAAACGTTGGTCAGCTATTGAGAAGGAGGCCTTTGCTGTGGTTTGGGCTCTGAAGAAGTTGAGGCCATACTTGTTTGGCACTCACTTCACTGTTCAGACAGACCATAAGCCCCTCTTATGGCTAAAACAGATGAAGGGTGAAAACCCCAAACTTTTAAGGTGGTCCATTTCCCTACAGGGGATGGACTACACAGTGGAACATAGTCCTGGGAGTAACCATTCCAATGCAGATGGACTCTCCAGATATTTCCACTTAGAACATGAAGACTCAACTGGTCAAGGTTAGTTTAATGTCCTTACGTTTGGGGGGGGGGTTGTGTAGGAGAGTAGGATCTGCTTCTTATGGTTACCCCCACTTTTTGCTGATGTTTCACTGTTTTTCGACTTTAGTCTGGCTGGGACCCTGCTATCCAGGGCCCCAGCCTAGATGCTTCCTCTCTAAATTGATTGCATGTACTTTAGGTACACCACAGATTGGATTCTGGGGTACCCTTATAAGTCCCTAGTATATGGTTTACTATGTACCTAGGGCATAGGTACCCCAGAGGCCTCTCAGGGGCTGCAGCATGTATTATGCCACCCCTGGGAGACCTTTTAAAATGACACAACAGGTCTGCACCCCTTACTTAGATATAGGTTCCCTATATCTATCCATATCACTGCACATATAAACCTATCAGTCACCCCTATGGCAGGCCTTATCAATCCTGAAGGCAGGGTGCTGGGTTTTATGTGAGAGGGTGCCCATGCATGAGCAGAGCCCCTCTTCAGCCTTCGGAACCTTTATTCCGGGGTTGTTTGTGATGCAGCCAAACCATATACTCTTAAGTGCAATATAACCTCGCGGTAAATGCTAACTTTGGAATGGCTGCACAGAAACATGTCGTGTTTGGTGTCAAACACCTTGGAATCATACCTCCACACCAGTAACTGGTGTGGGAGGTATGATTCCACCCTAGAACCATGACTTCACCGGTACACCCGGTACCAGCTTCACAGACCCTGGCATCACAAAATGGATGCTGCCAGCCACAGACACGAGTCTGCCCTCCTGCTGCTGGACGAAAGTCCGGCAGGGGAGGCCTGAACAATAGGTTTCCTGTCACAGGGAGCTGTGACCACCTCCCAGACAGGCTTTAGTGTATTGGGGCTGGGTGGGTGCACTATAAGAGTGCTTTGATGTCTGCACTGGGGGCACATTTGGTGTCCCTGTGCATAGTCCAGCTCAAACCGGTTGCAGGGGCTACCAGCCCCTGCTCTGGCGTGAAACTGGACAAAGGATATGGGTGTAGCCACCCCTCTGTCCTGACCCTCCCATAGGTGGGTCCTCAGAGTTTGTCCCACCCCTTCCTTGGGTATAAAGAAGGAACCCCTGACTACAGGACTTTAGATTTACCTGGACGAAACTCTGCTACAGAATCCCAGAACTTCTACTATCTACACGACGTTGGATGACCGAAGAAACTCCCTTGGAGTAAAGGAGTTACTCCCCTGCAAGGCAGGCACCAAAGACACATCTGTCCGGTTTGCAACTATGCAGCTCCTGAAGGACTTCGAAGACTTTGCAACACAGGAGGTGGGTTTCCAAGCTTCCCCGAGGCCGATCCGTGCTCTCAGCAATCCTGAGATCCAAAGCCCTCGTGGGGACCGTGCAACCCGTACCCCTGGACACTGTGCACATTTGCAGCAGCATATGCTTCTTGGCGATCCCTGAGGTTTTGCTTTGGGCTACTTGTAGTCCCGACCCTGAGCAGTGATTCCACCGAAGATTACTGGCTTACACTCCTCGAGTGACCCGTGGGCTGGTATTTAGTGATTCCTCTCGAGGTCCCTTCGTGATCCCTTGTCCATCGACTTGTGGGTCCCTGAGAAGGGTAGTTTGACTTTCAATGGGCTTACCTGGTTGCTCCAGACGTGCCCTGACTCTCCATCGCTTGCGGAGTCCACAGGACCTTGCTGGTCCACACCGAAGCCGTTTTTCTCTCACCGTGTGGGTTGCCGTTGCCAAGGCTTGTTGGTCTCCAATCCGGACAACGACCCCCCAGCACTCGACATCCTTCGTGGGACAGCTCACCTGCAGACTGTGGTCATCGTCGACGCCTCCTCGTCTCCGTGGCAGTGGAGTCAAGCTTCACCTCATCGCACCTGAAACACCCGACATCGGTGGGCATTCGTCTATCGTGCCTATGGTCACTGGCAAGTGACCCAGACTCTGTCCCCTCTGCTTTCAGGTTCTTCACATCTTCGATCCAGGCTTGGATCACACCGGACACTTTTCCTTTCCACGGCAGCAGCACTTTGCAGCAACTCTCCATTGACGACATCGAAGATTCCCGACACCATTTGACACCTATGCACCCGGCTTCCCTGGGTTAGGTAACATGAGTACTCCGGTGCTCACGTAAGTGCTGGCCTTAGAACCTTCTAAGTCTGAAAGGGTTTGCTCCAAGTCCTCTCCTAAGTGTCCTTAAACTCTAAAATTCCAACCACGACTTTCCCGTAGGATTGTACGGCGCTCGCGGCTGTGTTCTCACACTGCACGCGTCCCCCGTGGGTCCTCTGTGTCACTACCTTGGGTGGTTCCTTGGGGTCCCAGCGATTCTACGTGCTCTAGGCACTGTGTCTAGTCAAGTCGTGGTTCTTATACCACTTTCTTAATATATGGTTTGGTCTCCCCCTGGGGCCCATTGTATATTGTGCTATTTACTGTCGTTTTAGAACTGTATTATTGTATGCCTTGCTCTCTAATCTCATAAAGAGGTTAGTAGAGAGTGTTTAGAAATAAATACATATATTTTATATATATACCTTGTGTGGTTCTCCTTTCATTTAGTTATTCAAGAGGTTATAATCTGGTAAACCAAGCTGCTTTACATTCCTTCGAGACTTAGCCTGAAGGCTGCTCTCCATAGCTACCACTAGGATAGCTTTCAATAAAGTTTGTCTTAAACCTATTCATCAATAAGGGTTGTTTGGACTGGTGCAAGGTGCCCACTATAACTAGTGGACAGCATATACCAGGCCAACTTCTCACAGCCAAGAGCTTAAAACGGAAAAAGGAGCTAAGCACTCCTCAGAACCAGCATTGTCTATGCTCTCTACGCCATCTAGAAAGGAAGAAGATCAACCAAGAGCCTCCTCTTCAGATCCTGTGGGGTGAAAATCACATAAGAAATCATCAGCGATGAAGTTTCCTCACTTGTCAACGACGATGAGTGTCTCATCGTTGTCTCCAACGGCAACTGTGACGACGACGCAATCCAGGCTCCTGTTTCGTCTACGAGGGTCTCCTGTAGCCCATCGACGGTGAGAGCTCCATCCGCGTTGAAGACCGTTGGCGCTGCCCCGTCGACTCAGGTTCGATCGGCAAAGATCCCGTCAAAGACTGACTCGTCAACGAGTGTCCCGTCGACTACGACGACTACACCAGTCACACTTCCGTTGACGACAATTCGATCGACGATTGTCCCGTCGACGACACCGATGACGACACCGTCGACGATGGAATTTGCTTTCCCGGTTACATCTGCACTGTCGATGCCCCCGTCGACGAGGGATACTCAGGTGACCAGAGTGACCGAAGACTTTCCTACGCCCAACCATGCAGGAATACAGTAAGGTTTCACCTTAACTCCCGTCGCTTCTACTAGAGGGCAATATTGAAGAGCTACAGAAGCAACGGCAGTGGACTTCGGGATCCTTCGAGGATGTAATACAGATCACAACACACATTGTAGAAGCACTGCGATGGTGGTTTCATGCGCCAAACCTTTTAAAGGGCCTTACTTTCCTCCAAACTATCCCAGACTTCATACTGACAAAGGACACCTCCATGGACTGCTGGGGAGGCTATCTGCAAGAGTTATAGATACAGGGCAAATGGTCCTCTGCACAGAAACATCAGCACTGGATCACGCTCAAGGCCGAACATGTCCGAGGTTTGCACAATACTCTGGCGGGTACGTTAAGCAGAACACAGTACGGTTGTCACGAATGGGAGCTAGAGCAGCCCCAGCTCGACAAAGTGTTTCGGATGGGGGGAAAACCAGCTTTAGGCCTCTTCGAAACGAGAGAGAATGCCAAATACCAGTACTATGCCAGCAGGTTCCCTGTGCCAGGGTTGAGGGTGAATTCCCTTTCAATGTAATGATACGGAATATATGCTTACGCTTTTCCCCCTTCCTGTTAATTCTCGGGGTACTGACCAAGATGAAGATGGAAGGCTGTCATTTGATCCTGATAGCGCCACGATGGCCCAGGCAGTACTGGATCCTGGAGCTTCTCTTACTGTCGGAGTCGAGGCCCATATGCCTACAACCATCTCGATCTCGACTGACCAGGGACAAGGGACAAGTACTTCACCTAGACCGGGAGTCTCTTCATTTGCACGGATGGCTCCTGAGCTCCTAGAATTCAAGGACTTGGATATCTCACCGGAGTGCAGGGAAATTATTGTGAAATCCAGAGCTGACAGCACTATCAAGACTTACCCCCTTAAATGGAAGTGATTTGGCTTCTGGTGCCAACACAACAACTTGCACCCGCTTCAAGCGCCTCCTGAACAGATTTTGCCATATCTCCTCACTTTGGCAAAGTCAGGTCTCACTTTCTCTTCAATGAAGGTGCACCTGAGAAGTCATCGCATGTTCCCAGACGCCCAACATCACTGCCCACGCTGCAGGTACAAGAAAGCAGGCTTTACTCACATGGTATGGGCTTGCTCTCACCTTCGCGATTACTGGGGGGAGGGGGGGGGTCCGAACTGCACTTGGGGAGATTACACATTTACAACTCAAAGACAACATAATGGAGTGTTTGCTGGGCCTCCGCAAGCGCACAAGTGCTTTGAAAGTTCCACTGCGTTTCCTTGACCTTGCCCTCATATTGGCCATATGAGCGATCACCATGAGATGGAAATCCCCTAGATGCCCTACTTTATCTGCGTGGCAGGAAGAGGTGGTACGATAGTGCGGTGCCGAAAGCGCGGCAATTAGATGCGAAGAGGCCCGCGGGCTGCGTAAACACCCCATTTCTATGGAATGGGATCTCATGCTGGAAGGTTTTAAAGCGCTAGATCTTCACCCTCCACATATCACTCCTACCCCATAATGTATCCAGTGGTATGCGATCCATGGTTTAAAGGGATGTTAAGGGTCCTACTCTCACTTAAGCTGAACCCCAGTAGTACCTCGCAGCAAGTAGTATACACACATACACAAGGTCGAATGACATATAGGAACCGACAGGCCAGGAGGGAGGTTGGTGGGTGGGGGGAACTATGTTAATGGGGTTGTATAGGTATATATTGCATATTGAACTGAATGGTATTTTATATCTTGTATATGCACCCATTTTTTCATAGCCATGATACTACCCTCTCTTAGTCTGGCATATGCAAGCAGTTTTTAATCTACATGAAGGAAATATGTGTTTACGATTAGAAAATAAAAAACAGAAAATGCCATGTTGTACTTGCCATGACAACTTGAACTCACTTTGTGGTGCTCAATAAAGTTTGTTATAAAAAAAAAAAAAGGAAAGTGCACCTGGCTGCGATCTCCTTTTATAGGATGTCTCCTCAAGTTCCTACTCTCTGTGTTTCTAGTCTTATAAAGCAATGTATGAGGGGCCTCTTCCACGCCTTTCCCCTGGTGCGTGCACCCCCTCCAGAATGGAAGCTCAACTTAGTCCTTGCACAGTTAATGAGACAGCCGTTTGAACCAATTCACAAAGCAGAGCTCAAGATTCTCACCTGGAAGGTGGCCCTCCTACTGGCTCTCACTTCTTTGAGGAGGTTTAGCGAAATACAAACATTTACGATCAAGGAACCTTTTCTACATTTCACTGATAACTATGCAGCTCTGTGAATGAACTCAACTTTTATCCCTAAAGTCCCGACACAGTTTCATCTCAACGAACCAGTGATACTTCAATCTTTTTTTTCAAAACCCATCTAGTCCAGCAGAACGGGCTTTGCACACTTTGGATGTTAAGAGGTGTTTAACATTTTACCTCCATAAAACAAAGGACATAAGAAAGACGGATCAGCTGCTGGTGGCCTACGGACAAGGCAGAGAAGAAACAGCAGTAATTAAGGCCACGGTTGCCACGTGGGTCTCTCCTGCGATCCAATTCTGTCATGACAAGGCTATCAAGCCCTTAACAAGAAGAACTAAGGCACACTCCACCAGGGCAGTTTCTACATCGGCAGCTCTGTTTACTGGAGTAACACTAGAAATGATTTGCCATGCTGCGACATGAAAAAGTGCCCACACTTTTACTCAGCATTACTGTCTCCCAATCTATACAACGTGAGGATGCAGCGGTGGGCCAAGGGGTCCTGCGTCATCTCTTCAATGAAGGTGGACCTCTTTTCTTGTAAAAGAGGAATTTTATATCTTATTAATGTTGCATACCTTTGCTCACTATCTGTTGCTAATGAAATTAAAGAGTGACTTAATTGTTCTATTATTTGTTCACTAAACACTTCATTGGATGCATCCTGAATATAACAGTATGTTAAGGCTTCATGTTTCGTTTGTAGACATGTTTAAAAGCGGTTTAGAATTGAAAGGGTATGTACATGGTTACAAATGTCACTTTAATATTGTGAATAACTTGTGGGATTTATGATTTACATGTCTCCCTCCTTCCTCTAACGACAGTTCAATTTTGGGTACTGCTTGCTATTCTGAGTCAGGCTTGTGAATCTATGAAAGATTCCCCAATACTGGATAAGAAAATAATTTACTTACCTGTAACTGCGGTTATCCAGTATATGTATCTTTCATAGATTCACATGAAACCCACCCTCTTCCCCGTAGAGGTAGCTCTCTTTAGTTTATGGGATTCTTACTTCCCGTTTGTGCTTAGAAAATATGAGGGAATCTGCCTCTACTGAGAGTGTTCTAGAGGGTGCTGACAGCTAATTGGCTGTGTTCCAACATTAGGTCCTTTTTAGGTCTCGCCTACGCAGCGCGCATGCGCTGCATAGGAAAAGACCTTCAGAAATCGATTCCGTTTTGCTGCCAAAAACGTGCACGCATTGCATTGCTTTGAATGGCAACGCGTGCACGTTTGGCGATTCCCTTGGGGGAGCGAGCTTTCAAACCATCTGTTTGTAATTAACAGATGGTTCCTGCTCGCTCCCGCAAGGAAACAGGCATAGGCCCCCTCCTCTCCCCCTCCCACTGCTGCATCCTCCTCAAACTTGTTTTTTTTACTTTCAGCACGAGGCACCCGCGCTTGTTTTATACATGTTAATGACATTTAAATAAAATACTTTTATGGGAATACACGTTTAAGGGTTTAGTTTAATCCACTCTTTACTTGATTTGTGGTTTTTCGGTGCTGGGCTTGTTTTAGGTTTCTTTAGGCAAGCTTTGAGTTTGCTTTATGTTTCTTCCCACAGAGGAATGTACTTGTTTTTTAATTCAAACCTAGCAACACTTATGTTGCTCTTGCAGACCTCATCACTGTTGCCTGTCAACATAGTGAAAAACCTAATGCCACTTTGAGGCTAACAAAAAAACGAAATTACAATTTAAGAAACTAATGAAAATATATTCTTGCTGTCTGTGAAGCAGATCTGTGTGTTTCCTCTCATTATGTCGGCAGGCAGCAGCTGTGGTGACTGGGCGGCTAGGTCAGCTGCTCAGTGTGTGTAAAGGCCTGGTGGTCAGATGGAGTGTTTGAGGGGTGCATGTTAACAACTAGCAGTCCGAAGCTTGGCCGTTCCGGAATCTGCAGGTCAGCAGGGCAGGTCAGGTCGCAAAACGGCCTATTTTCAGCTACAGTGCAAACATGAAGGAATCAGACCCGGGGCTGCACATGTGTAAGACTCCAACTCAAGAAAGGAGTTTTTCGCAGTCCCTGGGCCCGACCCTTGGAGACACCCTGAAAAAGCAGGGATGGGAAGAACTAAGGAGTGCCAGCATCAGATCAATATATCCATAAACTTTGATGTACCTTGGTGGCTGTTCACCTTGCCCTAAGTCAATAATACACTTTCAATATGTTTGAACTTAATGGCAATAAATGTGGCATAAATTGTCACATCGCAACTTTAAAAGCTTCCACAAAACATGAATACGCAATCTTCTGCAAATCAACACCGGCACAACAATTTCACAAGCTTCTTTGAGGGATACCTTCAAATTTGTATTCTGATTTTGTTATGGGCATTTCTATTACATGGTATGGTTTTGTAGAACTGGCAGCAATCTAGGGAGTGCCTTTGCGCATGGTTTTAAGGTTTCATTTGCAGAGTAGAGTCTGAGTCGGCTTTTGATGTCACGTTTAGAAAATTGTGTTCTCATTATTCATTGCACTCTTGTTGCTTAATTCTGGTGCCGGAGCACTGTGGGCAGAGAACTTTACTTGTTGCTTAGACATATGTTTCACCATGAGAGCCATCAGAATTATTGGACACCAAAAAGACCCAGCCCTCCCAGCTCCCACCATAAATTAACTCAACACGTTTCCATTACACACCACATAATTCAACAAGAAACCACATAATAGAAATCAACAACACAATTACATAACACACCACATACATACAATCCACACCATATAATTTCACATCACAACATTAAACAGCACACCACATAATCAAACTCTACTACATAACATTTCACAACACAAAATACCATGCCACATAGTTACTCTCTATAATGAACAATCCCACTCCACATAATTCCTAGACACTAAATTCCACATAATTTCAAACCACATATCTCCACTGCACAACATACCACATAATTCCACTACACACCACATAAATCCACTCCACTCCAAAACACATAAGTAAAAAACATTTTTATTTACAACGCCAATAGCATGACACTCTACTTCAATTTACAAACCTTCACTCACCACCCCTTTACACCAAAATCCTTTAGCCAAACTACATAGCAACAACACAAATCTACAACAAAATAAAAAAATGGACAGTCACAACAAGCACAGTTATCAACTGTACAAATTTTATACGTTAGTCAGAAACAGAAATGCTTATAATAATTTTTATTATAACTTTTAGCATGCTTGACAGCAGCCACACTGCTCTACAACATAACGTTAAGACATTGGCAAAGCCAATTGCTCTAGCTAAACACTTAAAAGGTCCGAAAGGCGAGACCTATTGGCTAAGCCAATGCTTGTTTGAAAAGGACATGGATAGCCTACTAATAATATGGCTTAAGGCCATTATAGCCTATGAAATTTGTTAACCACTGCTTGATTATTTTACCATGGGACTCCCATCTCGACGCGGGGAATGATTCAAGCATGTGAATCTATGAAAGATGCCAATACTGGATAACCACAGTTACAGGTGTGTAACTTATTTTCTTCCCTGAGTTGCAGGACCATTATGAACTGCCCGAGGGCCAATATTTACGCTAATAACACTTGCAACGTCTCCTCGGCTACATGTAGAGGCTCCTAGGGAGGCTCTGGATGAATCACCCGTAGAATATAGAGTACTCAGGGCTCCCTTACCAATCATGCAGTGTCCAGAATATATTTGACTCTCCTACACAATAGCACCTCCCACTGGATCGTTTCCAAGAAAAATGAGAGGGAGACTTGGGTAAGCTGGAGGATGGTGACTAGGGGAAGATTGCAGGTACCCCTGAGAGGCATCCATACGAGCCGGATTCCAGTTAATTCAACTGAAAGTCCTCTATAGGGCCCACTTCAGTAGAACTGGATTGTCTCAAATGGGGAGTGCTAACACAGATCTGTGTTTGAGGAGGTGCAGGCAGAAAGTCACACTAATACACACCATATTTGGGTGCCCCAAACTTCAGAGGTATTGGAGGGCAGTATGGAGGTGACTGTCCACAGTCTTAGGTTGCACACTGGAGCTGACCCCCCAACTGATCCGCGTTGAAGACCGTTGGCGCTGCCCCGTCGACTCAGGTTCGATCGGCAAAGATCCCGTCAAAGACTGACTCGTCAACGAGTGTCCCGTCGTTGTGGCGAAGCGAGATGTGGTTCGACTGTGGGGGCAAGGAGAGATCCCATCGCATAGGGACTGGGAATCCAATGTTGACTAGTGTAAGTGATATGAAAAAATTGTATATCGGACACGTGGCTGCCCCAGAAATTTGGGAGAAATTTGATAAAGTGTGGGGACACTGGCAGCATGCCGAGGCAGACATATCTGGAGGGAGGGGCTTGGTTGAGGGACATGGCTGGGTCTAGGAACTAAGGGCCAAAAATCGCGTGGTGGGGGACTGTATGGTATCTGCTCTTATGTACCGTTTCTGCAAGAAATAGATCGGTGCCTCAGTTGACAGATTCTGTTGTATTGTGTTCATCATGCCTCAAGTTTAATTGTTGCGGACGGGTGGCCACTTTCCAACCGGTTGGTGAAAAACAATAAAGAGATTTAAAATTTAAAAAAGAGAGTACCTCAGATTTGTCCCCATTAAGTTTGAGACAACTCTTCTTCATCCAGTCTGCTAATCCATTGAGGCAGTCCTGGAATTGTTTGGAAACCGAGCCTTCTATCTGATTGAAGGAAAGCATCAGCTGGGAGTCATCCGCACAGGATACAACCTTTAAGCCTCATATTTCCACCTCTCCTGCCAATGGGGCCATATAGATGTTAAACTGTAATGAGCTCAGCCCGAGTCTTGCAGGACACGGTGCTCCAACTGCTGGTAGAAGGAGAGGACAGGCTGATGTCTATCAACCAAAAAAGGATCTTAGACAGCGACATGCCTGACCACCACTCTTATGGCCTCCACACTATATAACAGAATCTGGTGAGACACGGTGTCAAAGGTACCCAAGAGATCTAATAGTACCACCAGTGTTTTATTGCCCTTGTCAAGGTTGGTTCTGATGAAATCAGTGACCTCCAGAACAGCCACCGCGGTTCCGAAACCTGCCTGAAACCAAACTGCATAGGATGTAATATGTCATTTCCTCCAGATAGACCGACAGCTGCTTATTCACCATTTTTCCAGGATTTAAAAAATGCTGGAAGCAGTAAAATGGGCCTATAGTTGGAAGGGCTTGACGGGTCGATCCCAAGCAGTGGAAGTACTTGCACCTTCTTTCACTGAGGGAAGGAGAGCCAGGCTCTTCAGTATAATTAAAGGGTGCTCTTTGATTCAAGGAGAGCTAACTGAAAAGGGGCTGATAAGAGAATCATAAAATGTGGGACTGTGGCCCTGGGGTAACCTTTTGATGCACGTCACTGTGGCTGACATTCACATTTAAACCTCTAGTCACTCCCATGGCTATCAGATTTTGAATCACTCCTTGTGAGAGGCCGGCTTAGTATATGGTGCTCACTTATGTAAGTGGGCACTCTGCACCAATCAAGACAACCCTTATGGTGATTTAAGAGGTCTTAGACAACCTTAGAAAGCTCTCTAAGTGGTAGCTGTGGAAAGCAGCCTTCAGGCTTAGTCCAGAAGGAGTGTAAAGCAGCTTGTTTTACCAGTACTTAATCTTATGGAATAGGTTAAGTGAAAAAGAATCCCGCAGTGTAGTTATCAAAATATGTATTTTATTACAAACACTCACTAACACAATGCAATATCTCCTACCCGGAGATATAAACACAATACAGATAGTGGAATGCGAACCATGACTCAAGTCAAGAATGGACCCAGAAGACGTAGAAGAGACGGGGACCCAAAGAACCACCCAAGGTGAGTATCTAGGAACCCCACGGAGGTCGTGTGCAGAGTGGAACACGACTGCGTGCTCAATGTTAGTGAATAGGTAAGTCCTGGTTGCAGTTTTAAAGAAGAAGGACCCTTCCCAGCGGACCCCGAAGAAACCCTGTGGAAGATTGAAGGTTGGAGAGTCACCCCACCCATGGATACCCCAGGAACCAGGATACCTACACCAGGAAAGCCAGGTGCATAGGTGTCATGACGTTGGAAACTGCTGTAGAACACAATAGAGGACTTCAGGAAAGATGCTGCTGAAGAAGAAGACGAAGGAGTCCGGTGGAATCCAAAGGTGGATTCAGGATGAGAGGTACCTGCAAGCAGAGGGGATAGAGTCTATGCCACTCAGGAGTGACCAGGAGGCACGAAGACGAATGCCCACCCATGTCGGAGAGGTTGACGGTGCCCTTGAAGTTGCAGCTGGGCGGACCAGGCAACGCTGTAGAAGACCACGAGCCGTTCACGAGCTGTCCCACATCAGATGTCAAGGACCAAGGGGTCAGTGTCTGGCAGTGGCACCAACAAGCCTTGGCAGCAGCAAACAACGTAGTCGACAAAAAAGTTGCAGTGTCAGGACCAGCAAGGTCCAAGTGACACACCACATGCAGGTAAGTCAGAGCAGGCCCCGAGCAAGCAGGGGAGCCCACTGAAGCCAAAGAAGACATGCAAGAGGACGTCTAGCAGCTCACGAATGAAGAAGGCCCATGGTGCAGAGGAAGCGGTGACAGCAAAGATCTTGGCTGCAAGAGTTGCTTGAGGTTGGAGCTTCTTGGAGCCTGAAGACCTCTGGAGGAGAGAGTCAACAAGCCTTGGCAACGGCAAGTCAATGGGGTGCAGAGGGGTTCTGTTTCAGCGGTTCTGGCTAGGGATACTGGTCTCAAACTTGGTATGAAGACAGTGCAGGCCTCGAGGGAGCTGCAGAACCACCACCTGTGTTGCTGAGCCTTTCGGAGTCCTTGGGAGCCCAGGATCATCAAACCAGTCAGCTGCGTTGCGGTGCCTTCTCTTGCAGGGGAGTGACTCTTTCACTGCAAGGGAGATTCCTTCAGGTGTCTTGGATGTCCACAGACCTGGTGAAGAACCTGTATGGAGCATGAGGACAGACGTTGCAGAAGACCAGCAGGACGACAAGGCCAGGAGCAGCAGGAATCTTCCCAGTTGCAGTCTCGGTTTCCTAAGCAAAGTGATCTGAATCTTGTCCCAAGATGAATCTAGGGACCCACCCACAGGTAAGCCCTTAAGTGCCCTTATGAAAGGGTTGGGACAATTCAGGAGTCCCTCCCAGAGGAGGGGCTATACAGTAGGGAGGATACTCCTGTGTCCTTTGTCCAGTATCGTGCCAGAGCTGGAGCCTACGGCTCCCTGAACTGGTTTGAGCTGGAGTATGTAAGGAGGGCACCAAATGTGCCCTTCAAGCAGTCTCAGTGGCGCTGGCAAGCGCTCCCACCCTGTACCAATACACTAAACGCTGTCTGGGAGGTGGTCACATCTCCCTGTGACAGGATGCCTATTGTTCTGCCTTCCATTGCTAGAGCTTGGCTCAGCATCAGGAGGGCAGAATCATGTCTCTGGTTGGTAGCAGCCCTAGCTTTTTGTCCTGTTCTGGAAGACTGGTACCGAGAGCACTGAGGGCCTCTGATACCAAACATGACAGGGTGTGTTACAGCCAGTTTAGAGATGGTCATCGTGTAATGACGCATGGCCACTCTATATGTCGTAATGGCTGATGCACTTACAACCCAGGAGAATGGACTCCGAAGGTTGTAGAGGTGTCCGGCTCATGCTGGGGCACCCTCCCACTTAGAACCAAGCACCCTGCCTTCAGGATTGAAAGACCTGCCTCAGGGGTGACTTATAGGTTTTAAGTGCAGTGACCTCAGATATAAGGAAACTTATATCTGTCGCAAGTGGTGCTAGCACCAGTTCACACAGGCTGCAAAGGCTGGTCTGTAGTCACAATTTGAGTGGTCTCTTATGGGTGGCATAATACATGCTTCAGCCCAAGGGAGACCCCTGGTGTACCTATGCCCTGGGTACCTTAGTACCATGTACTAGGGACTTATCAGGGTACACCAGCAGCCAATCTGGAGTGTACCTAAGTACTCACCATGTCCAGTTTAGGGAAGAAGCACAGAGACTGGGGTCATGATTAGCAGGATCCCAGCCAGACTAGTCAGTAAAACATAATGACACCCCACAAAAAGTGGGGGTGACCATGAAAGCAGATCCTACACTCCTGCTGTGACAGGCTGCTTTCTGGAGGAAGGGCAAGGCAGAGCAGTGGGCACTTCAAAAAGACCCCCCCCCCTAATATAAAAATGTCAAAGGCTCATTCCCTAAATCACATTTAGTGTCTGGAAATGGACTATAAGAAGGGGAAGTTGAGGCCCCCAAAATTGTCAACTGTCATACAGCCAGTTGGGCGGCTGTGCGAAGAGGAGCTCTGCAAGACTTCGGCCTGTGACCAGGACTGGGAGCCAAGGCCTGCTAGTCTCCCTACTGGGTGAGGGGACATCATCCAGGGAAATCCAAGACCACCTGCCCCTGGGCCATGGAACAACAGTGACCCCTGCTTGCCAAGACCATTGTGCCCTGTGAGGAAGAGGGACCGAAGTCCAGTGGGGGATCCCTGTAGCAATGTGTGAGGCGACGGCTGCTTCTCTGTTCAGGTCCAAGGTGGTGAACTCGTATGCCAAAGGGGGCCGCCCAGAAGTTTGCTGTGGTCAGCATCACTGCTGTGCCAATCGGGCCATAGTCCTTGTGCAGAGTGAAGTTGGAGACCATGTATGGCCGGAGATTAATGTTGTGCTGATCAGGCCTCAGCCTTTGATAAAGAACTCTGAGCACTTCAAAAATAAATCATCTTTGTGTGTTAACAGCCTTTATTCCTCTCAAAGGGATTATCATTTCTCCGCCAACACGTGTTTTCGTCTTTGCTGCAGACTTCATCAGGGCTAGTCTGGTGTTCGTACGACGCTGTGTCTATTATCCAGTTCTTAGATAACTGGTTATTCATTCCTATGCCACCGCAGGATCGCTCTTCTATAGTCCCTTATCCAGTCACTGAGAAGATACTGCGGGGTATTCACTGCATGCAACTGAACTCAACGTTGATTTATTTTTGGGGTGCTCAGAGTTCTTTATCTTATGATTTGGACCTGATCCAGCAGAGAAGATATGGTGGCTCTCCTCCCTTCTTGAGCACCCATCACTTGAAACTTTGTGCTGATTAAGACTTTTGGAACTGTGTTTATACTTAAGTGTGCGCCCGCTCTCCCCAGCCACATATCACCATTTTGAACAGGCCTTTGTGCAGAGGGAATGCAGTGACCCCGTAGCCCAGGAGAGCCTGCTGTGTTGATCGGACCACTGCCAAGTGCAGGGTAAGGTCATTGACCCCGAATACCAGGTGGGGCCATCGGAAAGGACGAAAACTGCTGTCTGGTTCAAGCCATCATCGTGAGGCGAGGCCACCGTAGTGACCCTTTTTGAGGCCAGACCACTGTAAGGACAATCGCCTTGAGGATAGGACATCGTAGGTGGCCGTGAAGATTACTGTAGTGCCTATCGGGTTGCTGGCCTTGTGCAGAGTAAGGTCGGTGACCCCTAATGCCACTGGGGTGGACAAGGCTGCCGTCTGTTTCAAGCGATCATTGTGAGGAGAGGCCACCATAGTGACCCATGCGGGCCCGAACCCCGACTAAGGATCGGAAGCGGAGCAACATACTCGCCTCCCCTATAAAGGATCAGAAGAGCCAGGATGGTGCTGTGGACGCCCAGCGGCTGCTCCTGCAGAACCATGAGTGCTGCTCACCGACAGCAGCCCCTGCTGCTCCTGCAGAACCATGAGTGCTGCTCACCGACAGCAGCCCCTGCTGCTCCTGCAGAACCATGAGTGCTGCTCACCAACAGCAGCCCCTGCTGCTCCTGCAGAACCATGAGTGCTGCTCACCGACAGCAGCCCCTGCTGCTCCTGCAGAACCATGAGTGCTACTCACCGACAGCAGCCCCTGCTGCTCCTGCAGAACCATGAGTGCTGCTCACCGACAGCAGCCCCTGCTGCTCCTGCAGAACCATGAGTGCTGCTCACCGACAGCAGCCCCTGCTGCTCCTGCAGAACCATGAGTGCTGCTCACCAACAGCAGCCCCTGCTGCTCCTGCAGAACCATGAGTGCTACTCACCAACAGCAGCCCCTGCTGCTCCTGCAGAACCATGAGTGCTGCTCACCGACAGCAGCCCCTGCTGCTCCTGCAGAACCATGAGTGCTACTCACCAAGCAGCCCCTGATGCTCCTGCAGAACCATGAGTGCTGCTCACCGACAGCAGCCCCTGCTGCTCCTGCAGAACCATGAGTGCTACTCACCAAGCAGCCCCTGCTGCTCCTGCAGAACCATGAGTGCTGCTCACCGACAGCAGCCCCTGCTGCTCCTGCAGAACCATGAGTGCACAGCAGCCCCTGCTGCTCCTGCAGAACCATGAGTGCTGCTCACCGACAGCAGCCCCTGCTGCTCCTGCAGAACCATGAGTGCTGCTCACCGACAGCAGCTCCTGCTGCTCCTGCAGAACCATGAGTGCTGCTCACCGACAGCAGCCCCTGCTGCTCCTGCAGAACCATGAGTGCTGCTCACCGACAGCAGCCCCTGCTGCTCCTGCAGAACCATGAGTGCTGCTCACCGACAGCAGCCCCTGCTGCTCCTGCAGAACCATGAGTGCTGCTCACCGACAGCAGCCCCTGCTGCTCCTGCAGAACCATGAGTGCTGCTCACTGACAGCAGCCCCTGCTGCTCCTGCAGAACCATGAGTGCTGCTCACCGACAGCAGCCCCTGCTGCTCCTGCAGAACCATGAGTGCTGCTCACCGACAGCAGCCCCTGCTGCTCCTGCAGAACCATGAGTGCTACTCACCAACAGCAGCCCCTGCTGCTCCTGCAGAACCATGAGTGCTGCTCACCGACAGCAGCCCCTGCTGCTCCTGCAGAACCATGAGTGCTACTCACCAACAGCAGCCCCTGCTGCTCCTGCAGAACCATGAGTGCTGCTCACCGACAGCAGCCCCTGCTGCTCCTGCAGAACCATGAGTGCTGCTCACCGACAGCAGCCCCTGCTGCTCCTGCAGAACCATGAGTGCTGCTCACCGACAGCAGCCCCTGCTGCTCCTGCAGAACCATGAGTGCTGCTCACCGACAGCAGCCCCTGCTGCTCCTGCAGAACCATGAGTGCTGCTCACCGACAGCAGCCCCTGCTGCTCCTGCAGAACCATGAGTGCTACTCACCAAGCAGCCCCTGCTGCTCCTGCAGAACCATGAGTGCTGCTCACCGACAGCAGCCCCTGCTGCTCCTGCAGAACCATGAGTGCACAGCAGCCCCTGCTGCTCCTGCAGAACCATGAGTGCTGCTCACCGACAGCAGCCCCTGCTGCTCCTGCAGAACCATGAGTGCTACTCACCAACAGCAGCCCCTGCTGCTCCTGCAGAACCATGAGTGCTGCTCACCGACAGCAGCCCCTGCTGCTCCTGCAGAACCATGAGTGCTGCTCACCAACAGCAGCCCCTGCTGCTCCTGCAGAACCATGAGTGCTGCTCACCGACAGCAGCCCCTGCTGCTCCTGCAGAACCATGAGTGCTACTCACCAACAGCAGCCCCTGCTGCTCCTGCAGAACCATGAGTGCTGCTCACCGACAGCAGCCCCTGCTGCTCCTGCAGAACCATGAGTGCTGCTCACCGACAGCAGCCCCTGCTGCTCCTGCAAGAACCATGAGTGCTGCTCACCGACAGCAGCCCCTGCTGCTCCTGCAGAACCATGAGTGCTGCTCACCGACAGCAGCCCCTGCTGCTCCTGCAGAACCATGAGTGCTGCTCACCGACAGCAGCCCCTGCTGCTCCTGCAGAACCATGAGTGCTACTCACCAAGCAGCCCCTGCTGCTCCTGCAGAACCATGAGTGCTGCTCACCGACAGCAGCCCCTGCTGCTCCTGCAGAACCATGAGTGCTACTCACCAAGCAGCCCCTGCTGCTCCTGCAGAACCATGAGTGCTGCTCACCGACAGCAGCCCCTGCTGCTCCTGCAGAACCAGGAGTGCTGCTCAGTGCTGCTCACCGACAGCATCCCCTGCTGCTCCTGCAGAACCATGAGTGCTGCTCACCGACAGCAGCCCCTGCTGCTCCTGCAGAACCATGAGTGCTGCTCACCGACAGCATCCCCTGCTGCTCCTGCAGAACCATGAGTGCTGCTCACCGACAGCATCCCCTGCTGCTCCTGCAGAACCATGAGTGCTGCTCACCGACAGCATCCCCTGCTGCTCCTGCAGAACCATGAGTGCTGCTCACCGACAGCATCCCCTGCTGCTCCTGCAGAACCATGAGTGCTGCTCACCGACAGCATCCCCTGCTGCTCCTGCAGAACCATGAGTGCTGCTCACCGACAGCATCCCCTGCTGCTCCTGCAGAACCATGAGTGCTGCTCACCGACAGCATCCCCTGCTGCTCCTGCAGAACCATGAGTGCTGCTCACCGACAGCATCCCCTGCTGCTCCTGCAGAACCATGAGTGCTGCTCACCGACAGCAGCCCCTGCTGCTCCTGCAGAACCATGAGTGCTGCTCACCGACAGCAGCCCCTGCTGCTCCTGCAGAACCATGAGTGCTGCTCACCGACAGCAGCCCCTGCTGCTCCTGCAGAACCATGAGTGCTACTCACCGACAGCAGCCCCTGCTGCTCCTGCAGAACCATGAGTGCTACTCACCAACAGCAGCCCCTGCTGCTCCCTGCGGAGACTCCGGTCACACCAGCCTTGCTGTAGCGGGTAGGACTGATCACAGGACCGGAACTTGTCCTGCTACATGGCACTTCGGGCACTGGAACACTTTTGATTTCCGGACTGCTAGTGGGGCCTAACCTGAATGTCGCCAATAGTGAATGGGGAATAACCACTACCATTAGTGAGAGAGAAGTTGGACTCAGTGACCCGCCTGTTGAATCACTAGCGCTCTGACCTCAGGGGGCTTATTGTATGGTTTGTGTGAGCTGTATTTTACTTTGTGGTTGTATATAAATTCTCTGTCGTAAAATAAAGTATTTGAGTGGATAATCCTTTATTTGTGCTACTGACTGTATTTTGAGCTGTGAGCCTGTGTTCACCCCCCTGTGTCTACCTCCCCCTGAGAAGTCTTGGACTGTTCGACCCGCACTACTGCTGAGAGTCAAGTGCTGTACCTGTTCTTGGCCCAGTGGCTCACGACCCATAGTAGGTCGGACATTGGGAGTAAAGGGCCTCAACTCCCATGATTAGGCCCAGTAGCTCCTGTGTCCCTCTGAAAGGTGTTGAAAGGTGTTTTGACAATGCTCCATCCTGAGTCTCTGATGGACAACTCCAAGCCCATCCTCTGGCATTGTCATCTCCTTCGTTGATAGGTTCAGTTGCTGCTGGCTGGTTTCAGGGAAGTTGTTGGTAGACTGAAGAATTTATGTTTTTCTTCTGTGAGTCGCCTGGATCAGGGTGTAATGATGTCACAGCGGCTACAAAAGGCTCTCACCACACGTCGCTTGATTCATCAAGGAGGTACAGACCTTTCAGGACAGAAACCTTTGTAGATACTTTTCAGTGAAGTTTAATAAAACTTGGAACTTTTTGTACTTTCTGTAGTCACATGGGGCACCCGGTCTCCTGGCTCCTTTAGGCTGTTGGTCACCTGCAGGTATTCCTTCTTCTTGTCAGGTGTCTCTCCAGGGTGTGCGTTCATTCAGTAGAATTCTGCTAAATGTTTGCCATGTACATCGGGCACCATTTGACTGGTATCACATAGTAAATCTTGTTCTGGCATCTGCACAAGTGTATTAATTACAAAAGTCCTATCTCTCCAACAAGCGATCTGAACTCACCTACATTTTGTGTCTCTCTCAGGGTGTAAATGCACAAACATAGAGTACTCTCCGAGCCTTGGAGTCCCAGTAAAGGTATGAGTGTACTGTCCTGCCCCAGTATTATGAGTCCGCGTCAGCCACATGCATCCCTTCTGCGAAGCTAGCTGCTGCAATTTTGGGCTGGAGTAGTGAGCTCAAGTCATGCCCAAGGCCACCGGCTGGCATTGCCCTTGCTTGATTGCTATTAAAATAATTAACAAAAATATACTTTTGTTGTAATACTTAGAAATGTAAAACTGCTGCTAGGGTTCGGGCCTACAGAGATGATGCATTTTGTAGTGATGCAACGGTGCCTACATGCTCTGCCCTTGAGACGCACTGTAGGTGCTCAGGAGGTAGTGGATTCCTACTCACCTCTGCCCTTTCATCTCATTTCTGCTCTCTCAAAGGTGTATCTGAGCCGCGCTGCCTTCTATGGGTTCACGAAGAGGTACACAAAGGCGATCCTGAACTGCAACGAAGCCATCAAGTTAGAGCCTTCCAGTGTCAGAGCTTACCTGTACCGCGGAGCCCTGAAATACTACGCGCAGGTGAGTCCCTGATAGTGTCTGAGTGCATACTGAAGGGTCTGGCAGAAGAAGGTAGAGTTGGCACCTACCATTGAAGTACGGGCACAGGTGAGGCTCTTATCCTAAAAGAGAAGTGATTGAAGGGTCTGTGAATAGTAGGTGGGAGGGGCTCTTACATTTGAAGTGCTAGGCATACCTGAGCCTTCCCCCCCACTATATGAGAACTTATTTGAAGGTTCTGGTGTAAGTAGTAGGCGGGGGGGCCTTCTGCCATTGAAGTACAAGGTACAGATGAGTCTCTTAGTCTAAATGAGAACTTGAGGGGAGTGTGAACAGTAGGCTGCCTCTGAAACCTACAGCCAGCAGAGTCTCTCACACTACATGAGATACTATACAAGTACATATGTAGGCCGAGAGTGTGGCAGCCCTTCTGCCTCTGCCATTCTGGGCACAACCGAGTCTATATCTGACCCTGTATGTGAATCCGCACATTTATCTATGGATAGTGGGATGAAAGTGCTCTGATCACTAAGGGACTCTGCAAAGGCGAGGATCCTTCTAGTAATGTTTGAATGTTACCTGTGAATGGAGTCCTGCTGGAGCCCCTGGTGCTGAAAACTATGATTCCAATGACTATTGGTTCTTTATCGACATATAGGGGCATTTGTATCAAGCCCTTCTCCTGTTCGCAAACGGGCCGATTCTCAGAATCGGCTCGTTTGTGAACGGAAAGCCTTTTGGGATGTATCATCCCAAAGGCTCCTCACAAAATAGGGAATCGCAGATTCCCTATTTTGCGAATGCATTTAAGGAATCGCAAATCGTGATTCCTTAAATGCAATGTAGGAAGCACCCAAGTTGGGCGATTTTGGCTTAAGAAATCGCAAATTACCACCAACTTCAGGTTTCTTTGAAAAATTCATTTTTTTGCATTTTTCAAAGTGCCATATGAGCGCACATACATGCCCTTAGGGCATGTATGTGTGCCACATGTGCACACATGCACATTTTAGGGGTGAAACAGGGTGTCCTTTTGGAACCCTTGAAATTGCATGCGCAATTTGCGAGTACCTATTGGGTACTCGCAAATTGTGCATGCAATTCCCATTCATTCCTATGGGCCTCTTGGCCCATAGAAATGAAAGGGAAGCCATTCCTTAATTGCGACTCGCAATTTGCGAGTCGCAATTAAGGAATTTTTAAGGAATCGCAAAATATTTGCAAATTTTTAATTACATCTCGTTTTGCGATTCTCATATAGCGATGCTCTGAAAATCGCTATTTGAGAATCGCAAAACCATTCTTTGATACTTATGCCCCATACTTCCCTGTTCTCTATGCGACCATGCCTCTATATCAATGGCGGGTCATCCCATCACACCCCACCATCCTTTCTCTATACTGATGCTCTCCCATGCACGATACCACCAAACACACCACCATCTCAATCGAAGTCTAGGCTCTTGTCCCACATGGATTCTACCCAATCCACTCCATCCCATCACCCCTCACTCACCCTCTAGCCTTTACTTCTAGCTCACCCCACCACCTCCCCATCCCCCTTTCCTCTCACCATGACTCTGACCCACCAGTTTCTGTGAGAGATAACACATCTCGGGTGGAACCATCCACGCAATCACTATCCTTTAGCCAACATTTAGACCTGGTTGCACGACTTGAAGAGATCTCTTTCCACCTGCACCTACTCATGGATTCATTTCTTGATCTGAAAGCCCTCTCTATCGAAAAACTCTCTCTGCTCAGAAGGCTATGCGCACTAGGGAACCCACCCTTGAGCTGCAAGGGCGCTGTCCCTGTCGCAGACATGCGTCCCTCTCACCTTACCCCCAAAAACTCTTCCCCTCCCTAATGCCCCCTCCCCGCCCAAAAGAATATAGTCAGAGGTATCAAACATTGATAATGATGCTCTTCTCCTCTCTTATGCCCTCCCACTAAACACCGAAAAGACCCCTCTGGACTTATGCAAGACCCCTATGAGCTTAATCCAAAGCATTCAGGCCAACCCGAACAGGGAACCCTCCCACAAACTCAAAGTTATAAACAATGACAACCTCAAACCTATCAATCAATCAGAGATTCTTTAAGCGTGCTAATCACCCGTGAGGGTCTCAAGGCACTGGGGAAAGGTGGGGGAGCAGCTCCTGTCAGTCGTAAAGCCAGGTCTTGAGGGTCTTCCTGAAGATGTGCATGGTGGAGGCGCGTCTGATGTTGATCGAGAGCTCGTTCCAGGTTTTGTCTGCGATCTAGGAGAAGGTTCTGCCACCCATTCTTGCTCTGCAGATGCGCGGGGGTTCGGCGAGGGCGAGGTTAGACGATCGGAGGTTCCTCTTGGGTACGTGGAAGGAGATTCTATTGTTGAGATAATGGGGTGCAGTGTTGTGGAGGGACTTGTAGGGGTGGGTGAGTATCTTGAAAGTTACTCTCTTCTCAGTGGGGAGCCAGGGGAGGTTACAAAGGTGTTGGGTGATGTTTTCGTGTCGAGGGAGTCTGTCTGCGGTGTTCTGTATGGTGTGGAGTTTGCGGAGCAGAGACTTGTTGATCCCGGTGTAAAGGGTGTTTCCGTAGTCCAGTCTGCTGGTTATGAGTGTGATCCAGCGCTATCAATAACATTTCTTCTCCTTTTCATAATGATGTCCAGGTTGAAAAACATTCCTCTTCACAACTATACCCATATGACGGTGGGGCCCATAACACCGTAATAAACAATCACTCTCACATGTATTCCCTGGAACACATCCACCTTTACCTTAGGAGAAAAAGTTAATGAATTCCTGGAAGGAGACGGGATACCTTTTTAAATCAACATAATAATTCTCAAATCTCTCAGGTATTCCGCTCATTGGTCGATGGACCAACTAGTAGGAATCAGTTGATGGTGATTAAGACCAGCTCAATCACTATAAACTCTTATTAAACATTTTATATTTATCATTGAACTAAAGAACCACAGACTCGTAGATTTAATTATAATATAGTTTATCTAAATTTTATAAGCATGAATAAAATCAGTTTTATTAATCAGATCCATACATTTATTATCAATTTTAGGAATAAATTAAAATTGCAATGCATACCCTTTAGATGGAAAAATAAAGTCCGTCACAGCAATTAATTTCAGATCTCAGCATAGAACTCCCAAAACTGACTGTCTGTTCTACAAAACAGGCCTCCTCGATGGACCACCCATATAGGTTTTCCGCCAATCTCTCTTGTTCCTTCTCAATCAGAATTATGAGCAAAAGATGAATCGTATTAAAATATAAAGGCCTATAGAAAAATAGCAGCGGCTTCTCCTGCGTCAGCGTCCAGTGCTCAATAAGAAAATATAAAAACAGCGCTCCTCCTACTTAAGAGTAGGTCCTCTTATACCCTAATACTAGCTTACTAAACAGAAAAATTACATTTTTGGGGGCGAGATTCACTCTAATTGGGCCATTTGGGGGTGTCACACATCTCATTATTCTTCTTCTCGTTCTAACCAGTTCTTTGGAATGTATATAACTTGATCCTTTCTCACGTTTAGGACATTACCAATCCAATCGACCGTCTCTATTTGTATCTTCTTTCTGATACTTTATTTTGAACAGTTCATTGTCCATTCTCATGTGCACTGCGACTTCTCACGCTCTTTCGCTAAGTCCCCCCTTGGCACACGCACGGGTGATAAGGTCATCACAGCCTTGATCCCGCTTCCATTCCATGCTTTGGAAATAACCACGTGACATTTTCATTTACAGCCTCTTTCTTTCGCTTGGAAGCCATCTTGCGCACGCGTACTTTAGCTTTTTCGCCTCAGCAGCCATTTCTACAGCACGGCCTAGCAGGCCTAAGCGAATTATCATAGAAATAAACAGAAAATAGTTAAGAATAAGGAAAATAAGCCTTTTCGTTTCCCTCCCATCATTCTACGTACCCCAATTAGGTGTTACCTAGCAGAAGGAACATATAAAGCTATTCCTTACTTACCAATCGCTTTATTTTGCCACCATACAATTTTCTACTGAAGCACAAATCTTGCAATATTATTCTAATTAGTACGCAAATCATTATGTTAGCGTTATTCACATTAACAATTGTAAGTGGATTAGTTTGCACATGAAGTGGCATGTTACCAAAACATTTATGAAGAAAACATACGTTGTTGGTTATTCACTGAAACAAACAATTTTATTAATTATTAATGTTAATATTAGGGGGTTCAAAAAAAAAATTTGTTTACCTTGCTCCATCAACTCCCCCCTTTGGTGATTTTTAATATCACCACAAAAACCCATGTCACACCATTTGTCAGATAGCATATTTCTTGTCCATTTGCTTCTGGTTAGTTTTACACAACTGTATCTTTTTCATTCTGTCTTTTTGTTTTCTTATACATGCTTTCTTTTAGTTCTTCCAGTTCTATTTCACCTATCTCTCTTTCTCTTTCTTTATTTATCTTATTTTCTCTTTCTATCTTGTTTTGCCTTTTTCTTCTTTTGATACATATAATAACGAATCTCACAACTAATACTACTAGAATTATTATCGTTGCTGTTATCATAACTTTCCCTATAATAAAACTACTTATCTTAGAAAACCAATTTGATACTGAGGAAAAACTCTTACCAAGTCTCTCCCAGGCATTTTCAACCTCCAGTGGAACAAGTTCTTTGTGCAAATTTGTAATATTCTTTATATACCTTTGTATATTTTCACTTTTATCTGGAATGTAAGTGCAACAATGTTGAACTTTCAGCATTCCACAGACTCCACCCCCTTTTGCCAAAAGAATGTCAAGGGCAAGTCGATTTTGCATTAACATAGCTCTCATGGCAACCATTTCGGTATTTACCATCAAGAACCCTCCAGCAGTATCTGTAGATAAACGATCTACTACTGTGGGTAACTTCCGAATTTTAAATGCATTCAAAGATATTCCCACTGCTGGTATCATTGCTCCAAAAATATCACCTACTATTTCTGAAAAACTTTCCCTTTTTCTACGTGTGAATGTCTCACCCATTTCGTGTGTTCCTTTTTCTTTTCTATCGACATGAAAAATCTTTGGAAAGACCAGGCCTAAGTAGCACGAGCCATACCAATGGTCCGGCAACCTATAATAAGCTCTGTTTCCGCAAATATAATAGATCCCTGGAAATATTGGATCTTTTCCCCCTTTGAATCCCCAACCTCCTAAAATTTTATAGTTGTCTCGACAATTACTGGAACCCACGAAATAGTTATCATACCTTGTTCTATTTCTACTAATGCACAACCTTCCCTGTTGGGGCCAATCCAGAGTCATAGCTGCATTTGTCTTTTTCTTGTCATTATTTTCTTCCTCAAACGCCCAAAGAGGTGTTTTTGTCTCTTCTATCACTTTTCTTTGAAATTTTACTCTTCTATCCTCGACCATTTCTAAAAACACCTTTTCTTCCTTCCTTAACTCACAGGTAAGGTTGTGTTTAACTATATCATCTGATGTTAGAATTTTATTTTCTATTAAAAATTCTCCAAACGTTCTTGCCTCTTTTACCTTATTTAGTTCAGAAACTATAGGAATCTTTGCAAAAATCTCATCTATGTCAGTATAATAATATTCTAATCTCCCTGTTCTATAAAATAAACTAGCTAAAACACTACATGTTATTCCATACGTCAAAGGAAGGTGATGATAGGTCACACCTTCTGCAACAGACGAAGGCAATTGCATACAAACATAACAATCTCTCACATCCATTGTTTCTACATACTCATACAATAATTTAGTGAAAACATTTTTTGAAAAATCTGTTATTGATTTGTCTTTATGTAACTCTGCACTACCTTTTAATATAGCTGTTTCCTGCATGTTAGCTCCTTTTTCCTTCTCTGTGTTATTCTTTAATATAGACGTTTCTTCTACAGCTAATCTAATTGGAATGGTGATTGCTAAAATAATCCATACGGTCATTAATAATCCTGTACAAAAGAAGCACATCTCACACCATCTACGTAAGAACTCACATCTACATGTTCTATTTTTAGTATCTACCATCTTGTTCTATTGCCTATATTTTATAATATGTACAGAAAATGTGTCACCACACCTCAGAAATGACCTCTTAGCCACCCTACGCTCTCACTTTGTCTTGTTTGGTACTTTCTTTAGTTCTTTTCAGAACTCTTTCTTGTCAAATTCGGGGTTTTGTCCAGTCCGGTAGAAATTTCTTTCAAATTTCTTTAAACTTGTTGCACTTCACTTTCACCCATTAGGTTGTAGCTTTGTTCTGGGTTCTCGTGAGTGATCTCTTCTTCTTTGATATCAGTCAACGCAATGTATAACCATTCAGGCGATTTATACTTCAGATTTGCTTTCTTTACTCTTTTTGTTTTCTGCAAGTGTTTTCCACCTTGTTTTTATTGTTCCTTTTGACTTGTTATTTCATTTACTTGTTCTGCTTTCTTTCCATTCAAGTTTATGATCTTGTATCTCAATCTTTTAATTTCATGGGGCCAATTATCTCCTTTTCTCTGCCTTTTTGGTTCACTTTCTTTTTCCTCTCTTTCTGCTCTCCAAGTTCTCTCCCTTGTTTCTAATTTCTGTTTTCTTTCTTCTCCCCTTTCTTCGGATTTAGATTCAGACCTTTCTTTATGATCTCTTATCTTGAACTTTATGATTTCACCTCTTTCCTCTAGTTCTGATCCTCCTTGTCTCTTTCCTTGATCGCCTACTTCTGTCCCTCCTCGAGGTTCTTCCGATTCTGTGTCGATCTCTCTATCTGTTTCTATATTTCCCTGTTCCTTTATTCGCCGATCTGTCCCTATTGCTCCTCGGGAATCTTCCGATTCTTCTATCTTTCTGTTTGAAACTATCCCTTCTTCATCTATTAAAATGATTTCTGAAGGATCTTTACCATAGTTTGTACTTAGTTGCTCACTATTGCTATCTCTTTGCTCAGTTTCCTCTTTTATGATATCAAATTTCCAATCCTGTTTCAGATTTTCATCACAATCTGAGTGATCTGTATCAGAGGCTGAACTGGTGTCTGATATTTCCAGATGTCGACTTACAAGTCGATCTTCAGATTCTGGAACCTTTGCTATTTTATTCTCTTCCTCTATCGTTGAACTGGTACTTGGGACTTCCAGATGTCGACTTACAGGTCGATCTTCAGGTTCTGGGGCCCTGTTAGTTTCTTCTTCTGCATCGGATGCTGAACTGGTATCATATATTTCCAGATGTCGACTTACAGGTCGAGCTTCAGGATCTGGAACTCTGATGGTGTGGCTGGCATGTACCCAGTGCTTCACTCCTGCACATTTTACTGCAGTGGTTGTCACCAGGATCACTTGTCGTGGTTGGTCCCAACGGGGAACCAAACAGTTTCTTCTTCTGTGGACTTTTATGCGGACCCAATCTCCAGGATTCAAGTCATGAGCTGGTTTTCTTTCAAGAGTGGTCACATCCGGTCCAACCTGATGAAACACAGAACGTACCACATCAGCCAATCCTTTGCAATAATCCAATACGAGATCATCAGTTATAGTCAGCAGTTTGTTGACAGGTATATGTGCTTGCCTCATTGCTCGTCCCATGATTATTTCGTGGGGACTCAAACCTGTCTTTCTTTCAGGTATGCTTCTGATAGTCATTAAGACCAAGGGCAAAGCATCTGGCCATTTGAGTCCTGTGGCTTGACACATTTTTCCTAATCTGTTCTTTATCGTTCCATTCACTTGCTCTACTACTCCAGAAGCCTCTGGTCTGTATGCACAATGCAGTTTCTGTTTAATACAAAGTGCTTCACATATCAATTGAATTAATTCGTTCTGGAAATGTGTTCCTCTATCTGTTTCAATCGTTACTGGGAAACCGTACCTAGGAATGAATTCTCTCAGCATGAGTTTTGCCACTGTAATCCCATCATTCCTTCTAGTCGGGTAGGCTTCCACCCAACGAGAAAACAAACAGACGACTACAAGAACATATCTTAGCCTGTTGCTTGGGGGCATTTCGATAAAATCCATCTGCATTCTGGTGAAAGGACCTCCCTCTCGTCCTATTGTTCCTAGACTCACTACTGTCTTCCTTCCTGGATTTATCTGTTGACAAATAAGACATCTTTGACAAAGACTCTCAGCTATGGCTCTGAATTTTGGGTTATACCAGGTTTGTCTAAAAAGTCTGATCATTGCATCTCTTCCAATATGAGCTTGTCCATGGTACATCCGTGCCATGTCAGCAATCATGCTATCAGGCATAACTGGTCTTTCATCTCTATAAACCCAAACATAATTTTCCTCCCTTTTTCTGCATCCTGCTTTGATCCAGCTATCTTTTTCTTCATCAGCTGCTGCTTCCTGCAATTGTCTCACCTCGTCCCATGTCTCGACAGGGTTAGTAAAAAGCAAAGGACATGAAATATGCTCTCTTTCTCTGCTTCGGTTCAATCAGACTACATTTTTGGCACAGTACTGAGCTATTTCATCTGCAAATTTGTTGCCCACAGTTATGTAGTCTTCCCCATTTTTGTGTGCATTGCACTTTACTACCGCAATCTGTTTAGGCAGCTGTATCGCCTCAAGCAACTTTCTCACGAACTCACCATTTCTAATTGAAGTTCCTGCAGACGTCAAGAAACCTCTCTGAGACCAGATCTGCCCGAAATCATGAACCACTCTGAAGCCATATTGGCTATCCGTGATTACTGTGATTCGAACATTCTTTCCCAATTTGCATGCCTGAATTAGAGCAACTAGCTCAGCCACTTGGGCAGAACGTATTCCTCTCAAACAAGATGCTTCCATTATAGCAGCTACTGTGCATACTGCATACGCCGCACTCGAAACTCCTTCACTCGTTCTCAAACATGAGCCATCCACAAACAATACATAATCTGATTCTTTTAAAGGCTCGTCTCTGATGTCGGGACGCGGTTTTGTACAATACTCGAGTACATTTAAGCAATCGTGATCAACTTCATCCATATCTATCACACTCTCTTCATCTGGCAATGATGTTGAAGGATTTACATTAGTGCATCTGTCAATGGTTACATTGTCTGCACTCAAAATCACTTTTTCATATCTAGTCAGCCGACTATGTGTCATGTATTGAGTTTTGGTTCTTGTCAAAAGAATTTCTACAGAATGAGGAACATATACTCTCAATGGATATCCCATCACAATGCCTTCACTCTGCTCCAGACTCACACAAGTAGCAGCAACTGCTTTCAGACATCCAGGCAACGCTTTTGCTACCGGGTCTAAAACAGCTGAAAAATATGCAATAGGTCTTTTCATGTTTCCATGTCTCTGCACTAAGACTGAAAGTGCACACCCATCTCTCTCACTACAATACAGCTCAAAATCTTTTTCATAATCAGGCATTCCCAGTGCCGGGGCTTCACACAATTTCGTTTTTAATTCTCTGAACGCTTTCACTTCCTCATCATTTAATTCAAAAGGATCTTTAATATCCTTTTTTGTCAAACGCTGCAATGGTTTGGCAATTAATGAAAATCCACTTATCCATTGTCGGCAATATCCAACCATTCTCAGGAACATTCTTACCTCTCTTTGTGTCATAGGAGCTCTCATTCCTTGAATTATTTTTATTCTCTCAGTCGTTACTTTTCGCACTCCCTTTTCAATCTTATGACCTAAATATTGGACTTCCTGTTGACAAAACTGTAATTTTGATGGTGATACTTTATGTCCTCCTTTTGCTAAATGGTTCAGCAAAGCAATTGTGTCGACAACACATGCTTCCTTGGTTTTTGATGCCACCAAAAGGTCATCAATGTACTGAACCATCACAGATTTTTCAGGCATTTTTAAATCTTCCAGTGATTTCTTTAGAATCTGATTAAAGATTGAGGGGCTTTCTGTGTACCCCTGAGGAATTCGGCACCATGGCAAAATACGCTCTCCGAACCTGAACGCAAATAATGGCTGGCTATCTGAATGTAATGGGATAGAGAAAAATGCATGGCATAAATCAATGACGGTATACCATTCGGCTTCACGTGGCATTTGATATAGAATTACAGCAGGGTTTGGTACAATTGGACAACAAGGAACAACAATTTTATTTATCTTTCTCAAATCTTGTACTATTTTATATGTTCCGTTTGGCTTTTTCAGTCCCATTATAGGCGAATTACACGGACTGCTCATTATTTCTTTCAGAATTCCTTGTTCAATCATTTTGTTTATTACAGGTGTTATACCTTCAATTATTTCTGGCTTTAATTTATACTGTGGAGTATTTGGGTAATTTGTTCCTTCTTTAACAGAGATTTTAACAGGGTCTACTCCTTTCATTAACCCTATATCTTCACCCGTAAAATCCCACACTTCCTGTTTTACTGTTTCTTTCAGCTCAATTGGGATTTTCTCTACATCAAACACAGGAAATAAATCATTCACTTCTGACTCTAAATTCACCATTATCATTTTATACAGTACATCTTCATCGGGGGTCTGAAATGCAATCCCATCTGGAGTACAATAGATGGTGCAATTCATTTTGCAAAGTAGATCGCGTCCTAATAGGTTCACAGGACTGCAATCACATACCACAAATCGGTGCATTTCTCTGAATGGTCCAATCTTTACCTCGACTAATTTGGTAAGAGGCGCTTTAATTTGCTGATTTGAGACACCAACAACTTGGATATGTTCACCTGAGAGGAGAAGGTTTGGAATTTCCACTGATCTAACAGTAGAACGGGTAGCTCCAGTGTATACAAGGAATGTTACATTTGCACCATTCACTTCTCCATCCACAAATGGACCTGCTTGATCTACCTCTAGAGTTGCGCCAAGCACGCACTCTTCCTCCTCTCCTAGGCACCGTCATAAACTTTCATCCGACTCATTCCCATCCTGTCGTAACCAGTATTGAGATATCGCAGCTGCGCGCGGCAATTGTGTTACCTGCTCTCCTCCGTAGAATCCTGTTTCTGCACTGTATCTCTGTTGATTTACACTCTTGGGAAGTGGTGGTTGAGGCACCTGACTCTGCTGAGTAACTACCTGCGGTTGCTGTAGCTGTTGGTAACTCACTTCACTCTGCACCTGTGGATTTAATGATTGATTTTCTGCATTAGCTTTTGGAGGAAATTTACACTCGTTTCTCCAATGCCCTAGCTTTCCGCAGTTGTGGCATGGCCACTTTTTCTTTGCCTCTTCTATACTCATTTGGCCTTTTCCTTTACCTATATTCGGTTTGGATTTAGTTTGTCCTGCTTCAGTAATCTGATTATTCAGTTGAGCTTCTTGTTTTTCTGCAACCTTCACTTGTGCCCACATTGCTTTCTTAATTAATTTACGCTGTCTACACTCAATATCATCACTACAATATTTAGCATACCTCAACACTTCATCTACTTTTGCCAGCAGATCATATGCTGTTTGATCATTTCACTTATCTCTGGTTTTAATCCATAAACAAATCTATATACAAAATGACTCATGTCCTTCTCATTTAATGTCTCATAACCACTATACTGTTTAAAAACGAGAAGTAGCCTTTCATAATAGGCATGTACAGATTCTTTACTCTCCTGTGTAGTTCTATCGATGTTTACCCAATCCGTCTCTTTGGGTGGAATTTTATTTTTCAAAAAGGTAATAACCTGATCATATTTTCTCATGACTTCAAGTCCTGGCGCTCCTGTTTTTGTGTCTCTCGGGTATTCTACAGTTGGCCAATCAATGGTAATCTTACATTCTGTCCATAAATCAGCTGGTACTACAATGTCAAATAATCCGTCCAAATCTACCCACAACACTTTCGAAACTTTAACAAACCTTTCCACTTGTCTGTACCATTCTACTGGTTTTTCTCTTAATTTTGGGAAGTCATTTGTAAATGACAATATATCTTGTCTGGACCAGGGGACATGCACATAACTACCTCCTGGAGTTTCTCTCATCGGGTACTCCCTTACAATTGGTTCTTTGTCTGTCACCGCAAAAGCCAAAGACGCTTTATCGGTCGTTTTCTCATTCCTTTTAGTCCACCTGCTTCTCCATCTGTCCACATCACCCCATTTTCTCAATAAAACAATTAATTCTTTTATCTGGGTCAACCGTCCTGAAGTGTTTAGATTTTCTATATCTTTCTCACAAAAATCTACCCTATATGGCTTCTGCAAACTTCTCACCTTTACAAATTCTACTCCTAGTTCATTCGCTGTCTCTTCTAATTTGTCATGCAAATTTCTTGCTCTCCATGTAATGCTCTTACATAAGAACATTATCTCATCGTCCTGGTATGTTTTCAGTTTTTCTGTACCAATAGTCCCTAAAATTAACTCTTCCATATCTATTTTTAACCTAATTACATCTAGTGGTTTTGGTTCTGTCTCTTTCTTTTGCAGGGCTTTCATCCATTCATTTAATTCGTCTGGAGTTGGACCTACAGGTGTACTATTTAATTCTACCCAATTTCTACTCCTCTCTGGTGTTTCTGATGCAGATTCAGTTCCCATAGGAATCCTCCTAAACTCACTCTCATTTACTGTCAAATTAGTAGGTGGGCTCGGTCTATATGAGCTGACCAAATTTCTTGCACCTTCTTTTTCTAGTTCCATCCCTTCTTTTCTTCTTTGCAAATTCGAATTCATTGGAATGACTAAAGAATATTCATCTATTTTCTGATTCTCAGAAACTGGTATTACTGGACCTATTGTTACTGGTACAGTTACGGCCTCCATATTCATGGTTAACTCTCTTATTTTCTCAGTCAACTCTCTCATGGTTTTTGCTAACTCGGTTGTATTGTCACCTTCATCCTTTTCGCTTTGTGGGGTTTTCAACTGTTCTTTTGACCTATTTATTTTGTATCTTCGTTCTGGACTTATATTCCTCCCAGTTTCCATTGGAGGTGCATTAGGTGTCACCACCGCAGAATTCTGTTGGTATGGAGGTGGGTTTCGGTTTAAAATATCTTCCAGCAATTCATCCTCTGTCTCGCTACCACCATACCCGTACCTTTCAGTAACTAAATGTTTCTTTTTCTCGGTACATTTTCTCCTTGCTTCCTCTTCAACCGTAAAAGCCGGAAACAAACCTCCTGTCATATTAGCATATCTCCAACGCTTTATTCTGTCCTCATGATTCACTCCCCACAACCTTCCAGGAACGAAATCATGATTCTTTATTCCTCTGAACCTTTCTCGTTCATACATCTCATCCTCCCATTCACTCAACGCTTCAAACTGTGTCGGTCTAGGTTTAGGTTCAAGCTTCGTCATTTTCTCTCTCAAATTCCGAAGTACAGCTACGCTGAATGAACCATTCTCGGGAAAAGCTAATACTCCATCATTTTGAGTATATTTAGTCCAATTTTCTAACCATATGCAGGTATGATATCCGTATTTCAGCATCATATGCGAAGCTGGTGATTTCGGCGGAGGAATTACTTGTCCCTCTCTAGTCACTACCTTTTTGTCTTTCTTAAAAAAGTTCTTAATTTTCGCCATCCACGACGTTTTCTCTCTACCATACTCATAATAAGCCATTATTTCACGATTTCTTTCCTTTTTCAAAATTCGCAACTCAACACTGTTCTCTATGCGTTATTCGGACCTATCACAGTGCGTCTCACACCAACGCTCCAATCCGAAGCTTCTACGTCACAGCTTATTCAACTTATCACAGCGCGTCTCACACCAACGCTCCAATCAGAGCGTTTTCAATATAACCAGTGCACTGACCAATTCCAGCGCGGCTCTTTGTCGACGTCAGTTCTGCTCCTGACCCCTCCTTTACAAATTTTATCGGCAATTGTTTTCAACTATTCTCGGTTAGTTACGACATTAAAAACACATTTCCATTGTCTGATTTCGCTAACAAAAGTGACAGTTTTACTCTATTTCACAAGAATACAGTTTTGTTCGATAAGTGTAGCACTTCCCTCTACCTTACCCTTCTTTCAAGCAAGAGGTAAACCCGTTTCTCTGGGGATAAAACACATGTGGAGACTACACTGCTCCTGAGAATTAAGGCCAGAGTTTCACAAGAAAACCGGTTGCTATTTCACTGACACACCTTTTATACGGAAATTGTCCCTATCATAACACAACCTGTGTTATTACCAATATGAACTCAGACAATGCACTATTCCATGTGACTTCTCTTGCCACACGTGTCCACTTCCTACTTCCCGGAAGCTTCAAAAACTTCGACTTACATATAACGTAATACAGTTCAACATATAGTGTTATACATAAAATAACCAATAATCAATAATCGTTAATCACCAAACTAATCTATAGTAACCATAACTCTGCTACCAAGAAATCTGATCCAGCGCTATCAATAAAATTTCTTCTCCTTTTGATATTGATGTCCAGGTTGAAAAACATTCCTCTTCACAACTATACCCATATGACGGTGGGGCCCATAACACCGTAATAAACAATCACTCTCACATATATTCCCTGGAACACATCCACCTTTACCTTAGGAGAAAAAGTTAATGATTTCCTGGAAGGAGACGGGATACCTTTTTAAATCAACATAATAATTCTCAAATCTCTCAGGTATTCCGCTCATTGGTCGATGGACCAACTAGTAGGAATCAGTTGATGGTGATTAAGACCAGCTCAATCACTATAAACTCTTATTAAACATTTTATATTTATCATTGAGCTAAAGAACCACAGACTCGTAGATTTAATTATAATATAGTTTATCTAAATTTTATAAGCATGAATAAAATCAGTTTTATTAATCAGATCCATACATTTATTATCAATTTTAGGAATAAATTAAAATTGCAATGCATACCCTTTAGATGGAAAAATAAAGTCCGTCACAGCAATTAATTTCAGATCTCAGCATAGAACTCCCAAAACTGACTGTCTGTTCTACAAAACAGGCCTCCTCGATGGACCACCCATATAGGTTTTCCGCCAATCTCTCTTGTTCCTTCTCAATCAGAATTATGAGCAAAAGATGAATCGTATTAAAATATAAAGGCCTATAGAAAAATAGCAGCGGCTTCTCCTGCGTCAGCGTCCAGTGCTCAATAAGAAAATATAAAAACAGCGCTCCTCCTACTTAAGAGTAGGTCCTCTTATACCCTAATACTAGCTTACTAAACAGAAAAATTACATTTTTGGGGGCGAGATTCACTGTAATTGGGCCATTTGGGGGGTGTCACACATCTCATTATTCTTCTTCTCGTTCTAACCAGTTCTTTGGAATGTATATAACTTGATCCTTTCTCACGTTTAGGACATTACCAATCCAATCGACCGTCTCTATTTGTATCTTCTTTCTGATACTTTATTTTGAACAGTTCATTGTCCATTCTCATGTGCACTGCGACTTCTCACGCTCTTTCGCTAAGTCCCCCCTTGGCACACGCACGGGTGATAAGGTCATCACAGCCTTGATCCCGCTTCCATTCCATGCTTTGGAAATAACCACGTGACACTTTCATTTACAGCCTCTTTCTTTCGCTTGGAAGCCATCTTGCGCACGCGTACTTTAGCTTTTTCGCCTCAGCAGCCATTTCTACAGCACGGCCTAGCAGGCCTAAGCGAACTATCATAGAAATAAACAGAAAATAGTTAAGAATAAGGAAAATAAGCCTTTTCGTTTCCCTCCCATCATTCTACGTACCCCAATTAGGTGTTACCTAGCAGAAGCAACATATAAAGCTATTCCTTACTTACCAATCGCTTTATTTTGCCACCATACAATTTTCAACGAAGCACAAATCTTGCAATATTATTCTAATTAGTACGCAAATCATTATGTTAGCGTTATTCACATTAACAATTGTAAGTGGATTAGTTTGCACATGAAGTGGCATGTTACCAAAACATTTATGAAGAAAACATACGTTGTTGGTTATTCACTGAAACAAACAATTTTATTAATTATTAATGTTAATATTAGGGGGTTCAAATTTGTTTTCGTTTACCTTGCTCCATCAAGTGCGTGGGTGACAGTCTTCCTTGATTCAGGGGAGATCCATTTTATGGTCTTTCAGAGGATGCGGAGGGTGTTGAAACAGCTGGACGTGACGGCGTTGACCTGTCGGGTCATGGAGAGGGAGGAGTCGAGTAGGATGCTGAGGTTTCGGGTGGGGGCGGGAGGGCTGCAGGTGTTGTCCCATGGAGAGGGGGAGGGTCCTAGGACGAGTGAACACCATGCAGAATCCACCCCGCCCACACACCTCTCCAATTGAAATGTGTACTACTCAATTGCAGATCTGCGAGTAAACACGCAGCTGACATCTTTGACCTCATCCTTAACAACGAGCTTGATATCATCATCCTCACGGAAACCTGGCTAAAAGGCTTGTCCACCCCTATCCTTGACCTTCTGGTCCCACCAGCCATGACATAATTCGAATAGACAGATCCATAAAACAGGGTGGCGGTTTAGCTTGCATACATCGAAATACACTCTCGGTCTCTCACTCCTATCCCTCCGAGCTGACCTCAAGTGCGTACCTATGCATCCACATCTCTAGCAACCACCACCAAATATGCAAATTACACACATTCTACCACCCCCCTGGAGACAATCTTTCCTTCATTGAACAATTAATGCACATAATCTCCTCCAATGATGACACCCTAGTTTTCCAAATATTCCGGGGAAATTTTAACCTTCACTGGTCTAACCCAAATGATTAAGCTGTAAACTGTCTAAAAACCTTCCTATTGGAGCACGAGCTGACACAATATTGCGAAAGTCCAACCCATAACAAGGGTGAAATTCAGGATCTCATCATCTCCAAAGGAAAAACCATCTCAATAGATGCCATTATCCCTTGTGATTGGTCTGACGATTACCTCATCTTCTTCCTAATTAACAAGGAGGTTTCACCGAAGAGGATCCAACCCAAGAAAACAAAACAATGGAAAAGGAACCTTAGGGATATCAACTCTATGGATCTAACATTCTGCTGTAAAAATGCCTTGACTCCCTAATTGGACATGTTGGATGTGCATGTCCTCACCCACTTCTATAACGCCACCATCATTGGCATCCTGGACGAAATAGCCCCTCTACAACTAAAAAGTGCCTCCATCAAAATCTCCAAACCTTGTTTCAACGACAACCTAAACTCTGAGCGCCGCAACCTTAGGTCAGCTGAAAGAACCTGGAGATCAGTACCCTCCACTGATCATCTAATTCACCTTAGATCGGTCAGGAAGACCTATAACAAAAAAATCAGAACTGCAAAGGCTGACTTCGTCCGAAAATAACTCAATCAAGCCAAAAAACGCCCCAAGAAACTATTTGAAATTGTTAAACAACAATCGAGCAAGACACCCACCAGCTCTGACCTTTTGGCGACGGCATCCATCTTGCGACGAGTTGGCAGTCTTCTTCTCTGAGAAAACGAAGAGCATCAGTATCGACCTGGAAGCAAAGAGGGGCATTCTCCCATCAGCAGGGAGGAATGATCCATCTCACCTTGAGAGGCTGAGCCCCTCCAATATTGACACTAAGAACGACGCCTCTTGGTCCTCCTTTACCCCCCTCAGCGAAAGATATATTTGCAACACTCTGCAGGTGATCAACCCATCTAATCATTCCACCGACCCGCTACCACTACCCATCATCAAGGATACCATCCTCCCCCTTTGGACACAGATTATCAATGCCTCACTATCACAAGGCACGATCCCCGACTGCTTAAAAGTAGTGCAGATCTCCCCCATTCTAAAAAAAACCTAATTCAGACAGATCTGATCTCAATAACTTCCAGCCCATCTCCAGCATCCCCACGCTGGCTAAATTGCTGGAAAAATGCTTGCAGATGCAACTTTGTGAACACATGGATTATTTCCAACTTCTGGACCAACATCAATCCGGATTTCGAAGAGGCCACAGCACGGAATCTGTTCTCACTCACATTTTGGATGACATTTTGATTATGCTAGACCACAACGAATCATGCCTCCTGATTCTCCTTGACCTGTCTTCAGCCTTCGACACTGTTAACCACGACAATCTCTTATCCAGCCTTGAACATAGGATGGGCTTTTCAGGGCCGGCATTGCAATGGTTTACGTCCTTCCTCCATAATAGATCACAAAAAGTCAAGATAAGCAATCCCTATCCCAGCCCTCCTCAGTCTCAATGGGGGTTCCACAGGGGTCCGCATTATCACCGATACTCTTCAATTTATCCCTAGAACCCTTGGCAAATGCTGTGAATGCCGCAAACATCCTCTCCCATATGTATGCGGATGACACTTAACTCTATCTCAAAAATCACCTCCCCTGAAGATTTCGTCTCACTCATCTCTACCCTTTTGGATACTCAAAACTGACTCACTGACAACCACCTCATGCTCAACACCTCCAAAACGGAATTCCTTCTCATTGCACCGCCTAATCACACCACACATATCGACCACTGGCTGAAACATCTTACGGCCTTCAACTGCACTCCCCGCATTATCGACTCTGCGAAATCCCTCAGAATCTCACTGGATAAGCACCTGAGCATGCAGAATCATATTAGCAATTTAAGCAAGGGGGCTAAACACCAGATGAACACCCTAAGGAATCTAAAACCTTTTCTTCCATAAGAGGACTTCAAGTTGGCAGTGCAAGCTCGGGTGCTGCCTAGGCTAGACTATGGTAGTTCCAGGCTCTGTGGACTCGCCAAATATAGCTTGGCCCCACTAAAAGCGTCCATTAATGCAGCAGCTAGACTGCTCACTGGTTCAAAAAGAAACAAGCACATCTCCTCAGCCCTCAAATCCCTAAACTGGCTGCCATACAAGGCCAGAATACAGCTAAAGATAGCCTGTATGACTCACAAAGCCCTACATCTCAAGACTCCCACGGATCTGGCACAAAAACTTGAACTGTCTGGAGGTTGCAGACAGTTAAGAAGTGCAAGTTCATGGCTCTTAAAAACACAGATCTTTCACAAAATGAGAACAAGTCACAGAGCCTTCTCAGGCGCTGCCCCAAAGATCTGGAAGTCTATTCCTCCGCAAGTCCGACGAATTTCCTCCACGACTACCTTCAAAAAGGAAGTTAAAAAAATCCTAATGTCTAAGTTCCTGCCTTAAACAACTCCGGCCCACTGCTCATTGATTACCACCTGACTGACAATGAGATTGCTGGACACCTTTGAATCCCAGTGCTCGCCTGCCATGCTCATTTATGCAGCGAAGATTATTGAATTTTCTTCTCCATGGTCTGTATCCCACATACCTTAACTATGTTGCACGACTATTTTGTTGTATTATATATACTCTTGTAATACCCTCCCAAATTTTAAGCAGCACCAGACCCATTGATTTGCCTCTTAGGCTTTGTGAAACGTTGTCCTGACGCTTCCCGTTGGCTCACCACTAGGCTGCTTGTTCTCGCGCGTCGCAGAGTTGCCATGCACTGGGGCCGTAGACCCGCACCCAAGGTTTGCGCTTGGCTAGAGGATGCTGCGCGTTGTCAGACGCTCCTGTCGGAATACTGGGAGTTGATGCAACAGGCCGGCCACCTGATATCTGGGGTCCTCTTGTCTCATACCTCCTCCGCCGGAATGCTTCTCCCTCTGCGACCTCTCCCACGCTCCCTGCTGGCTCACCGCCCGTGGCGGCCGCCGGTGCTGGTTCGTAGAGAACTGCTACCCTCCCTCTGCACACTGTTGACCCTTTGCGACTCCTCCCGCTGGCGCCATGCCTGTACTGGGCGCTCCTCCATGTCCTGCTCCGCTTCATCTCATGACACCCCTCCTATATTCCGTGGTGTGCCACTAATGTACAGGTGCCTTTACGATGTATGTAACAGATGTGGCTTCATGTTTCTTCTCCTTGTTATTTGCAAAAACCATGATTGCTTACCCTGTAACTTGATGTGCAAGCTTTTCAATAAAGGTCTTTGAAAAAAAAAAAATTTAAATTGTAAAGCAGACCCTGTAAGGCTACACGGGTTGGCATTGGGGGGGTCCTCTAAGGAGCCCCAGTTCATAGTATCATGCAACTACCTCTGGAATCGGTGTAGTTGCACGATTCCAACATGTTTGATACAAAACATGACCAGGTTTGGGGCAGCCATTATGTAGTTGGACATCTCGACTTTCTAGTGTCCACTTCATACCTTATAGTGGCTGTCCCGTGCTTACAAAGCCCAGAAAATGGAGTCTGAGGTTTGTAGGGGTACCTCTGCTCACGCAGGGGTACCCACACACTTGGAACCAGGCACCCTGCCCTTGGACAGAAGGGCCTACCTTAAATGTGACTTATAGGTTAAAAGTGCAGTGACCAGGATATAAGAGAAACCTTATATCCAAAGTGAAAGGTGCATGCACCTTGTCACGCAGACTGCAATGGCATCTCTGCAGACACAGTTTGCATGGGATGCTTTGGGTGGCCTAATACATGCTGCAGTCCATAGGAGACCATTGGTCTACCAGTGACCCGGGTACATCACTACCATATACTAGGGACTTATAAGGATACACTAGTAGCCAATTGTGGGGTGTACAGAGTATTTATCAGAGAATTTAGAGGAGAGTGTGCTGCTACTGGGGTCCTGGTTAACAGGATCCCAGTAAACTACAGTCAAAACTCACTGACAACAGGCAAAAAAGTGGGGGTATCTATGCTTGAAGGATCCTACTTTGCTACAGAAGCTTCTTGGGTCTCTGCCCTCTTCTTTCAAGAGTCACTTAGTGTTCCTCCATTCACTCCTTAAATGGAAGCTTCTTGGTTATCTGCCCTCTTTTTTGATGAATCTCTTAGGGTGAGTTCCTCTATTCACTTCCTATATGGAAGCTCCTTGTTTTCCCACCCTCTTCTTTCCAGAGCCCCTTTGGAGTGAGTTTCTCTATTCACTCTGTAAAGTGAAGCTTCTTGGTTGTCTGCCCTCTTCTTTCAAAAGTCCCTTAGAGTTCCTCTATTCACTCCCTAAATTGAAGCATCAGACAGAGACTTCTAGCTGCAGATTCCTTATTTTGAATATCCCAGGTGTCAGAGTGTATCCGGAAACTTTTGCGTGAGCAGTACCCCTGCTTCCCTTCTGCTGGCTTTGTTCGGTCCTGCGCGGGGTCGTCAGTGTCAATGGCACCTGAAGTGACGTCGCCGTCACCTATATAGGCACCACTCAGGTGCTTGGACATTGGTTCTTTTCTTTCCGTGCCATTTCGCGCTGATCTGGAGAAGAGCTACCCCTCTGTCTCTTTTAGCAAACTTTTTTGCGGCATATTGTCAAAGATTTTTTCTTGTGTGTTGCGACTGTCATCTAGGAAGGTAGGGTTTAAGCCGTGAGGCATCTGTCACCATGCTATGTCGGTTATCGACCCACACTTTGTCTGCTTATGGTGTCTCAAGTGCGACTACGACTCAGTCGTGCTCAGACTGCTGGGCTATGGCGCCGAAGGCTTTGAGAGAGCTGTCCCTAAATCTGCTTGCGGCGTGGCAGACAATGCCATCTAGCACTGCTCCTAGGAGGTCTTGGTCCCGAACGAGAAGAAGGTCCTCTCCAGGAGCCCCAAGTCCTCGTCTCAGTACTCAAGGTCCTCGTGAGACTCAGGGAAGAGGCATAAGAAGAAGAAGAAGAAGTCTAAACGGACTTCGACTTCACCTCGTTCGTCGAGAATTGACAAGACAAATGAGGAACATAGACTTTCCAGGCACGGTTCTGCGGAGCCATTACCAGACCTCTCCTTGTTTCCAGGAGACAGAGCAATCCCTGCTCAAATAAGAGTTTTACAATGCCATGCGGTGAGTGTTTGTGTGGGCCAACCTCTCCGGTGCGCCTTTGGGCCCCGCGGGGTCAGAGGAGGCCCAATCTGGTTCCACGTCAGCGGCTCTGGCCTCGGCTCTGGTGGGGTCTCATGAATCCAATCCCTAATCCAGATCAGTTCTGTTCATGCCAACGCAACCTTCTCCAGCGCTGGTCCTGACTTTGATGCATCTGGTGCTGCCTGTACCAGCCCTATTCTTATTTCTGATGACTCAAAGTCCGAACGGTGTCAATCAACACCAATTCCAGCATGTACTGAGCTCAAGGGCTCTAGGTCATTGCCTGAGCGTTTTATGGAGCATACAGGCATGGGGGAAGAGTAGAAGGGGTCCCTGGACCCTTTAGAAGACCAGTTGTACACCCATTAATAAGAATTTGGACTTGTATGAGGAACTAGCAGAGGTCAGTGGACTGGAATCCTCTCCAGATATTGGTATGCTCACTCCAACTTCCGTGGCTATGGAGGATGGAGCGTCTTATGAAATGGTTGTGAAGAGGGCAGCGGAGGTCCTTGACCTCGAACTTCCCTCAGTGGCTGTCAAGACTAACCTTTTGACTAAAGTGCTTCAGCCGAACCCCTATTGCCTTTTAACGAAGCACTGACTGATGTCCCTCTAGAAAATTGGTTCAAGCCCAGCACAAGGACGCCTGTGAACAGGACAATTGGCCGCCGCCAATGCCCAGCTCCGAATGATCCTAGTTTTCCCAGCCAACACTCCACCCCTAAGAACTTGGTAGTTCAAGCCTCGACGTCCCATGTCTCGTTCCCTGACACTTCCCCGAACAGGGAATCCAAGCGGCTGGACACACTTGGGAAGAAGATATTTTCGTCCACCAGCCTGGAATTGCTGTCAGTGAACAGTGCATGCCTTTTGGGCCATTATCTCATTCCCTATGGTAAACGTTTGCACAAGTGCTGCTGCAGGTCCCGGAGGAGGTCAGGACCATCCTCTCCCAAGCAGTGAAGGATGGGAGAGATGCGCCAAAGTTCACCATTAGCTGTCGCCTGGATATGACTGACTCGCTGGACAGAGCTGTTTCGTCGAAGGTGGCCTTACGGTGTCACGCCTGGCTGAGAACTTCTGGCTTTTCTGGGGATGTCCAGGACATCCTCATTGACATGGACATGCCCTTCGATGGGACTCATCTCTTTGGAGAGAAGGCAGACTTGCCGCTGGAGAGCTTCAAGGACTCGCAGGCTACGGCCAAGTCCTTGGGCCTCTCAGTGACACCTCACCCCTAGTCTGCTGTTCGCTTCTTTCATGGCTACGGAAGGAACGTGCCACCGCTCCAATCATATCCCTGCCACCGTCCTGTGTAGGCTTCCCAAGTTGTACCTGGTACATTCCGACCTCGTGGGAATGGTATCCAGAAGTCGTCTGACACCAACACCCCAGCAGCTGCAGGCTCTAAGTCCTCCTAGTTTGGTACTGCAAGACCATGGTGAATTGCTTTGCGCTCCCAGATAATAGTAAATACCGCCCTCCCACACGGAGGCTCCAACACGATGAAGCAATAAAAACAACACAACACCAGCATGAAAGAGATTTCACTTTTATAAAATGAAACACATAAAAGAATAAGGCATGGGGTTTTATTTATGCAACGATCTCTAACAGAAAGGCTTTCCCAGATGTCAAATGAACAACATTCAAATGCAATGCATGGACTATATATGAAATAAAATGCAAGCAGATAACAATAATAAAATGAAACGCAAGCAGATAATATTATGGAATGAAACACAAGCCGATTATGCTGGACGTCCTACAAGAATTCAGATGGATATATACACTAAATACAACAGATGATTATAGCCACTGGAGACTTGAATGTGCACACCAACACTCACACATCACAAAGTCAATACTCAAAAAGAAATCACCTCACCGGCTGCAAACACTGCATTTTAGCCCACTCCAGATTGGGGGATTTACAGCCGGGGTTAAGTCCTTCAGCAAACCAGGGTTCTGCCGAAGTAGACGCGTCCATCTCCATTCGGCCTCCTAACAAATCCCTGTTTCTAAGTCAACAAACCTCAGCTTTATAATCTGAAAACACACTAGAAGGTTCCGAGAGGCCTTCCTCTGTGCCAAGGAAACTTACTGGAATTGGGCACTGTCCATGCAAGTTTTCAAAAGGCAAAAGAGTTCTCATGTTCCTTCTTCACTCTCATATGTGTTCCAGCCTTTATCTTAACAAAGCTTATGAAAGTCTCCGGCAGTACATTCAACAAAACAACCTTGAACGTAAATAGCCTAAACAACTTGAGTGATCTGGGGGCCTGCCTGTGCGCACAGAAAGCTCAAGCAAGACAGAGTCAGAATTCAAGATGACATGAGGGCATGTCAAAGCCAATAGTAAGAACTTCATAATAATTCCCAATGTACAACACAATGTACATTTGTGCACCACTGCCTATAGCACTGCACACTTCATCTCCCAATGTACAACATAATACACATTTGAGCACCACTGCTTATAACACTGCACATCTGAAAGAAACGGGAGACATCCATTACAACGCGGTCTTTACACCGCGATACGTTTACAACGTGCCATTACAATGCAGGTCGTTACACAACTTGGATGGCGCTATACACTAAGGAATAGTATGATTTACTATTCCAACACCTTCCCTACTGTTATGCAGGCTGGAGTTGGAATAGTAAATCATACTATTCCTAAGTCCAGCGCCTCTAGCGCAAGTCGTTGTAACGACTTGCGCTGTAATGACTGCGTTGTAAACGTATCGCGGTGTAAAGACCGAGTTGGAACGTCATACATTCGAAAGAAACAGTTAGTTATAGATTCCTTACCTTAGAATAAATTCCTTACCTTAGAATTACCCCCAGGCGTCAGACTGGATCCGGAAAGTTTTTCATCAGCAGTACCCCTGCGCGTCGGAAGGTGGCGTCAGTCGACTCTGCGTCCGTCGTCGGCGTCGTGGTCGCTGGGATGACGTCGCGGTAGCTACGTCCAGCTTCATCAATTTTATGAACCGATGCGCGCTATCTTTGGGCAGCCTGACTCCGCCGGCATGCCTTTGGACCCCGCGGACTCAGCTGGGTGCCCTAGGCCTTCGACGCATGCGGCTCCGGCCTTGGCACCGCAGGGCCCCCTTGGATCGAGGCCTGGATCTGGATTGGCGCCGGTCGACCTCGTGACACCTCCACTGGTGCCGACTCCATCGGCACCAAGTCTGCAGCTGGCGTCGACCCCTGCTTCCAACCCGACGTGGACACGGAGCCAGACTGGCATCGGCCGATGCCAGATCCAGCGCCGATGGGTAATTTTATCCCTGTGTTCCACCCTGGCCATTTTCAGCCAGTTTGGCAGCCAGAGGAGGGTGAGGAAGACTGGGAGGGGGGAGTGGTCTGTGGACCCTTTGACAGATCAGTTGGAGTACAATCCGGACTGGAGAGAGGAACTGGGGGATGCCAGTGGTCTGTATCCCTCCCTAGACCTAGGCATGTTGTCTCCTCCTACCATGGCTACGGAGAAGGGAGCGTCATACGCAGTGGTGTTGCGTAGGGCGGCCGAGGCTCTCAACCTCGAGCTTCCTACGGTGGCAGTCAGGACTAACCTCCTGACAGAGGTGCTTCAGCCGGCAGCGAGCTCTTCGGAGCCCCTGCTGCCATTTAATGAAGCCCTTAAGGACATCCTTTTGGGCACATGGTCCAGGCCCAACACAGGGGCTCCAGTGGACAGGATGATTGCCCGACGCCACCGCCTGGCCCTGGGCAACTCAACTTTCCTCTCCCAACACCCCACCCCTGAGAGCTTGGTGGTTCAAGCCTCTACTTCTAAAGGCGCCTTCCCTACCACACCACCGGAAAGGGAATCAAAAAAGCTGGACCACCTTGGGAAGAAAATGTTTTCTTCTGCCAGCTTGGGACTGCGGTCGGTAAACACTGCATGTCTGTTGGGCCGTTACACCCACTCTGTGTGGTATATGGTGGCGCAGGTGCTGCCTCACTGCCTGGAGGAGACCCGGGCCATACTCGCCCTTGCAGTTGCCGAGGGGAGAGATGCAGCGAAGTTTACCATCCGCTGTGGCCTGGATACCGCCGACGCACTTGGCAGGATGATTTCAACATCAGTAGCCCTTCAACGCTACGCCTGGTTGCATTAGACTGGTTTTTCAGGGGATGTCCAATCCACATTTATGGACATGCCCTTTGATGGCCTTCGCCTTTTTGGCGACAAGGCAGACAACGCGCTGGAGCGCTTTAAGGTCTCTCGGGCTACGGCCAGGTCCTTGGGCCTCTCCACTACCCGTCCTGCGCAGTCTGCTTTTTGCCCCTTTCGTGGCTATGGAAGGGGTGCCCCACTACGTCCCGCCCAGAGCCACAGGCCGGCGCAAGCTGTTCAGCCCCAGCACGGCCGAGGACGTGGGAACCACCGGCGTGGTTCTGGGGGCCAGCGTGCAGGCCAGTCCACCACAGCCCCCTCTGCAGCAGCCTCCGAACTTTCCTAGTCCGACCTTTCAGGGCCACCAAATGCCAGTGGGCGGCAGGATCCGCCATCACCTCCCCCACTGGCGCACCATCACGTCAGACAGGTGGGTTTTGCAAATAGTCCGAAGGGGCTACTCCCTCCCCTTCAAGACTATCCCTCCTTCCAGGCCACCTCAGTACCATCGCATGTCGCAGGATCACCTGGCCCTTCTCCAACAGGAAGTTTCGGCACTCTTGGCCAAGGGTGCCATCGAGCGCGTTCCTGCCCCAGAAGTAGGTCGTGGTTGCTATTTCCACTACTTTCTGGTTCCCAAGAAGGACAAGTGCCTGCGTCCTATCTTGGACCTCATGGACGTCAATCGCTTCCTCCTGAAGGAGAAGTTCAAGATGTTGACGCTTGCTCAGGTCTTGTCTGCCCTCAACCCGCAAGACTGGATGGTAGTTTTGGACTTACAGGACGCTTATTTTCACATCCCCATCTTGCTGGCCCACTGGCGTTACCTACGGCACTAGCACTTTCAGTTTACCGTGCTCCCCTTTGGCCTTACCAGCGCCCCTCGGGTGTTGACGAAAGTGATGGCGGTGGTCGCAGCTCATCTGCGCAGATCAGGGGTTTCAGTCTTCCCCTATCTCTGCGACTGGCTGTTGAAAGCGGGCTCGCCCCAGGCAGTCGTCTCCCACCTCCAGACTACGGACGACCTGCTGGGGTTCTCCATCAATGTGCCGAAGTCGCACCTGATTCCCTCTCAGAAGCTCCTTTTCATCGGAGCAGTTCAGGACACGACATGGTTTCGGGTCTATCCTCCCGAACAGCGAGTCAGGCTATGATTCCGATCTTTCAGCCTATATCCCGGGTTTCGGTCAGGATGACCCTGAGGCTGCTGGGCCTCATGGCCTCCTGCATATGCGGGCTCTGCAATGGGACCTGAAGTTCCAGTGGGCGCAGCATCAGGGAAATCTGTCCGATTGCGTCCAGATCTCGGAGGGCACTGCACGACAATTGAAGTGGTGGCTCACGAACGAGGATTGGGTCAACGGCAGATCCCTCTAGCTTCCCCAACCAGAGCACACAGTGGTGACGGACGCATCCCTTCTGGGATGGGGCGGCCACATGGCAGGGGCGGAGATCAGAGGCCTCTGGTCTCGGGCGGAGTCCGGGCTCCACATTAACCTTCTGGAGCTTCGGGCGATCCGTACTGCACTCAAAGCCTTCCTTCCCTCTGTCCGGGGAAGAGTAGTGCAGGTGTTCACGGACAACACCACCGCCATGTGGTACTGCAACAAACAAGGCCGGGTGGGGTCATGGACCCTATGTCAGGAGGCCCTCCACCTCTGGACATGGCTGGAACATCAGGTTCAACACCTGGCAGGTTCACTGAACGCCAGGGTGGACAAACTTAGCTGCAGGTGCATGATGGATCACGAATGGCGTCTTCACTCGGAGGTGGTGCAAGGTCTCTTTCAGCAGTGGGAAGAGCCTTGGTTAGATCTATTCGCCACCGAAGAGAACGCGCAATGTCACCAGTTCAGCGCGTTGGAATTTCCAAGGCGGCACTCACTAGGCGACGCTTTTCGTCACGAGTGGAGTTGCCGTCTTCTATACGCCTTTCCGCCTATACCACTTCTGTCAGAGTGCTGAAGAAGATCAAGCGCGATCGGGCCCAAGTCATTCTTGTGGCTCCGGATTGGGCATGAAGAGTCTGGTATCCCGAGCTGCTCAACATGGCCATCGATCCTCCGATCGGACTACCTCTTCGGGAGGATCTTCTGTCGCAGCAGCAGGGGACGGTCCTCCACCCGAACCTGTCCAGTCTCCACCTCCTTGCGTGGAGATTGAGCGGCGGCAGTTGAAGTTGTAAGACCTGCCTCCCGAAGTCTGTGATGTAATCTTGGCAGCCAGGCGTTCCTCCTCTAAGATGGTATACGCCTGCAGATGGAATAAGTTTGTGGCATGGTGCACAGCAAAGGATGTGGATCCCCTTTCTGCCCCTCTTTCTGAGGTTCTCTTGTTCCTCCTTTCTTTGGCCCAGCAGGGCTCTGCTCTGGGCACTCTTAAGGGCTACCTCTCGGCCATTTCAGCTGTTCTCAGACTCCATGATCAGCCTTCTCTTTTCAAGTCCCCTGTTGTAAATAGATTTCTTAAGGGCATTACTCATCTTTTTCCTCATGTTCCCTTCGTAATGCCCCAGTGGGACTTGAACTTGGTTCTGACATATCTTATGTGCGCTCCCTTTGAGCCACTACGTAAATTTCTCCTACGTCTTCTCACTTTGGAAACTGCTTTTCTGGTGGCCATCACCTCTGCTCGCAGGGTGAGTGAGCTACAAGCTCTGTCTTCTAAGCCTCCTTTTCTGGCTGTTCATCCGGACAAGGTCGTCCTTAGAACTAGACCTTCCTTTCTTCCCAAGGTGGTTACTTCTTTCCACATTGGCCAAACCATTACTTTGCCCACCTTCTTTCCGCCTCCGCATTCTTCGAAAGAGGAAGAGAGGCTCCACCGTCTGGATCCAAAGCGTGCGCTTTCTTTCTACTTGGATCGCACAAAACAATTCCGGGTGGACGACCAGCTCTTTGTTGGTTACGTGGGCGCTAAGAAAGTTTGGGTCGTGCACAAACGCACCATCTCCAGGTGGGTCATTTTGTGCATCAAAGCCTGCTATTCTTTGGCTAAGAAGGAGCCTCCAGTGGCGACGGCAGCTACTACTGCTTTGGGGCAAGGAGTCCCCTTAAATGACATCTGTCAGGCAGCTACGTGGACAGCCAAGTCCGGAGAGATGGCTTCTTTGGCCGTTCTGTTCTCCATGACTTTCTGGTGTGAACTTGGTTCGCAGACCCACCTCCGGGGTTGGTATTGCTAGGGTATCTATTCTAAGGTAAGGAATCTATAATTAACCGTTTCTTTCAGATGAACAAGTTACTTACCTTCGGTAACGATATATCTGTAAGAAACATAGGTTAGTTATACATTCCTTACCGCCCCACCCATCCTCCCTGTTCTGCGAACTGACTTCTAGGGTTGAGGACATCCTTTCAGGGCCCTAGTTTTGTGCACCAGTGGTCAGTGTCTTGCATGGCTCTGCGCTTCTGGCGTGAAAAGTCTTGTACAGAACTGACAGCGCGCGAGGGCGGCATCTATGTAGCTACCGCGACGTCATCCCGGCGACCACGATGCCGACGACGGACATTGAGTCAACCGACGCCACCTTCTGACACGCAGGGGTACTGCTGACGAAGAACTTTCCGGATCCAGTCTGACGCCTGGGTGTAATTCTAAGGTAAGGAATCTGTTCTAAGGTAAGGAATCTATAACTAACCTAAGTTTCTTACAGATATATCGAAGGTAAGTAACTTGTTCTTCGAGACCAAGAAGTACATTCCGCATCTCTCTCTCTCTCTCGTGCCTTCAAATGCACATCCCACACGTTCTATTCCTGGCAAGGCTGTTCTAATCTGTGAAAGCTCTCCCACTCTAAAACTACAAAGAGACACAAAAGAAATCTTCGAAGAAACGTGCACATGCAGGAAACATAATGTTGTACATTTAAGCTAGGATAAAGTAAAACACCAAAAGTCAATTAAAACAATGGTAGTCAAAGGTCATCACGCGGTTTGAATACATAGGAGTGCCTCTAGCACCACACAAGGGTGCCCAGTTGGATGGAGAATCCAACACCATCTCCTCCACTGGCAGGCCATAACATAAGACAAATGGGTTTTGCACATCATTCAGAATGGTTACTGCCTTCCTTTTTAGTCTTTCCCTCCTCCTTTACCACCATCTCAAGAACGGCTGGCGGAGGATTATTTAAAATTACTCCAAGAGGAAGTTACTGCTCTCCTGGCCAAAGGGGCTATAGAGAGGGTTCCCATTTCAGAAGTAGGCAGTGGTTGTTATTCCCGCTAATTTCTGATGCCCAAAAAGAACAAAGGTCTCCATCTTATTCTAGACTTCCGGACCGTCAGTCTCTTCCTCAAAAAGGAGAAATTCAAGATGCTTACCTTTAGCTCAGATCTTGTCTTCCCTAAACCAAGAAGACTGAATGGTAGCGTTGGACCTGCAGGATGCGTATTCCCTCCCCCCACCCCACCCATCCTGCCAGCCCACAGGCTTTACCTGCGGTTCACGGTAGGCCGTAAGCACTTCCAGTTTAACATGCAGTCATTTGGCCTTGCCACAGTCTCTCGGGTGTTCCCCAAAGTGATGGCGGTGGTCGCGCTCATCTGCGCAGGTTAAGGGTGTCAGCCTTCCCCTATCTCGATGACTGGCTGTTGAAGGCAGTCTAACCCCAGACTGTCGTCTCCCACCTCTAGACTACGGCGGACCTCCTGTATTCTCTGGGGTGCAATATCAACATGCCAAAGTCACACCTGACTCCTTCTCAGATGCTGCCTTTCATTGGAGCTGTTTCGGACACAGTGCAGTTTCGGGCCTATCCTCCTGACCAGGGAGTCCTGGATATTGAGGCTATTATTCCGATGTTTCCGCCTCTATCCTGGGTTTCTGTGAGACTGACTATGAGGCTGCCGGGCCTCATGGACTCCTGCATCCTGTTGGTAAATCATGTCAGATGGCATATGCGGGCTCTTCAGTGGGATTTGAAGTTCCCGTGGGCGCAGCATCAGCAGAATCTTCCCTACATAGTCTAGATCCTCTCCGCCAGCTCCATGCCCCCTGGCCTCGCTCTGAGCTCTTCCCTGCCATCTCCATACCCCCTGGGCTCTCTCTGAACCCCTCCCAACCAGCTCCATGCTCCCTGGGCTCTCTCTGAGCTCCTCCCAGCCAGCTCCATGCCCCCTGGGCTTGCTCTGAGCTCCTCGAAGCCAGCTTCATGTCCCCTGGCCTCACTCTGAGCTCCTCCCTGCCAGTTCCATGTCCCAGGGCTCGCTCTGAGATCCTCCCATCCAGCTCCATGCACCTGGGCTCGCTCTAAGCTCTTCCCAGCCAGCTCCATGCCACCTGGGCTCACTCTGAGCTCCTCCCAGCCAGCTCCATGCCCCCTGGGCTCGCTCTGAGCTCCTCCCAGCCAGCTCCATGCCCCCTGGGCTCGCTCTGAGCTCCTCCAAGCCAAGCTCCATGTCCCCTGGCCTCGCTCTCAGCACCTCCCAGCCAGCTCCATGCCTCCTGGGCTCGCTCTGAGCTCCTCTCAGCCAGCTCCATGCCCCCTGGGATCGCTCTGAGCTCCTCTCAGCCAGCTCCATCCCACCGGGTGCGCTCTGAGCTTCTCCTAGCCAGCTCCATGTCCCCTGGCTTCGCTCTGAGCTCCTCCCAGTCAGCTCCATGTCCCCTGGCTTTGCTCTGAGGTCCTCCCAGCCAGCTCCATGCCCCTGGCCTCCCTCTGAGCTCCTCGCTGCCAACTCTATGCCCCCTGGGCTCGCTCTGAGCTCCTCCCAGCCAGCTCCATCCCACCCGGGCTCGCTCTGAGCTCCTCTCCGCCAGCTCCATGCCCCCTGGGCTCGCTCTGAACTCCTCTCTGCCAGCTCCGTGGGCCCCTGTCCTCTCTCTGAGCTCCTCCCAGCCAGCTCCATGCTCCCTGGGCTCGCTCTGTCATCCTCCCAGCCAGCTCCATGCCACTAGCCTCACTTTGAGCTCCTCGCTGCCTTCTCCATGCCCCCTGGGCTCGCTCTGAGCTCCACCCAGCACGCTCCATTCCCCCTGGGCTCCCTCTGAGCTCCTAGCTGCCAGCTCTATGCTCCCTGGGCTCGCTCTGAGCTCCTCCCAGCCAGCTCCTTGCCCCCTGGGCTCGCTCTGAGCTCCTCCCAGCCAGCTCCCCTGGCCTCGCTATGAGCTCCTCCCAGCCAGCTCCCCTGGCTTCGCTCTGAGCTCCTCCCAGCCAGCTCCCCTGGCCTCGCTATGAGCTCCTCCCAGCCAGCTCCATGCCCCCTGGCCTCGCTCTCAGCTCCTCCCAGCCAGCTCCATGCCCCTGGCCTCCCTCTGAGCTCCTCGCTGCCAGCTCTATGCCCCCTGGGCTCGCTCTGAGCTCCTCCCAGCCAGTTCCATCCCACCCGGGCTTGCTCTGAGCTCCTCTCCGCCAGCTCCATGGCCCCTGGGCTCGCTCTGAGCTCCTCTCTGCCAGCTCTGTGCCCCCTGTCCTCTCTCTGAGCTCCTCCCAGCCAGCTCCATGCCCCCTAGGCTCGCGCTGTCATCCTCCCAGCCAGCTCCATGCCACTGGCCTCACTTTGAGCTCCTCGCTGCCTTCTCCATGCCCCCTGGGCTCGCTCTGAGCTCCTCCCAGCCCGCTCCATTCCCCCTGGGCTCCCTCTGAGCTCCTCGCTGCCAGCTCTATGCCCCCTGGGCTGGCTCTGAGCTCCTCCCAGTCAGCTCCCCTGGCCTCGCTCTGAGCTCCTCCCAGCCAAGCTCCATGCCCCCTGGCCTCGCTCTGAGCTCCTCCCAGCCAGCTCCATGGCCCTTGGCCTCGCTCTGTGATCCTCGCAGCCAGCTCCATGCCCACTGGGCTCGGACGGTCACTTGTGGAGACTGCTCCTTGTCATGGCAGCCGCCAAGGCGTGGAATAATGTGTATGCTCTTCCTACAGACACTGCTCTGTCTAATTGCATGAAACAGTTACAGACATGGCCTTACAGCCAATAGTACACACAGGAATTATGTTTTTAGTCTCATTTATATTTTGATTTCTTTGTGTATTTAGCTGATGAATTGTATATCTTATGTTCTCTGAAGCGCCTGCAGCCTTAATTGGGATTGCTTTGTAAATACAATTAACAGAACTTAAAAGTTTCTATTCCTGTTGTGTGGATGAATGCAAGGACCATGCACCTCTTTCCGTAGAGAGGTAGGCAGATATCCAGGTGTATTATGGTATGACCGAGATCTCCAGTAGACTGGCCTAGTGTTGGGGGGTCTGGCACGTGAGACCATGTGCCTAAGGAGCATTTTGTTGGGACACAGCTGGGCTGGGACATTTGGGATTCTGCCCTCCTCGCCATGCGTTTCCGTCCTTCAGCTCACCTGTGCTCCAGAGACGACTTGAGACATTTTACAGCGGTGTGAAGCTCTGCTATATTTTCTGTTTGTTGTATAGTTTTATTCATGGTTCTGGGCGTGGTGTGTTCAGACCGTGAGTTATTTTGGGGGCTGCTGTAGAGGATCTGTGAGAAGTTGTAGTTTGAGGATTAGGTCAATATGAGGTGCGTAATTTGTAGAGAAAACAAAATGAGTGCCAGTGCTGGAGGTTAATGGTATCTAGGTAATCAGAGGGGTGGAAGGTAAGATGGTTGTAGTGAAGACCGGGTTCTGCTTGCACACATTGCTATGTTAGCATAAGCGTATTAGAAGTTAAACACCATTTTGCCACTTTGCCGCTTTTGCACATGACACTACAGATATCTGTTGTTGTAAGTTAAACTGAACATGAGAACGGTCTGTTATTCACATCCCTAGACTTACACCGCGACCTCAGTCTGTACACTGTGTGCAGAAGTCTTCAAGGTCACATAACAATGTATGCTGTTGATCGGCCCACGGTCTGGACACAACATGCACACAGCTGCAAATATCTGAAACTCGGGTGCCTTTTATATTGCATTGCATGCATGATGCTGGCACTTGGAGAAAACCTTTCCATCTACAGAGAGCCTTGCTGATCCTGTGATGTGATTCACCTAAGCTGATCTTGGAGGTATGGGGTTCCCCATTCAAACCTAGAGACCTTCTATTATTATAAAACTAGCTCCTAGCCAGGGGAGGGTGGTACACAAGGCGCTATAAGACCTGTTTCCACTATCTTTATAACATGATTTCTCCTTTTGTGTTTTATGGAATTGTAACAATGCTGATTGTTTTATTTCTAATCCTTTGCCTGCTTATGTTAGTCAAAATACTGCATCTTAGAGCACGTAGTTCAAAATAAACATTTTAAACGTTTCCGTGTCTCTGATTACTCACGTTATGGACTTGTATGAGAATAAAAACGAAAGAGTGTTCTTGATTCCCACCATTCCTGAGAGTACCCTAAGTCGCTTGTTCTGGGTTGTCTAATCATTGGTAGCTTCGCTGTAGTACGGAGAACGAATGAGACACTGATGCGAGTCGGATAGGGGTTCTGGCTACTGAGGTGAGTTTTTTGGTACACCCTAATTCACTGAGGTCCTGGTTTCCTGTGCATAGTTCTGTGCATGAGCAGAATCCCCGCAACATGGTCAGTTGTAGGTTGCACGCAGAACTTGTCTCTCAGTGAGTGGACATATAGAGAAGAGGAAGACAGCACTTTTCTGTAAGTCCCACTGAGGCGCGTGTTGCAGCTTTGGTCAGTCTTAAAGGGTCTTTCCCTGAGTGTCTGCAGATGGTTTTCGAGTACCTTATCTCATTTGAGATGATGCACCTGACGAGACCTCTGGCAGCTTAGACACTCCATCAGAAGGATGCTATTCTTGAAGTAAGCTTGTTTCATAGAGCCATGATGCAGTCAGAGACATTTCTGGATTGGAGTATAGCGTCTTGTCATCTTTGTGTCAGTGATGTGTGTGTCAGGGGAGCTATGTACATATACCGTTGTAAACTTGAGTGCATGTGTGTATATGTAGGTGCCACTAACCTTCAGTAATCAGTCGGTATTTGTAAGTACAGTTCTGTTGGTTATGTCCATTTGTGGTCACTTTGGTTGTTTCTGGTCAAGCTTCATGTCTTGGTTCATGTCTGTTCAGTTTTGTGATGACGATTCACTTCTGAATGTGGGTTCTTGTGTGTTCACTTTGGTGATGTGTCAAGTTGTCTGCGTGCGTTCCTTCTTATATAGTCTTGTGCTCAGTAACGTTCAATGCATAATTCTGTGTATTAATTAAATATGGCTACATGAGTGTAAATTCTTGTATAATCAGTGTGGGGGAGTCAAAAGGTGGCTTTATAAAGCTGTTAGCACATGCAGTTTGGTGCCTGTGTGAAGTTCCTCAGAGGAGGTTGGGCTCTGGTTTATTGCTGTAAGTTGTATTTTGTTCAGAGGAGGATATTCCATTTCTAGGCTGTGACTTTCTGCTCAAAGTTGTATCTCTTTAGAAGCGGCTGTTCAATTCCTGGCTTGTCATTTAATGTTGAACATTGTAATTCTTTGGGAGAGGCTGTTCAATTCCTGCCTGTGATTTACTGCTGAAAGTCCTATTTCTTTAGACCAAACTGTTCAAAGTGTGGTTTGTGACTTACTCCTGGAAGTTTTCTTTTCTTCAGAGGTGGCTGTTCCATTTGTGGTTTGTGACTTACTCCTGGAAGTTTTCTTTTCTTCAGAGGTGGCTGTTCCATTTGTGGTTTGTGACTTTCTCCTGGAAGTTTTCTTTTCTTCAGAGGTGGCTGTTCCATTTGTGGTTTGTGACTTGCTCCTGGAAGTTTTCTTTTCTTCAGAGGTGGCTGTTCCATTTGTGGTTTGTGACTTGCTCCTGGAAGATTTCTTTTCTTCAGAGGGGTCGTCTCCATTTGTGGTCTATGATTTCCCGCTGAATGTTGTATTTTCTTGCAGGTCAACAAGCTGGCAGTAGAAGACCTGACAAAAGCCGCTCAGATGGACCCAGCCTGCTCCCTCGCCTTCTACAACAGAGCTGTGGTTCACCACGAGACCAAGTCTTATGAGAAGGTGGGTGCTTTGCACATTGCTTCTGTTGTGGGTAGTGTGCTGTCTGAGGTGATTGACTCTCAGGCAGGTTAAGCCTATACAAGTGTGGCGAGCGGAGGAGAAGGGAACAGAGAATGTACATAATCTACTCCCCGGTCACTGTGTCTTCACCCATCCAAATGCTGGGGCTGCCCCCACGCTGCCCCATTAATACAAATAAAGGTTTTGGTAGTTTTGGACGCCGCTGATTGAAACCATAATGCTGTCTGACCAAAGATAGCTGTCTGCAGCCTGTCTTTAGCATTAAAAGGCAATCGAATAAGCTGCAAGTATTCGCGTTTCATACTGGATTCATAGAGAGATCTGGAATGCTGTATACCTGGCTTCACACATGTTATAAATCACAACAATACAAAATGAGCAGCGAGCCCAGAGAACAGCCCCTCCCCCTTTGTCCCACAGTAAGTTATTTCCAAAGAAGTGTTGTGCTCTCGCTATAAGCACCTGAGGCCACAGTATAGAATAATACATATAGTGGTGCACCAGCAGTGAATAATAATGTGACAGAGTCCAAATCAAAAAGTAGAATGTTCATATCTTCTTTATTGTGCTTGTACAGTATATAGTATATATATGGATCTATAGTATATAGATCCAAGTGTTACAGCAAAACAACACAGGCCCCTCCTCTCATTCAGCACTGTGAAGGTCCTCAGGGCGTTCTGATTTTGTACAGCCAATATACCATGATACGCGTCTTTGAAATGGTAGTTCTCCCTATGGAAACATACCATATATGTACAGGGTCCTTTTAGATTGCACACCCTTGAACCTTTTAATATCAGGCCTCGCCGTCCCCGTACTTCACACCTTAGTCTGTGTCCAGGATAATAGACAAACCGCAACTCGCACCGCTGGAGTGCAAAAGGATTTTCGTCTTGCACATATATGGTGTCTCTGTGAAGTCTAAATTCTTCTGGAACGTTCTTGTACTGAGGCCAGCTAAAATAATCAGCAGTTCTTTTCCTTCGAACCTGATGCAACAGAGTTGTTTTCTTCTGTAACAGATGTTGAGACAACTCAGACACATCTTCTCCAGGGATAACCAGGGTAGGGGTGTGTGTAGTCACGAGGGTGCAGAGACCCCGCCATCTGGGGACGAGCTGGGTGTCGGTCAGGGCTGCACACTGCCAGTAGATATCCATCAACATGGAGGTGCCCCATTGCAGGTCCGGAACATATAATCTCACGTCGCAGCCCTTATTATTACACAACCGTATGGTTCCTTTGCTTCTGAAACATAAAGAGTACATTGTGAGTTTCCGTACAATTATGTGTTGCCCCTTCCCCTCCAACTGTGTTTACCTATTATTTTCGCTATCCCATATTTCCTGGCACGTTGTGTCTAAGCTAGCATCGGACCCCCTCCCATGAGACTCATTTCCTCCTGCGTGATTGAGATGAGCGGCCCGCCCTGAAATTCCATGTCCGGGGTCCATTTTCTATTAAAGAAGGCGGCCCCAAAGATGTTGATGGACCTCCCTGGGACCTCAGAAGGAGGCGGGAGTGGACGTATTTGTGCACTGGTGCAGTTGTCTTGCTACCTCCAGGAACCTCTTCTCTTTGAAGTCCCATGGCCAAACAGTGTTCTCCCCAATGGTGCCCCTTCTGCGCATCCTGTCTACCTCGGATTGGATGTAGCTATGCTCGGTGAAGAGATATAGTGCAGTGGGGTTTGTCTCATGCCAGGTGACGTTTAATAGTGTCCTATGGGGTTCTACTCTATGGGGTTGGATTTTTGCCCTGATCCTACATAAGTGCAGGTGGACGAGACATTTAGCTCTTACTGGGGCTATCTCCTGTGATAGGTAAACCCTGTCTGTGCCTACGGCTTGGGGTATCCATGATCATATATAACATGACCTGTTTGTAGTTTGTGTGCCTAGGGCAGTCATGTGTTAATACCAGGTGTTGTGTAGAAGTGCACTGTGTAGTGCATGAGGAATACCAGCGTTTGGTTCGGTGTAGGTGTATATCAAGTGAGAGAGCGCATGCTTTGCAAGAATGTAAAAGCAGAATTTACAAGATCAGGCATACATCTAGTTACTGAGCGGCTCAAGAGCACCCTGGCTAAGTAGGGTATGTACAAAAATACAAAAAGACATAACTTAGAAAGCATTTGTAGGCTGTGGAGTCATGTTCGGGTAAGGTGTCTGCCGTCTGGGCGCCCGGAGGTGTCTTTATCTTGATGCAGTGTAAACAATGTCTTTCAAGGGGTTGTTGCAAAAAGTCACTGTGTCCTGTATGACTTGAGCAATTGTCCTTGTGCGAGAAAGTCTTTAAAAGCCTTGGTTGAAGGAATGGCAGGCAGCGCAGTGCTGGCACACTTTCATCTCGATCACGGACCTGTAGGATAAGAGCTGTGGTTTTGTAGGTTAATCTGGAAAAACACATCATTAGGCATTTGTCTGGAAAGTACCTGCATTTACATTTTACTGATGTGCTCGATGGTCCAGCCGTGAGCAAAAGATTTCCTCATGGGGTACTGAAAAAGAAGTGCTATGGTTTTAAGGAGGAGGGTGAGTTTTAAACTTTTTTAAGAGGTGCTAGAATTATAAGGGAATAGTGGGTATAAAACTGTTCTAATACTCTTGTATTTTGGTTTCCCCCCTACAGTGGGGACCGTACTCCTTTCCTGTTAGCTATTTTCATTTAAAAGTGTGAAGCTTTGTTCGGGGCCGGGGTGTCCTTTTGACCTGCATGTCCTGCGTGCAATTGTGAAGGGAAGTGGGTGTTTGGATTTTCGTTTATTTGTTCCGTTGACACATGCGTATCCTTTGGCCTCGGCACATGGCATGGAGCACGATTGGTCTCTAAGTTGCGTTACTGGGCTACGCCCTTCTTCTGGAAGGGTCGATAATCTTAGGAGTGTTTTGTGCTGCTTTATTCGGGTCCCTGTGGGCAGTTACCTGTTATTTTGGGGGTGGTTTAATTTTATGAGAAGGACACTAGAGGTGGCTGGAAGATCTCGTTTGGACCCCCATGGAAACCTGCAGGGGAATGGCTGGGACTGTGTATGCTTGCGGTGTTTTCTCAACAAGAATCAGACTGCCACCCTTCCTCTCCGAACCCACGGAAACCAACTGTGGAGTCCCCCAAGGATCGTCACTCAGCCCCACGCCCTTCAACATCTACATGGCCCCCTGCGCCGCGATCGTCAGACATTACGAACTCAGCATAGTATCCTACGCCGACGACACCCAGCTAATTCTCTCCCTCACCAAGGACCCTGTCACCACCAGACTCAACTTCCCGGAAGCAATGAAGGACGTGGCATCCTGGATGAGCAAAAGCTGCCTGAATCTCAACTCGGAGAAGACAGAGGTCCTCGTCCCTGGACCCTCCCCCTCTGCATGGGACAACACCTGGTGTCCTACCGCCCTCGGCAGCCCCCCCACCCCCACGGGCCACGCCCGAAACCTCAGCATCGTACTCGACTCCTCCCTCTCCATGACCCGACAAGTCAACACCGTCGCCTCCAGCTGCTTCAACACCCTATGCATCCTCCGAAAGACCTTTAAATGGATCCCCCCTGAATCTAGGAAGACCGTCACCCATGCACTTATAACCAGCAGACTGAACTACGGAAACGCCCTCTATGCCGGGATCAACAAGTCTCTGCTCCACAAACTCCAGACCATACAGAACACCACAGCCAGACTTGTCCTGGGCATATCGCGACACAAACACATCAACCAACACCTGCGCACCCTCCACTGGCTCCCCGTAGAGAAGGGAGTCACTTTCAAGATACTCACCCACGCCTACAAATGCCTCCACAACACCGGACCCCAGTACCTCAGCGAAAGGATCTCCTTCCACGTACCCATGTGAAACCTCCGATCCGCCGACTCACCCTTGCCGAAACCCCGCGCCTCCGCAAAGCCAGAACAGGTGGAAGAGCTTTCTCCTACATTGCGGCCAAGACCTGGAACGAGCTCCCGATTGACATCAGACGCTCCCCCTCCCTGAACACCTTCAGGAAAACACTCAAGACCTGGCTCTTCCACTGAACGGAGCTGCTACCCCCCTCTTTCACCCCCCTCCCCTCCACAGCACTTCAAAACCCTCACAGGTGAGTAGCGCGCTTACAATCCCCCTGATTGATTGATTGATAGATTGGTTGATTAACTCCATTGTTCTTTGACCTCGGGATCAAGAGAATTGGGGATGTGGCTTCACAAAAACCTGTGATGTACTAGTTGTGTTTGTGTACTACTAGTTAAATGACAGTCGCGAGTCACTGAGGGATATCCTGGAGAGTTGTGGCACTAAACGAATCTAATGGATACTCCATGTTGCAACATGGTGTAGATCTTTGGGAATGGCTAGTTTATGGGATTGCCCCGAGAGGATTAGCAAAAAAGAAATAGCCAATGTAAAAGCTAAGTACAGGGTGTATGTGGCAGATCGGTATGCCACGAGTATGACAGCAGGGCGCTTAACCACCCAGTTCTTAAGCTTTAAGCCGTACCCTAAGTTTGAGCCTTTTTTAGTCTTATCTTGCTAGCCCTAGCGAAAGGTTGGTATGTGAGATTCCGCTTAGTCTGCCTACCATTAAGGTCCTTTAACATCTGGGCCACGATCAAGATCCAGCGATGTGCCCTGCGTGTGGCTCAGCCTCGGAGACAGAAGAACACCGTCTTCTCCGAAGAAAGTGGATTCGACCTATTTGCCTGAACCTGGCAACCAGACATTACTGGGTTGCTCCTATTGTGTTTGCTTTAAGCAGCTTCTTATTGAATGTCTGCTTTAGGGGTCGGATGTTTGTGCCTTAGATTGTTCAGGAGGTTTTTTATTATTTCTTTTTATCTGGTTTTCAGCTCAAGCAGAGGAAGGCCTGGACAATAGGTTTCCTGTCACAGGGAGGTGTTACCACCACCCAGACAGGCTTTAGTGTATTGGGGCTGGGTGGGTGCACTCTCAGAGTGCTTTGAAGTCTTGCACTGGGGGCACATTTGGTGTCCCTGTGCATAGTCCAGCTCAAACCGGTTGCAGGGGCTACCAGCCCCTGCTCTGGCGTGAAACTGGACAAAGGAAATGGGTGTAGCCACCCCTCTTTCCAAACCCTCCCATAAGTGGGTCCCCTGAGTTAGTCCAACCCCTTCCTTGGGTATAAAGAAGGAACCCCTGACTACAGAACTTTAGATATCCCTGGACCAAACTCTGAAACTGAATCCTGGAACTTCGACGATCTACACGACGCTAGATGGCTGAAGAATCTCCCTTGGAGTAAAGGAGTTACTCCCCTGCTTGGCAGGCACCAAAGACGCAACAGTCCGGTTTGCATCTCCGAAGCTCCTGAGGACTCTGAAGAATTTTGCAACACAGGAGGTGGGTTCCCGTGGTCTCTGAGGTCGATCTGTGCGCTCAGCAACTCTGAGGCTTGTATCCCTCGTGGAGACCATGCAACCCGAACCCCTGGACACAGCGACGATTTGCAGAAGCATCAGCTTTGAGGCGACCTCTGCAGCTGAGCTTTGGGTTACTTGTAGCCCTGACCCCGAGCAGCATTTGCACCGAAGATTGCCCACCTACACTCCACGAGTGTTCCGTGAGCTGGCCCTTTGTGTTTTCTGTCGAGGTCCCTTCGCGATCCCTGGTCCGTTGACTGGTGGGTCCCTGTGAAGGTAACTCTAACTTTAATTGGGCTTCCATGGTTCTTCCAGACGTGCCCTGACTCTCCATCGCTTGGGGAATTCCCCAGAACCTTGCTGGTCCGCACCGAAGCATCTTTCCTCTTGCTGCGTGGGTTGCTGTTGCCAAGGCTTGTTGTGTCCAATCCGGGCACCGACGCTGCAGCACTCGACATCCTTCGTGGGACAGCTCGAATCCAGCTCCTGGTCGTCGTCGACGCCTCCTGGTCCTCGTGGCTGAAGAGTCAAGCTTTCCCTCTTCGCACCTGAAGCACCCGACATCGGTGGGCATTCGTCTATCGTGCCCCTGGTCACTGGCAAGTGACCCAGACTCTGTCCCCTCTGCTTTCAGGTTCTTCACATCTTCGATCCAGGCTTGGATCTCTTCGGACACTTCTCCTCTTCCCGGTAGCAGCACTTTTCAGCATCTTGCCATTGAAATCAACTAAGACACCCGACACCAATTGACACCTATGCACCCAGCTTCCCTGGGTGAGGTAACACGAGTACTCCGGTGCTCCCGTGGGTGGTGGCCCTCGAACCATCTAAGTCCAAAAGGGTTTGTTCCTAGTCCACTCCTAAGTGTCCTTAATCTTTAAAATTCCAACCGCGACTTTCCCTATAGAAGCTAACGGAGCTCGCGGCTGTGTTCCCACACTGCACACGTCCCCCGTGGATCCCCGGTGTCACTACCTTGGGTGGTTCCTTGGGGACCCAGCGATTCTACAGGCTTTAGGCCTTGTGTCTAGTCAAGTTGTGGTTCTTATACCACTTTCTTAATACGTGGTTTGGTTCGCCCCTAGGGCCTATCGTATATTGTGCTAATTTACTGTGATATTTTAAGTGTAACATATGTGCTTTGACCTCTAGCCTCATAAAGAGACTAGCAGGGTGTGTTTAGTAATAAATACATATATTTTATATATATACCTGGTGTGGTACTCTTTTCATTTGGTCATTTCAGAGATTATAGACTGGTAAAACAAACTGCTTTACACTCCTTCAAGACTTAGCCTGAAGGCTGCTCTCCATAGCTACCACTAGGATAGCTTTCAATAAAGGTTGTCTTTAAACCTATCATCAATAAGGGGTTGTTTGGACTGGTGCAAGGTGCCCACTATAACTAGTGGACAGCATATGCCAGGCCAACTTCTCACAGATGGTATTGTTTTTGCTAACCCAAAAGTAACACTTTTGCCCAAATGCAGACAATTGGCAGGTAGACTCTGGCTCTCGTTTAGAGACCTGTGTAAAGCAAGGGGCAATAACCTAATGTGATAGTGTTTCAGCAATCAGGAAGTGCTCTGTTACTCCTTGATTTACTTTTTTCTGCATATAAATGTGAAATTATTTTTGGTAGCATATTACCGCAGCTCTTAACATATTTATGTGCAAGGAATTGCCGCCAGCTTTTCTGCTTGAGGCAATTCTTCATTGATTTAGTGCTTAGTTACCACATTTGTAATTTCAGTTCTACTACAATATGTGGTGTTATGGATACCACACCGTTGAGCACTAAATTGCCATTTAATAAGGGATAATGTGTTGTAAACGGTTAGCTTGGAAAACTCTTTACCTAAAATGGGAGCCGTGCAGAGTTCTTCTTTCTGTTTTTACAGATGTACCCATGAGACTAGGTAGGAGAAGGAACTGAGCCACCCTGCACGTTACATGCCACAATATAAATATATCGACCTGCTACAATTTAGACTCCAAAATATCAATTTTCACAATATCGCCATGGTAAATACAACACACTAATCTAACTCCACATCTACTCACTGTGACAATACTGTACTAGTAGATACCTTGCAGACGATATGTAAACATTGATATTATGGTGCTACACTCCACGGGATGCCTCTCGGTGTCTAACCAGATAGATCTCCTCCCAGAGCTCTCTGCTCTCAGATAATGAGCTGGTGGAGCAGGTTCTTGTGTGTCTTCGGCTCTTAGACTCTATCGTCTGTTCTCATCGGGGCCGATGAAGGTGTTCTAGTTCTCCTTCTTGTCTGTCTTTGGCTCTAAGACTCTATTGTCTGTTCTCATCGGGGCCGATGAAGGTGTTCTAGTTCTCCTTCTTGTCTGTCTTTGGCTCTAAGACTCTATTGTCTGTTTTCATCAGGGCCGATGAAGGTGTTCTAGTTCTGGTTCTTGTGTGTCTTCGGCTCTTGGACTCTATTGTCTGTTCTCATCAGGGCCGATGAAGGTGTTCTATTTCTGCTTCTTGTGTGTCTTCGGCTCTAAGACTCTATTGTCTGTTCTCATCAGGGCCGATGAAGGTGTTCTAGTTCTCCTTCTTGTCTGTCTTTGGCTCTAAGACTCTATTGTCTGTTTTCATCAGGGCCGATGAAGGTGTTCTAGTTCTGGTTCTTGTGTGTCTTCGGCTCTTGGACTCTATTGTCTGTTCTCATCAGGGCCGATGAAGGTGTTCTATTTCTGCTTCTTGTGTGTCTTCGGCTCTAAGACTCTGCTGTCTGTTCTCATCGGGGCCGATGAAGGTGTTCTAGTTCTGGTTCTTGTGTGTCTTTGGCTCTTAGACTCTATTGTCTGTTCTCATCGGGGCCGATGAAGGTGTTCTAGTTCTAGTTCTTGTGTGTCTTTGGCTCTAAGACTCTATTGTCTGTTCTCATCGGGGCCGATGAAGGTGTTCTAGTTCTGGTTCTTGTGTGTCTGTGGCTCTAAGACTCTATTGTCTGTTCTCATCGGGCCGATGAAGGTGTTCTAGTTCTGATTCTTGTGTGTCTTTGGCTTTAAGACTCTATTGTCTGTTCTCATCGGGGCCGATGAAGGTGTTCTAGTTCTCCTTCTTGTCTGTCTTTGGCTCAAAGACTCTACTGTCTGTTCTTATCGGGGCCTATGAAGGTGTTCTAGTTCTCCTTCTTGTCTGTCTTTGGCTCTAAGACTCTATTGTCTGTTCTCATCGGGCCGATGAAGGTGTTCTAGTTCTGGTTCTTGTGTGTCTTTGGCTCTAAGACTCTATTGTCTGTTCTCATCGGGGCTTATGAAGGTGTTCTAGTTCTCCTTCTTGTCTGGCTTTGGCTCTAAGTCTCTATTGTCTGTTCTCATCGGGCCGATGAAGGTGTTCTATTTCTGGTTCTTGTGTGTCTTTGGCTCTAGGACTCTATTGTCTGTTCTCATCGGGCCGATGAAGCTGTTCTAGTTCTGGTTCTTGTGTGTCTTTGGCTCTAAGACTCTATTGTCTGTTTTCATCGGGGCTTATGAAGGTGTTCTAGTTCTCCTTCTTGTCTGGATTTGGCTCTAAGTCTCTATTGTCTGTTCTCATCGGGCCGATGAAGGTGTTCTATTTCTGGTTCTTGTGTGTCTTTGGCTCTAGGACTCTATTGTCTGTTCTCATCAGGCCGATGAAGGTGTTCTATTTCTGGTTCTTGTGTGTCTTTGGCTCTAGGACTCTATTGTCTGTTCTCATCGGGCCGATGAAGGTGTTCTATTTCTAGTTCTTGTGTGTCTTTGGCTCTAGGACTCTATTGTCTGTTCTCATCGGGCCGATGAAGGTGTTCTAGTTCTGGTTCTGTCTGTCTGTCTTTGACTCTTAGACACTGCTGTCTGTTCTCATCGGGCCGATGAAGGTGTTCTAGTTCTGCTTCTTGTCTGTCTTTGACTCTTGGACTCTATTGTCCGTTCTCATCGGGGCCTATGAAGGTGTTCTAGTTCTAGTTCTTGTGTGTCTTTGGCTCTAAGACTCTATTGTCTGTTCTCATCGGGCCGATGAATGTGTTCTATTTCTGCTTCTTGTGTGTCTTCGGCTCTAAGACTCTATTGTCTGTTCTCATCGGGGCCGATGAAGGTGTTCTAGTTCTCCTTCTTGTCTGTCTTTGGCTCTAAGACTCTATTGTCTGTTTTCATCAGGGCCGATGAAGGTGTTCTAGTTCTGGTTCTTGTGTGTCTTCGGCTCTTGGACTCTATTGTCTGTTCTCATCAGGGCCGATGAAGGTGTTCTATTTCTGCTTCTTGTGTGTCTTCGGCTCTAAGACTCTGCTGTCTGTTCTCATCAGGGCCGATGAAGGTGTTCTAGTTCTGGTTCTTGTGTGTCTTTGGCTCTTAGACTCTATTGTCTGTTCTCCTCAGGGCCGATGAAGGTGTTATAGTTCTGGTTCTTGTGTGTCTTTGGCTCTTAGACTCTGCTGTCTGTTCTCCTCAGGGCCGATGAAGGTGTTCTAGTTCTGGTTCTTGTGTGTCTTTGGCTCTAAGACTCTATTGTCTGTTCTCATCGGGGCCGATGAAGGTGTTCTAGTTCTAGTTCTTGTGTGTCTTTGGCTCTAAGACTCTATTGTCTGTTCTCATCGGGGCCGATGAAGGTGTTCTAGTTCTGGTTCTTGTGTGTCTGTGGCTGTGGCTCTAAGACTCTATTGTCTGTTCTCATCGGGCCGATGAAGGTGTTCTAGTTCTGATTCTTGTGTGTCTTTGGCTTTAAGACTCTATTGTCTGTTCTCATCGGGGCCGATGAAGGTGTTCTAGTTCTCCTTCTTGTCTGTCTTTGGCTCAAAGACTCTACTGTCTGTTCTTATCGGGGCCTATGAAGGTGTTCTAGTTCTCTTTCTTGTCTGTCTTTGGCTCTAAGACTCTATTGTCTGTTCTCATCGGGCCGATGAAGGTGTTCTAGTTCTGGTTCTTGTGTGTCTTTGGCTCTAAGACTCTATTGTCTGTTCTCATCGGGGCTTATGAAGGTGTTCTAGTTCTCCTTCTTGTCTGGCTTTGGCTCTAAGTCTCTATTGTCTGTTCTCATCGGGCCGATGAAGGTGTTCTATTTCTGGTTCTTGTGTGTCTTTGGCTCTAGGACTCTATTGTCTGTTCTCATCTGGCCGATGAAGGTGTTCTATTTCTGGTTCTTGTGTGTCTTTGGCTCTAGGACTCTATTGTCTGTTCTCATCGGGCCGATGAAGGTGTTCTATTTCTAGTTCTTGTGTGTCTTTGGCTCTAGGACTCTATTGTCTGTTCTCATCGGGCCGATGAAGGTGTTCTAGTTCTGGTTCTGTCTGTCTGTCTTTGACTCTTAGACACTGCTGTCTGTTCTCATCGGGCCGATGAAGGTGTTCTAGTTCTGCTTCTTGTCTGTCTTTGACTCTTGGACTCTATTGTCCGTTCTCATCGGGGCCTATGAAGGTGTTCTAGTTCTAGTTCTTGTGTGTCTTTGGCTCTAAGACTCTATTGTCTGTTCTCATCGGGCCGATGAATGTGTTCTAGTTCTGGTTCTTGTGTGTCTTTGGCTCTAAGACTCAATTGTCTGTTCTCATCGGGCTGATGAAGGTGTTCTAGTTCTTGTGTGTCTTTGGCTCTAAGACTGTATCGTCTGTTCTCATCGGGTCGATGAAGGTGTTCTAGTTCTGCTTCTTGGGTGTCTTCGGCTCTTAGACTCTACTGTCTGTTCTCATCGGGCCGATGAAGGTGTTCTAGTTCTGCTTCTTGTGTGTCTTCGGCTCTTAGACTCTACTGTCTGTTCTCATCGGGGCCGATGAAGGTGTCCTTGTTCTGGTTCTTGTCTGTCTTTGAGTCTTGGACTCTGCTGTCTGTTCTCATCGGGGCCGATGAAGGTGTTCTAGTTCTGGTTCTTGTGTGTCTGTGGCTCTAAGACTCTATTGTCTGTTTTCATCGGGGCCGATGAAGGTGTTCTAGTTCTGGTTCTTGTGTGTCTTTGGCTTTAAGACTCTATTGTCTGTTCTCATCGGGGCCGATGAAGGTGTTCTAGTTCTCCTTCTTGTCTGTCTTTGGCTCTAAGACTCTACTGTCTGTTCTCATCGGGGCCTATGAAGGTGTTCTAGTTCTCCTTCTTGTCTGTCTTTGGCTCTAAGACTCTACTGTCTGTTCTCATCGGGGCCTATGAAGGTGTTCTAGTTCTCCTTCTTGTCTGTCTTTGGCTCTAAGACTGTATTGTCTGTTCTCATCGGGCCGATGAAGGTGTTCTAGTTCTGGTTCTTGTGTGTCTTTGGCTCTAAGACTCTATTGTCTGTTCTCACTGGGCCGATGAAGGTTTTCTAGTTCTGCTGCTTGTGTGTCTTTGGCTCTTAGACTCTATTGTCTGTTCTCATCAGGCCGATGAAGGTGTTCTAGTTCTGGTTCTGTCTGTCTTTGACTCTTAGACTCTGCTGTCTGTTCTCATCGGGCCGATGAAGGTGTTCTAGTTCTGGTTCTGTCTGTCTTTGACTCTTAGACTCTATTGTCTGTTCTCATCGGGCCAATGAAGGTGTTCTAGTTCTGCTTCTTGTCTGTCTTTGACTCTTAGACTCTGCTGTCTGTTCTCATCGGGGCCGATGACGGTGTTCTAGTTCTGGTTCTTGTCTGTCTTTGACTCTTAGACTCTATTGTCTGTGCTCTTTGGGGCTGATGAAGGTGTTCTAGTTCTGGTTCTTGTGTGTCTTTGGCTCTAAGACTCTATTGTCTGTTCTCATCGGGCTGATGAAGGTGTTCTAGTTCTGATTCTTGTGTGTCTTTGGCTTTAATACTCTATTGTCTGTTCTCATCGGGGCCGATGAAGGTGTTCTAGTTTTCCTTCTGTCTGTCTTTGGCTCTAGGACTCTATTGTCTGTTCTCATCGGGCCGATGAAGGTGTTCTAGTTTTCCTTCTTGTCTGTCTTTGGCTCTAAGACTCTATTGTCTCTTCTCATCGGGCCGATGAAGGTGTTCTAGTTCTGGTTCTTGTGTGTCTTTGGCTCTAAGACTCTATTGTCTGTTCTCATCGGGGCTTATGAAGGTGTTCTAGTTCTCCTTCTTGTCTGGCTTTGGCTCTAAGTCTCTATTGTCTGTTCTCATCGGGCCGATGAAGGTGTTCTAGTTCTGGTTCTTGTGTATCTTTGACTCTAGGACTCTATTGTCTGTTCTCATCGGGCCGATGAAGGTGTTCTATTTCTGGTTCTTGTGTGTCTTTGACTCTAGGACTCTATTGTCTGTTCTCATCGGGCCGATGAAGCTGTTCTATTTCTAGTTCTTGTGTGTCTTTGGCTCTAGGACTCTATTGTCTGTTCTCATCGGGCCGATGAAGGTGTTCTAGTTCTGGTTCTGTCTGTCTTTGACTCTTAGACACTGCTGTCTGTTCTCATCGGGCCGATGAAGGTGTTCTAGTTCTGCTTCTTGTCTGTCTTTGACTCTTGGACTCTATTGTCCGTTCTCATTGCCTATGAAGGTGTTCTAGTTCTAGTTCTTGTGTGTCTTTGGCTCTAAGACTCTATTGTCTGTTCTCATCGGGCCGATGAATGTGTTGTAGTTCTGGTTCTTATGTGTCTTTGGCTCTAAGACTCAATTGTCTGTTCTCATCGGGCTGATGAAGGTGTTCTAGTTCTTGTGTGTCTTTGGCTCTAAGACTGTATCGTCTGTTCTCATCGGGTCGATGAAGGTGTTCTAGTTCTGGTTCTGTCTATCTTTGACTCTTAGACTCTGCTGTCTGTTCTCATAGGGCCGATGAAGGTGTTCTAGTTCTGGTTCTTGTGTGTCTTTGGCTCTAAGACTCTATTGTCTGTGCTCTAAGACTCTATTGTCTGTTCTCATCGGGCCGATGAAGGTGTTCTAGTTCTGGTTCTTGTGTGTCTTTGGCTCTAAGACTCAATTGTCTGTTCTCATCGGGCTGATGAAGGTGTTCTAGTTCTTGTGTGTCTTTGGCTCTAAGACTGTATCGTCTGTTCTCATCGGGTCGATGAAGGTGTTCTAGTTCTGGTTCTTTTGTGTCTTTGGCTCTTAGACTCTGCTGTCTGTTCTCATCGGGGAAGAAGAAGGTGTTCTAGTTCTGCTTCTTGTGTGTCTTCGGCTCTTAGACTCTACTGTCTGTTCTCATCGGGGCCGATGAAGGTGTTCTAGTTCTGCTTCTTGTGTGTCTTCGGCTCTTAGACTCTACTGTCTGTTCTCATCGGGGCCGATGAAGGTGTCCTTGTTCTGGTTCTTGTCTGTCTTTGAGTCTTGGACTCTGCTGTCTGTTCTCATCGGGGCCGAGGAAGGTGTTCTAGTTCTGGTTCTTGTGTGTCTGTGGCTCTAAGACTCTATTGTCTGTTCTCATCGGGGCCGATGAAGGTGTTCTAGTTCTGGTTTTTGTGTGTCTTTGGCTTTAAGACTCTATTGTCTGTTCTCATCGGGGCCGATGAAGGTGTTCTAGTTCTCCTTCTTGTCTGTCTTTGGCTCTAAGACTCTACTGTCTGTTCTCATCTGGGCCTATGAAGGTGTTCTAGTTCTCCTTCTTGTCTGTCTTTGGCTTTAAGACTCTATTGTCTGTTCTCATCGGGGCCGATGAAGGTGTTCTAGTTCTCCTTCTTGTCTGTCTTTGGCTCTAAGACTCTACTGTCTGTTCTCATCTGGGCCTATGAAGGTGTTCTAGTTCTGGTTCTTGTCTGTCTTTGGCTCTAAGACTCTATTGTCTGTTCTCATCAGGGCCGATGAAGGTGTTCTAGTTCTGGTTCTTGTCTGTCTTTGGCTCTAAGACTCTATTGTCTGTTCTCATCGGGCCGATGAAGGTGTTCTAGTTCTGGTTCTTGTGTGTCTTTGGCTCTAAGACTCTATTGTCTGTTCTCATCGGGCCGATGAAGGTTTTCTAGTTCTGCTGCTTGTGTGTCTTTGGCTCTAAGACTCTATCGTCTGTTTTCATCGGGTCGATGAAGGTGTTCTAGTTCTGGTTCTTGTCTGTCTTTGGCTCTTAGACTCTACTGTCTGTTCTCATCGAGCCGATGAAGGTGTTCTAGTTCTGGTTCTTGTCTGTCTTTGGCTCTTAGACTCTATTGTCTGTTCTCATCGGGACCGATGAAGTTGTTCTAGTTCTGGTTCTTGTGTGTCTTTGGCTCTAAGACTCTACTGTCAGTTCTCATCGGGGCCGATGAAGGTGTTCTAGTTCTGGTTCTTGTGTGTCTTTGGCTCTAAGACTCTATTGTCTGTGCTCTAAGACTCTTGTCTGTTCTCATTGGGCCGATGAAGGTGTTCTAGTTCTGGTTCTTGTGTGTCTTTGGCTCTTAGACTCTATTGTCTTTTCTCATCGGGCCGATTAAGGTGTTCTAGTTCTGGTTCTTGTGTGTCCTTGACTCTTAGACTCTATTGTCTGTTCTCATCAGGGACGATGAAGGTTTTCTAGTTCTGGTTCTTGTCTGTCTTTGACTCTTAGACTCTATTGTCTGTTCTCATCGGGACCGATGAAGGCGTTCTAGTTCTGGTTCTTGTCTGTCTTTGCCTCTAAGACTCTATTGTCTGTTCTCATCTGGGCCGATGAAGGTGTTCTAGTTGTGGTTCTTGTGTGTCTTCGGCTCTTAAACTCTATTGTCTGTTCTCATCAGGGCAGATGAAGGTGTTCTAGTTCTGCTTCTTGTGTGTCTTTGGCTCTAAGACTCTGCTGTCTGTTCTCATCGGGGCCGATGAAGGTGTTCTAGTTCTGCTTATTGTGTGTCTTCTGCTCTTAGACTCTATTGTCTGTTCTCATCGGGGCCGATGAAGGTGTTCTAGTTCTGCTTCTTGTGTGTCTTTGGCTCTAAGACACTATTGTCTGTTCTCATCGGGGCCGATGAAGGTGTTCTAGGTCGGTTTCTTCTGTGTCTTTGGCTCTAAGACTCTATTGTCTGTTCTCATCAGGGCCGATGAAGGTGTTCTAGTTCTGGTTCTTGTGTGTCTTTGGCTCTAAGACTCTATTGTCTGTTCTCATCGGGCCGATGAAGGTGTTCTAGTTCTGGTTCTTGTGTGTCTTTGGCTCTTAGACTCTATTGTCTGTTCTCATCAGCGCCGATGAAGGTTTTCTAGTTCTGCTTCTTGTGTGTCTCTAGCTCTAAGACTCTGCTGTCTGTTCTCATCGGGCCGATGAAGGTGTTCTAGTTCTGGTTCTTGTGTGTCTTTGGCTCTTAGACTCTATTGTCTTTTCTCATCGGGCCGATTAAGGTGTTCTAGTTCTGGTTCTTGTGTGTCTTTGGCTCTAAGACTCTATTGTCTGTTCTCATCTGGGCCGATGAAGGTGTTCTAGTTCTGGTTCTTGTGTGTCTTCGGCTCTTGGACTCTATTGTCTGTTCTCATCAGGGCAGATGAAGGTGTTCTAGTTCTGCTTCTTGTGTGTCTTCGGCTCTAAGACTCTATTGTCTGTTCTCATCAGGGCCGATGAAGGTGTTCTAGTTCTGCTTCTTGTGCGTCTTCGGCTCTAAGACTCTGCTGTCTGTTCTCATCGGGCCAATGAGGGTGTTCTAGTTCTGCTTCTTGTGTGTCTTCGGCTCTAAGACTCTGCTGTCTGTTCTCATCGGGGCCGATGAAGGTGTTCTAGTTCTGCTTCTTGTGTGTCTTTGGCTCTAAGACTCTATTGTCTGTTCTCATCGGGGCCGATGAAGGTGTTCTAGTTCTGTTTCTTGTGTGTCTTTGGCTCTAAGACTCTATTGACTGTTCTCCTTAGGGCCGATGAAGGTGTTCTAGTTCTGCTTCTTGTGTTACTTCGGCTCTTAGACTCTATTGTCTGTTCTCATCAGGGCCGATGAAGGTTTTCTAGTTCTGCTTCTTGTGTGTCTTTGGCTCTAAGACTCTGCTGTCTGTTCTCATCGGGCCGATGAAGGTGTTCTAGTTCTGGTTCTTGTGTGTCTTTGGCTCTTAGACTCTACTGTCTTTTCTCATCGGGCCGATTAAGGTGTTCTAGCTCTGGTTCTTGTGTGTCTTTAGCTCTAAGACTCTATTGTCTGTTCTCATCTGGGCCGATGAAGGTGTTCTAGTTCTGGTTCTTGTGTGTCTTCGGCTCTTGGACTCTATTGTCTGTTCTCATCAGGGCAGATGAAGGTGTTCTAGTTCTGCTTCTTGTGTGTCTTCGGCTCTAAGACTCTGCTGTCTGTTCTCATCGGGGCCGATGAAGGTGTTCTACTTCTGCTTCTTGTGTGTCTTCGGCTCTAAGACTCTGCTGTCTGTTCTCATCGGGGCCGATGAAGGTGTTCTAGTACTGCTTCTTGTGTGTCTTTGGCTCTAAGACACTATTGTCTGTTTTCATCGGGTCGATGAAGGTGTTCTAGTTCTGGTTCTTGTCTGTCTTTGACTCTTTGACTCTACTGTCTGTTCTCATCGAGCCGATGAAGGTGTTCTAGTTCTGGTTCTTTTCTGTCTTTCGCTCTTAGACTCTATTGTCTGTTCTCATCGGGACCGATGAAGTTGTTCTAGTTCTGGTTCTTGTGTGTCTTTGGCTCTAAGACTCTACTGTCAATTCTCATCGGGGCCGATGAAGGTGTTCTAGTTCTGGTTCTTGTGTGTCTTTGGCTCTAAGACTCTATTGTCTGTGCTCTAAGACTCTATTGTCTGTTCTCATCGGGCCGGTGAAGGTGTTCTAGTTCTGGTTCTTGTGTGTCTTTGGCTCTAAGACTCTATTGTCTGTTCTCATCGGGCAGATGAAGGTGTTCTAGTTCTGGTTCTTGTGTGACTTTGGCTCTAAGACTCTATTGTCTGTTCTCATCGGGCCGATGAAGGTGTTCTAGTTCTGGTTCTTGTGTGTCTTTGGCTCTTAGACTCTATTGTCTGTTCTCATCATGGCCGATGAAGGTTTTCTAGTTCTGGTTCTTCTGTGTCTTTGTCTCTTAGACAATATTGTCTGTTCTCATCGGGACCAATGAAGTTGTTCTAGTTCTGGTTCTTGTGTGTCTTTGGCTCTAAGACTCTACTGTCTGTTCTCATCGGGGCCGATGAAGGTGTTCTAGTTCTGGTTCTTGTGTGTCTTTGGCTCTAAGACTCTATTGTCTGTGCTCTAGGACTCTATTGTCTGTTCTCATCGGGCCGATGAAGGTGTTCTAGTTGTGGTTCATGTCTGTCTTTGGCTCTTAGACTCTATTGTCTTTTCTCATCGGGCCGATGAAGGTGTTCTAGTACTGGTTCTTGTGTGTCTTTGTCTCTTAGACTCTTTTGTCTGTTCTCATCAGGGCCGATGAAGGTGTTCTAGTTCTGCTTCTTGTGTGTCTTTGGCTCTGAAACTCTGCTGTTTGTTCTCATCGGGGCCGATGAAGGTGTTCTAGTTCTGCTTCTTGTGTGTCTTCGGCTCTTAGACTCTATTGTCTGTTCTCATCAGGGCCGATGAAGGTTTTCTAGTTCTGCTTCTTGTGTGTCTTCGGCTCTAAGACTCTGCTGTCTGTTCTCATCGGGGCCGATGAAGGTGTTCTAGTTCTGCTTCTTGTGTGTCTTTGGCTTTAAGACTCTGCTGTCTGTTCTCATCGGGGCAGATGAAGGTGTTCTAGTTCTGCTTCTTGTGTGCCTTTGGCTCTAAGACACTATTGTCTGTTCTCATCGGGGCCGATGAAGGTGTTCTAGTTCTGTTTCTTGTGTGTCTTTGGCTCTTAGACTCTATTGTCTGTTCTCATCAGGGCCGATGAAGTTGTTCTAGTTCTGGTTCTTGTGTGTCTTTGGCTCTAAGACTCTATCGTCTGTTTTCATCGGGTCGATGAAGGTGTTCTAGTTCTGGTTCTTGTCTGTCTTTGACTCTTAGACTCTACTGTCTGTTCTCATCGAGCCGATGAAGGTGTTCTAGTTCTGGTTCTTGTCTGTCTTTGGCTCTTAGACTCTATTGTCTGTTCTCATCGGGACCGATGAAGATGTTCTAGTTCTGGTTCTTGTATGTCTTTGGCTCTAAGACTCTACTGTCAGTTCTCATCGGGCCCGATGAAGGTGTTCTAGTTCTGGTTCTTGTGTGTCTTTGGCTCTTAGACTCTATTGTCTTTTCTCATCGGGCCGATTAAGGTGTTCTAGTTCTGGTTCTTGTGTGTCTTTGGCTCTAAGACTCTATTGTCTGTGCTCTAAGACCCTATTGTCTGTTCTCCTCGGGCCGATGAAGGTGTTCTAGTTCTGGTTCTTGTGTGTCTTTGGCTCTTAGACTCTATTGTCTTTTCTCATCGGGCCGATTAAGGTGTTCTAGTTCTGGTTCTTGTGTGTCTTTGACTCTTAGACTCTATTGTCTGTTCTCATCAGGGCTGATGAAGGTTTTCTAGTTCTGGTTCCTGTCTGTCTTTGACTCTTAGACTCTATTGTCTGTTCTCATCGGGACCGATGAAGGTGTTCTAGTTCTGGCTCTTGTGTGTCTTTGGCTCTAAGACTCTTTTGTCTGTTCTCATCGGGCCGATGAAGGTGTTCTAGTTCTGATTTTTGTGTGTCTTTGGCTCTTAGACTCTATTGTCTGTTCTCATCAGGGCCGATGAAGGTGTTCTAGTTCTGCTTCTTGTGTGTCTTCGGCTCTAAGACTCTGCTGTCTGTTCTCATCTGGGCCGATGAAGGTGTTCTAGTTGTGGTTCTTGTGTGTCTTCGGCTCTTAGACTCTATTGTCTGTTCTCATCAGGGCCGATGAAGGTGTTCTAGTTCTGCTTCTTGTGTGTCTTTGGCTCTGAAACTCTGCTGTTTGTTCTCATCGGGCCGATGAAGGTGTTCTAGTTCTGCTTCTTGTGTGTCTTCGGCTCTTAGACTCTATTGTCTGTTCTCATCAGGGCCGATGAAGGTTTTCTAGTTCTGCTTCTTGTGTGTCTTTGGCTCTAAGACACAATTGTCTGTTTTCATCGGGTCGATGAAGGTGTTCTAGTTCTGGTTCTTGTCTGTCTTTGACTCTTTGACTCTACTGTCTGTTCTCATCGAGCCGATGAAGGTGTTCTAGTTCTGGTTCTTTTCTGTCTTTGGCTCTTAGACTCTATTGTCTGTTCTCATCGGGACCGATGAAGTTGTTCTAGTTCTGGTTCTTGTGTGTCTTTGGCTTTAAGACTCTACTGTCAATTCTCATCGGGGCCGATGAAGGTGTTCTAGTTCTGGTTCTTGTGTGTCTTTGGCTCTAAGACTCTATTGTCTGTGCTCTAAGACTCTATTGTCTGTTCTCATCGGGCCGGTGAAGGTGTTCTAGTTCTGGTTCTTGTGTGTCTTTGGCTCTAAGACTCTATTGTCTGTTCTCATCGGGCAGATGAAGGTGTTCTAGTTCTGGTTCTTGTGTGTCTTTGGCTCTAAGACTCTATTGTCTGTTCTCATCGGGCCGATGAAGGTGTTCTAGTTCTGGTTCTTGTGTGTCTTTGGCTCTTAGACTCTATTGTCTGTTCTCATCATGGCCGATGAAGGTGTTCTAGTTCTGGTTCTTCTGTGTCTTTGTCTCTTAGACTCTATTGTCTGTTCTCATCGGGACCAATGAAGTTGTTCTAGTTCTGGTTCTTGTGTGTCTTTGGCTCTAAGACTCTACTGTCTGTTCTCATCTTGGCCGATGAAGGTGTTCTAGTTCTGGTTCTTGTGTGTCTTTGGCTCTAAGACTCTATTGTCTGTGCTCTAGGACTCTATTGTCTGTTCTCATCGGGCCGATGAAGGTGTTCTAGTTGTGGTTCATGTGTGTCTTTGGCTCTTAGACTCTATTGTCTTTTCTCATCGGGCCGATGAAGGTGTCCAAGTACTGGTTCTTGTGTGTCTTTGTCTCTTAGACTCTTTTGTCTGTTCTCATCAGGGCCGATGAAGGTGTTCTAGTTCTGCTTCTTGTGTGTCTTTGGCTCTGAAACTCTGCTGTTTGTTCTCATCGGGGCCGATGAAGGTGTTCTAGTTCTGCTTCTTGTGTGTCTTTGGCTCTTAGACTCTATTGTCTGTTCTCATCAGGGCCGATGAAGTTGTTCTAGTTCTGGTTCTTGTGTGTCTTTGGCTCTAAGACTCTATCGTCTGTTTTCATCGGGTCGATGAAGGTGTTCTAGTTCTGGTTCTTGTCTGTCTTTGACTCTTAGACTCTACTGTCTGTTCTCATCGAGCCGATGAAGGTGTTCTAGTTCTGGTTCTTGTCTGTCTTTGGCTCTTAGACTCTATTGTCTGTTCTCATCGGGACCGATGAAGATGTTCTAGTTCTGGTTCTTGTATGTCTTTGGCTCTAAGACTCTACTGTCAGTTCTCATCGGGCCCGATGAAGGTGTTCTAGTTCTGGTTCTTGTGTGTCTTTGGCTCTTAGACTCTATTGTCTTTTCTCATCGGGCCGATTAAGGTGTTCTAGTTCTGGTTCTTGTGTGTCTTTGGCTCTAAGACTCTATTGTCTGTGCTCTAAGACCCTATTGTCTGTTCTCCTCGGGCCGATGAAGGTGTTCTAGTTCTGGTTCTTGTGTGTCTTTGGCTCTTAGACTCTATTGTCTTTTCTCATCGGGCCGATTAAGGTGTTCTAGTTCTGGTTCTTGTGTGTCTTTGACTCTTAGACTCTATTGTCTGTTCTCATCAGGGCTGATGAAGGTTTTCTAGTTCTGGTTCTTGTCTGTCTTTGACTCTTAGACTCTATTGTCTGTTCTCATCGGGACCGATGAAGGTGTTCTAGTTCTGGCTCTTGTGTGTCTTTGGCTCTAAGACTCTTTTGTCTGTTCTCATCGGGCCGATGAAGGTGTTCTAGTTCTGATTTTTTGTGTGTCTTTGGCTCTTAGACTCTATTGTCTGTTCTCATCAGGGCCGATGAAGGTGTTCTAGTTCTGCTTCTTGTGTGTCTTCGGCTCTAAGACTCTGCTGTCTGTTCTCATCTGGGCCGATGAAGGTGTTCTAGTTGTGGTTCTTGTGTGTCTTCGGCTCTTAGACTCTATTGTCTGTTCTCATCAGGGCCGATGAAGGTGTTCTAGTTCTGCTTCTTGTGTGTTTTCGGCTCTAAGACTCTGCTGTCCGTTCTCATTGGGGCCGATGAGGGTGTTCTAGTTTTGCTTCTTGTGTGTCTTTGGCTTTAAGACTCTGCTGTCTGTTCTCATCGGGCCGATGAAGGTGTTCTAGTTCTGTTCCTTGTCTGTCTTTGGCTCTAAGACTCTATTGTCTGTTCTCATCTGGACCGATGAAGGTGTTCTAGTTGTGGTTCTTGTGTGTCTTCGGCTCTTAGACTCTATTGTCTGTTCTCATCGGGGCCGATGAAGGTGTTCTAGTTCTGCTTCATGTGTGTCTTTGGCTCTTAGACTCTATTGTCTTTTCTCATTGGGCCGATGAAGGTGTTCTAGTTCTGGTTCTTGTGTGTCTTTGACTCTTAGACTCTATTGTCTGTTCTCATCAGGGCCGATGAAGGTGTTCTAGTTCTGGTTTTGTCTGTCTTTGACTCTTAGACTCTGCTGTCTGTTCTCATCGGGCCGATGAAGGTGTTCTAGTTCTGGTTCTTGTGTGTCTTTGGCTCTTAGACTCTTCTGTCTGTTCTCATCGGGGCAGAAGAAGGTGTTCTAGTTCTGCTTCTTGTGTGTCTTCGGCTCTTAGACTCTACTGTCTGTTCTCATCGGGGCCGATGAAGGTGTTCTAGTTCTGCTTCTTGTGTGTCTTCGGCTCTTAGACTCTACTGCCTGTTCTCATCGGGGCCGATGAAGGTGTTCTAGTTCTGCTTCTTGTGTGTCTTCGGCTCTTAGACTCTACTGCCTGTTCTCATCTGGGCCGATGAAGGTGTCCTTGTTCTGGTTCTTGTCTGTCTTTGAGTCTTGGACTCTGCTGTCTGTTCTCATCGGGGCCGATGAAGGTGTTCTAGCTCTGGTTCTTGTGTATCTGTGGCTCTTAGACTGTATTGTCTGTTCTCATCGGGCCGATGAAGGTGTTCCAGTTCTGGTTGCTGTGTGTCTTTGGCTCTTAGACTCTACTGTCTGTTGTCATCGGGGCCGATGAAGGTGTTATAGTTCTGGTTCTTGTGTGTCTTTGGCTCTTAGACTCTGCGGTCTGTATCTGAAATATAACTTCCATTTGTCCAGTAATCTAACTGAACTAAGTAAGATGACTCTCGTCAGGTGAGTTGGAGACTTAAAAGTGGAATGTCCCTCTTTACTGTCCTATGGAGGCCCAGGAATTCACCTTGCCCTCAGATGTCTCAATAATTAGAGGAAATTATTTGCACAGGTGAAGTGTAGTAATTGCTAATGCTTTGAAAAAAGTGGGGACATACTTCACAATGTAATAAATATCTTCCCCATACCATAGGATAGGATAGGATCAAATTTATAAAGCACACTTATACTCGAGGGCGTCATGCGCTGAGCAGACAGAGGAGTGGAGAGAGGCACGGATCAGCCAATTATGATGAAAATAGCCATGTTTTCTGCAGTTTTCTAAAAGCCGGAAAGATTCTGTGTTGGATATGGAGGAGGGCAGGGAGTTCCAGAATTTGGTGGCCGCTACTGAAAAGAAGCGGCTGCCCCATCTGGCTCTGCGTTATCTTGAAAGGATCAGTTTTTTCTGTGAGGAGGATCTCAAGGTCCTCCCGGGGATGTACCATTGGAACATGCTACAACTGCGACAAACCTTTAATGTGCAAGGCGTTATAAACCAAACTCGGGATCTTGAAGGAAATGCGCTTCCTAATAGTGTCACAACCCCCACTCACCTGAAAACCAGGAACCGCAGAAACGAAGAGAGTCCCCCCTCTCACCTCCAGACCAATCCTCCACACAGACTACTACAGTATGGGCGATTGATCTCAAGGGGAAAGGGACGAGAAATACACCACCCCTCATGTGCGGGGAAGCGAGGGAAAGGTCCTAGGTGTGAAGTCCGAACATGGAGTGGGCAGGAGGAAGGGATGCACAGACAGCGTCTGTAGGGTAGCAGCGGAGAAGGAAGGAACAGCTCAAGGTCTGCCGCACTCATGAGGGACAAAGTAGAAACAGAAAACCGCGTTTGCGGTTTTCAAACAAGAGGGAAACTACGGGCGTGATTCCGGCTCCAACGGGGCCGTGGAACAAGTATTCCCAATAGCGGGAAACGTGTGGCGTGAAAAGCGAACAGATAAACAAGGTTGATACAAAAGGGGATGATGGACGGAACGTTTGAGCCAATCAAACACTCACCCCCAGTCAACTGATCTGGGTTTAATCCATCATCATTCTTTAGCTCACTCCACCACCCCAGTTCAGACATGGCCATATGCAAATCAGTCTGACCCTGTGCCTCATGGGAACAGTCCAGCCCGAACTGCCAAGCCATGTCTTCCCTGGACCGGAAACAAGCATCCTAGGACCGGTTTCTGGCATTTCAGCCGTCATCAGCCAGGCTTGCTTGAATCCAGTGGCAAAGTGAGCAAGGGACCCACGTCTGGGCATACCCCCGCCAACTTAGGGCGACAAAAGCGATACAAAGGGGATGATGGACGGAACGTTTGAGCCAATCAAACACTCACCCCCAGTCAACTGATCTGGGTTTAATCCATCATCATTCTTTAGCTCACTCCACCACCCCAGTTCAGACATGGCCATATGCAAATCAGTCTGACCCTGTGCCTCATGGGAACAGTCCAGCCCGAACTGCCAAGCCATGTCTTCCCTGGACCGGAAACAAGCATCCTAGGACCGGTTTCTGGCATTTCAGCCGTCATCAGCCAGGCTTGCTTGAATCCAGTGGCAAAGTGAGCAAGGGACCCACGTCTGGGCATACCCCCGCCAACTTAGGGCGACCAAAGCGATACAAAAGGGGATGATGGACGGAACGTTTGAGCCAATCAAACACTCACCCCCAGTCAACTGATCTGGGTTTAATCCATCATCATTCTTTAGCTCACTCCACCACCCCAGTTCAGACATGGCCATATGCAAATCAGTCTGACCCTGTGCCTCATGGGAACAGTCCAGCCCGAACTGCCAAGCCATATCTTCCCTGGACCGGAAACAAGCATCCTAGGACCGGTTTCTGGCATTTCAGCCGTCATCAGCCAGGCTTGCTTGAATCCAGTGGCAAAGTGAGCAAGGGACCCACGTCTGGGCATACCCCCGCCAACTTAGGGCGACCAAAGCGATACAAAAGGGGATGATGGACGGAACGTTTGAGCCAATCAAACACTCACCCCAGTCAACTGATCTGGGTTTAATCCATCATCATTCTTTAGCTCACTCCACCACCCCAGTTCAGACATGGCCATATGCAAATCCGTCTGACCCTGTGCCTCATGGGAACAGTCCAGCCCGAACTGTCAAGCCATGTCTTCCCTGGACCGGAAACAAGCATCCTAGGACCGGTTTCTGGCATTTCAGCCGTCATCAGCCAGGCTTGCTTGAATCCAGTGGCAAAGTGAGCAAGGGACCCACGTCTGGGCATACCCCCGCCAACTTAGGGCGACCAAAGCGATACAAAAGGGGATGATGGACGGAACGTTTGAGCCAATCAAACACTCACCCCCAGTCAACTGATCTGGGTTTAATCCATCATCATTCTTTAGCTCACTCCACCACCCCAGTTCAGACATGGCCATATGCAAATCAGTCTGACCCTGTGCCTCATGGGAACAGTCCAGCCCGAACTGCCAAGCCATGTCTTCCCTGGACCGGAAACAAGCATCCTAGGACCGGTTTCTGGCATTTCAGCCGTCATCAGCCAGGCTTGCTTGAATCCAGTGGCAAAGTGAGCAAGGGACCCACGTCTGGGCATACCCCCGCCAACTTAGGGCGACCAAAGCGATACAAAAGGGGATGATGGACGGAACGTTTGAGCCAATCAAACACTCACCCCCAGTCAACTGATCTGGGTTTAATCCATCATCATTCTTTAGCTCACTCCACCACCCCAGTTCAGACATGGCCATATGCAAATCAGTCTGACCCTGTGCCTCATGGGAACAGTCCAGCCCGAACTGCCAAGCCATGTCTTCCCTGGACCGGAAACAAGCATCCTAGGACCGGTTTCTGGCATTTCAGCCGTCATCAGCCAGGCTTGCTTGAATCCAGTGGCAAAGTGAGCAAGGGCCGCGCACCTCTATGGAGGGTGAAAGGTCAAAGGACTGCGCTCGCGCTCGGCAGAAAGAAAGTCTCTTGCGGCTCCTGCAGCGCAATGAAACAACAACGTATGTGGTAGAGAGTCACGCTCCTGCATACTCTCGGGCTGAGACTCAAAAGAAAGGGGAGTCAAAGAGAGGCACGCTCCTGCGTCCTCTCGGGTCGGAATTTCTGAGAATCACAAAAAGGGGAGTCAAAGAGAGGCATGCTCCTGCGTCCTCTCAGTTCAGATTTACAGAAAAAACTATAAAGCCAAGCACCTGAGTCAGGTACGAGTGGCTCTTACATAGCAACCTCCCCTTACCACCTGACTTGCACGCCGAATGCCGGTGGAGAGGGAGTAAAGGTAGAAAAGAGACAGAAAGCAGTGACACGAACAGGGCCTGATAAGGGAAAGTGGTAACATTACCTCCCCTTTAAGGCTCTTTTAACAGGGCGAGGCTTTGTGGGGTTACAAGCGTGGAACCTCCGCACTAATAGGGGTGCATGAACAAATTTGGCAGGTTCCCATGTTCGCTCCTCATGCGGGTATCCCTTCCAATCCACCAGGTAATATAGTTTCCCATTCCTCCTCTGTGAATCTATAATGCGATTCACTTCAAACTCTTCTTGGTCATCAACTATCAAAGGAGGGGGTGGAATCAAGGGATGTGTGGATGGAACAAAGGGTTTGAGAAGGGACGTATGGAACACAGGATGGATACGATACTCATCTGGTAAATCTAGTTTCATGGCCACCGGATTAATAATCTGTTTTATTTCAAACGGACCCACAAAATGTGGCTGTAACTTCTTGGGTCCTGCAAGTTTCAGGTTTTTTGTGGCTAACCAGACTTTGTCTCCTATGTCATAACTAGGAGCAGGGCGCCGATGTTTATCTTAATTTTTCTTCATGTTTGCTTTGGTCACTTGTAACTGGGATTGAGCGGTCTTCCATATTTCCTTCAGATTCGTACATAGGGAATCTACTGCAGGGACTTTAAGAGTGGGTTGTAAAGGCACTGTTCTAGGATGAAAACTCATAGCACAAAAGAAAGGAGACATACCTAAGGCAGAGTGGACACTGTTATTGTACGCAAACTCCGCTACTGGTAATGCTTTTACCCCACTACTTGTTAAGGTAGCCAACAAACAGCGCAGATACTGTTCCATGGTCTGGTTAACCCGCTCCAACTGTCCATCTGTTTGCGGATGACAGACGGAGATTCATCTTTAAAACGGAACCTATCTCTTGCCAAAACTAAGATACAAATTGGGGACCCCTGTCGGACACCAAAACTGAAGGTATTCAATGCAGACGGATTACGTTTTGTATAAAAATAGACACTAGTTCACTAGCATTAGGGACTTTGGGAAGTGTTAGATTTGGGGGTCTCTAGTTGGCAGAGGTAGGTACATTTGACCAAATAGGGACTCTTGCGTCTAGTCAGGGTAAGGGGCTACACTCCTAAAATAACCCCTGCTCACCCCCTTGGTACCTTGGCACAAGCAGGCAGGCTTATCTCAGAGGCAGTGTGTAAAGCATTTGTGAACACATACAGTAATACAGTAACAACACTACAAATGGACACCACACAGGTTGTATTATAAAAATAAGTATTTTTATATAGACTTATCACAAGACCAAATGACAAAAATCCACAATACTGTACTCAAAATTAGACTTTAAAATGGTAGGAAATACCTCAATTCTCTTAAGATTGTAAATGCGACACTTTACTCTCAAAGTACCTTGGATGCGTATCGCAAAGAAAACAAAAGGGTCGCAGGGAAGGTGATGCGTCAGTTCCTTACACTCAGGGGAGTGGATGCGTCGGTTCCTTACTGCTGCGCAGGGGAGTTGATGCTCGCTTCCTTACTGTGTGGGGAGGGGATGCGTCGGTTTCTTACTGCTCTCCGGTACGATGCGACAAGATGGCGCCTCGATGCGATACTTCTCTCCGGTGTGATGCGACAAAATGGGGTCTTGGTTACAATGCGACAACGTTGTTGCGATGCGTGCACGCCCGACGGCCGTGCGGCGATTCAATGATCTTCTGAGCAGCGACAGGCCCTGCGACATGCTTCTCCGGTGATGCGACGGCAACCTCTGCTGCGGCGGCACGCTTCTCCGGTGATGCGACGCACTTCGGTGATGCAATGGCGACGGCGACAGCGGCAGCGGCGGCACACTTCCTTGGTGATGCGACGGCAACTGCGGCGACACGCTCGTCGTTGAGTCGCGCTTCCAGCTCCCAGCGACACGCAGCCTCTCAGAAGGCCCAGCACAACAGCAGGCACTTCAATTCCCAGCAAGGTAATTCAGGGGGGAGCTGGTTGGTGAAGTCTTGTATCCCTGAGACTTCAGGCAGGAGGCAAGCTCAAGTTCAAACCCTTGGAGATTTTCTGCAAGTTAATGAAAAGCACACTCAGTCCTCTTCTCCTTTCTTTGGCAATGAAGCAACCACTGCAGGCCAACCCCCAAACACGCAGCACAGGGGTAGTCTCCTCCTTCAGCTTCCTGGTTCTTCTCCTCAGCAAAGGTTTGTCTTGATTCCCAGAAGTGATCTAAAGTTCTGGGGTCTAGGTCCCCCTTTTTATACACACAAATCCTTTGTCTCTGAAGGCAGAGAGTGTCTGTACCTAGTCCAAACCGGTTCTGGGTGCATTCTGCCAGTGCACAACTTCTTCCTTTGTCAGTGTGGGCCAGGGTCATCAGACGCACCACAGGAGGTGGAGCCAGCATTGTGGAAGGCAGGCACAGCCCTATTCAGGCCCAGGTGCTACTCCTCCCACCACTCCCAATGCAGGTAGGTCTATTCAGCCTAGTGCTGACTCACCCTGTCTCCTAGAGCCACCCCAGCCCCTGTCACTCACAAAGCAGACATGCAATACACAACCTAGCAGAGGCAGGCTGGATGGTTAGGCAAGAAAATACCTACTTTCTAAAAGTGGTATTTTCAAACACAGAATGTTAAAAACCAACTTCACTAAAAGATGTATTTTATCATTCTGAGTTCAGGCATACTAAATTCGTTTTTCTACCATGTTCCCTGGGTCAGTTAGGATTATAAGATGTTATAATCAAACTGCCCATTCTGTCCTATGGGAACAGGTAGCCTTGCAATAGTGAAAAACGAAAATGGCTGTAATTCACTATTAGGACATGCCACACACACCAGGGCATGTCCTACCTTTTACCTATAATGCACCCTGCCCTTGGGCCTACCTTAGGGGTGACTAATATGTGAAAAAGGGAAGGTTTAGGGACTGGCAAGTGGGTGCACTTACCAAGTCAACATGGCAGTCCCAGGCTGCACACAGGCTCTGCAATGGCAGGCCTGAGCCACATTTTACAAGCTGCTTCTGTGGGTGGCACAACCAGTGCTGCAAGCCCACCAGCAGCATTTGATTTACAGGCCCTGTGCACACATGGTGCACTGTACTAGGGTCTGAGAAGTAAATCAAATAAGCCAATCATGGAGTCACTAATCCATTACAACAATATACAATAGAGAGCATATGCACTTTAGCACTGATCAGCAGTGAAAAAGTGCCCAGAGTTATAAAACCACCAACAGGTCAGAAAAAATACAGGAGGAAGGCAAAAAGTTCAGGGATGACCCTGCAAAAAGGGCCAAGTCCAACAGGAAGGGGCACAAAATTTGCTACTTTGGTAAAGGAGTCTACTATTACAAGGATAGTTGTGAGTCCCTCTTCCAGGGGAAGATCTGTGATAAAATCCATACTCACAGTATGCCATGGGTAAGGGGGAACAGGAAGAGGCTGTAATAAACCATCAGGCGTGGTGCGAGGTGCTTTCTGTGTTGCACATATAGGACAAGAGGACATGTACTGTTGTATGTCTTTCGCCATGTTTTCCCACCAAAACGATCTGCTACAGATCTCCTTGGTCTTTTGAATGCCAGGGTGGCTCACTAAAGCAGAGGAGTGAACCCACTGGAGTACCTGATCACGGTGTTTGTCCGGTATATACAACTGGTCCTCATGATACAGCAAACCCCTTGTTATATGACAATCTGGTTGTTCCAACCATGGAGACATATCAGTGTCTGTTAATGTTTTCCCCAGGTAACTACAGAATTGATCAAAAGAAACATAGCCTAGGATTTTACCAGGGGGTATGAATGCTTCCAGATCGGGATTGCTTCTTTTATGAGGGAGTGACACACATAAACACGACAGAGCGTCTGCTTTCACTTGTTGTGCAGCTGGCCAATAGGTGATCACAAAATCAAATTCATTAAAAAAAGACACCCAACGCATCTGTCCGGGGGTCAATGCTCTAGCAGTACGAAATAATTCTAAATTCTTATGGTCTGAATATATGGTTATGGGATGTCTCGCTCCCCAGAGATAATGTCTTCACTCCTGGAACGCCTTCCTGATGGCTAACAGTTACCTCTCTGCTACGGTGTAGTTCTGTTCCGCAGGCAATAACTTGTTTGAAAAGAAGGCGATAGGATGCATTTGCCCATTAGTGTCTCTCTGAGATAGAACCCCTCCTACCGCATATTGTGATGCGTCCACCTCGACAAAGAAAGGGATAGTCGGATCAGTATGTATCAGGACAGGAGCAGAAGTAAATTATTTCTTTAATATGTCAAAAACCTTTTGAGCTTCTGAGGACCAAACAAAAGGCACCCCCTTTTTTATGAGTCTAGTTAGGGGTGTTACCACGTCTGAGAAGTGCGTAATAAAACGTCTGTAAAAATTCGCAAAACCCAACAGAGACTGTATGTCTTTGACACAAGTGGGGGTAGGCCAAGACGAGATGGCTTCTACTTTCTTTTGGTCCATCTGTGTCCCACTTTCGAATTCAGAAACCCCAAGAATTCTACCGTAGAGGCATGGAAAGTGCATTTCTCGAGTTTGGAAAACAGGTGGTGATCCCGTAGTATTTGCAATACCTGCTTCACATGTTCTTCGTGTTGGATAGGATTTTTTGAGAAAACCAAGTTATCGTCTATATAGACTATTAAAAAAGATCCAGAAAATCTCGGAAGATCTCATTAATGAAGAACTGAAATGCTGCAGGGGCATTGCACAGCCCGAACGGCTTTACGCAATATTCGAATAAACCGAATTTCGTTCTAAACGCCGTTTTCCACTCATCACCGTCACGTACTCGGATGAGATGGTATACCCCTCGTAAGTCTATCTTGGTGAACACAGTGGCATCTTTGATTTGATCTAATAACACCGGGATGAGTGGTAACGGGTATTTATTCTTAATGGTGACTTTGTTCAGGGATCTATAATCTATGCAGGTGCGAAGGCCCCCTTCCCGCTTGGAGATGAAAAAAAAGGGAGAAGACATGGGTGAAGAGGAGTGCCTGTTAAACCCACATTTTAACATGTCAACCAGGTACTCTCGTAGATAGGCAGTTTCAGGTTCTGAGAGGGCATAGATGTGCCTACACAGCAGCACACCCCCGGGTTCTAGGTCTATTCGACAATCAAAGCTGCGGTGAGGAGGCAATGGCGTTGCTTTCACTTTATCGAACACGTCAGCGTATTGTCTATAGACTTGAGGTAGGGAGTCTAGCTCCAAAATACTACAGGAAGCACATACCAAGGGAGAAGCCCACTCAATAGCTTCTTGATAACATTGCTGGATACAATAACTAGAATCTAGGGTCACGGTTCTTCGCACCCAATCTATTTTGGGATTATGCGTCTGTAACCAGGGTACTCCAAGAAACACTCCAAAAGCGGGAGTGTCCATGAGATCAAAGGAGATTTCCTCCGAATGCCCATTGTCACATACCAGTGTGAATGGGGCAGTATGTCTCGTAATGAGCCCTGAGGATAATGCCGTCCCGTCTACCGCTCTCACGGATTCAGGCTCTTTTTTCTGTATACAGACAATGCCCATGGAAGAGGCTAACTGATTGTCCCAAAAATTCCCTGTCGCCCCTGAGTCTAATAACACTGATAATGTTACCCGATTGCTATTGGTTAAGATTAGCATCACACTTATGGTGAAATGTCTAGGCACCCTTGCTACCGAGGTGCCCTGGGTATTCCGAGCAACTGCCACGGTCTTTTTCGGGCCAAAAGTTTTAGGGCGAATAGGACATTCTCGCACAAAATGACCTCCCTTACCACAATACAGGCAGAGGTTGAGATTGCGTCTTCTTTGTTTCTCCTCCCGGGATAAAAATCCCCGGACCACTCCTATTTGCATGGGTTCAACTGGGGTTGTTCTAAGGTCTTCTTTCTTGTCAGCTTTATATATCAAGAATCGAGGGCTCTCAGGTCTCCCTTTTTCTCCATGTCTTTCAAGGAGTCGATGGTCCATCTTTATCACCAAGTCTATGAATTCTGTGCAATCTTCTGGAGGGTCAACTATTTGGGACAGAATATCCTTTAATTCATCATTAAGCCCCCTATAGAACAAGGATGTTCTTTTGTCAAGCGGCCAACGGGTTTCGGCCATTAATCTATTAAAGTCTGTGACATAGGAAAGCAGTGGGTTCCTACCCTGCCGAAGGTTTAGCAGTTCCGTGTCACTTGCCTGCATAAAGGTATGTTTGTCGAACAGTCTCCTCATCTGTTCCTTGAAAGCGGGAAAATCATGCAAAAGAGGGTCATCGGTTTCCACCAAAGGTATCGACCAATTTGCAGCGGTACCCATGAGATAGGATATGATGAAAGCCACCTTGGCAGTGTCATCCGGAAAGGCAGTGGGTCAACACATGAATTGTAGATAACATTGATTCATGAAGCTGCGCTATTTGCCGCTTTCTCCACTGAACCTTTCGGGCGTAGCTAAGGAAACTGGAACGGGAGTGACTAAGGTAATGTTAGTGGGTGGAGCCCCGCTATCTGGTTGTGTTTTGTCGAAATGGAAAGTGGCAGGTTGTAATACATGACGATGTGTCTTAGGGATAGTTCCGGACAGAGGACCCCATGCGGTGTTTACCTGCCTACTATGAAGCTCCGTTTTTACAGAATGGTTCTCCTGCCTGAGAGATTGGACCTCTGTTTGCAGCGCTTCAAACGCTGCCGCTAATTCCTGAACTGAGGCAATGGGAGTAGTGTCTGCAGGGAACCGGGCCTCGCCATTCTCATCCTGGTCCATCTTCGTTTGGGCGGTATGAATTTCGTGGGCTTGGCTTTTTGTCACCACTCCCACTCACCTGAAAACCAGGAACCACAGAAACGAAGAGAGTCCCTCATCTCACCTCCAGACCAATCCTCCACACAGACTACTACAGTATGGGCGATTGATCTCAAGGGGAAAGGGACGAGAAATACACCACCCCTGATGTGCGGGGAAGCGAGGGAAAGGTCCTAGGTATGAAGTCCGAACGTGGTGTGGCAGGAGGAAGGAATACACAGACACCGTCTGGAGGGTAGCAGCGGAGAGGGAAGGAACAGCTCAAGGTCTGCAAGACAGAAGCAAAAGAAGGACTTTAGATGAGGGGAAAGGGACGGGGCACACACAGTAGTCAAAGTTGTTTCCTTCAAAGGTGACAGGAGAAAAAGAAAGAACACTCCCCACGATTTTCTCAGAATGATAGATCATTAGTTCAATCCGTGAACTAAGGTAGGCTTTTCCAGGGGTTCCGTATTTCTTTACAGAGGCAGTGTAGAAGGGAATAGAGGCAACCAAAGGATAGTGTTGTGTTAAATGAACTCCACACGAAAGGGTGCTGTAGGCTTTTTTTTTTGTTTGTCTCACGAAACACAGTGCTGTCGACTCCTGTCGAGCGCTCTTTCAGGAGAATGTGCCACAACAAACAAAAAAAAAAAAACTATTGCCAATAAACAATGAATGGACTTGTGTAGGAGGCGATGCCGCCGGCTCCTGCCGTACCCCTCTGGGGAACTCAGAACTGATGAACCGCATCCGCGGTGGAGCTAACTCTGCTGGAGTGAACGGCTCCTGCCGCACTCATGAGGGACAAAGTAGAAACAGAAAACCGCGTTTGCGGTTTTCAAACAAGAGGGAAACTACGGGCGTGATTCCGGCTCCAACGGGGCCGTGGAACAAGTATTCCCAATAGCGGGAAACGTGTTGCGTGAAAAGCGAACAGATAAACAAGGTTGAGGCTGACGGCTCCGGCCACGCACCTCTATGGAGGGTGAAAGGTCAAAGGACCGCGCTCGCGGTCGGCAGAAAGAAAGTCTCTTGCGGCTCCTGCCGCGCAATGAAAACAACAATGTATGTGGTAGAGAGTCACGCTCCTGCATACTCTCGGGCTGAGACTCAAAAGAAAGGGGAGTCAAAGAGAGGCATGCTCCTGCGTCCTCTCGGGTCGGATTTTCTGAGAATCACAAAAAGGGGAGTCAAAGGCACGCTCCTGCGTCCTCTCAGGTCGGATTTACAGAAAAAACTATAAAGCCAAGCACCTGAGTCAGGTACGAGTGGCTCTTACATAGCAACCACCCCTTACCACCTGACTTGCACGCCCAATGCCGGTGGAGAGGGAGTAAAGGTAGAAAAGAGACAGAAAGCAGTGACACGAACAGGGCTTGATAAGGGAAAGTGGTAACAAATAGGGAGCCAGTGCAAGGCATGAATCCCCTCCCTGGCTGATTGGAGCTTCAGGACGTTAAGGATCAGCCTAGCCGGGCGTTCTCGACATGCTGAAGCTTGTTCAGGGAAGCCACATTGATGTTAAGGTACAGAGTGTTGCAGTAGTCCAGCTGGGAGGTGAATAGTGCAATGATGGTGGACCGGTGCAGTTCAGATGGAATATACGGCAGCACCATTCTAAGGCTTCTAAAGATATAGAAGCAAGTGCTGACCGTTTTGTTGACCTGAGCATCAAAGGTCAGACCCTCATCGAAAGTGACACCCAGATTTTTCGCTGTCCTAACCGGGACAGGGAGGGAACCACAGTCTGCCGGCCACCAGGCATTTGACCAGATGGAATTCTGCAACCAAATACTAGTATCTATGTCTTATTGGTATTGATCTTTAGGGAGTTACCCTTCATCCAGCAGATAATGCTTGCCATGCACTTGTTGAATTCCTCTGCGACCAATTGTAAATCATTTGAGATGGAAACAATGATTTCCATGTCTTCCGCATAGGAAATCACCTGGAAACAAAATGATCTCATGAAGTCGGATAGAGGGGTCACATAAATGTTAAAGAGGGTGGGGTTCAGTGAGGACCCCTGGGGAAACCCACAAGGAAGGCTAAAGGCCCTAGCTCTGAAAGCTCCGCAGATAATGATGTTTGTGCTCCCTGACATGAAAGAGTGGAGAAGCTGCAAGGCCTTTCCCATAACTCCCACTTCCTGTAGACGTTGAACCATGCGTGCCGGGGAGACGGTGTTGAATGCCGCTGACAAATCGGGCATAATCAGCACCGCTGATCCACCCTGATCCTCCTGCATGCGAATATGATCAGTGGCTGCAATAAGGGCAGACTTGCTGCTGTGACCGGTGCAGAACCCATTTTGTGAATAGTCTAACATCTCCTGGGATGCAACATGATTCATCAGCTCAGTGTTGATGAATTTCTCCAAGATTTTAGCGGGGAGGAGGGAGATAGGGCAAAAGCTCTTCAGCTCTAAGGGGTGAACGTTGGGTTTTCCACAGCTCAGTTGGAGTAAAGAGTTCTCTGTGTACATTTATCGCAATCTAAGCAGGTATTCGTAGTGCAGTGTTGTGTGCGGGAGGTTGTGGTATATTGAAACTAACTGAGCAGTTCTAAGATATTTGCTCGAGTGCTGCTGTTGATATGGCAGCACTTAGCGAACATGTGGCTTGGGCGCCGTGTTATCTGCGCGTAAAGTCTAGGATGTTCTGTTTCAGAAAGGCAACTTCTAGTTGTGATTGGAAAGGTGCTGTGTAGTGAGTGTTATCTGAAAGAAACACGTTAGTTATAGATTCCTTACCTTAGAATTACCCCCAGGCGTCAGACTGGATCCGGAAAGTTTTTTCGTCAGCAGTACCTCCGTGCGTCGGAAGGTGGCGTCGGTCGACTCCGCTTACGTCGTCGGCGTCGTGGTCGCCAGGATGACGTCGTGGCAGCTACTTAGACGCAGCCCTCGCGCTCTGACATCAGTTCTTTCTTTTTCTCCATCACGTCGGACAGGTGGGTTACTCTATGATGGACACTCTTGTAGCATTTCCGAATACCACCCCATACTCCTTGGCTTTTCACTCATCCTCCCCAGTAGATCTTTCAAGGTCTGCTTCCCAGCGTTCTTTGAACTTCCATGGAGCCCGGGCCTGCAAGACAACGAAATAGAGTATAGTCAGGAGATGATTCCCTTCATGCCTTTGAATGTGGACATAAACATTTCAAAAGTTATTTTTTGTCTGATATCCACTTCTTTGAAAGGAGAATGAAGCACCCGGTGCCGAAGCCGAAAGTATTGCATCCTAGCAGTTTGATTGACCTCAAAGTCCTTCTTACACTTGTCTAATGACTTAGCTCAACCCTTGGAGGACATATTTCTCAACTTGAGGCATTCCCTTCTTTTCCATCTCCAAAAGCTTCCCTCTCCATAGCTAGAGTGAAGTGATAGTTGGTAAGAATTGGTGTGTCGGGGATATAGTCAGCCCACCTCTGAGTAACAGGCGGTCACATATTCCAAGTGTCTCTTTCATAATCTTGGAGATACATAGATTCTTAGGTCCCTGTTTCTTCAAGAGTCAGGGTACATCCCACAGGCCTCTCTACCTATGAGCTTTCGCTCCATGAAAGAACATCTTCTCTGGCCGACCATTCTACCAAGATGCAGAGGTGGGAGGCTAGATAATAGTAAAGCAGATGTGGATACTGTAGGCCTCCTTCCTCCACAGATTCTTCTTTTCAGTCATGTTCAGCCCCCCAGTCCAAATACATTTAAAATGTTCTATTGGAGACTCCGGATTTCTGCGCTCACAGTAGTGGTTGCGATAGAGGCCGGATATTCTTCTTTAGTACATTTGCACGGCCAAGCCAAGAAGTAGAATAAGGACCTGCGATTATCTGTGTCCTTGGGGCGGGTCCACTTATGTCACTGGTGAGGTTGACCCCTAGATATTACAAGGAACACTTTTTTCCCATTGATAAGGGGTGCTTTCTTTGAGGGTTGTCACAATCACCCAGGGAATGGAACCATTAAGGGTTTTGGCCTTCCCTTTTTTATTTAAAACCTGCGAGCGCTTCAGACTGCTGCAGGATCGCCGTTACAGCTGGAACGGAGGATTCTGGCTCAGACTCAGTCAGTAAGACGTTATCAGCACAGAGGCTGATCTAATCTTGCATCTCATCAGATCCTATGCCTGTAAACTCTTCATCCTCCCGGATCCGAAGCACAAGGGTTTCCATCATGAGGGCGTAAACAACAGGAGACGAGACAGAGGAGACCCCTGTACTGGCGAACCCTCTACTGACACTAGCGCATGCTTCTGGGCTTTGTAGCTTGCCATAATCCATCCCCTCACCTGCGGGCTCAATCCCACTCTGTAGAGGACCACTTCCAAAAAGCCCTAGCTAACCTGCGTCCTTCATTAGGATAAACTGGATCCCTTCCTCTTCACCTTTTCTACAAGGTGGGCTATTTTCTGAATGTTATCCTGCATGTGTCTGCACTTAATAAACTTTCAATCATTTGTATCAAGCATACCAAAGACCCATGTGTCTGTATTTGTAATGCCACAAAACAACCACTAAATGATGATGAAATACTTGCTGTGTTTTATTAAAAACATTAAAAATTGTGTATCATATCAAATTCATAGATCTGAAAGAGACACGTTAGTGACAGATTCCTTACCTTAGAATATCCCCAGGCGTCAGGCTGGATCCGGAAAAGTTTTTGCGTAGCAGTACCCTTGCGCGTCGGTAGGCGGCGTCGTGCGGCTCCGCGTCCGTCGTCGGCGTCGTGATCGCCGGGATGACGTCGCGGGCAGTACTTAGGCGCCGCCCCTGCGCGCTGACGTCAGTTCTTCTTTTCCGCGCCAGTAAGCGCAGATCCGGGAAGAGCAGTGCCTAGTCACTTTTTGACTATCTTTTTTGGTGAATTTTTTCACTGTTTCTTCAACGAGTCTTCACGACTCCTAAGGTGTCGTAGGGATGCCCGGCTTTAAGCCCTGCGAGGAATGTGGTCGCATGATGTCGATCACGGACCCGCACCTCGAGTGTCTCTTTTGTCTCGGCCGAGACCACGACACGAAGTCGTGTCCTGACTGCCGGAAACTTCATCCTAAGGCTTTGCGAGAGCGGTCTCGAAAGCTCCTTGAAGTCCGGCATTCGGCTCCGCGCCGCACCAAGCCCCGGTCCCGGGAGAGGTCGAGGGCCGGACGCGGAGTCCCCGCCGTTCGTCGGATTCAAAGTCTTCGCGCTCCTCCGGTAAGTCGAAGCACAAGAAGTCTAAGCGGCGTCATCGCTCTAAGACTTCGCCTCGCCGGTCTCGCGACTCGGCTGAGGTCCCTGTCGGCACCGTCCCCGCGGCCCCGGACGTGCCTGTCGAGTTACCCCCGCAGTACCCGCCCTACCCGGGCTCGGGGGCGACTCAGGCCGATATACAGGAATTCCTGTCGGCCATGGCCCGCCTCTTCGGGCCTCAAGGTCCCCTCCGGTGCGCCTCCGGGCCCCGCGGGCCCTGATTGGGTTGCTCCGGCGTCGCCGTCGACTCCGGACCCGGCGTCGCCTGTCCCACCAGCCTTCGTCCCGGCCTCGGCTCCGGTCCCGGCCTCGACCCCGGCTCCGGTGGGGCCGCAACCCCCATCGACGCCGGTTGACCTAACCACGCCTCCGCCGGCGCCGATGTCCCCGGTGCCGTTTCCGGCGCCGTCCGGGGCTCCGGGCGGCGTCGTTCCCGGTTCTCTCCGGGTCCGGACATGGTGCCGGAGCAGGCGTCGCCCGACGCCGTATCCGGCGCCGATGAGACCTTGGGTCCCTGATGTCCCTCCTCCTCCATATTTTCAACCTGAGGAGGACCAGGAGAGCTGGGAGGGGTCTGACGACCCTCTCACACAACAGTGCGAGTTTGACCCGGACTGGGTTGAGGAACTTGGGGATGCCAGTGGTCTGGATACCTCCCCTGACTCTGGCATGCTGTCTCCTCCCGTGGCAACGGAGGAGGGGGCTAATTTTGCAACGGTGTTGCGTAGAGCTGCTGGAGCCTTGAATCTCCAGTTGCCTACAGTGGTCGTCAGGTCTAACATCCTGACTGAAGTGCTTCAGCCGGCGGCCTCCTCTTCGGAGACTGTGCTACCGTTCAACGAGGCACTGACTGACGTTCTTTTGGGTGCCTGGTCCAAACCCACCACAGGGGCTCCTGTGGATAGGAACGTGGCCCGACGCCATCGCCCTGCTCCGGGCGACCCCCTGTTTCTCTCCCAACACCCCACCCCTGAGAGCTTGGTTGTCCAAGCCTCTGCCTCCCAAACCGCCTTCCCTACCGCCCCTCCGGATAGGGAATCCAAGCGCCTGGATCACTTTGGGAAGAAGGCTTTCTCTTCCTCCAGTGCTGGCTTGCGGTCTGTTAATACCGCTTGCCTCTTGGGCCGATACACCCACTCCCTGTGGGATTCGGTGGCAACTGTTTTGCCGCAGTGTTCTGAGGAGGTCCAGACACTGCTTACCCGCGCCATTGCGGAAGGGCGTGATGCGGCTAAATATACCATCCGCTGTGGCCTTGATACCGCCGACTCGCTGGGCAGATCGCTTGCAACGACGGTGGCGCTGCGTCGCCACGCCTGGCTGAGAACCACTGGTTTTTCAGGAGATGTCCAGAATACACTCATGGACATGCCCTTTGATGGTGTCGGTCTTTTTGGTTCGAAGGCAGACCATGCGCTGGAGCGTTTCAAGGACTCTCGGGCTACTGCTAAGTCCCTGGGCCTTGCTGTTGTGCGCCCTCCGCTCACGTCTGCTTTTCGCCCCTTTCGTGGCCACGGAAGGGGCGCCCAGTCAAGTCCGCAGCCCGGCCAACGGCCCGCGCAGCAAGCGCCTTCGCGTGGCCGAGGACGTGGATACCGCCGTGGCGGTTCGGGCAACCAGCGTGCGGGTCAGGCCACCACCTCCAACCCGTCCGCGGCCTCCAAGCCCTCCTAGTCCCTCCTTTCAGGTGCACAGTACGCCAGTCGGAGGCAGGGTCCGCCATCACCTTCACCTCTGGCGTCCCATCACCTCGGACAGGTGGGTCTTGGACATTGTCCGAAGGGGCTACTCCCTCCCCTTCGAGACCACCCCCCAGCCATGCCACCTCGATTCCACCGCATGTCAGGGGATCACTTGGCGCTTCTACAGAAGGAAGTCACGGCCCTCTTGGCCAAGAGGGCCATCGAGCATGTTCCGACCCCAGAAGTAGGGTGTGGTTGCTACTCCCACTACTTTCTGGTGCCCAAAAGGACAAGGAGGACATGCGTCCTATCTTGGACCTCCGGAACGTCAATCGCTTCCTCCGGAAGGAGAAGTTCAAGATGCTCACCCTAGCTCAGGTCTTGACTGCCCTCGACCCCGGAGACTGGTTGGTAGCGTTGGACTTGCAGGACGCCTATTTCCACATCCCCGTCCTGCCGGCCCACCGGCGTTACCTTCGGTTCACGGTAGGCCTCGAGCATTTTCAGTTCACCGTGCTCCCCTTTGGCCTTACCAGTGCCCCTCGGGTGTTCACGAAAGTGATGGCGGTGGTCGCAGCTCATCTGCGCCGGGCAGGGGTTTCAGTCTTCCCCTACCTCGACGACTGGCTGCTGAAGGCGGGCTCGTCCCAGGCAGTCGTCTCCCACCTCCAGACTACGGCCGAACTCCTGCACTCGCTGGGGTTCTCCATCAATGTGCCAAAGTCGCATCTGATTCCTTCTCCACAGCTCCTTTTCATCGGAGCAGTTCTGGACACGACGCAGTTTCGGGCCTATCCTCCCGAACGGCGAGTCCGGGATATTCAGGCTATGATTTCGATCTTTCAGCCTTTATCCTGGGTTTCGGTACGGATGACCCTGAGGCTGCTGGGCCTCATGGCCTCCTGCATCCTGCTGGTCACTCATGCCAGATGGCATATGCGGGCTCTGCAGTGGGACCTGAAGTTCCAGTGGGCGCAGCACCAGGGCGACCTGTCCGATCACGTCCAGATCTCGGAGGGGACTGCAAAACAGTTGCAGTGGTGGCTCTCGAACCGGCAATGGGTCATGGGCAGATCCCTCTCCCTTCCCCAGCCAGAGCACACAGTTGTGACGGACGCGTCCATTCTGGGATGGGGCGGTCACATGGGAGAGGCGGAGATCAGAGGCCTCTGGTCTCCGGCGGAGTCCCGGCTCCATATCAACTTTCTGGAGCTCCGGGCGATCCGACTTGCACTCAAGGCATTCCTTCCCTCTGTCAAAGGGAAGGTAGTGCAGGTGTTCACAGACAACACCACCGCCATGTGGTACTGCAACAAACAAGGTGGGGTGGGGTCGTGGACCCTTTGTCAGGAGGCTCTGCGCCTCTGGACATGGCTGGAACATCAGGGCATGTTCCTGGTGGTTCAACACCTGGCAGGTTCCCTGAACGCCAGGGCGGACGAACTCAGCCGCAGGTGCATGATGGATCACGAATGGCGTCTTCACTCGGAAGTGGCGCAAGGACTCTTTCTACAGTGGGGAGAGCCTTGGTTAGATCTATTCGCCACCGAAGAGAACGCGCAATGTCATCAGTTCTGCGCGTTGGAATTTCCAAGGCGGCACTCGCTCGGCGATGCTTTTCGTCACGAGTGGAGTTGCGGTCTATTGTACGCCTTTCCGCCTAAACCACTTCTACCCAGAGTGTTGAAGAAGATTCGGCACGACTGGGCCCAAGTCATTCTTGTGGCTCCGGACTGGGCTCGAAGAGTTTGGTATCCCGAGCTACTCAATATGAGCGTAGATCCCCCGATCCGTCTGCCTCTTCGGGAGGATCTTCTGTCGCAGCAGCAGGGGACGGTCCTCCACCCGAACCTGTCCAGTCTACACCTGCTTGCGTGGAGATTGAGCGGCGGCAGTTGATTCCTTTCGACTTGCCTCCCGAAGTTTGTGATGTGATTCTGGCAGCCAGGCGTCCCTCCACTAAGGTGGTATACGCCTGCAGGTGGAACAAATTTGTGGCATGGTGCACAGCAAAGGCTGTGAATCCCCTTTCTGCCCCTCTTTCTGAGGTCCTTCTGTTCCTTCTCTCTCTGGCCCAACAGGGTTCTGCCCTGGGTACCATCAAGGGTTATCTTTGTGCTATCTCGGCCTTCCTCAGGCTCCCTGATCAGCCCTCCCTTTTCAAGTCCCCTGTTGTTAACAGGTTCTTAAAAGGCATTACTCACCTCTTCCCTCCTGTTCCGTTTGTGATGCCTCAGTGGGACTTGAACTTGGTTCTTACCTTTTTAATGTGCGCTCCCTTTGAGCCTCTACATAACTGTCCTCTTCGTCTTCTGACTCTGAAGACAGCCTTTCTGGTGGCCATCACCTCCGCTCGGCGGGTGAGTGAGCTCCAGGCTCTATCTTGCAAACCTCCCTTTCTGTCTGTTCATCCAGACAAGGTTGTTCTTCGGACGCGTCCGTCCTTCTTGCCAAAGGTGGTTACTGCTTTCCACATTGGGCAGACCATCACTTTGCCCACCTTCTTTCCGCCTCCGCATCCTTCCAGAGAGGAAGAGAGGCTCCACCGTCTGGACCCAAAACGTGCGCTCTCTTTCTATATTGACCGCACAAAACACTTCCGGGTGGATGACCAGCTCTTTGTTGGCTACGTGGGCGCCAAAAAGGTCGGGCGGTGCACAAGAGGACCATCTCCCGCTGGGTTACCTTGTGCATCAAGACCTGCTATTCTTTGGCTAAGAAGGAGCCTCCTGTTGGGCTGCGTGCCCATTCCACCAGGGCAACGGCTGCTACCACGGCCTTGGGCCGCGGTGTTCCGCTGCCGGTTATCTGTCAGGCAGCTACGTGGGCCTCGCTGCACACGTTTACAAAGTATTACTGCCTTGACAGTCAGGTCCGGAGGGACGGCTTCTTTGGCCGTTCTGTCCTCCAGGACTTCCTTGTCTGATCTTTGTTCGCAGACCCACCACCGGGGTTGGTATTGCTGGGGTATCTATTCTAAGGTAAGGAATCTGTCACTAACGTGTCTCTTTCAGATGCACAAGTTACTAACTTGTGTAACGATATATCTGTAAGAGACAGTAGTTAGTGACAGATTCCTACCGCCCACCCATCCTCCCGTTCTGCGAACTGATTTCTAGGAGTTAAGGACATCCCTTTCAGGGCCCTAGTATTTTTCAGACACCTATGTCAGCTTCTTGCATGGCTCTGCGTTCCTGGCGCGGAAAGTCGTGTACAGAACTGACGTCAGCGCGCAGGGCGGCGCCTAAGTACTGCCCGCGACGTCATCCCGGCGATCACGACGCCGACGACGGACGCGGAGCCGCACAACGCCGCCTACCGACGCGCAAGGGTACTGCTACGCAAAAACTTTTCCGGATCCAGCCTGACGCCTGGGGATATTCTAAGGTAAGGAATCTGTCACTAACTACTGTCTCTTACAGATATATCGTTACACAAGTTAGTAACTTGTGCATTTGCACACCATTATAAAAACATACATCTTTGATCAATGTCAAACAGCATGTCAATTAATAAAAAGGAGATTCAAACATTCATCAAGTTTTAGTGCAAATAGTACATCACATATGTATTTCTTTCAAACAGTATATACACCATGTCCATGTTTTTTTTTAAAACAATCGAGGAGAATGTTTTCCAAAAGAAGAATAAAATAGACAAAGAGAGAGACAGATAACAAATACAGCAATAAACTTATTAGTGGTTTGTAAACTAATCCAAGTCGAAAAGCCAGGTGCCAGACATATATGTAGTCCAAATTTCCTTATCACAAATGCTGGCCTGTGAACTGGATTTAGTTTCTCCCAAGCGTCAACGCGTTTCGGTGGTGTTCACAGAATAATGGCCACCTTTATAAAGACAAATTTAAGGTGCCCCTCTTTGAAACTCTTCACACATATACCCAAGCTACTACGGCGGGTGTCCTAAGAGCACATAAAGTCCTTATGGGCAAATGGGTCCACCACTTAGTGTGGTTATACCCTCGTCCCAATCAGAAAATTCTGTTGTGTATGTTCTATTCAATTGATGTATAGCAATCCCAAAACAACTTGTTTGTACTCTCCCTCCTCATGAGTGGATTTCCAGATTGCTCCAAGCGCGGGACCATCAATCTCCCAGGAGCATTTAGATACTGCTGTATTTCAAGCCCTTCGGCGTCAGTGTGTCCGGTCTGCTTGTACAACTGGGATTGCTGTAATCACATCCTCTACCTCCACCACTGCCTCATCCTCCAAAACCACCTTCACCCCAACTCCTCAACAACTACTACCTCATGCAGCCCATTTCACCACCTCCACTGTCACAAGAGGGATCACCACATCCCTCCTATGACTCAGACAGCCCCTTCGGCCAAACCAACCCTCATGAGCCATCCTTTGAGTCAGGCCCCACAGACAACCCATGGGGCCACTATGATGTTGATCCCCTGGGAGACACAGATGTGGATCAGTACCCTATTAGGGCTTCTCCCCCAGACGACACCATGGCGTATCACGAGGTGAACCAAAGGACGGCCACTTTTCACAAGGTAGACACGCATGTCCTCCACCAGAAAGACCGTTTCCTTGTGGAGACGTTGTTCAAGTCTGAGCGCACCATCCAGTTCTTGATCATGCAAAAGGGCATGTTAAAATCAGCTTCTAACACATTCAAAGAGCTGGTCAAAGCCAGAGTGATGTATTAGTGTGGGGTTTTTAGTATCGACAGGAAGAATGGCGCTCAAGCTAATTCGCGCTGTGTCTATGTTATGCTTGGAGTATGTACGGTGCAAGCCAGGTCGGAGGATATGCCCTTAAACCCCCGTGATAGTATGGATTGAAATCCACACAAGTGAAGTAGGTACGGTCCTGGGCACACGTAATGAGGGTATAATACTAGTAGAAATGTCTCATATTGTTGAAATGTAGAAGGTCTACACCAGAATGATAATCATAAGTGTTTAATATAGCAACAAAGCAAAAGCAACCAGCCAACACGTGTTTCGTCACAAAGGGGTAGTAACCCGTGACTCTTCAGGGCTGGGGAGGATACAAAACATAAAATAAACTGGTAGGAAATCATACAGAGGATGTATAGGCCGAAACTGAGAGTCATAAATAAAAGTGGAAACCTAGTTACAAAACCTGAACATAAAATGAAAAGTAATTGAGCAGTGCAACAAGATCAAAAGGTCGAGCTGTGACTGTGTGAGGGAGAAAAGTGGATGGAATTGCAGACAAAGAAGCGAAAAAAATAAATACATGGTGAATAAGGTGCAACAAGGGGTTTAAAGTAATATAATTGAATGAGCAGCCTGTTAAAAATAACAATCAAGCACTAAACGGAACGTATTGGAATTAAATACAGGAGAAGGCGACCAGTGTTGAAAATGAGCAAGTTCTAAGGGAGGCTGTGTTCGCAAAACAATGTATACGACAAGCTTATCAGGCAGAAGACAAAATTAGTGTACAAGGGCTCCAGAAATGGAGTATAGGTCACCAAGAGTTAAAAGGTAGACCTCTGATACACGAATGGGTAAGACAAAACGCACAGTGAACGAAATGGTGATCACGAGCAAGCTCCATGGTGAGCTGGATAAGCGAGACAGAAAAACATGCAGGAAATGCGAGTAAAACAAAACCTTATATGTAGCTCTATGGGAAGTAGTGGGCTGCCCTTAGTAAAGATTGATTAATGTATAGTTCTAGTAGGTGGTAGAGGAAACAAAAGGGTTAAGGCAAATACCTGAGTAGCGGTGCAAACTAAGGTGGTTTCTATAGAGAGGAAAAGGGAAACAGGTAAGGAAATGGGGTGAGCTGAGAGAGGAAAATGGTGCGTGAAGGGAAAACTGAAGTAAACGCTTACCTAGTGGCCGTTGAAAATTCCAAAACGGCAAGGGAGTGCAAAGCGGACCAAGGTAGGTGATCCACTGCAGGGTGAGATGGAAAGGGAGACGGATATCGAAGGGGGGCGGATGGGCCAAGGTGGACTACTGACCTGAGGGAAGAAGGAAAGGGGGAATGAGGTGAAGCACCAAGGACGGGGGGGAAAACAAGCAAGGAGACCGAAGAATCGGAGGCTTACCTACAGTAATACTGATGAAGTCTGTGGCGACGTGTATTAGCCAGGTGCTGAGTAGCACGGAAGGAGAACTTGGACAGTGCGTTCCAGGTCAGTAATCCAGGGAAACAACGGCGGATGCGCCGGAGTTCAGGAAACTGAAAGGATGAGAAAGGGGGAGAAAAGGTGTAAGGAGATACACCAGGGCATGTGAGCTCTCAACCAGTCGGCTCGTATGGAAGAGATTGAGTGGCTTACCTGGGAGATGTGGTGTTCAAGGCGGAGAAAATGGTTCGGGCGGATATCCGGAAGGGGAGGGGCGGAGGCAGAGTTATAAAGGCGCGGTGGAAAAGAACTAGACCGCGGAAGGAAAAGGCAGGGGCAGGCCGCAGAGGACGTCATGTCTAGAGTAGAAGACGTGTAGGAAGTAGTGCAGAAAAGGGGGGAAAAACAATGCCCCAGGCTGAACGAAAGAAGGAAAAGGGAAGGGAGAAAATAACCCAGGCTGAAGGAAAGAAGGAAACAGGGTGGGGAGAACAAGCGTACTTAAGATAGAGAAAATCCGATAGGTTGAGGATAGCAAAAGGAGAAAAAATGATAGAATATTTCAGAAATTATTATCATACTCCTGAAACTAAAACGGAGTGTACCACGATAAACATATGATGTTAGCCAAAAGGAAAGACTAAGTGACATGAGAAACGTGGGTGAGAAACGCTCAAGGTGACTTTCATCTTTTCTGTCTAGTCATGAGACAGGAACCTAGCAGCCATCTGTTAATTGGATTATATACTATTTTAACCTAAGTCACCTTGAGCGTTTCTCACCCACGTTTGCTTGTATAATGTCACAACTTATGGTCTAATGTCACTCCGCTTTTCCAACGGGTAAACGTCATGTCATAGCGGCGTCCACTTTGTCACCTCATTTATGTCTCATGTCACTTAGTCTTTCCTTTTGGCTAACATCATGCAAGAACAGCATTCATAGTGTCACTCATGTAGATATTGTATATGCGTGTCACCCTGCGAGCATATGTTTATCGTGGTACACTCCGTTTTAGTCACCTCCCTCCATGTTTTAACATTACTGTTTCCATGATCTGACATGCTCTCCATGTTTCAGGAGCATGATAATAATTTCTGAAATATTCTATCACTCCCCTACTCGATAAGGACAGCAAAAGCTCAACACTGCCGGCAAAAGGGTAGCAGTAGGGCCCACCAACCACTGAAGAATAGCCTACTCTGTGGGGCTCCTCTCCTGCAATGGCAGGTGTAGGAAAGTAGGATCTGCTTTCATGGTCACCCCCACTTTTTGCTGGTGTCATTATGTTTTACTGACCAGTCTGACTGGGATCTTGCTAATCAGGACCCCAGTCTCTGTGCTTCTTCCCTAAATTGGACATGGTGAGTACTTTGGTAGCCCCCGGATTGGCTACTGGTATACTCTTGTAAGTTCCTAGTATATGGTACAAAGGTACCCAGGGCATAAGTACACCAGGGGTCACCCATGGGCTGAAGCATGTATTATTCCGCCCATGGGAGCTTAAACAAATTGTGACTACAGGCCTGCCATTGCAGAATGTGTAAGCTGGTGCTAGCACCACTTACAACAGATATGTTTCCTTGTATATGAGCTCAGTGCACTTAAAACCTATGTCACCCCTAATACAGGCCTTTCAATCCTGAAGGTAGAGTGCTCGTTCTAAGTGTGAGGGTGCACCTGCATGAGCAGGACACCCCTACAACCTACGGAGCCCATTCTCCTGGGTTGTAAGTGCATCAGCCATTACGATACATAGAGTGGCCATGCGTCATTACGCAATGGCTATCTCTAAACTGGCTGTAATAAACCCTGTCATGTTTGGTATCAAACATGGTGGAATCATACCCCAACATTGTAAACGGTGTTGGAGGTATGATTCCATGCACTGCAAAGTTCCTCAGAGAGGCCCTGAGTGCTCCCAGTACCAGTCTTCTAGACCCATACATCAAACTATGGCTGCTGCCGACCAGAGACACAATTCTGCCCTCCTGCTGCTGAGCCAAGCTCGAGCAGGGGAAGGTAGGACAAATAGGTCTCCTGTCACGGTGAGGTGTGACCACCTCCCACACAGGACTTAGTGTATTGGGACAGGGTGGGGGCACTTGCCAGCGCCACTAGACTGCTTTGAAGGGCCCATTTGGTGCCCTCCTTGCATACTCCAGTTGCAACCAGTTCAGGGAGCCGTTGGCTCCCGCTCTGGCGCACAACTGGACAAAGGACATGGGAGTATCCTCCCCACTGTCCAGCCCCTCCTGTGGGAGGGACCCCTGAAACGCCCCAACCCTTTCCTTAGGGTACTTAAGGGCTTTCCTGTGGGTGAGTCCCTGTGTTCGTTGTGGGACAAGATTCAGATCCGAAACCACTTCATCTTCAACTATCTGGGCACATTGGACTTCGCTTTGGAACCCGAGACTGCAACTGGGTGACTCCTGCTGCTCCTGGTCTCGTCGCCCTACCAGTCTTCTCCATCGTCTGTGCCTGTGCTCAATACAGGTTCTTCTGTAGGCCTGTGGACATCCAAGACACTTGAAGGAATCTCCCTTGAAGTGAAGGAGTCACTTCCCTGCATATGCAGGCACTGCAACAAAGCTGACGGTCTGCTGTTCTTGAGCTCCTACGGACTCTGAAAGGTTCAGCAACACAGATGGTGGTTCTGCAACTCCCTCGAGGCCTGCACGGTCTTCATAGCAAGTTTGAAGCCAGTATCCCTCTTCAGAACCGCTGGAGCAGTACCCCTGTGCACCGTGTCGATTTGCCGTTATCAAGGCCTTCATCCTTTGGTGAGATTTTCAAGGTCCTCTTGTGACTCCTGTGCCTTCGGCCCGTGGGTCCTCTTGAGGGTATTCTTTGGCTCCAGTGGGCTCCCCTGCTTGCTCGGGGCCTGCTCTGACTTACCTGCTCGTGGTGAGTCACTTGGACCTTGCTGGTCCCAACACCGCACCTTTTTCGCATACTACGTTGGTTGCCATTGCCAAGGCTTGTTGGTACTCCCAACGGACACCGACCCTCTGGCTCTTGACATCCGACTTGGGACAGCTCGTAAACGGCTCCTGGTCTTCCACAACATCGCCTGGTTCACACAGCTGCAACTTCAAGGGCACTGTCAACTCTCCTGCATCTCCGACATCAGTGGGCAGTCATCTTCTGTGCCTCCTGATCACTCCTGAGTGACATAGACTCTGTCCCCTCTGCTTGCCGGTTTTTCACTTCCTGAACCCACCTTTGGGTTCCACCGGACTCTTTCATCTTTTTCGCCAGCGGCATCTTTTCTGAAGTCCTCCATTGTGGTCTACGGCGGTTTCCGACGTCACTTCGCACCTATGCACCCGGCTTCCCTGTTGTAGCTATCCTGGTTCCTGGGGTATCCACGGGTGGGGTGACCCTCCAACCTTCCACCTACCACAGGGTTTCTTCAGGGTCCACTGGGAAGGGTCCTTCTACGTTAAAACTGCAACCGCGACTTACCCATTGACTTGTAATAAGCACGCAGTCGTGTTCCACTCTGCACACGGCCGCCGTGGGGTTCCTGGGTACTTATCTTGGGTGGTTCCTTGGGTCCCCGGCTCTTCTACGTCTTCTGGGTCCAGTCTCGACCTAGGTCGTGGTTCGCATTCCACTAATTTAGTATGTGGTTTGGTCTCCCCCTGGAGACCACTGTGTATTTGTGCTACTTACGTGTTCTATTATCAAAGTATTGTGTGTATTGTGGTTATATCTTCGGGTAGGAGATAACGCAACGTGTTAGTGAGTGTTATTAATAAATACATATTTTTATCATTGCACTGTGTGATTCTTTTTCACTTGACCTACACCATAATATTCCTGGTGTGGTCCTCTTTCATTTGGTCACTCAAGAGATTATAGACTGGTAAAACAAGCTACTTTACACTCCTTCTGGACTAAGCCTGAAGGCTGCTCTCCACAGGCACCACTTAGAGAGCTTTCTAAGGTTATCTAAGACCACTACAATCACCATAAGGGTTGTCTGGATTAGTGCAAGGTGCTTCACTTACATAAGTGTGCACCATATACTAAGCCAGCCTCCTACAGCAGGACACAGTGGGACGAGCTGCAGGAGCTAAGCAAGCCTCTCTCTGACAAATTTAGGAAGGGGGAGGAAATAGTTTTAAAGGGTAAGACTGTATCCAATGCCATTATCTGCTGTGCCTCAACACTTCCGACACCGCTTCCTGCTGGGGGAACACTAGCGTCCTCATTAGGCACCTCACCTGGCTCCATATTTCAGACGGCAGTCCCTATCTTCCGCTGTAATCACAGTGCAAAAGAGATGGAATTGTGCAATCTGCCGTCACTTACACGTTCCGGCAGAGTACCTTCCGGGAGTTGGCAGTGACTTGGCAGGACGCATCAACAAGTCCACGAGTGGGAACTCCACCCATAAGGCCTGCTCCAGGATTTCCATCGCTGGAGCACTCCACACATCGAAAATGCAAAATGCCCAAACCTCGCCTCCAGGTACCCACATCCACACACACAGTCCATGGGCAATCCGCTATTGATGAACTGGTCAGAGATATTTGCCCATACTTTTCCGCCTCTCCCACTCCTTCTGCACATGATGCAGAAGATGTAACAAACATCCCAAACCATGATCCTTGTAGCCCGCGTATGGGCCAGACAGAGCCCTGGTATTCGACACTCCTTGAGATGGCAGTTGGCCTCCTTGAGAAGCTCCCCAACAGGCCCAACCTTTTCACTTGCAGCCATGGTCAAATCAGACACCCAGACCCCAAACACCTCAATCTAGTGATTGGTACCCGAGGTTCTAGAGTTTGGCTACCTCCGTCCTAAGGAAGAGTGCATGGACCTCTTACATGAGTCCTGTCGGCCTACCACAAGAGCCTACTATACAGCAAAATGGAAGAGATTTGTCCACTATTGCCTCTCCAAACCCCTTAAACCAATTGTCCAGGACATTATCTGTTACCTTATCCATCTGCGAAATTCATGCCTCGTGTACACTTCTGTACGTCTGCATTTAACACCTGTAGACGTTTACAGGCAAAACAGGGAACATTCCTCCCTCCTTTGCATCCCTGTGGTTAAGGCCTTCTTGGAGGGCCTCAAAAGGGTCATGCCTCCCAGAGTTCCCCCTGCCCCTGTCTCAAATCTCAGTGTGGTCCTCACCATTCTCATGGGGACATCTGCCCCGTTTGAGCCTCTCCACTCTTACCTTCTCCTGTTCCTTTGCTGGAAAATAGCTTTCCTCATAGCTGTAACATCCTTCAGGCACATCATTGAGTTGCAGCCCCTCATGCTACAGGAACCTTACATTCAGGTCCATAAGGACAGGGTCGTTCTTAGAACCCACCCCAAGTTCCTCCCCATAGTGGTTTCCCCTTTCCACCTTAACCTTACTGTAGAGCTCCCAGTCTTATTCCCTCAACAGGCTCGGTAGCAGAGAGCCCGTCACACCCTAGATGTCAAACAGCTCTCATGTCATAAATTGACAGCATGACGCCCTTATGCAAAGCTTACCAGTTGTTTGTAGCATTTTCCAAACTCCACAAGGACCAGCCTATTTCTAAGGCCAGTATTGCCAGATGGAAACTCAAGTGCATACAAACCTGCTGTCAAAATGCCAGAAAAGCAATCCCTGTTACTCCGAGGTGCACTGTATATGCACAGAAGCAACAACCATGGCCTTTATGAGCAATATCCCAATAGCTGACTGTGATGAATACCCCTCCCGGGACCAGAGTTCACTCTCAGTCTCAGTAACACAAATCCACTCGGAACGTGTTTGTGGAAAAGGTGCTGAAACACCTATAAGGATTTATTGAAAGTAAATGTCTTATAAGGCCTTAGCCTTGAGGAAACTGGAGCAACGTAGGACTATGACCAGAACAACATAAAACAGTTCAGCCTTCCAATCCCTGGGGCCTCCTTTCTTCAGGTAGCTTCCTTTCAACTCCTTGTCGGTTCCCCAGAGGGCTCGTTGTCCCCAGAAGAAAACAAAAGACACAAAACAACCACCAGTCAGTCCTGTGTAATACTGTGCTCAGTGTAGTGTGCTGAACCTCCACCTATACAGTATATCACCACGGCCTGTGAGGGAATAGGGGTATTTGAAGGAGCGGTCCTAGGCGGTGCCCAGTATTCATGCACAATTCCCTGTCCTTCCCCTCCCAGCCAACCTCCTCCAGAACTGTAAAAACGGCACTTGCCTGGAGCTACGGTCCTCCTGGACCGTAGCGTGGGGTATCTCGGCGTCCTGTTTCTCCTGGGGACATCCGGATACGTGCGCAGTTGGTGTTGGGGAAACCTCCCTCTTCGGTTCTTTTCCTCCTTCTCCAGCACTCAACCGGGCCTTCCCTCCGGACGGTTCTTTCCAGGTCCTCTGATTCAGGTCCTCAGCCGGTCTGCTGGTCGTTTCTCCTTCGCGCTGTCTCTGCCTCCTCTCCTCGGGATTTTCCACCCCCTCTCCACATAACGGGTTCAACTTATCTCCCCCTGTTGCCGATGACGTCAGTCCCGCGCCGGCCGTTGTTTCTGCCCCGCTGACTTCCTTCTTCTGATGTTCTTGCCTGGGCGCCATCTTGGAGTGCACGGAGGTCGCGTCCTCCGATGCGTCCCTATCACACTGCCTCTCTCCTCGGGATGGACGATCAGGCCATTCTGGTACAGGAAAGCGGGAGAGGTAGTCCACGTTACCTTGCATCTTTCCAGGAATATGCATAGTCTGAAATGAAAAGGGCTGTAAGGCTAAGAACCATCTCAGTACTTTGGCATTGGTATCCTTAATGGTAGCTAACCAAGTCAGGGGCGCATGATCCGTTAAAAAGAAAGAAAGGAAGCCCCAGTAAGTAATACTGCAATGACTCCATAGCCCATTTAATGGCTAGGCATTCTTTTTCCATAGTGGCAAATCGGGTTTCCCTTGGGAACAGCTTCCTACTCAGGAACAACACTGGTCGTAGTAGTCCCTGTGAATCTGGTTGGGACAGTACTGCTCCTAGTCCTCTATCAGAAGCATCCGTTTGTAATAAGAATGACTTTCTAAAGTCCGGACAGTTTAGAATAGGTGTATTACACAATACTTGTTTTAGGGAACAAAAACTGTCTTCCTGGGCGTTTTCCACTCTATCCTGGCCCTTGTAGGTTTATGCCTAAGTAAGTCTGTGAGAGGACTCGCTAACTCGGAAAACTGAGGGATAAATCTGCGGTAATAGCCTATTAACCCAAGAAAGGCTCGTACTTCTTTCCTGGTAGTGGGTTGGGAATGTTCTGGATAGCCTCTAATTTGTTGTGTTGTGGTAGTATGGTTCCTTCGCTGATGGTGTAACCCAAATATTCAATCTGATGTGTTCCGAGGGTGGTCTTTTTCGGGTTCAGGGTAATGCCAGCTTGTCTCAAGGTATCAAAAATGTTACTAAGGTGTACTAAGTGAGTTTCCCAATTCGGACTATAGACTACTATATCGTCTAAGTATGCGACGGCATATCTTTGGTGGGCTCGTAACAGGACATCCATAAGCCTTTGAAAGGTTGCTGGGGCTCCGTGGAGGCCGAACGGCATCACCTTGAACTGGTATAGTCCAGGCGGTGTTGAAAAGGCCGTCTTTTCTCTGGCGGATTGCGTCAAAGGAATCTGCCAATATCCTTTAGTCAGATCAATGGTGGACATAACTTTGGCTTCACCTAGCCTCTCAATCAGCTCTTCCACGCGGGGCATGGGGTAGTTGTCAAATTTTGAGTGGGCATTCATCTGGCGGGAATCTATGCAAAAACGAAGACTTTCATCCGGTTTAGGCACTAACACAATTGGCGAGCGCCAATTGCTGTGAGAGGGTTCAATTATGTCAGCTTTAAGCATAGCCTCTACCTCCTGTTCTACTGCTGTCCTTCGTGCCTCTGGTATCCTATAGGGTTTCAAGTTCACTATTTGCCCCTCTGGAGTGATAATATCGTGAGCTACCAAAGTTGTTCGTCCTGGGTGGCCTGAACTTAGCCCTGGATACTGGTCCAATAGCTGTCCCAACTGCTGCTGCTGTTCGGGCGAGAGCTTGGACCCCATCTGGGGTCTCTCCTTCTTGTCCTTTCCTTCTAGTTCCATATGTATGTCTAGTGGTTTATTGAGAGTTACTTTACATACGGAATGTATCCCCTTCCCATCTGTGGGAGAGCTATCCGCTTCCTCCCATTTCTTCAGGAGGTTGATGTGATAGGTTTGTCCTAGGTGATTGGTATGAGGGACAGCTACTCTGTATGTGACTGGAGTAACCCTCTGTGTCACAGTGTATGGTCCTTGCCAAGTCGCCAACAGCTTTTTCACTGAAGAGGGTAGGAGAATCAGTACCTTGTCCCCTATCTGTAGTTCCCTCATTCGGCTGGTACGGTCATACTGTTTTTTCTGTTTAGCTTGGGCTTTCTCCATGTTCTGATGAACAGTGTCCCACAAGGTGGCTAATGTTTCCTTCAAGGTTTGTATGTACCCTAAAAGGGGTTTCCCTTCATCCTCCTCCTCGGTCCACTGTTCAGCGGCCATCTCTAGCAGAGTACGCGGTTTCCGTCCAAACAGGAGTTCAAAAGGACTAGAACCTGTTGATTTCTGCTCGTGCGTTCTGATGGTAAAGAGGACAAGAGGCAACTTACGATCCCAGTCTTTTCCTGTGTCTCCTATCAGTTCCCTGAGTATGGTTTTGATTGTACGGTTGTACCTTTCCACCAGGCTGTCCATCTGAGGGTGGTAGTCTGCCGTCCTGATTTGATGGACCCCTAGAAGCTTGCAGATCTCCTTCATTAGTTTGGCCATAAAAGGGGTTCCCTGATCTGTTAGGATTTCCAAAGGAAAACCCACTCTGGAGAAAAAAGAGATCATAGCCTGAGCTACTGCCATGGTAGTCATGCTTGTGAGGGGTATGGCCTCGGGGTATCGGGTGGCGTAATCTACCAGGACCAAAATATATTGGTGTCCCCTGGCTGAAGGTATTAGGGGTCCTACCAAGTCCATGCCCACTCGCTGGAAGGGAATATCAATAATCGGTAGAGGATGTAGAGGTATCTTTCTATCCTTAGAGGGGTTTACCAATTGACACTTGGGACATGCTGCGCAGAATCTGGCGGTTTCCTGATACACTCCTGGCCAATAAAATCGTTCCAACAGGTACTTTAGCGTCAGCTCTTGGCCATAGTGACCCCCTCCCACCTGGTTGTGTGCTAACTGTAGGGCCTGCTCCCTAAATGCCATCGGAATCAGTAACTGTTCAACGTTATGACCAGAGCCTCCACTAGCTCTATACAACAGTCCCTTTTTTATGAAAAAATAAGAGCCTACCTTGTCTGGGTCAACTTCCTGTACTTGATTCCAGGCCTGTAGTAATGTGCTGTCGTCTTTCTGTGCAGCTCGAAAGCTCCGGGCGGGAGTATGTCCATTGTCTGGGGAAGAGAGCATACATGAGGACATAGCTTGACAGGCATATGTGTAGTTTTCTCTATCTTTTCTTTTCTCACTACGAGTTTTCTTTTCCCTATCTCTGGAGCGTGATATGGATTCACTGCAGAATGGTTCCTCCTGTAGCCACTCTATCTCAGCGCATTGTCTTGTAAGGTCAGTCAAGTACTCATGAAAGTGGGAAAGGTCATTGCCTAATAATACGTTTTCTGGCAGCCCAGGAACCACTCCTACCTTTCTGACTTGGGGATACCTGTCTATTTCTATCAATATCTCCGCTAAAGGGTAGGACCTGACATCGCCATGTACACAGGAAACTAGTACTGTCTCCCCCTCACATACTTTTGCCCCCGGAATCAACTCCTTTGCTACTACTGTATGGTGACACCCCGTGTCTAGTAAAGCGTCGACTGCTCTGCCATTTATCCTGACGGCTTTCTTGTACCTCTGTCTACTTGTTCCGGTAACTAACACCCTTCCTCGGGACCATCCTACCTCCATAGGTTCTGAGCTATCTGTGGTTAAGGGACAGTTTCTGGCTATGTGTCCCCACTCTGCACAACGAAAGCACTGGGGTCCCATGTGAACCGGAGATGGTTTTGGAAGTGGCTTGGTTACAGGCCTCGCCACAGGAAAGGGTCGCTTATCCCCTCCTTCATTTGTGGGTTTTGGAAGGGGTTTAGAGAAAGGGATGGGGGCTCTTCCTGTCTGCGCTTTGAAGTCTGGGGATCTATGGTAAGCACAGGCTAGCTCTATGGCCGACTGTTGTGTTAATCCTGGATGTTGTTTCACCCAGGCTCTAGTGTTACTGGGTAGGGCTTCCAGGTATTGTTCTAGGAATACTTTCTCAGTAACCTCCTCCACTGAGGAAGTGAGGGGCTGAAGCCATCAAGTTCCTAAATCCCTAATCCGGTAGAACAGAGCCCGGGGGTTGTCTCCGGATCCCCATTTCTCTTTGCGAAAGCGGATCCTGTAATATTCCTGATCACACTCCAGTCTTTCTAGAATGGCCTTTTTTATGTCCTGATAGGGTGGAACTCCAGCAGGGTTGGCGGCTTGATATGCGGCCTGTAGCTCTCCGGATAATAACGGGCTATGTACTGACCCCATCTCTCAGGGGGCCAAGTGGCTGTGGTGGCAACTCTTTCAAAGTTGGTGAAGAAATAATCTGGATCCTCCCCCTCCTGGAATTTCTGAAGTACACTCCCAGGGACATTCGGATGGACCCTAGCGCTGGAAATAGAATAGCGTCCGTGAGGCGTGGAATAGCCGTATCCTGCACCTGTTGATTATTTGTTAGTATCACCACCTGTTCTTTCAGGGCTGTCTGGAAAGATTCCCTTTCCTTCTGTGCGTTCTGGTTCTGTTGCTCCAGAACTAACTGCAAATGTCTCTGCCGTTCGGCTAACTGAGTGATCATGTCCTGTAGGGTCACGGGTTGCGTCATCTTCAAGCCTCAGATGACCTATCCCACTTCTGACACCACTGTGATGAATACCCCTCCCGGGACCAGAGTTCTCTCTCAGTCTCAGTAACACAAATCCACTCGGAACGTGTTTGTGGAAAAGGTGCTGAAACACCTATAAGGATTTATTGAAAGTAAATGCCTTATAAGGCCTTAGCCTTGAGGAAACTGGAGCAACGTAGGACTATGACCAGAACAACATAAAGCAGTTCAGCCTTCCAATCCCTGGGGCCTCCTTTCTTCTTCAGGTAGCTTCCTTTCAACTCCTTGTTGGTTCCCCAGAGGGCTCGGTGTCCCCAGAAGAAAACAAAAGACACAAAACAACCACCAGTCAGTCTTGTGTAATACTGTGCTCAGTGTAGTGTGCTGAACCTCCACCTATACAGTATATCACCACGGCCTGTGAGGGAATAGGGGTATTTGAAGGAGCGGTCCTAGGCGGTGCCCAGTATTCATGCACAATTCCCTGTCCTTCCCCTCCCAGCCAAGCTCCTCCAGATCTGTAAAAACTGCACTTGCCTGGAGCAACGGTCCTCCTGGACCGTAGCGTGGGGTATCTCGGCGTCCTGTTTCTCCTGGGGACGTCCGGATACGTGCGCAGTTGGTGTTGGGCAAACCTCCCTCTTCGGTTCTTTTCCTCCTTCTCCAGCACTCCACCGGGCCTTCCCTCCAGACTGTTCTTCCCAGGTCCTCTGATTCAGGTCCTCAGCCGGTCTGCTGGTCGTTTCTCCTTCGCGCTGACTCTGCCTCCTCTCCTTTCGATTTTCCACCCCCTCTCCACACACCGGGTTCGACTTATCTCCCCCTGTTGCCGATGACGTCAGTCCCGCGCCGGCCGTTGTTTCTGCCCCGCTGACTTCCTTCTTCTGATGTTCCTGCCTGGGCGCCATCTTGGAGTGCACGGAGGTCGCGTCCTCCGATGCGTCCCTATCACACTGACATATATAAAGCAGCCACTTTGTCACCGCACAGGCTTTCACCATGCACTATTGTGTCTAAGCCCACCAACAGGCCTTGGTTGGTAAAACGACCCTAAGGACTTCATTTCAGACATAGGCATTGTCCTCACACTACCAGTGCTGGTGCGGAGCACTGCCTTACAGTCGATGCAGAGCATGTGTATCTACAGCAACACAGGCTTTGAACGGAAGATGTTCCTGTAAGCATCTGCTCGTAGCGTGTAGTACGGTATATTCACACACGTTCACCCTCCTCCGCGGAAGTGTGTGCTCTACTTGCAGACCCCTTCTCTTTTATTTAACTCTTTTCATAATACACATGTGCACCATACTGCGTTCACTCACCACTCCATGCCACTCTCACCCACTGTGCGGAAAACAATCTAACGTGGAGTCGGTGCTCAGACTTAAACCTAGTGATGTCTCTGCTGATGTCATTGTTTTATGGAAACAAAGTATAGAATCTGTGCTAATAGCATCATATACCATGCCGTTCGCTTTGTATTTGTGAAGACAGCAACATCAAGGATAAAGCTTTATATCCGGAGTATATTCAGCAATGTGCGCAGAAGACAGGTGTGTGCAGAGAAGATTGTTGAGATGTGTATACCTGAGGCGGGGTTCCTGTTAACCCCTTCAGTGTATTGTAAGATCCACTCCCATTCCGTGCCCTGCATGTCTTCGTCCAATGGCAGCTCCCAGGTCGCTCTGAGGGCGGATAAAGAGAAGAAGATGATAGGGGCTAGTGATCTACGCATGCATGTCACAGCGCTGCCTTGTATTCCCGGTGTTTGTAGGGTGTCCAAGACATTGGACCTGGTGGTTGGTTGTCGCCTGCATCCCAGATGAGGTGAACTGCAGCTGCCGCAGCATTATATGTCAGAGATGGCCCTGGATTAAGACCAGTGCATTCAGTCAATGTTGGACGAGGGACCAGTTAGAGTGTATCATAGATACCACACCAGAAGCGTAAAATCACTCCCTGAGCATCTACTCTCGTGTGGTATGTCAGGGGCCACAGATGCTAAACACTGCAAACCCCACAAGGGTAAATCTGCATAATAAGGAACGATAGGGCCCAATCTGTGGCAACAAACCCTCCCCGCATGCATGGAATGCGGGGAGAGACGGGTGCTGCAGCCTGTAGCAAACGGTGCTCATAACAAGTCAGTTTATCCTGTGATGTTGATGGTCCCAGTCGACCGCTAGCCTTGATGACATCCACACCAACTGTGTGGCCAGGTGATATCTGTAGGTTGGGGGTCATCCCTGCAGCATTAATAGAGCGCATTGCCTTTTCAATGCAGAGGTGCCGTCTCTACTGAGCTCAGATCAGGCCTCAAAGGGCAGACTGTAGATCTCAGAAGGACGGGGCACAGGGAGAGTCATAAAATAATAAAGCAGACAGGGCATGGGATTTCAGGGCAAAACAGTACATTCAAAATTTGGCCAGGCACCAGCATGGCCTTTGTTTGGATGGTGTAGGGCTCATGTTTTCCGTCTCTTCCCGGTGGTTCTTTGTAGGTTTTATCCAGGTGTCTTCAAGAAACAGCTTTTATGCATCAAAAGGCTTCACTCCTAACATACTGTGACTTGTATCAGATGTACTTGAGGTTAGATTTCTCTCCCAAGCTCATCCTGAGAGAAAGCTCACTCATCGCACATATGCAATGCTTGTGTTCAAAGCCTGCCTTTCCTTTTGTTGTAGGCTCTGGCAGATTACAGCACTGTGCTGCTCCTCGGTCCATGCAAGGAAACGGACACCAAGGTGCTCATCAACCGTGGGGTGCTCTACCTGGAGCTGAAGGACTTCGGCAATGCAATGCAGGTACTGAGGGGCTCTGGCACCAGCGTGTCATTGGGCTCCACCCTTAGCTTGGGATTGGGGTGGACATGGTATCTTCTGTCTTAGGGCTGAAGTCCTTTATCTTACCTGTAGTGAGGGGTCCATGAAAGACGTCCACCCATGCGCACACTATACCTGCAGCGAGGGGTCCATGAAAGGCCTCCACATATGCCCACACTACACCTGCAGCGAGGGGTTCCAGGAAAGGCGTCCACCCATGCCCACACTATACCTGCAAAGAAGGGTCCAGGAAAGGCCTCCACATATGCCCACACTACACCTGCAGAGAGTGGTCCACGAAAGGTGTCCACATATGCCCACTCTACACCTGCAGAAAGGGGTCCAGGAAAGGCCTCCACATATGCCCACACTACACCTGCAGAGAGGGGTCCAGGAAAGGTGTCCACCTATGCCCACACTACACCTGCAGCAAGGGGTCCAGGAAAGTCCTCCACATATGCCCACACTACACCTGCAGAGAGTGGTCCAGGAAAGGTGTCCACATATGCCCACTATACACCTGCAGAAAGGGGTCCAGGAAAGTCACCCCATATGCCCACACTACACCTGCAGCAAGGGGTCCAGGAAAGGCCTCCACATATGCCCACACTACACCTGCAGCGAGGGGTGCATGAAAGGCCTCCACATATACCCACACTACACCTGCAGAAAGGGGTCCAGGAAAGTCGTCCACATATGCCCATCACACCTGCAGAGAGTGGTCCAGGGAAGGTGTCCGCCTATGCCCTGCAGAGAATGTTCCAGGAAAGGTGTCCACCCATGCCCACATTACACCTGAAGAGAGGGGTCCAGGAAAGGCTTCCCCCCATTGTAGGAGAGTAGGATCTGCTTCACATGGGTACCCCCACTTTTTGCTGATGCTTCACTGTTTTTCGACATTAGTCTGGCTGGGGCCCTGCTAATCAGAACCCCAGCCTAGCTGCTTCCTCTCTAAAATGGTTTCCATGTGCCTTAGGCACATCACTGATTGGAATCTGGAGTGCCCTTATAAGTCCCTAGTATATGGTATACTATGTACCAAGGGCATAGGTACCTCAGAGGCCTACCAGGGGCTGCAGCATGTATTATGCCACCCCTGGAAGGCCATCCAAACTGACACCACAGGTCTGCTACTGCAGCCTGGGTAAGGTGGTGCATGCACCCCTTACTGTGATATAGGTTACCTATATCACTAAATACATACACACATATAAACCTATAAGTCACTCCTAAGGCAGGCCTTATCAATCCTGAAGGCAGAGTGCGTGGTTCCTATGTGAGAGGGTGCCCCTGCATGAGCAGGGCCCCTCTGCAGCGTTCGGAGACCCTTCTCTGATGCTGTTTGTAGTGCAGCCTGACCATATACTCTTAAGCGCATTATAACCTCGCGTTAAATGCTAACTTTGGAATGGCTGCACCTAAACATGTCGTGTTTGGTGTCAAACATCTTGGAATACTACCCCCCGCCAATTCTGGCGGCGGGGGTAGCATTCCACCCTTCTAGAGGGATGGACATGTTAACTCTGGCTAGCCCGGTAACTTCTTTCTAAAGCCCTGGATCACAAAATGGATGCTGCTGCCACAGACACGAGTCTGGCCTCCTGCTGCTGGACGAAACTCCGGCAGGGGAGGCCTGGACAATAGGTTTCCTGTCCCAGGGAGGTGTGACCACCTCCCCAGACAGGATAATGTGTATTGGGGCTGGGCGGGAGCACTTTCGGGTGCTTTGAAGTCCTGCACTGGGGGCACACTTGGTGTCCCTGTGCATACCCCAGTTCAAACCGGATCAGGGGCTTGCAGCCCCTGCTTTGGCGCGAACTGGACAAAGGGAAAGGGGTGTAGCCACCCCTCTGCCCTGACCCACCCATAGGTGGGGCCACAGAGTAGTCCAACCCCTAAACTTGGTATAAGTATAGGAACCCAGTCCTTAGGACTTTAGATTATCCCTGGACGAAACTCTGAAACAGAATCCTGGACCTTCGACGCTCTACTCAAGACTAGAGGACAGAAGAATCTCCCTTGGGGTCAAGGAGTGACTCCCCTGCTTGGCAGGCACCAAAGACGCATCTGTCCGGTCTGCATTTCTGAAGCTCCCGTCGGACGCCGAAGTCTTCGCATCACCAGAGGTGGATTCTCAGACTTCCCCGAGGCTACCCTGAGTCCCCAGCAAAGCTGAGGCCCGTAGCTATCGTGGGTAACGTGAGACCGTGACCCCTGGACACCGAGCACATTTGCAAGTGCATCCTCTTCTGGGTCTCCCACGAAGTCGTGCTTTGGGCTCCGAGTAGCCCTAGCCTCCAGCACCAACTGCACCGAAGATCACTGGCCTCCACTCCACGAGTGTCCTGTGAGCCAGATCCACGTGCGACGTCTCGAGGCTCCTTCGCGGTCGCTAGCCCGTTGGCTAGTAGCCCTTCACGAAGGCCAATCTTTTTCTTCTTGGGCATCCTGGTTGCTCCAGGCCTGCCCTCACTTACCCTCGCTGGGTGAGTTCCCCAGACCTTGCTGGTCTGCACCATCGACGATCTTCATCTTCATCGAGACTTGCCGTTGCCAAGGCTTGTTGGGTCCAATCCGGTCGCTGACACCTCAGCACTCGACAGACATCGTGTACCAGCCCGAATCCTGCTCCTGGTCACCGACAACGCCTCCTGGACCTCGTGGCTGAAGAGTCAAGACGACCGTCAACGCACCTGAAGCACTCGACATCGGTGGGCATCTGTCCATCGCCTTCCTGGTCACTGGCTAGTCACCCAGACTCTGTCCCCTCTGCTTTCAGGTTCTTCAGATCTCCAATCCACTCTTGGATCCACCCGGACACTTTCCACTTGATCGCCAGCAGCACTTTGCAGCAGATCGCCATTCAAATCGACGACGAAACCCGACCCCGAAAGGCACCTATGCACCCGGCTTCCCTGGGTGAGGTAACATGAGTACTCCGGTGCTCCCGTGGGTAGAGACTCTAGAACGACCTAGTTCTCAAAGGGTTTGCTCCAAGTCCTCCTTTAAGTGTCCCTTTTCTTTAATTTCCTGACCGCGACTTTCTCCATAGAAGTTAACGGCGTATCGTGGTTGTGTATTTACACTGCACGCGTCCCCGTGGGTCCCCTGTGTCACTACCTTGGGTGGTTCCTTGTGGTCCAAGCACTTCTAGAGGCTCTAGGCCTAGTGTCTAGTTCAGTCGTGGTTCTTATACCACTTTATTGGAATATGGTTTGGTACGCCCCTAGGGCCCAAACGTGTATTTGTGCTATTACTGTGTTTAAATAACTTATAACTTGTGTACTTCGAACTCTAGCCTCATAAAGAGACTAGAGGGGGTGTTTAGCAATAAATACATATATTTTGAATATATACCTGGTGTGGTGCTCTTTCATTTGATCACTCAAGAGATTATAGACTGGTAAAACAAGCTGCTTTACATTCCTTCAAGACTTAGCCTGAAGGCTGCTCTCCATAGCTACCACTAGGATAGCTTTCAATAAGGTTGTCTTTAACCTATCTCCAATAAGGGGTTGTTTGGACTGGTGCAAGGTGCCCACTATAATTAGTGGGCAGCATATGCCAGGCCAACTTCTCACATTGGTGGCAGCGGTGGGATTCCAGCTTGCTATTGTTTTACCAGATAATCTCAATTGAATTGATCAACTGAAAACCACTAAAGGTACCTAAGGTACATATAATTTAAGCTTAGAATACAGTAAGTTCTACTGAACTTAGAGTTGTGTGTTAAGGGATAGCACACCCTTTCTACAACTCGAGAGAGTTTAGTAGGCCACACTAGAGTAGGTAGTGCATACACCACACCACACTAGTAATGTCTTTAAAGGTAGGATCTAGAGAATCCTTGCCAGAAGCCACTGGGCTTCTCCCCTCCAAGTATGATACACTCCCATTCTTGGAATTGAGAGCATTATGTAACTTGAGGAAATTAAGGACAGGCCAAAGTCCCACCACCCAACCCCTTAAGGAGTTGTTGGTAGCTTATGACCTTAGTAAGCCCTTGGGGACTGAAGGGGTAGGAGCAGAGGGTGGGGCAGAAGAAGAGGAAGGGGCCAGGGGTAACAATACCCCCAGCCCCCCCTCTGAAACTGGCCAGGAGGGTGACAATGACCCTGACCTGGATAACCCAATCCCTCCTGTGGAAGATGAAGAGGATGATCAGGATGATACCCTCTTTGTCCCCCAGGAAGGATTATGAGTGTGCCCAGAAAGTCTAGATCTCCTTCTCAAGAGTCTAACCACTCTGGCACCTCAATAGGGAGCTCTGTCTCATCTCATAGGAGGGAATCCTCTCATGAGAGGAGAAAGAGGCTGATTCAGTATGAGGAAGCTCAGCTTGAACTCAGAAGGAAGCAAGTAGCCTTAGACAGGGAGTCCCTAGATCTCTTTAGAGAGAAAAGAAAGTTGGGACTTGAGTCCCATGGTGGCAACCATGTCCCTAGAGATAGGGAAAGGTCCTATGACCATAGGAACCTGAGCAAGATTGTCCCTCCCTACCAGAGTGGGGATGACATCCACAAGTGGATGACTGCTCTAGAGAGGGCCTGTAAAGTACAGAAGGTCCCTCAGGAGCAGTGGGCAGCAATCTTGTGGCTCTCCTTTGCAGACAAAGGTAGAGATAAGCTCCTCACTGTTAGAGAGGAGGATGCTGATAATTACAAGGTCTTGAAGAGTGCTCTTATTGATGGGTTTGGCCTAACCACTGAACAGTACAGGTTGAAGTTCAGAGATACCCAAAAAGCACAGACTCAAGACTGGGTAGACTATGTGGATTGTTCTGCCAAGGCTCTGGAAGGCTGGTTGATGGGCAGTAAGGTGTGTGACTTCTCAGGATTGTACAATCTGATAATGAGGGAGCAGATTCTTAATAACTGTCAAAATCAGCTGTTGCATCAATACCTGGTAGACTCTGATCTGACCTCTCCCCAAGAATTGGGAAAGAAGGCAGCCAAATGGGTCAGAACCAGGGTGAAGCAAAAAGTACAGAACCAAGGTGGGGACACTAAGAAGCAAGATGCTAAGAACTCTGAAAAGGGTGGGGAGAAGGGTAAAGATCAAAAGTCTTCATCAGGCCCCCAAAAATCTTCTTCAGGTGGGGATTCACAGTCTACAAAAGGGAAAGGCCAAAGAAAACCATGGTGCAAGGTCTGTAAGCAAAAGACCCACTGGACCAGTGATTGCACCAAGTCCAAAGACTCAAGTCCAGCACCCACCAATGCCCCTAAGGCACCTGTTCCCCCTAGTACAGTTGGTGGGAGTGCTCCAGCCAAGGGTTTAGTAGGGTTCACCCTGGGTACTGAGTTGGGCTCTGACCTAGTCAGAGAACTAACTCAGGCTGTGTTAGTCTGTGATGGAGGCATGGATGTGACCTCCTCTGTGAGTCCCAGTAATCTGGGCAAGTACAGACAACAGCCTTTAATCAATGGACGAGAGGCTTTGGCATTTAGGGACACAGGGGCAAGTGTCACAATGGTGACACAAGACCTTGTGCATCCTGGGCAAGTTATACTTGGTGAGATGTACCAAGTGACCAATGCTAGCAACGTCAGAACAGACCATACTCTGGCAGTTGTTAACTTCTCCTGGGGAGGGGTAACTGGCCTTAAGAAGGTTGTGGTGAGTGCAAACCTACCAGTCGAATGCTTGCTTGGCAATGACTTAGAGACTTCTGCTTGGGCAGAAGTGGAGCTCAGGACCCATGCAGAAATGCTGGGGATCCCTGCAGATGTGTTTGCTGTGACCAGGTCACAAGCCAAAATGTCTAGCACTGAACAGGCCTTGGATTCTGGAATAATGGACCAAGTGCCTTCCAAGAGGAGGAGTAGTAGGGTTAAGGCAGTGCCTTCCCCTTGGCTCAGAAAGAAGATCAGTCCCTTGAGGGGGATGATCTCAGTCCTGAAGAAGGAACTGTCCCAGAGGAACTTGAACCTGACCAGGTTGAGTTCTTGGGGACAGGGGGACCTTCTAGGGCAGATCTGAGCCAGGAGCAGCAGAGCTGCCCCTCCCTTGAACCCCTCAGACAGCAAGCTGCTGCTGAGGCTGCTGGGAAAGCTAGTGGTCCCCATACCGTGTATTGGGATGATGGACTCCTGTACTTAGAGAGTAGAGACCCCAAGCCTGGTGCTACCAGGAGGTTGGTTATACCTCTGAAGTTCAGGGGCTTCCTATTGACCCTAGCCCATGATATTCCCTTGGCAGGTCACCTGGGCCAGAACAAGACTTGGGACAGAATTGTCCCTCACTTTCACTGGCCCCACATGTCTGAAGACACCAAGGAGTTTTGTCGCTCCTGTGTAACCTGCCAGGCCAGTGGCAAGGCAGGTGGCACTACAAAGGCCCCCTGATACCACTACCTGTGGTGGGGGTGCCCTTTGAAAGGGTAGGAATTGACATTGTTGGTCCCATGGATCCCCAAACAGCATCTGGGCACAGGTTTATCCTGGTGGTAGTGGATCATGCCACCAGGTACCCAGAAGCTATTCCCCTCAGGACCACTACAGCACCTGTGGTGGCAAGGGCCCTCCTGGGAATTTTCTCAAGAGTGGGCTTTCCTAAGGAGGTAGTATCAGACAGGGGTGCTAACTTCATGTCTGGGTACTTAAAAGCAATGTGGAAGGAGTGTGGAGTGACTTATAAGTTCACCACACCCTATCACCCACAATGCAATGGTTTAGTTGAGAGATTCAACAAAACCTTGAAGGGCATGATTAAAGGGCTCCCAGAAAAGCTTAGGCGAAGATGGGACATACTCTTGCCCTGCCTTTTATTTGCATATAGGGAGGTGCCTCAGAAGGGGGTTGGTTACAGCCCTTTTGAACTTCTGTTTGGCCACCCTGTCAGGGGTCCACTGTGCTTGGTGAAGGAAGGATGGGAGTTACCTCTCAAGCCCCCAAAGCAAGACATAGTGGACTATGTACTTGGTCTCCGCTCCCGGATGGCTGAGTATATGAAAAAGGCAACCAAAAACCTTGAGGCTAGCCAGGAACTTCAAAAGGCCTGGCATGACCAAAAGGCTGTTCTGACTGTTTACCAGCCAGGACAGAAGGTGTGGGTGTTGGAGCCAGTGGCCCCAGCAGCTCTCCAAGACAAATGGAGTGGACCCCACACTATTGTTGAGCAGAAGGGTGAGGTTACCTACTTAGTAGACCTAGGAACACCCAGGAGTCCCCACAGGGTTCTCCATGTCAACAGGTTAAAACCATATGTGGACAGGGCAGACATGGGCTTGCTCATGGCTACTGATGAAGGGCAGGAGGAAGAGAGTGACCCACTCCCTGACCTGCTCTCACAGAACCCTGACGATGGGTCAGTAGATGGTGTAGCCTTGGCAGGCAGCCTCACTACCCAGCAACAAACTGATTGTAGACAGGTGCTCAATCAGTTTAGACACATGTTTTCACTGACACCCAGTCAGACCACCTGGTGCACTCATGAAGTGGACACTGGGGACAGTCTGCCTATTAAAAATAAGATTTATAGGCAACCTGACCATGTCAGGGACTGTATCAGGACTGAAGTCCAGAAAATGTTGGAGTTGGGAGTTATTGAACCCTCAGATAGCCCTTGGGCTAGTCCAGTGGTCCTTGTGCCAAAACCTCACACCAGTGGTGGAAAAAGAGAGATGAGGTTTTGTGTGGACTACAGGGGTCTCAATGCAGTCACTAGGACTGATGCCCATCCAATACCAAGGGCAGATGAGCTCATAGATACTTTGGCCTCAGCCAAATATCTCAGCACATTTGACTTGACAGCTGGCTACTGACAGATCAGACTAGCTGATACTGCAAAACCCAAAACAGCATTCTCAACCCCTAGTGGGCATTATCAATTTGTGGTGATGCCCTTTGGTCTGAAGAATGCACCTGCCACTTTCCAGAGGTTGGTGAATACAGTTCTCACAGGTCTGGAAGCCTATAGTGCAGCATATCTAGATGATATTGCTGTCTTTAGCTCCACCTGGGAGGATCACCTGGTCCACCTCAGGAATGTTTTACAGGCCCTGCAAAGGCAGGCCTGACTATCAAGGCCACTAAGTGCCAGATAGGGCAGAGTCAGGTTGTGTACCTGGGCCACCTTGTGGGTGGAGGCCAGGTTCAACCTTTGCAGAGCAAGATCCAGACTATCATGGACTGGACTGCTCCCACTACCCAGACTCAGGTGAGAGCCTTTTTAGGCCTGACTGGGTACTACAGAAGATTTGTCAAAGGGTATGGATCAATAGTGACACCTTTGAATGACTTAACTTCTAAGAAAATGCCCAAAAGGTTCAGTGGACAGTTAGCTGTCAAAAGGCATTTGATGACCTGAAGCAGGCCATGTGCACTGCTCCCATTCTACAGAGTCCTGATTACTCCAAGAAGTTCATTGTTCAAACTGATGCATCTGAATTGGGGGTAGGGGCTGTACTGTCACAATTGAATGAAGAAGGTCAGGATCAGCCAGTAGCTTTCATTAGCAGAAGGCTGACCCCTAGAGAGAAACGTTGGTCAGCCATAGAGAGGGAGGCCTTTGCTGTGGTCTGGGCTCTGAAGAAGTTGAGGCCATACTTGTTTGGTACCCACTTCCTGGTTCAGACAGACCATAAGCCCCTCTTATGGCTAAAACAAATGAAGGGTGAAAACCCCAAACTGCTTAGGTGGTCCATTTCCCTACAGGGGATGGACTTTACAGTGGAACATAGACCTGGGAGTAACCATGCCAATGCAGATGGACTCTCTAGGTACTTCCACTTAGAACATGAAGACTTAACTGGGCAAGGTTAGTTTAATGTCCCTACGTTTGGGGGGGGTTGTGTAGGAGAGTAGGATCTGCTTCACATGGGTACCCCCACTTTTTGCTGATGCTTCACTGTTTTTCGACATTAGTCTGGCTGGGGCCCTGCTAATCAGAACCCCAGCCTAGCTGCTTCCTCTCTAAAATGGTTTCCATGTGCCTTAGGCACATCACTGATTGGAATCTGGAGTGCCCTTATAAGTCCCTAATATATGGTATACTATGTACCAAGGGCATAGGTACCTCAGAGGCCTACCAGGGGCTGCAGCATGTATTATGCCACCCCTGGAAGGCCATCCAAACTGACACCACAGGTCTGCTACTGCAGCCTGGGTAAGGTGGTGCATGCACCCCTTACTGTGATATAGGTTACCTATATCACTAAATACATACACACATATAAACCTATAAGTCACTCCTAAGGCAGGCCTTATCAATCCTGAAGGCAGAGTGCGTGGTTCCTATGTGAGAGGGTGCCCCTGCATGAGCAGGGCCCCTCTGCAGCGTTCGGAGACCCTTCTCTGATGCTGTTTGTAGTGCAGCCTGACCATATACTCTTAAGCGCATTATAACCTCGCGTTAAATGCTAACTTTGGAATGGCTGCACCTAAACATGTCGTGTTTGGTGTCAAACATCTTGGAATACTACCCCCCGCCAATTCTGGCGGCGGGGGTAGCATTCCACCCTTCTAGAGGGAAGGACATGTTAACTCTGGCTAGCCCGGTAACTTCTTTCTAAAGCCCTGGCATCACAAAATGGATGCTGCTGCCACAGACACGAGTCTGGCCTCCTGCTGCTGGACGAAACTCCGGCAGGGGAGGCCTGGACAATAGGTTTCCTGTCCCAGGGAGGTGTGACCACCTCCCCAGACAGGATAATGTGTATTGGGGCTGGGCGGGAGCACTTTCGGGTGCTTTGAAGTCCTGCACTGGGGGCACACTTGGTGTCCCTGTGCATACCCCAGTTCAAACCGGATCAGGGGCTTGCAGCCCCTGCTTTGGCGCAAACTGGACAAAGGGAAAGGGGTGTAGCCACCCCTCTGCCCTGACCCACCCATAGGTGGGGCCACAGAGTAGTCCAACCCCTAAACTTGGTATAAGTATAGGAACCCAGTCCTTAGGACTTTAGATTATCCCTGGACGAAACTCTGAAACAGAATCCTGGACCTTCGACGCTCTACTCAAGACTAGAGGACAGAAGAATCTCCCTTGGGGTCAAGCAGTGACTCCCCTGCTTGGCAGGCACCAAAGACGCATCTGTCCGGTCTGCATTTCTGAAGCTCCCGTCGGACGCCGAAGTCTTCGCATCACCAGAGGTGGATTCTCAGACTTCCAGGAGGCTACCCTGAGTCCCCAGCAAAGCTGAGGCCCGTAGCTATCGTGGGTAACGTGAGACCGTGACCCCTGGACACCGAGCACATTTGCAAGTGCATCCTCTTCTGGGTCTCCCACGAAGTCGTGCTTTGGGCTCCGAGTAGCCCTAGCCTCCAGCACCAACTGCACCGAAGATCACTGGCCTCCACTCCACGAGTGTCCTGTGAGCCAGATCCACGTGCGACGTCTCGAGGCTCCTTCGCGGTCGCTAGCCCGTTGGCTAGTAGCCCTTCACGAAGGCCAATCTTTTTCTTCTTGGGCATCCTGGTTGCTCCAGGCCTGCCCTCACTCACCCTCGCTGGGTGAGTTCCCCAGACCTTGCTGGTCTGCACCATCGACGATTTTCATCTTCATCGAGACTTGCCGTTGCCAAGGCTTGTTGGGTCCAATCCGGTCGCCGACACCTCAGCACTCGACAGACATCGTGTACCAGCCCGAATCCTGCTCCTGGTTGCCGACAACGCCTCCCGGACCTCGTGGCTGAAGAGTCAAGACGACCGTCAACGCACCTGAAGCACTCGCCATCGGTGGGCATCTGTCCATCGCCTTCCTGGTCACTGGCTAGTGACCCAGACTCTGTCCCCTCTGCTTTCAGGTTCTTCAGATCTCCGATCCACTCTTGGATCCACCCGGACACTTTCCACTTGGTTGCCAGCAGCACTTTGCAGCAGATCGCCATTCAAATCGACGACGAAACCCGACCCCGAAAGGCACCTATGCACCCGGCTTCCCTGGGTGAGGTAACACGAGTACTCCGGTGCTCCCGTGGGTAGAGTCTCTAGAACGACCTAGTTCTCAAAGGGTTTGCTCCAAGTCTTCCTTTAAGTGTCCCTTTTATTTAATTTCCTGACTGCGACTTTCTCCATAGAAGTTAACGGCGTATCGCGGTTGTGTATTTACACTGCACGCGTCCCCCGTGGGTCCCCTGTGTCACTACCTTGGGTGGTTCCTTGTGGTCCAAGCACTTCTAGAGGCTCTAGGCCTAGTGTCTAGTTCAGTCGTGGTTCTTATACCACTTTATTGGTATATGGTTTGGTACGCCCCTAGGGCCCAAACGTGTATTTGTGCTATTACTGTGTTTAAATAACTTATAACTTGTGTACTTCGAACTCTAGCCTCATAAAGAGACTAGAGGGGGGTGTTTAGCAATAAATACATATATTTTGAATATATACCTGGTGTGGTGCTCTTTCATTTGATCACTCAAGAGATTATAGACTGGTAAAACAAGCTGCTTTACATTCCTTCAAGACTTAGCCTGAAGGCTGCTCTCCATAGCTACCACTAGGATAGCTTTCAATAAGGTTGTCTTTAACCTATCTCCAATAAGGGGTTGTTTGGACTGGTGCAAGGTGCCCACTATAATTAGTGGGCAGCATATGCCAGGCCAACTTCTCACACCCATGCCCACAATACACCTGCAGAGAAGGGTCCAGGAAAAGTGTCCACTCATGCCCATACTACACCTGCAGAGAGGGGTCCAAGAAAGGCGTCTACCTATGCCCACACTTCACCTGCAAAGAATGGTCCAGGAAAGATGTCTACCGATGCCCACACTATACCTACATAGAGGAGTCCAGGAAAGTTGTCTACCTATGCCTACACTGCATTTGCAGAGAGGGGTCCAGGAAAGATGTCTATGCCTACACTACACCTGAAGTGAGGGGTCCAGGAAAGGCGTCCACATATGCCCACACTACACCCTCAGAGAGTGGTCTAGAAAAGGTGTCCATATATGCCCACCCCACAGCTGACGTAGGTGTGCATTTCATTGTGGGGTAATACATGCTTCAAATGGCCAGCTATGAATAGAGGTACATTCTCTAGCGCTTAGTGACTGCCCCTGGACATTGCATGCAGCTTCTGGGCAGTTAATGATTATCAATGGGTGCAGCCCTACATTCTCTGGGAGTTAGTGAGCAGCCGTGGGACGTGAAGTGGATCTTGAGGCAGTACTGGGCTTGCAGGAGGGGCAGCAGCACATCCTCTAGGAACTGCTCAGCAAGCATGGAACATTGAGAGACACGTCAGCCAGTTAATGACTGAGAGTGGGCATAGAGGCACATCCTGTGGGAGGTAGTGAGCAGGTTTGGGCTGTGAAATAGAACTTCTGATAGAGACTTCTAACCACAGATTTCTCACCTTTTAAATATTTCCAGGCGTCGGACTGAATGCGGAAACTTTTTCAGCAGTACCTCTGCGTACCAGTAGGTGGCACCATGCGGCTCTGCGCTGACTCCATTACTTTCCAGAAATGACTTTTGGATCATATATGTGCCACTCCCACGAGCTGATGTCAGTTCCTTTCTTTCCGCGCTACAAGATGCAGATCCGGAGCTAGTTTTTGTCTCTTTGAGGCAGTTTACGTCAAAACAAATTCTGTGTCCAAGGGAAATGTCAACTCCCAAAATGACAGGTTTTAAGGACTGTGACAAAGAAATGTCTCTGAGAAAACCTCACTAGGTTTGCCAGTGGTGCCTGGGGTGGGGCTTCGAATTTAATGCAGCAGTGACAGCGTATCAATGAACCCTAAGGTCCATATGAGACCGTGCGGAGAAACTCTGTTGGCAAGGACTGGAAGACTCTGTGGCAAGACTGGTCCAAGTCGAAGGGTCGGTCCTGGTCCGTTCTCAGTCTAGAAGTTGTAGGAGTCGTTCCCAAGGTTAGTCGTCGAGCTCCAAGTTTTTGGGTAAGTCGAATAAAAAACATGGCCCCTTCCCGCCACTCACATACTCCTGAGAAGGCGTCATGGCATCACAATGCCTCTCGACCTTGCTCTGGAAGTCAGCCGACATTAGAGCCCATCCCACAACTTGTGTTTCTGAGGCCATCTACGACACCGAGTTAGATGGAAGAGATCCGCGAGGCCATGGTCTGACTCTTCGGTTCTTTACCGACTACCTCTGGTGCACCTATGGGCCCCAAGGAGCCGAGAGCCCTTCCTTTTGGGATATCACTGACGGGTTCTTCCTCAGCACCAGATGGTACCTATGAATCCACCAATATCTCCCCCGACTCCCACCCCAGCTCCTGCACCAACTCAGCCTCCTGCCCCAGCTCCACATCAATTCCTGGAACCTCAATGCCGATGCTGACTCCATCGACACTGGAGGACGAGGTGCCCATTGTGCTGTCTGGGCTCTGGGTTGGCGCTGCTACGACCCCTATTGAGGCCGCATTTGATTTCGGTCAAAGTAAGCCTTCCCTGCTTGAATTACCAACTCCATAATGAACGAAACACATGCTCCATTCCTTATTTGGTACGGATTCAGACAGCAGTTACGATGTGGGTGATGAGATAAGGCAACCACACCACAAAGAAAAGTGGTATGATGACCTTCAAGAAGCCAGTGGCCTTGACACTTCCCCTAAGTTGGGACTCCTCTCACTTCCCGCCCTCCCACTGAGGAGAGTGCATCTTTTGCAGTGGTCATGCAAAGGGGAGCCGAAGTTCTCAAACTCCAACTTCCCACATTTAAGGTAAAAAAAATGTCTTGACGGAAGTGTTCCAGCTGGGGCGATCATCTACTGAGCCACTCCTAATCTTCAATGAGATATTGACATATTCTGTCTTAGGGGCTGGTCTAAACCTTTCTCCTGCCCCTCAGTCAATTGCCTAATTGTGAGATGCCAGCGCCCTGCATGGGGAAACCCTGCAGTTTTTCTTCCGCACCCCTCCCTTGAAAGCTTTGTGGTGCAGCCATTTACCAGTCGGACAAACCTGAATACCTTACTGACTACTCCCCCAATAGGGAGTCCAAATGAGTGAATATCTCCTGGCAGAGGGTATTTTCTTCCACCAGTTTAGCCCTCAGGTCTATGAATGCCAGTTGCCCGCTGTGCTGCTATTTCCGCACTCTTTGGGATTCAGTGGCTCAAAGCCCTCCCAGGTGTCTCAAGAGATCTCTGACTCGTTCTGACCCTAGCCATCCAGGACGGTTGGGATGCAGCAAGGTCCACAATTCGTTCTAGCTTGGATACCACTGATTCCATTGGGCGCTCTGTTTGCACCAGTGTCGCCATTCGCTGACACGCCTGGCTGTGGTCCACCGGTTTTTCAGGCAATGTCCAATGGTCCTTCATGGACATGCCCTTTGACAGGAATCACCAAGGCAGATTCCGCTCTAGAGGGGGCCAAAGAGAGCAGAGCCACACCATACTCCCCGGTCTTATCTGCCCTGCCTCGCCAGCTGCAAGAGCTCTATTGTTCCTTTCGCGGTTTCAGTAGAGGTACCCCAGACCGACAGCCAATTCAGCCTCAGCAAGGTGCCCAGCAGTTTCACGACGAAGGCCGCGAGGCCCACCTCCCCTGCAGGGAAGGTAAGTGAGCCACTCAGTCCACTGACCCTCCTGCCCCCGCATCCCCACCTGCTCCCGCATCCCCACCTGCCAAACCCCTTTAGCTTGCCCTTAGTGGCGCGCAGCCACCCAATTGGAGGCAGGTTTCAATGATTATTGCCAGGTTGGCAGACCATAACTTTGGACAGGTGGGTCCTGCAGATAGTCGGAAACAGGGAACACATTGCCCTTCATTGCCACTCTGGGGCACCTACCACTGTCGGTAGAATGATTGACAGGGGGCCATCTGTCCATCTTACAGAAGGAAGTGCACGCCCTTTTTAGCACAGGGGCTATCAAGAGGGCGCCTGTGCCGAAAGTAGTTTCTTTTGTTACTCCTGCTACTTTCTGGTGCCAAAGAAGGCTGGAGACCTTTGTCCTATTTTAGACCTGTGCCCTCTCAACTCCTTCCTCCAAAAGGAAAAATTCAAGATGCTCATACTAGCCAAGAGGTCTTGTCTTTCCTCGACCCTGGAGGCTGGATGGTGATGTTCGACCTGCAGGCTGCCTGTTTTCATATACCCATGCTGCAGGTCCAGCGGTGCTACTTGCGGTTCGTGGTTAAACAGGTGCATTTTCCATTTGCTGTGCTCTCCTTTGGTCTCAACGGCTCATCTTAGGTGTTCACGAAAGTGATGGCGGTGGTAGCGGCACATCTTCAGAGGCCGATGGTCGCTGGCAGTCATCAACCACGTCCTGACTGTGGTGAACCTCCTGTCATCTTTGGGGTTGATATTAACGTGCCAAAGTCACACCTATCTCCTTCTTAGATGCTCCCCTTCATTTGAACCATGGTGGACATGGTTCATCTTTCCGCCTTTGTCCTGGATTTCTTTGAGATCAACTCTGAGGCTGCTGGGACTGATGCCCACCTGCATCCTGCTGGTCAAGCACTCCAGTAGCATGTGCGGGTTCTGCAGTGGGATCTGAAGTCTCAGTAGGCCCAACATCCTGGCTGCCTTTCTGACCATGTCCAGATTTCAGAGGAGACGGCAAAAGATCTGCAGTAGTGGTTACTGGAGCACGATTGGGTCAGCGACAGACCCCTTTACCTACCGCACCCAGAGCTGACAGTGGTGACAACTGCATCACGTATGGGATGGGGCAGCCACCTAGGAGAGGTGGAGATTAGAGGTCTCCAGACGAGGCCCAACATCATATCAACATCCTGGAGCTTGGGGCCATCCGCTTACCATTGAGAGCCTTACTACTGTCCATCAAAGGGAGGCTGGTACAGGAGCTTACGGAAAAACCCAGCAACATGTGGTATTGCAACAAACAGGACGGAGTGGGCTCCTGCACCAGGAAATGGCTGGACCATGAAGGAATGTTCCTGGTTTGAACCACCTGGCAGGGATCTTTGAATGCCAGGGTGTACAAGCTCAGCCAGCGACGTCTAGCGTTATCACGAGGGGCAGTTACATCTGGAGGTGGCAAGAGGTCTCTTCTGCAACTGGGGAGAACCTTGGCTCAATCTGTTCACCTCCAACAAGAACGTGTAGCATTAGCGATTCTGCGCGTTGGAGTCTCCAAGGCGTCTCTCACTGGGAGATACGTTCCACTTAGAGTGGGCTCGGGACCTCTGTATGCCTTCCCGCCGATACCTTTTCTGCCACGAGTTCTTGAGTTCACTACTGATCGGGCCCAAGTTATCCTAGTTGCCACAGATTGGGCACAGAAAGCATGGTTTCCAGAGCTTCTGGGATTGCGCATCTGCCCTCCGATCAGGCTGCCCCTCCAAGTGGACCTGCTGTCATAGCAACAGGGCAGGGTTCTGCACCCAGGCCTTTGCCATCTCTGCCTTCATGCATGGAGATTGAGCGACACCAGCTGAACACCTTTGACCTTCCACCGTAGATGGTTGATGTCATCTTGGCAGCCAGGGCATCCCTCGACAAAAACTATATGCCTGTCGTTGGGACAAATTTGTGGTTTGGTGCAGCACAGCTCCTCCAGGCCAAACTAACTGGCAAGGCTTTGCTTTGGACACAGTTAAAGGATACATTTCGGCTCTCTCTGACTTTTTACAGTTGCCAGACCAGCCCTCGTTGTTTAAATCAGCTATGGTTATGCGTTTTTTTAAATGTTTCCTCACTCCCCCCTTCCTCATGCCACAGTGGAACTTTAACTTGGTCCTCACATGTTTGATGAGCACTTCCTTTGAGCCACTTCACAGCTGTCCTTTGCAGCTTCTCACCCTCAAAACATTGTTCCTGATCACCATACACTTCGACGTTGCGGGTAAGTGAGCTTTAAGCTCTCTGTGCCAACCCACTGTCCACCACCGTCTTCCCAGACAAACTGGTTCTGCCGACGCAAGCATCCTTCCTTCCAAATTTGTGACGCCATTCCATGTAAAAAGAACAATTGATGGACAGAATGCAGAACAATGTCATACCTGCACCCCAGTACAGAGATCTGGGCCTAAATCCATCGTTTTTTTGCTCACCATGCCATTCCAGTTTGGAGCCAGCCATATGCAAATCAGTCTTGACCCTGCGCCCAATGGGAACAGTCCAGCCCGAACTGCCAGGCCAGGTCCTCCCTGGACTGGAAACCAGCATCCTAGGACCGGTTTCGGGCTGTCAACCCTCATCAGCCAGGATAGCTTGACTCCAGTGGCATGGGGAGCACGGGACCCACGTCTGGGCATACCCGTCCCACTCGGGGTGACAAATGCAAAAAGAACAATTGATGGACAGAATGCAGAACACGCCTTCACCCTACCAGCATTTTGTGCTCCGCCTCTCCCCATTAAGTGGGAGTAGAGACTACATCGTTTGGACCACAATAGAGCACTGAGCTTTCACAGCGATCATACTAGAGAGCTCTGGGTGGACGATCAGCTCTTTGTGGAGTTTTCTAGAGCGAAATAGGGCAAGTCCATGCAGAAAAGGACCATCTCCCGATGGATCGTGCTCCGCATTAGGATCTGCTGCACACTGGCCAAAAAGCAGCCTCCAGCAGGACTGCTTGCTCATTCTATCAGGGCCAAAGCTGCTACAACTACATTGGCATGCAGATGTTTTATCATGGTTCTCTCCCTGGCAGCTATGTGGGCGTTACTCCATATGTTCCCAAAGCACTACTCAATGGATAGCAGGCTCACGGTGAGGGGCACTTCACCCGCTCGGTCTAACAGGACTTCCTGGTTTGATACCATTCACAGAGCCACCACCAAATAGGTACTGTTTTGGTATCTACGCAAAAGGTGAGGAATTCTGCAGTTGGAAGTCTCTATCAGAAGACCAAGAAACAAGTTACTTTACCTTAGGTAATGCTCTTTCTGGTAGAGATCCTATCTAACCACAGGTACTCTTCCAGGGAATACTCATCAATAGTCATAAGCACGGAATAGTCCCACCCACGTGCGGGGAACCCGGAGCACATACAAAATACATATATATATGTATGTTAAAATACTTAAAAGTACGAAGTATCCTCAAACATCTGATGCACCTCCTCACACCCTAATAAAACCTTTCATACACCCACTCTAAAATACAGACTACCAATATCGAAACCATAGACAGACCAATAGCAGTTAGTACATACCCGCTCAGTGATTCATACGTCTACACACACATCCACCCACTAACCCATACAGTCACTCATACACGCAGTCATTCATCAATACAGACACTGATATATCCACTCATACACCCATATAGACACTCACACACTGCCACTCACCCAAAGAGTTACTCAAAAACCTAGTCAGTCACTTAAAGAATTAATTACACTGCCATTTACTCACCTATACAGTTACACACACCACGTCACTTATTCATACAGACACGTACTATCTTCAACAATTACTGACATAAGCACACACTTATCCATGCAGCCACTGTCACAATCACTCACTGTTACATATACTCACTAATATACTCCGACACTCACAAATACTGCCTTTCACATATGTAGTTACTTACACATATACCACTAACATATCCATTCACTCACCAACACAGCTATACGTACACTCACTCACCCATACACTCTTTAACACACGCACTCATAAATGCATACACCCAGTGAATCACCCACTCACACATCCATGCAGGGAGTCGCACCCCTCCCACCCACACAGACACTCAGGCACCCATACAGGTTCTCAGACAACCAATCATTCTTCAATATACCTTGGCATATATAGATATAACGTTCTTGAAATTTTTAGAAACACTCAGTCACTGGATGATGTCATCACTGATGTCATCAGTAATGTCATTTGAGATGTCATCAGTGATGTCATCAGTGATGTCACTGACCATGTCATGAGTGATGTAATATGTGACGTCATCAGCAGTGCATTGCGGGGGCGCGAGTTATAGTTATCTCTACTAACTATAACAGCCGAATTTCTCTGGTTTTATACGAGTGAAATGTCCAACTAACTATAACGTCCCTCCTGAAACCTATGGTTTTTTCAGTGAATTTCTAAGGTTTTTTAAATGCTAATTTCTAACTATAACGTCCCTGAAACCTATGGTTTTTTCAGTGAATTTCTAAGGTTTTTTAAATGCATATTTTTTACTATAACGTCCCTGAAACCTATGGTTTTACAGTGAATATATATATATATATATATATATAAAGAGACAGCGGACTTCAGGTTTGCCAAAAGAAGATACACACCCGACATCCAGAGTCTTACCGACGTCGAGACCTCCCTTGATGTCGAGGGAAGTGCAGTCGGCTGAGTTTCACAGTTCGGCGTCGAGATCTAGATGGCCTATGTCGAGAGGCACATCTTCCTCCCCAGGAATCAGAACTGTGCAGATTACTCCGGAGGGATCTCCAGTTCGGGAGAAACAGACTCCACCAGTCAATATTTCCCCACACTGGTTGCAAAGTGTAAAAGAGTGGAGAGTACCACTGCCAGAGTCCAGGTTCTGAAATTTTGCAAATCTATTCTCCTTCTAGCGTCTCAGCTGGTACTTCTCCTCCTGTGACAAGTGTCACAAGGTCTCCTCGAGGATCTCCAAAGGAGAACACGGTTTCCTTTTGCAAGAAGGTCTCGTTCCAGAACACCCCTCAGGCGAACATCTCCTAGATCTCGTCATTCTCAGTCAGACACTGCATTGGTACTACTGCGCTGATGCACAGGCCAGCAGTGACACTGCAGTGACACTACTGCGCTGATGCACAGGCCAGCAGTGACACTGCAGTGACACTACTGCGCTGATGCACAGGCCAGCAGTGACACTGCACTGGCACTACTGCATTTATGTGCAGGCCAGCAGAGATACTGCACTGGCACTACTGCATTGATGCACAAGCCAGCAGTGATACTGCAGTGACACGACTGCGCTGATGCACAGGCCAGCAGTGACACTGCACTGGGACTACTGCATGTTGGAACCGGGGTTACCGATTCCGGCACGGTAGCATGGCGCGAGGCGGAAAGGCACCCGAAGGCAATGTGTAAGGCAGTTGTGCAGCGCACACTCACTCTGACTCAGTAATGCGGACGCAATAATGTGACACCACACCAGGCCTGTGTATTAAAAACAAGTTCTTTTATATAAATCAATGCAGCATCAGATGAGGCAGATTAATTCAGGGCAACATTTAAACTCATTGCAGTACTCAACTAGTGCGTAATTTCATTAAAGCACCATAGCTCATCAACACTGTAGGCCGCTAAAAGACCGCAGGAATCATCTCCTAAACGTAGCACCAATAGTGATCACAGGGTGCAGGAATAAAACATGGGCCTAAAACATGCAGTTCACCTCATGAATACTCAATCTCTTGTAAATTGACATTTCGCATTACATCTAAAACAGGGCCTGCGTTAATCTAGGCGCACCCACATTTTGTACAGTGGGCGTCGCAAATCCGGTACACCTGCAACATAAAACACTTCAACTCTTGGCAGGTGAACACTTCAGCTCAATTCAGGTAAGCACCTGTACACTAGGAAAAGACATTTCATTAATACGGATATGCATCAGGCCTAAACATTAATTGAAGCAGGCATAACAATTAGGCTGGTGAATAGTTTAGGGAACCCCTCTACATGTCCCTCTCTCTGGGGCTGCCCTGTTAATTAGGGCTTCGGTGTCTCTCAGGGCTACTCAGGGGTTAATTCAGGCCAGGCCCATGCCTCTCCGGGGCCTCGCCTCGTGTGTCACCAGTTACTCCTAGTTCCCCTTTTAATAACAAGTTAATGGTGGCCAGGCCCCCAGTGGCGTTTCTGTGTGCCCTAGGGGCCTCCCGGGCTCACCTGCAGTGGGTTTCGTTGGTCGCTCCCCTGAGCGACTGGTTTCCTTTTGGGCCGGCCCGTGTCTTGCAGGGCGGGGCCCGGACTGGGTTATACAACCTTCCGGCCGGAATGGCGGGACGTTGGGAGGCCAGTATCGCTCTCCTCCGGCCCCCGTAGTCAGCAGAGCAATGCGGGTCATAGGGGGGCCGGTATCGCTCTCCTCCGGCCCCCGTAGTCCGCTGCGGAATGCGGGGAAGGGAGCGGGAGCCAGCAGTCTTCTCCGGCCGGCTTCCCGCCTCCCTCTGCCTACGCGGAGACTCCTCGGCGGCTTCCGTCGGCGCTGGGGCCGCGGCGGGAGCCGGTGCCCAATCACTGTGCGGCCTTCCCGGGGGCGCGGCCGAAGACGCGGTCGGCGTCCCCGGTCGCCTAGCAACGGCGTCGGCGGGGGCTGAAGGCCTCGTTCTTTCTCCGGGGCCGCGGCGGTGATTCCTGGCAACAGCACGCTTTCCCTGTCACAGCGCGGGGCCGCGGCGGTGATTTACGGCGGCAGGGCGCTTTTCTTCGCTCAGCGCTGGGCCGCGGCGGTGATTCGGACACAGGCAGATTTCAGCCACGAGGTCAGTGGCTTGAGGGACGATTCCTCCCACGTGGAGGCACAGCGCGGGGGCGCGCTTGCAGCAGGCTGGCAGGGGGCTGATGCAACAGTGCTTTGGGGCAGCCTAGCAGCAGGGCAGCACCGCGACGGTTGGTAGTGGATTGGGGTGAAGACCTAGCGCTTCATGGCATAGCGCTTTACCTGGTGATCCCCAGTTTGATAGTTCAGGCTTCTGACCTTGCTGTCTTGTCAGGCTTGCGTTTTCAGGTTACTTGAAGTGGTTCTTTGGTGGTTGCTTCTTTGAGTTTCTCCTTATGGGGGAGGGAACGAGTTGGTGGTGTTTGGGGTGCTGGGTGGTGCTTCCAAGCACGCTGAAGATGGTTCCCTGGGTCCCCTCACACTGGGCAAGGTCAGTGGGTGGCGGGCGTTCCTCAGCTATCTTACTACAGCAGTGCCTAAGCCTTGTCAGTAGCAGTAGTGTAGGTCTCCCCCCTGGGCCCTAAAGCCTGTACTCCGGCAGAGGTTCTCCCAGGATCAGTGGTGCCCCAACTGGCTTCTAAGTTTCCCTCCAAGCCTATTATATCCCTAGGTCAGGTGACCCTCCAGAAAGGCGGCAAACCATAACTCCTCCCTCAGCCCGGAAGGTTTTGGAACCTTTCACCATGTCTGGCTATGTGTCCCAGAGGCGGGACGGGATGGATACTGTAACCCTATGTCCCAGCCTAACCCTGGCTACTAGTAGGTGTATGTGTGCAAGGCCACTCCGCAGTAGCAGGGGCCTGTGGCAGCCATCTTGGGTGAAGAGAGCACCTGCACCTCAGCACTGGTTGGCAGTGGTAAGGCGCCCGGAGACCTAGGTCCAGTAAAAATACAGTGGCAAAAATGAGGCGCAAAAGGGAAAAAAACAGGGTAAGACCACCCTAGGGCGGACAGGTCTAACATGCGTCCCCCCCAGCCGAAAGTGGGGAGAGCTACCCAACCTCTAGGGAGTTCTCATCGCTAAGGCGGAAGAACCGAGAGAGACCTTCCGCATTGGCGTGGTCTACTCCGGGTCGGTGTTCCACCCGGAAGTCCATCCCCTGGAGGGAAATGGACCACCTCAGCAATTTGGGGTTTTCGCCTCTCATCTGCATGAGCCAGCGAAGGGGTCTGTGGTCGGTCTGGATCAGGAAGTGACAACCAAAAAGGTATGGCCTCAACTTCTTTACAGCCCAAACCACGGCAAAGGCTTCTCTTTCGATGGTACTCCACCGCTGTTCCCGGGGAGTAGTCTTCGGGAAATGAAGGCCACTGGCTGGTCTTGGCCATCGTCATTCAGCTGCGAGAGCACAGCTCCTATGCCATGCTCAGAAGCGTCTGTCTGCACGATAAATTCCCGTCCAAAGTCTGGAGTCCTGAGCACCGGTGCGGTGCACATCGCACGTTTGAGGGTCTCAAAGGCTTCCTGGCAGGCAGCCGTCCAGATGACTCTGCGTGGCTGCTTCTTCGAAGTCAACTCCGTCAAAGGGCCCACAATGGTTCCATATCCCTTGACGAACCGGCGGTAGTATCCCGTGAGGCCGAGAAAAGCCCGGACCTCTGTTTGGGTCTTGGGGGCTCCCAGGCCAAGATGGTCTCGATCTTGGCTTGGAGGGGTTGCACCTTACCCCCGCCCACCAGATGTCCCAGGTACACGACAGATCCCTGTCCAATCTGGCACTTGCTGGCCTTGATGGTTAGACCAGCCTGTTGCAGAGCCTGTAGCACCTCCTGGAGATGCTCCAGATGGTCCTCCCAGCTGCAACTGAAGACAGCTATGTCAACCAGGTAGGCAGCAGAGAAGGCCTCTAGGCCAGACAGCACCTGGTTCACCAACCGCTGGAAAGTGGCTGGAGCATTTTTCAACCCGAAGGGCATCACCCGAAATTGAAAGTGGCCCTCGGGGGTGGAGAACGCAGTCTTCTCCCTTGCTCCTTCCGCCATGGCGATCTGCCAATAGCCTGACGTCAAATCGATGGTACTCAGATACCGGGCTGCTCCCAGCCGGTCAATGAGCTCATCCGCCCGAGGGATCGGGTGAGCGTCGGTCTTGGTTACTGAGTTGAGTCCGCGGTAATCCACACAGAACCGAAGTTCTGGTGTGGTGCCCGGTGGGGCCGCTTTCGGCACCAACACCACCGGACTAGCCCAAGGGCTACTGGAAGGCTCAATCACCCCCAGTTCTAGCATCTTGGTAACCTCATCCTGGATACTAGCCTTGACCTTATCGGACAGCCGGTAAGACTTGGTTTTTACTGGCGGACTGTCCCCTGTGTCCACATCATGGGTACACAGGTGCGTGATCCCAGGCGTGAGGGAGAACAACGAGGCGTACTGCCCCAAGACCTGGCGGCAGTCCCTCTGTTGCTCTGGGGTCAAGGATGGGGCGAGGACCACTCCCTCTACCGAGCCATCCTTCTCATGGGCCACCAGAAGGTCTGGAAGAGGCTCACTCTCCTCCTCCTCACTTCCATCTGTTACCATCAGGAGAGTGAGCTCTGAACGCTCATGGTGGGGCTTCAGGCGGTTGACGTGGAACACCCTGTGGGGTTGACGGGGGGTCTTCACATCGACGACATAAGTGGTCTGGCCTCGCCTTTCCAGGATCTCAAACGGTCCAGTCCACCTGTCCTGGAGGGCGCTAAGCTCTCCTGGCTCCATGACCCACACCTTGTGTCCAGCGTCCAACTCTACCGTCCGAGCGTTCCGGTCATACCACTCCTTCATGACGGCCTGACTAGCCTCTAGGTTGTCCGAGGCTTCCTTCCACAGCTTGGCCACTTGGCTGCGGAATGCCAGCATATAGCTGACCACATCACGGGGAAGCTTCGAGGAAGACTTCTCCCACCCCTCCTTGACAAGACTGAGGGCCCCCGAACGGGGTGGCCATAGAGCAGCTCAAAGGGGCTGAAACCGACCCCTTCTGCTGCACCTCTCGGTAGGAGAAGAGCAGACAGGGTAAGAGGACGTCCCACTTCTTTCTCAAGTCCTCGGGTAGGCTCCTGATCATCCCCTTCAAGGTCTTATTGAAACGCTCCACGAGCCCGTTCGTCTGGGGGTGGTAAGGAGTGGAGAACCTGTAGGTCACTCCACACTCCTTCCACATGGCCTGCATGTAGGCCGACATGAAGTTTGTGCCCCTGTCTGACACCACGACCTTGGGGAATCCCACTCGGGTAAAAATCCCCATCAGGGCCCGTGCCACCACCGGTGCAGTGATGGTCCTCAGAGGGATTGCCTCTGGGTACCGGGTGGCGTGGTCCACCAACACCAAGATGAACCTGTGTCCCGAAGAGGTCGGCGGGTCCAATGGCCCGACAATGTCAATCCCTACCCGCTCAAAAGGGTACCGACAACCGGGAGAGGTTCCAGAGGGACCTTCAACTTAGTCCCTGTCTTGCCGCTCGCCTGGCAAGTGGTGCAGGTCTTGCAGAAAGTGTCAGAGGTGACGCGCATCCTGGGCCAGTAAAAATGTGGGACCAAACGCGCAAACGTCTTGTCCTGGCCCAGGTGTCCTGCTAGTGGTATCTCGTGTGCCAACTCTAGCAGAAAGGCCCGGTAGCATTGGGGGACCACTAAGGCCCTTGATGACCCATGCGCCGGAGCCTTAGGCTCACTGTAGAGGAGGTCATCCTCCCAGTAGACATGGTAATTACCGGTCTCCTTACCGGTTGCTTGGGCATCGGCCTGTTGCCGCATGCCTTCAAGCGTAGGGCACTCCTTCTGCGCCCGGCAGAATTCCTCCCGGGTAGGCCCTCCTTCCACCTGCCACTCTGCAGGGGTCGGCAGGTCCCCCACGGGAACACTATCCACCTCAGCGGACTCCGGGGTCACCTCTGCGGGCTCCCCATCCATCTCACCGGGTGCTTCCTCCTGGACATCTCCTCGTCCAGCAGTGGGCTGGGCCATTATTTCAGGCTCCAACCCGGGCTGAGTTCCTTGTCGGGCAGCCATGGACCGCGTGACGACGCAAGTCCATCCTGGTAATCCCAACATCTCAGCATGGGCATTGAACTCTACCTCCTTCCAGGCAGTATGTTCCAAATCGTTCCCGAGCAGACAATCAACCGGCATGGCAGGGCTCACCGCAACTCTCAACAGGCCACTGACTCCTCCCCACTCAAAGGGAACTTGGGCCACGGGGTAATGACCCAGGCTATTATCAGCCATGACAACCGGGTGGAATACTTCAGGCATCACCTGCTCTGGGGACACCAGCTGACGTCTTACCATCGTCATGCTGGCACCTGTGTCCCTCAGAGCCTCCACCTCCTCCCCATTCACCAGGACCCTCTGCCGGTACTTGGCAGTGTTCGAGGGTACCTGAACCCGTGGGATGATCTCTCTATCCCCCAGGGAAACTAAGGTCAAGCTTGTCCACTCACCTCCCCTACCTAGGGACAACTCCTCCCCAAGCGCTACACTGGCCACCCCGGGGCTCTTACCTCCTGTGGGGGCTGGGGTCCTCTTGCGACACTGGGGATCCCCCTTGTAGTGTCCAACCTCCCGCACTCGTAGCACCGGACAGTTCTGGGCTGCTGACTCTTGTCAGGGTAAGTGGGTTTCTGGAATCCAGATTGGGGTGGGGAACCTACCCCTTTCCCTTGCGGTCTATTTTGGTGGCCCTTAAAGAACTAATTCTTTTTATCTCCCCCCTCTTTCTTCTGGGGGAACCCCTGTCCACCTTTCGGGGGGTCTGCCCCGGCTCCCTTGTGGGACACCCGAGTGCTGACCCACGTGTCTGCCTCCTCTGCAAGCTCCCGCGGATCGGTCAGCTTGCGGTCCACCAAGTACTGGCGCAGCTCCGGAAAACATTTCTCTAGGAGGTGCTCTCTCAAGAACAGGTCGTACAGCCCCTTGTAATCATCAATATTGCTGCCACGCACCCAACCCTCCAATGCCTTCCGGGCATAATCAAAAAAATCCACCCAGTTCTGTGTGGGAAGCTTGTGGCTGTTGCGGAACTTTTGGCGGTACTTCTCTGGGGTGAGGCAAAACTTCTTAAGCAGGGCCTCCTTCATGATAGGGTAGTTCGTCTGATCCCCCTTGTCCAAGGTCAAAAGTGTGTCCCTTACTAGTGGAGGTATGTACCTGTAGAGACCTCCCCCCAGTAGCTCTCAGGAACCCTATGGGCCACCAAAGACACCTCGTACGCCGCTAACCACTTATCAATGTCATCTCCCACACTAAAACTGGTTATCACCTCTCTAGGTAGATAGAACTTGGGCTCCTGGGGAACCCCATCAGGTACGCTGCCACCATTCAAGTTGCCTTGCGCCCCTATCTGCAATGCGCGGAGCTCTAACTCTCTCAGGCTCAGCTCATGCGCGAGCTTCTTCTCCTCCATGGCTAGCCTCTTCTCTTCTCTCTCCTTCTCCATTTTAGCAAGCTCAAACTTCAACTGTCTCTCCTCCCTCCTGTCCACCAACTCCTCTGCCGATAGACTCCCCCTGACGCACTACTGCCTGCCCTGGAACGTCTCCCTGGCAACACATTCTCACTAATGTCTATATTCAGTAGGTCCAGTTCTCCTGGGGCGTCTACCTCCCCCTGCTCCTCATCCCTCCTTCCCCTTGGGTGGGCCGCTACCCATGCCCTCAAAGCTTTCTGAAGCTCCTCTCTCCTGGCGCCTCGCTTGACGGACACCCCCTTTTCCAGACAGAACTCCTTGAGCTGCGCCACCGTATATGTTTCTAGGCTGGCCAGCTCGAACTCCATCCTGTCAAGGGGGACCCAAGACAACTAAGGAAGAACCTCTAGGATGTAGGCAACAGGTCAAAACAGGAGTGTGTACAATTAGGTAGTGAAGGGTGACTCGTTAGGCTTGTCTAACACCAGGTGTCTAATTACGGCGCACACTGAATCACTGTAGGGTGCTGCACAAACACCAGTCCTTATCCCGCCGCTGAACACCAATGTTGGAACCGGGGTTACCGATTCCGGCGGTAGCATGGCGCGAGGCGGAAAGGCACCCGAAGGCAATGTGTAAGGCAGTTGTGCAGCACACACTCACTCTGACTCAGTAATGCGGACGCAATAATGTGACACCACACCAGGCCTGTGTATTAAAAACAAGTTCTTTTATATAAATCAATGCAGCATCAGATGAGGCAGATTAATTCAGGGCAACATTTAAACTCATTGCAGTACTCAACTAGTGCGTAATTTCATTAAAGCACCATAGCTCATCAACACTGTAGGCCGCTAAAAGACCGCAGGAATCATCTCCTAAACGTAGCACCAATAGTGATCACAGGGTGCAGGAATAAAACATCGGCCTAAAACATGCAGTTCACCTCATGAATACTCAATCTCTTGTAAATTGACATTTCGCATTACATCTAAAACAGGGCCTGCGTTAATCTAGGTGCACCCACATTTTGTACAGTGGGCGTCGCAAATCCGGTACACCTGCAACATAAAACACTTCAACTCTTGGCAGGTGAACACTTCAGCTCAATTCAGGTAAGCACCTGTACACTAGGCAAAGACATTTCATTAATACGGATATGCATCAGGCCTAAACATTAATTGAAGCAGGCATAACAATTAGGCTGGTGAATAGTTTAGGGAACCCCTCTACATGTCCCTCTCTCTGGGGCTGCCCTGTTAATTAGGGCTTCGGTGTCTCTCAGGGCTACTCAGGGGGTAATTCAGGCCAGGCCCACTCCTCTCCGGGGCCTCGCCTCGTGTGTCACCAGTTACTCCTAGTTCCCCTTTTAATAACAAGTTAATGGTGGCCAGGCCCCCAGTGGCGTTTCTGTGTGCCCTAGGGGCCTCCCGGGCTCACCTGCAGTGGGTTTCGTTGGTCGCTCCCCTGAGCGACTGGTTTCCTTTTGGGCCGGCCCGTGTCTTGCAGGGCGGGGCCCGGACTGGGTTATACAACCTTCCGGCCGGAATGGCGGGACGTTGGGAGGCCGGTATCGCTCTCCTCTGGCCCCCGTAGTCAGCGGAGCAATGCGGGTCGTCGGGGGGCCGGTATCGCTCTCCTCCGGCCCCCGTAGTCCGCTGCGGAATGCGGGGAAGGGAGTGGGAGCCAGCAGTCTTCTCCGGCCGGCTTCCCGCCTCCCTCTGCCTACGCGGAGACTCCTCGGCGGCTTCCGTCGGCGCTGGGGCCGCGGCAGGAGCCGGCGCCCAATCACTGTGCGGCCTTCCCGGGGCGCGGCCGATGACCCGGTCGGCGTCCCCGGTCGCCTAGCAACAGCGTCGGCGGGGGCTGAAGGCCTCGTTCTTTCTCCGGGGCCGCGGCGGTGATTCCTGGCAACGGCGCGCTTTCCCTGTCACAGCGCGGGGCCGCGGCGGTGATTTACGGCGGCAGGGCGCTTTTCTTCGCTCAGCGCTGGGCCGCGGCGGTGATTCGGACACAGGCAGATTTCAGCCACGAGGTCAGTGGCTTGAGGGACGATTCCTCCCACGTGGAGGCACAGCGCGGGGCGCGCTTGCAGCAGGCTGGCAGGGGGCTGATGCAACAGTGCTTTGGGGCAGCCTAGCAGCAGGGCAGCACCGCGACGGTTGGTAGTGGATTGGGGTGAAGACCTAGCGCTTCATGGCATAGCGCTTTACCTGGTGATCCCCAGTTTGATAGTTCAGGCTTCTGACCTTGCTGTCTTGTCAGGCTTGCGTTTTCAGGTTACTTGAAGTGGTTCTTTGGTGGTTGCTTCTTTGAGTTTCTCCTTATGGGGAGGGAACGAGTTGGTGGTGTTTGGGGTGCTGGGTGGTGCTTCCAAGCACGCTGAAGATGGTTCCCTGGGTCCCCTCACACTGGGCAAGGTCAGTGGGTGGCGGGCGTTCCTCAGCTATCTTACTACAGCAGTGCCTAAGCCTTGTCAGTAGCAGTAGTGTAGGTCTCCCCCCTGGGCCCTAAAGCCTGTACTCCGGCTGAGGTTCTCCCAGGATCAGTGGTGCCCCAACTGGCTTCTAAGTTTCCCTCCAAGCCTATTATATCCCTAGGTCAGGTGACCCTCCAGAAAGGCGGCAAACAATAACTCCTCCCTCAGCCCGGAAGGTTCTGGAACCTTCCACCATGTCTGGCTATGTGGCCCAGAGGCGGGACGGGATGGATACTGTATCCCTATGTCCCAGCCTAACCCTGGCTACTAGTAGGTGTATGTGTGCAAGCCCACTCCGCAGTAGCAGGGGCCTGTGGCAGCCATCTTGGGTGAAGAGAGCACCTGCACCTCAGCACTGGTTGGCAGTGGTAAGGCGCCCGGAGACCTAGGTCCAGTAAAAATACGGTGGCAAAAATGAGGCGCAAAAGGGAAAAAAACAGGGTAAGACCACCCTAGGGCGGACAGGTCTAACACTGCATTTATGTGCAGGCCAGCAGAAATACTGCACTGGCACTACTGCATTGATGTGCAGGCTAGCAGACACTGCACTGGCACTACTGCATTGATGCACAAGCCAGCGGTGATACTGCAGTGACACTGCTGCGTGGATGTGCAGGCCAGCAGAGACACTGCAGTGGTACTACTGATGGATGTGCAGGCCAGCAAGGACACTGCACTGGTACTACTGCATTGATGCACAAGCCAGTGCTGATACTGCAGTGACACTACTGCGTGGATGTGTAGGCCAGCAGAGACACTGCACTGGCACTACTGCATTGATGCACAGGCCAGCAGTCATACTGCAGTGACACTACTGCGTTGATGAGCAGGCCAGCAGAAACACTGCACTGCCACTACTGCATTTATGTGCAGGCCTCAGAAACACTGCACTGCCACTACTGCATTGATGCACAAGCCGTCATTGATACTGCACTGGCGCTACTGCCTTTATATGCAGACCAGTATCGGACTACAGGAGGTAACCCTTAAACTACATGGAGACTAGGGCAGTAATATGTAACAAACAACAGTGTCTCAAGCAAGGGTATTATTTGGCGTGCAAGTAAACTGGGCACAATTAATTACCATGGATTGAATCAAGAAGGGAAAAGCCAGGGAGACATATTTGCAGAAGATAAATTGTATTTCAATTACTGATCATGTTGGACATATTAGACTACATATGAACAATCACATGAGGTAATAGCACTGTGTTACATTAAATGACATGTAACCGAAATTATACTGTGTACACACGCGCCTGACTGTGCCGGCGCGTGTGATCTGTTCCACATCCTGTTGCTTCTATCGAACAGCCTTCTGAGCCTCAGCAATTGATTTGCATGCCTCTCCGCCCCAAATCTTTGGACATCCTGTGTCCCTCGATGAAACCCGCACTGTATTACTGACACTGCTATTCAATTTATGTAACCGGGTCCTGATGATGGCCTAACTTGTCTACAGGCCAGAAACGCCGTTGACTTCCACAGCGGAACTCCTGGTGCTTTTATATATCGGATGCCCTACCCTACTTTTCTTTATTCATGTACCATTAATTGTTTGGGTATCTCAAATTGTATAAAGAATTTTAAAGTTCACCTACCTTTTGTTGCGCCCACCACAATCGCTGTATATACCACATCACGTGTCACTTGCGCCGTCACCAAAATTTCACGAGCACTTGTACACAGTATAATTTCGGTTACATGTCATTTAATGTAACACAGTGCTATTACCTCATGTGATTGTTCATATGTAGTCTAATATGTCCAACATGATCAGTAATTGAAATACAATTTATCTTCTGCAAATATGTCTCCCTGGCTTTTTCCCTTCTTGATTTATATGCAGACCAGTAGAGATACTGCATTGACACTACTGCGTGGATGTGCAGGCCAGCAGAGACACTGCATTGGCACTACTGAGGGATATGCAGACCACCAGAGACACTGCACTGGTACTACTGATGGATGTGCAGGCCACCAGAGACACTGCACTGGTACTACTGATGGATGTGCAGGCCAGCAAAGACACTGACCTGGTACTACAGCATTGATGCACAAGCCAGCGGTGATACTGCAGTGACACTACTGAGTGAATGTGCAGGCCAGCAGAGACACTGCACTGGCACTACTGCATTGATGCACAAGCCAGCAGTGATACTGCAGTGACACTACTGCATTGATACACAGGCCAGTAAAGACACTGCACTGGTACTACTGCATTGATGCACAAGCCAGCAGTCATACTGCGGTGATAATACTGCGTTGATGTTCAGACCAGCAAAGAGACTGCAGTGACACTACTGTATTGATGTGCAGGCCAGCAGTGATACTGCACTGGCACTACTGTATTGATGTGCAGGCCAGCAGTGATACTGCACTGGCACTACTGTATTGATGTGCAGGCCAGCAGAGACACTGCACTGGCACTACTGTATTGATGTGCAGGCCAGCAGTGATACTGCACTGGCACTACTGTATTGATGTGCAGGCCAGCAGAGACACTGCACTGGCACTACTGCATTGATTTACAGGCCAGCAGTGATACTGCACTGGTACTACTGCATTGATGCACAGGCCAGCAGTCATACTGCAGTGACAGTACTGCATTGATGTGCAGACCAGCAGAGACCCTGCACTGACACTACTGCATTGATGCACAGGCCAGCAGAGACACTGCAGTGACACTACTGCGCTGATGCACAAGCCAGCGGTGATACTGCAGTGACACTACTGAGTGGATGTGCAGGCCAGCAGAGACACTGCAGTGGCACTACTGCATTAATGTGCAGGCCAGCAGAGACACTGCAGTGACACTACTGCATTGATGCATAGGCCAGCAGAGCTACTGCAGTGACACTACTGCATTGATTTGCAGGCCACACAGAGAAACTGCACTGGCACTACTGCATTGATTTACAGGCCAGCAGAGACACTGCAGTGACACTACTGCGTTGATGCACAGGCCAGCAGTGATACTGCAGTGGCACTACTGCGTTGATGCACAGGCCAGCAGTGATACTGCACTGGCACTACTGCATTGATGCACAGGCAAGCAGAGACACTGCAGTGACACTACTGCATTGATTTACAGGCCAGCAGTGATACTGCAGTGACACTACTGCACTGATGTGCAGAGCAGTAAAGTTACTAACTTGTCATTCCTAATGTACTGCATTGGTGTATTTCATAGATTGACAGGAGACCCACACACCCTATTTCCACTGTCATGAGGCTTCAGCAGCTGAGGGTGCTTGTCTCTGATTGGCTGAAGTTAGGATGATATTGAAGCATGAGGGTACGCTGCTGTACTGTCCAGCCTGACAACAGGGCATGTGAATCTGTGAAAGATGCCAATGCTGGAGAAGTGGGCTTACTGATCCTAACTGACAATGTGACCACCATGTACCAGACACAGAAGCCCGGGAGCACTCACTTTCCACAGTCATCCTAGCGGTGTGGCACTGGGCACTCCATCATCTCATCCACCGGTGGATGTGCCTCTCCCAGGGGCGGCACAGACACAGAAGCCCGGGAGCACTCACTCTCCTCAGTCATCCTAGCGGTGTGGCACTGGGCACTCCATCATCTCATCCACTGGTGGATGCGCCTCTCCCAGGGGCGGCACAGACACAGAAGCCCGGGAGCACTCACTTTCCACAGTCATCCTAGCGGTGTGGCACTGGACACTCCATCATCTCATCCACCGGTGGATGTGCCTCTCCCAGGGGCGGCACAGACACAGAAGCCCGGGAGCACTCACTCTCCTCAGTCATCCTAGCGGTGTGGCACTGGGCACTCCATCATCTCATCCACCGGTGGATGCGCCTCTCCCAGGGGCGGCACAGACACAGAAGCCTGGGAGCACTCACTCTCCTCAGTCATCCTAGTGGTGTGGCACTGGGCACTCCATCATCTCATCCACCGGTGGATGCGCCTCTCCCAGGGGCGGCACAGACACAGAAGCCCGGGAGCACTCACTCTCCTCAGTCATCCTAGCGGTGTGGCACTGGGCACACCATCATCTCATTCACTGGTGGATGCGCCTCTGCCAGGGGCGGCACAGACACAGAAGCCCGAGAGCACTCACTCTCCTCAGTCATCCTAGCGGTGTGGCACTGGGTACTCAAACCATCTCATCCACCGGTGGATGTGCCTCTCCCAGGGGCGGCACAGACACAGAAGCCCGGGAGCACTCACTCTCCTCAGTCATCCTAGCGGTGTGGCACTGGGCACTCCACCATCTCATCCACCGGTGGATGCGCCTCTCCCAGGGTAGGCACAGACACAGAAGCCCGGGAGCACACACTCTCCTCAGTCATCCAAGCGGTATGGCACTGGGCACTCCACCATCTCATCCACCGGTGGATGTGCCTCTCCCAGGGGTGGCACAGACACAGAAGCCCGGGAGCACTCACTCTCCTCAGTCATCCAAGCGGTGTGGCACTGGGCACTCCACCATCTCATCCACCGGTGGATGCGCCTCTCCCAGGGGTGGCACAGACACAGAAGCCCGGGAGCCCTCACTCTCCTCAGTCATCCAAGCGGTATGGCACTGGGCACTCCACCATCTCATCCACCGGTGGATGCGCCTCTCCCAGGGGCGGCACAGACACAGAAGCCCGGGAGCACTCACTCTCCTCAGTCATCCAAGCGGTATGGCACTGGGCACGCCATCAGCTCATCCACCGGTGGATGCGCCTCTCCCAGGGGCGGCACAGACACAGAAGCCCAGGATCACTCACTCTCCTCAGTCATCCTAGCGGTGTGCCACTGGGCACTCCATCATCTCATCCACCGGTGGATGCGCCTCTCCCGGGGGCGGCACAAACACAGAAGCCCGGGAGCACTCGCTCTCCTCAGTCACCCTAGCGGTGTGGCACTGGGCACTCCATCATCTCATCCACCGGTGTATGCGCCTCTCCTGGGGGCGGCACAGACACAGAAGCCCGGGGGCACTCACTCTCCTCAGTCATCCTAGCGGTGTGGCACTGGGCACTCCATCATCTCATCCACTGGTGGATGCGCCTCTCCCAGGGGCGGAAGAGACACAGAAGCCCGGGAGCACTCACTCTCCTCAGTCATCCTAGCGGTGTGGCACTGGGCACTCCATCATCTCATCCACTAGTGGATGCGCCTCTCCCAGGGGCGGCAAAGACACAGAAGCCCGGGAGCACTCACTCTCCTCAGTCATCCTAGCGGTGTGGCACTGGGCACTCCACCATCTCATCCACCGGTGGATGTGCCTCTCCCAGGGGCGGCACAGACACAAAAGCCCGGGAGTATTCACTCTCCTCAGTCATCCTAGCGGTGTGGCACTGGGCACTCAACCATCTCATCCACTGGGGGATGTGCCTCTCCCAGGGGCGGCACAGACACAGAAGCCCGGGAGCACTCACTCTCCTCAGTCATCCTAGCGGTGTGGCACTGGGCACTCCACCATCTCATCCACCGGTGGATGCGCCTCTCCCAGGGGCGGCACAGACACAGAAGTCCGGGAGCACTCACTCTCCTCAGTCATCCTAGCGGTGTGGCACTGGGCACTCCACCATCTCATCCAACGGTGGATGCGCCTCTCCCAGGGGCGGCACAGACACAGAAGCCCGGGAGCACTCACTCTCCTCAGTCATCCAAGCGGTGTGGCACTGGGCAGTCCACCATCTCATCCACCGGTGGATGCGCCTCTCCCAAGGGCGGCACAGACACAGAAGCCCGGGAGCACTCACTCTCCTCAGTCATCCTAGCGGTGTGGCACTGGGCACTCCATCATCTCATCCACCGGTGGATGCGCCTCTCCCAGGGGCGGCACAGACACAGAAGCCCGGAGGCACTCACTCGCCTCAGTCATCCTAGCGGTGTGGCACTGGGCTCTCCATCATCTCATCCACCGGTGGATGCGCCTCTCCCAGGGGCGGCACAGACACAGAGGCCCGGGAGCACTCACTCTCCTCAGTCATCCAAGCGGTATGGCACTAGGCACTCCATCATCTCATCCACCGGTGGATGTGCCTCTCCCAGGGGCGGCACAGACACAAAAGCCCGGGAGTATTCACTCTCCTCAGTCATCCTAGCGGTGTGGCACTGGGCACTCAACCATCTCATCCACTGGGGGATGTGCCTCTCCCAGGGGCGGCACAGACACAGAAGCCCGGGAGCACTCACTCTCCTCAGTCATCCTAGCGGTGTGGCACTAGGCACTCCATCATCTCATCCACCGGTGGATGTGCCTCTCCCAGGGGTGGCACAGACACAGAAGCCCGGGAGCACTCACTCTCCTCAGTCATCCAAGCGGTGTGGCACTGGGCACTCCACCATCTCATCCACCGGTGGATGCGCCTCTCCCAGGGGTGGCACAGACACAGAAGCCCGGGAGCCCTCACTCTCCTCAGTCATCCAAGCGGTATGGCACTGGGCACTCCACCATCTCATCCACCGGTGGATGCGCCTCTCCCAGGGGCGGCACAGACACAGAAGCCCGGGAGCACTCACTCTCCTCAGTCATCCAAGCGGTATGGCACTGGGCACGCCATCAGCTCATCCACCGGTGGATGCGCCTCTCCCAGGGGCGGCACAGACACAGAAGCCCAGGAGCACTCACTCTCCTCAGTCATCCTAGCGGTGTGCCACTGGGCACTCCATCATCTCATCCACCGGTGGATGCGCCTCTCCCGGGGCGGCACAAACACAGAAGCCCGGGAGCACTCGCTCTCCTCAGTCACCCTAGCGGTGTGGCACTGGGCACTCCATCATCTCATCCACCGGTGTATGCGCCTCTCCCGGGGGCGGCACAGACACAGAAGCCCGGGGGCACTCACTCTCCTCAGTCATCCTAGCGGTGTGGCACTGGGCACTCCATCATCTCATCCACTGGTGGATGCGCCTCTCCCAGGGGCGGAAGAGACACAGAAGCCCGGGAGCACTCACTCTCCTCAGTCATCCTAGCGGTGTGGCACTGGGCACTCCATCATCTCATCCACTAGTGGATGCGCCTCTCCCAGGGGCGGCAAAGACACAGAAGCCCGGGAGCACTCACTCTCCTCAGTCATCCTAGCGGTGTGGCACTGGGCACTCCACCATCTCATCCACCGGTGGATGTGCCTCTCCCAGGGGCGGCACAGACACAAAAGCCCGGGAGTATTCACTCTCCTCAGTCATCCTAGCGGTGTGGCACTGGGCACTCAACCATCTCATCCACTGGGGGATGTGCCTCTCCCAGGGGCGGCACAGACACAGAAGCCCGGGAGCACTCACTCTCCTCAGTCATCCTAGCGGTGTGGCACTGGGCACTCCACCATCTCATCCACCGGTGGATGCGCCTCTCCCAGGGGCGGCACAGACACAGAAGTCCGGGAGCACTCACTCTCCTCAGTCATCCTAGCGGTGTGGCACTGGGCACTCCACCATCTCATCCAATGGTGGATGCGCCTCTCCCAGGGGCGGCACAGACACAGAAGCCCGGGAGCACTCACTCTCCTCAGTCATCCAAGCGGTGTGGCACTGGGCAGTCCACCATCTCATCCACCGGTGGATGCGCCTCTCCCAAGGGCGGCACAGACACAGAAGCCCGGGAGCACTCACTCTCCTCAGTCATCCTAGCGGTGTGGCACTGGGCACTCCATCATCTCATCCACCGGTGGATGCGCCTCTCCCAGGGGCGGCACAGACACAGAAGCCCGGAGGCACTCACTCGCCTCAGTCATCCTAGCGGTGTGGCACTGGGCTCTCCATCATCTCATCCACCGGTGGATGCGCCTCTCCCAGGGGCGGCACAGACACAGAGGCCCGGGAGCACTCACTCTCCTCAGTCATCCAAGCGGTATGGCACTAGGCACTCCATCATCTCATCCACCGGTGAATGCGCCTCTCCCAGAGGGGCGGCAGAGACACAGAAGCCCAGGAGCACTCACTCTCCTCAGTCATCCTAGCGGTGTGGCACTGGGCACTCCATCATCTCATCCACCGGTGGATGCACCTCTCCCAGGGGTGGCACAGACACAGAAGCCCGGGAGCACTCCCTCTCCTCAGTCATCCTAGCGGTGTGGCACTGGGGACTCCACCATCTCATCCACCTGTGGATGCGCCTTTCCCAGGGGCGGCACAGACACAGAAGCCCGGGAGCACTCACTCTCCTCAGTCATCCTAGCGGTGTGGCACTGGGCACTCCATCATCTCATCCACCGGTGGATGCGCCTCTCCCAGGGTAGGCACAGACACAGAAGCCCGGGAGCACTCACTCTCCTCAGTCATCCAAGCGGTATGGCACTGGGCACTCCACCATCTCATCCACCTGTGGATGCGCCTCTCCCAGGGGTGGCACAGACACAGAAGCCCGGGAGCACTCACTCTCCTCAGTCATCCAAGCGGTGTCGCACTGGGCACTCCACCATCTCATCCACCGGTGGATGCGCCTCTCCCAGGGGCGGCACAGACACAGAAGCCCGGGAGCCCTCACTCTCCTCAGTCATCCAAGCGGTATGGCACTGGGCACTCCACCATCTCATCCACCGGTGGATGCGCCTCTCCCAGGGGCGGCACAGACACAGAAGCCCGGGAGCACTCACTCTCCTCAGTCATCCAAGCGGTGTGGCACTGGGCACTCCACCATCTCATCCACCGGTGGATGCGCCTCTCCCAGGGGCGGCACAGACACAGAAGCCCGGGAGCCCTCACTCTCCTCAGTCATCCAAGCGGTATGGCACTGGGCACTCCACCATCTCATCCACCGGTGGATGCGCCTATCCCAGGGGCGGCACAGACACAGAAGCCCAGGAGCACTCACTCTCCTCAGTTATCCTAGCGGTGTGGCACTGGGCACTCCATCATCTCATCCACCGGTGGATGCGCCTCTCCCAGGGGCGGCACAGACACAGAAGCCCGGGAGCACTCACTCTCCTCAGTCATCCAAGCGGTATGGCACTGGGCACGCCATCAGCTCATCCACCGGTGGATGCGCCTCTCCCAGGGGCGGCACAGACACAGAAGCCCAGGAGCACTCACTCTCCTCAGTCATCCTAGCGGTGTGCCACTGGGCACTCCATCATCTCATCCACCGGTGGATGCGCCTCTCCCGGGGGCGGCACAAACACAGAAGCCCGGGAGCACTCGCTCTCCTCAGTCATCCTAGCGGTGTGGCACTGGGCACTCCACCATCTCATCCACCGGTGGATGCGCCTCTCCCAGGGGCGGCACAGACACAGAAGTCCGGGAGCACTCACTCTCCTCAGTCATCCTAGCGGTGTGGCACTGGGCACTCCACCATCTCATCCAACGGTGGATGCGCCTCTCCCAGGGGCGGCACAGACACAGAAGCCCGGGAGCACTCACTCTCCTCAGTCATCCTAGCGGTGTGGCACTGGGCACTCCATCATCTCATCCACCGGTGGATGCGCCTCTCCCAGGGGCGGCACAGACACAGAAGCCCGGGAGCACTCACTCTCCTCAGTCATCCTAGCGGTGTGGCACTGGGCACTCCATCATCTCATCCACCGGTGGATGCGCCTCTCCCAGGGGCGGCACAGACACAGAAGCCCGGAGGCACTCACTCTCCTCAGTCATCCTAGCGGTGTGGCACTGGGCTCTCCATCATCTCATCCACCGGTGGATGCGCCTCTCCCAGGGGCGGCACAGACACAGAGGCCCGGGAGCACTCACTCTCCTCAGTCATCCAAGCGGTATGGCACTGGGCAATCCATCATCTCATCCACCGGTGAATGCGCCTCTCCCAGAGGGGCGGCAGAGACACAGAAGCCCAGGAGCACTCACTCTCCTCAGTCATCCTAGCGGTGTGGCACTGGGCACTCCATCATCTCATCCACCGGTGGATGCGCCTCTCCCAGGGGCGGCACAGACACAGAAGCCCGGAGGCACTCACTCGCCTCAGTCATCCTAGCGGTGTGGCACTGGGCTCTCCATCATCTCATCCACCGGTGGATGCGCCTCTCCCAGGGGCGGCACAGACACAGAGGCCCGGGAGCACTCACTCTCCTCAGTCATCCAAGCGGTATGGCACTAGGCACTCCATCATCTCATCCACCGGTGAATGCGCCTCTCCCAGAGGGGCGGCAGAGACACAGAAGCCCAGGAGCACTCACTCTCCTCAGTCATCCTAGCGGTGTGGCACTGGGCACTCCATCATCTCATCCACCGGTGGATGCACCTCTCCCAGGGGTGGCACAGACACAGAAGCCCGGGAGCACTCCCTCTCCTCAGTCATCCTAGCGGTGTGGCACTGGGGACTCCACCATCTCATCCACCTGTGGATGCGCCTCTCCCAGGGGCGGCACAGACACAGAAGCCCGGGAGCACTCACTCTCCTCAGTCATCCTAGCGGTGTGGCACTGGGCACTCCATCATCTCATCCACCGGTGGATGCGCCTCTCCAGGGTAGGCACAGACACAGAAGCCCGGGAGCACTCACTCTCCTCAGTCATCCAAGCGGTATGGCACTGGGCACTCCACCATCTCATCCACCTGTGGATGCGCCTCTCCCAGGGGTGGCACAGACACAGAAGCCCGGGAGCACTCACTCTCCTCAGTCATCCAAGCGGTGTCGCACTGGGCACTCCACCATCTCATCCACCGGTGGATGCGCCTCTCCCAGGGGCGGCACAGACACAGAAGCCCGGGAGCCCTCACTCTCCTCAGTCATCCAAGCGGTATGGCACTGGGCACTCCACCATCTCATCCACCGGTGGATGCGCCTCTCCCAGGGGCGGCACAGACACAGAAGCCCGGGAGCACTCACTCTCCTCAGTCATCCAAGCGGTGTGGCACTGGGCACTCCACCATCTCATCCACCGGTGGATGCGCCTCTCCCAGGGGCGGCACAGACACAGAATCCCGGGAGCCCTCACTCTCCTCAGTCATCCAAGCGGTATGGCACTGGGCACTCCACCATCTCATCCACCGGTGGATGCGCCTATCCCAGGGGCGGCACAGACACAGAAGCCCAGGAGCACTCACTCTCCTCAGTCATCCTAGCGGTGTGGCACTGGGCACTCCATCATCTCATCCACCGGTGGATGCGCCTCTCCCAGGGGCGGCACAGACACAGAAGCCCGGGAGCACTCACTCTCCTCAGTCATCCAAGCGGTATGGCACTGGGCACGCCATCAGCTCATCCACCGGTGGATGCGCCTCTCCCAGGGGCGGCACAGACACAGAAGCCCAGGAGCACTCACTCTCCTCAGTCATCCTAGCGGTGTGCCACTGGGCACTCCATCATCTCATCCACCGGTGGATGCGCCTCTCCCGGGGGCGGCACAAACACAGAAGCCCGGGAGCACTCGCTCTCCTCAGTCACCCTAGCGGTGTGGCACTGGGCACTCCATCATCTCATCCACCGGTGTATGCGCCTCTCCCGGGGGCGGCACAGACACAGAAGCCCGGGGGCACTCACTCTCCTCAGTCATCCTAGCGGTGTGGCACTGGGCACTCCATCATCTCATCCACTGGTGGATGCGCCTCTCCCAGGGGCGGAACAGACACAGAAGCCCGGGAGCACTCACTCTCCTCAGTCATCCTAGTGGTGTGGCACTGGGCACTCCATCATCTCATCCACTAGTGGATGCGCCTCTCCCAGGGGCGGCAAAGACACAGAAGCCCGGGAGCACTCACTCTCCTCAGTCATCCTAGCGGTGTGGCACTGGGCACTCCACCATCTCATCCACCGGTGGATGTGCCTCTCCCAGGGGCGGCACAGACACAAAAGCCCGGGAGCATTCACTCTCCTCAGTCATCCTAGCGGTGTGGCACTGGGCACTCAACCATCTCATCCACTGGGGGATGTGCCTCTCCCAGGGGCGGCACAGACACAGAAGCCCGGGAGCACTCACTCTCCTCAGTCATCCTAGCGGTGTGGCACTGGGCACTCCACCATCTCATCCACCGGTGGATGCGCCTCTCCCAGGGGCGGCACAGACACAGAAGTCCGGGAGCACTCACTCTCCTCAGTCATCCTAGCGGTGTGGCACTGGGCACTCCACCATCTCATCCAACGGTGGATGCGCCTCTCCCAGGGGCGGCACAGACACAGAAGCCCGGGAGCACTCACTCTCCTCAGTCATCCTAGCGGTGTGGCACTGGGCACTCCATCATCTCATCCACCGGTGGATGCGCCTCTCCCAGGGGCGGCACAGACACAGAAGCCCGGGAGCACTCACTCTCCTCAGTCATCCTAGCGGTGTGGCACTGGGCACTCCATCATCTCATCCACCGGTGGATGCGCCTCTCCCAGGGGCGGCACAGACACAGAAGCCCGGAGGCACTCACTCTCCTCAGTCATCCTAGCGGTGTGGCACTGGGCTCTCCATCATCTCATCCACCGGTGGATGCGCCTCTCCCAGGGGCGGCACAGACACAGAGGCCCGGGAGCACTCACTCTCCTCAGTCATCCAAGCGGTATGGCACTGGGCAATCCATCATCTCATCCACCGGTGAATGCGCCTCTCCCAGAGGGGCGGCAGAGACACAGAAGCCCAGGAGCACTCACTCTCCTCAGTCATCCTAGCGGTGTGGCACTGGGCACTCCATCATCTCATCCACCGGTGGATGCACCTCTCCCAGGGGCGGCACAGACACAGAAGCCCGGGAGCACTCCCTCTCCTCAGTCATCCTAGCGGTGTGGCACTGGGGACTCCACCATCTCATCCACCGGTGGATGCGCCTCTCCCAGGGACGGCACAGACACAGAAGCCCGGGAGCACTCACTCTCCTCAGCCATCCTAGCGGTGTGGCACTGGGGACTCCACCATCTCATCCACCTGTGGATGCGCCTCTCCCAGGGGCGGCACAGACACAGAAGCCCGGGAGCACTCCCTCTCCTCAGTCATCCTAGCGGTGTGGCACTGGGCACTCCATCATCTCATCCACTGGTGGATGCGCCTCTCCCAGGGGCGGCACAGACACAGAAGCCCGGGAGCACTCACTCTCCTCAGTCATCCTAGCGGTGTGGCACTGGGCACTCCACCATCTCATCCACCGGTGGATGCGCCTCTCCCAGGGGCGGCACAGACACAGAAGCCCCGAAGCACTCACTCTCCTCAGTCATCCTAGCGGTGTGGCACTGGGCACTCCATCATCTCATCCACCGGTGGATGCGCCTCTCCCAGGGTAGGCACAGACACAGAAGCCCGGGAGCACTCACTCTCCTCAGTCATCCAAGCGGTATGGCACTGGGCACTCCATCATCTCATCCACCTGTGGATGCGACTCTCCCAGGGGTGGCACAGACACAGAAGCCCGGGAGCACTCACTCTCCTCAGTCATCCTAGCGGTGTGGCACTGGGCACTCCACCATCTCATCCACCGGTGGATGCGCCTCTCCCAGGGGCGGCACAGACACAGAAGCCCCGAAGCACTCACTCTCCTCAGTCATCCTAGCGGTGTGGCACTGGGTACTCAAACCATCTCATCCACCGGTGGATGTGCCTCTCCCAGGGGCGGCACAGACACAGAAGCCCGGGAGCACTCACTCTCCTCAGTCATCCTAGCGGTGTGGCACTGGGCACGCCACCATCTCATCCACCGGTGGATGCGCCTCTCCCAGGGGCGGCACAGACACAGAAGCCCCGAAGCACTCACTCTCCTCAGTCATCCTAGCGGTGTGGCACTGGGCACTCCATCATCTCATCCACCGGTGGATGCGCCTCTCCCAGGGGCGGCACAGACACAGAAGCCCGGAGGCACTCACTCTCCTCAGTCATCCTAGCGGTGTGGCACTGGGCTCTCCATCATCTCATCCACCGGTGGATGCGCCTCTCCCAGGGGCGGCACAGACACAGAGGCCCGGGAGCACTCACTCTCCTCAGTCATCCAAGCGGTATGGCACTGGGCAATCCATCATCTCATCCACCGGTGAATGCGCCTCTCCCAGAGGGGCGGCAGAGACACAGAAGCCCAGGAGCACTCACTCTCCTCAGTCATCCTAGCGGTGTGGCACTGGGCACTCCATCATCTCATCCACCGGTGGATGCGCCTCTCCCAGGGGCGGCACAGACACAGAAGCCCGGAGGCACTCACTCGCCTCAGTCATCCTAGCGGTGTGGCACTGGGCTCTCCATCATCTCATCCACCGGTGGATGCGCTCTCCCAGGGGCGGCACAGACACAGAGGCCCGGGAGCACTCACTCTCCTCAGTCATCCAAGCGGTATGGCACTAGGCACTCCATCATCTCATCCACCGGTGAATGCGCCTCTCCCAGAGGGGCGGCAGAGACACAGAAGCCCAGGAGCACTCACTCTCCTCAGTCATCCTAGCGGTGTGGCACTGGGCACTCCATCATCTCATCCACCGGTGGATGCACCTCTCCCAGGGGTGGCACAGACACAGAAGCCCGGGAGCACTCCCTCTCCTCAGTCATCCTAGCGGTGTGGCACTGGGGACTCCACCATCTCATCCACCTGTGGATGCGCCTCTCCCAGGGGCGGCACAGACACAGAAGCCCGGGAGCACTCACTCTCCTCAGTCATCCTAGCGGTGTGGCACTGGGCACTCCATCATCTCATCCACCGGTGGATGCGCCTCTCCCAGGGTAGGCACAGACACAGAAGCCCGGGAGCACTCACTCTCCTCAGTCATCCAAGCGGTATGGCACTGGGCACTCCACCATCTCATCCACCTGTGGATGCGCCTCTCCCAGGGGTGGCACAGACACAGAAGCCCGGGAGCACTCACTCTCCTCAGTCATCCAAGCGGTGTCGCACTGGGCACTCCACCATCTCATCCACCGGTGGATGCGCCTCTCCCAGGGGCGGCACAGACACAGAAGCCCGGGAGCCCTCACTCTCCTCAGTCATCCAAGCGGTATGGCACTGGGCACTCCACCATCTCATCCACCGGTGGATGCGCCTCTCCCAGGGGCGGCACAGACACAGAAGCCCGGGAGCACTCACTCTCCTCAGTCATCCAAGCGGTGTGGCACTGGGCACTCCACCATCTCATCCACCGGTGGATGCGCCTCTCCCAGGGGCGGCACAGACACAGAATCCCGGGAGCCCTCACTCTCCTCAGTCATCCAAGCGGTATGGCACTGGGCACTCCACCATCTCATCCACCGGTGGATGCGCCTATCCCAGGGGCGGCACAGACACAGAAGCCCAGGAGCACTCACTCTCCTCAGTCATCCTAGCGGTGTGGCACTGGGCACTCCATCATCTCATCCACCGGTGGATGCGCCTCTCCCAGGGGCGGCACAGACACAGAAGCCCGGGAGCACTCACTCTCCTCAGTCATCCAAGCGGTATGGCACTGGGCACGCCATCAGCTCATCCACCGGTGGATGCGCCTCTCCCAGGGGCGGCACAGACACAGAAGCCCAGGAGCACTCACTCTCCTCAGTCATCCTAGCGGTGTGCCACTGGGCACTCCATCATCTCATCCACCGGTGGATGCGCCTCTCCCGGGGGCGGCACAAACACAGAAGCCCGGGAGCACTCGCTCTCCTCAGTCACCCTAGCGGTGTGGCACTGGGCACTCCATCATCTCATCCACCGGTGTATGCGCCTCTCCCGGGGGCGGCACAGACACAGAAGCCCGGGGGCACTCACTCTCCTCAGTCATCCTAGCGGTGTGGCACTGGGCACTCCATCATCTCATCCACTGGTGGATGCGCCTCTCCCAGGGGCGGAACAGACACAGAAGCCCGGGAGCACTCACTCTCCTCAGTCATCCTAGTGGTGTGGCACTGGGCACTCCATCATCTCATCCACTAGTGGATGCGCCTCTCCCAGGGGCGGCAAAGACACAGAAGCCCGGGAGCACTCACTCTCCTCAGTCATCCTAGCGGTGTGGCACTGGGCACTCCACCATCTCATCCACCGGTGGATGTGCCTCTCCCAGGGGCGGCACAGACACAAAAGCCCGGGAGCATTCACTCTCCTCAGTCATCCTAGCGGTGTGGCACTGGGCACTCAACCATCTCATCCACTGGGGGATGTGCCTCTCCCAGGGGCGGCACAGACACAGAAGCCCGGGAGCACTCACTCTCCTCAGTCATCCTAGCGGTGTGGCACTGGGCACTCCACCATCTCATCCACCGGTGGATGCGCCTCTCCCAGGGGCGGCACAGACACAGAAGTCCGGGAGCACTCACTCTCCTCAGTCATCCTAGCGGTGTGGCACTGGGCACTCCACCATCTCATCCAACGGTGGATGCGCCTCTCCCAGGGGCGGCACAGACACAGAAGCCCGGGAGCACTCACTCTCCTCAGTCATCCTAGCGGTGTGGCACTGGGCACTCCATCATCTCATCCACCGGTGGATGCGCCTCTCCCAGGGGCGGCACAGACACAGAAGCCCGGGAGCACTCACTCTCCTCAGTCATCCTAGCGGTGTGGCACTGGGCACTCCATCATCTCATCCACCGGTGGATGCGGCTCTCCCAGGGGCGGCACAGACACAGAAGCCCGGAGGCACTCACTCTCCTCAGTCATCCTAGCGGTGTGGCACTGGGCTCTCCATCATCTCATCCACCGGTGGATGCGCCTCTCCCAGGGGCGGCACAGACACAGAGGCCCGGGAGCACTCACTCTCCTCAGTCATCCAAGCGGTATGGCACTGGGCAATCCATCATCTCATCCACCGGTGAATGCGCCTCTCCCAGAGGGGCGGCAGAGACACAGAAGCCCAGGAGCACTCACTCTCCTCAGTCATCCTAGCGGTGTGGCACTGGGCACTCCATCATCTCATCCACCGGTGGATGCACCTCTCCCAGGGGCGGCACAGACACAGAAGCCCGGGAGCACTCCCTCTCCTCAGTCATCCTAGCGGTGTGGCACTGGGGACTCCACCATCTCATCCACCGGTGGATGCGCCTCTCCCAGGGACGGCACAGACACAGAAGCCCGGGAGCACTCACTCTCCTCAGCCATCCTAGCGGTGTGGCACTGGGGACTCCACCATCTCATCCACCTGTGGATGCGCCTCTCCCAGGGGCGGCACAGACACAGAAGCCCGGGAGCACTCACTCTCCTCAGTCATCCTAGCGGTGTGGCACTGGGCACTCCATCATCTCATCCACTGGTGGATGCGCCTCTCCCAGGGGCGGCACAGACACAGAAGCCCGGGAGCACTCACTCTCCTCAGTCATCCTAGCGGTGTGGCACTGGGCACTCCACCATCTCATCCACCGGTGGATGCGCCTCTCCCAGGGGCGGCACAGACACAGAAGCCCCGAAGCACTCACTCTCCTCAGTCATCCTAGCGGTGTGGCACTGGGCACTCCATCATCTCATCCACCGGTGGATGCGCCTCTCCCAGGGTAGGCACAGACACAGAAGCCCGGGAGCACTCACTCTCCTCAGTCATCCAAGCGGTATGGCACTGGGCACTCCATCATCTCATCCACCTGTGGATGCGCCTCTCCCAGGGGTGGCACAGACACAGAAGCCCGGGAGCACTCACTCTCCTCAGTCATCCTAGCGGTGTGGCACTGGGCACTCCACCATCTCATCCACCGGTGGATGCGCCTCTCCCAGGGGCGGCACAGACACAGAAGCCCCGAAGCACTCACTCTCCTCAGTCATCCTAGCGGTGTGGCACTGGGTACTCAAACCATCTCATCCACCGGTGGATGTGCCTCTCCCAGGGGCGGCACAGACACAGAAGCCCGGGAGCACTCACTCTCCTCAGTCATCCTAGCGGTGTGGCACTGGGCACGCCACCATCTCATCCACCGGTGGATGCGCCTCTCCCAGGGGCGGCACAGACACAGAAGCCCCGAAGCACTCACTCTCCTCAGTCATCCTAGCGGTGTGGCACTGGGCACTCCATCATCTCATCCACCGGTGGATGCGCCTCTCCCAGGGTAGGCACAGACACAGAAGCCCGGGAGCACTCACTCTCCTCAGTCATCCAAGCGGTATGGCACTGGGCACTCCACCATCTCATCCACCTGTGGATGCGCCTCTCCCAGGGGTGGCACAGACACAGAAGCCCGGGAGCACTCGCTCTACTCAGTCACCCTAGCGGTGTGGCACTGGGCACTCCATCATCTCATCCACCGGTGTATGCGCCTCTCCCGGGGGCGGCACAGACACAGAAGCCCGGGGGCACTCACTCTCCTCAGTCATCCTAACGGTGTGGCACTGGGCACTCCATCATCTCATCCACTGGTGGATGCGCCTCTCCCAGGGGCGGAACAGACACAGAAGCCCGGGAGCACTCACTCTCCTCAGTCATCCTAGCGGTGTGGCACTGGGCACTCAATCATCTCATCCACTAGTGGATGCGCCTCTCCCAGGGGCGGCAAAGACACAGAAGCCCGGGAGCACTCACTCTCCTCAGTCATCCTAGCGGTGTGGCACTGGGCACTCCACCATCTCATCCACCGGTGGATGTGCCTCTCCCAGGGGCGGCACAGACACAAAAGCCCGGGAGCATTCACTCTCCTCAGTCATCCTAGCGGTGTGTTACTGGGCACTCAACCATCTCATCCACTGGGGGATGTGCCTCTCCCAGGGGCGGCACAGACACAGAAGCCCGGGAGCACTCACTCTCCTCAGTCATCCTAGCGGTGTGGCACTGGGTACTCAAACCATCTCATCCACCGGTGGATGTGCCTCTCCCAGGGGCGGCACAGACACAGAAGCCCGGGAGCACTCACTCTCCTCAGTCATCCTAGCGGTGTGGCACTGGGCACTCCACCATCTCATCCATCGGTGGATGCGCCTCTCCCAGGGGCGGCACAGACACAGAAGCCCCGAAGCACTCACTCTCCTCAGTCATCCTAGCGGTGTGGCACTGGGCACTCCATCATCTCATCCACCGGTGGATGCGCCTCTCCCAGGGTAGGCACAGATACAGAAGCCCGGGAGCACTCACTCTCCTCAGTCATCCAAGCGGTATGGCACTGGGCACTCCACCATCTCATCCACCGGTGGATGCGCCTCTCCCAGGGGTGGCACAGACACAGAAGCCCGGGAGCACTCACTCTCCTCAGTCATCCAAGCGGTGTGGCACTGGGCACTCCACCATCTCATCCACCGGTGGATGCGCCTCTCCCAGGGGCGGCACAGACACAGAAGCCCGGGAGCCCTCACTCTCCTCAGTCATCCAAGCGGTATGGCACTGGGCACTCCACCATCTCATCCACCGGTGGATGCGCCTCTCCCAGGGGCGGCACAGACACAGAAGCCCGGGAGCACTCACTCTCCTCAGTCATCCAAGTGGTATGGCACTGGGCACGCCATCAGCTCATCCACCGGTGGATGCGCCTCTCCCAGGGGTGGCACAGACACAGAAGCCCAGGAGCACTCACTCTCCTCAGTCATCCTAGCGGTGTGCCACTGGGCACTCCATCATCTCATCCACCGGTGGATGCGCCTCTCCCGGGGCGGCACAAGCACAGAAGCCCGGGAGCACTCGCTCTCCTCAGTCACCCTAGCGGTGTGGCACTGGGCACTCCATCATCTCATCCACCGGTGTATGCGCCTCTCCCGGGGCGGCACAGACACAGAAGCCCGGGGGCACTCACTCTCCTCAGTCATCCTAGCGGTGTGGCACTGGGCACTCCATCATCTCATCCACTGGTGGATGCGCCTCTCCCAGGGGCGGAACAGACACAGAAGCCCGGGAGCACTCACTCTCCTCAGTCATCCTAGCGGTGTGGCACTGGGCACTCCATCATCTCATCCACTAGTGGATGCGCCTCTCCCAGGGGCGGCAAAGACACAGAAGCCCGGGAGCACTCACTCTCCTCAGTCATCCTAGCGGTGTGGCACTGGGCACTCCACCATCTCATCCACCGGTGGATGTGCCTCTCCCAGGGGCGGCACAGACACAAAAGCCCGGGAGCATTCACTCTCCTCAGTCATCCTAGCGGTGTGGCACTGGGCACTCAACCGACTCATCCACTGGGGATGTGCCTCTCCCAGGGGCGGACCAGACACAGAAGCCCGGGAGCACTCACTCTCCTCAGTCATCCTAGCGGTGTGGCACTGGGCACTCCACCATCTCATCCACCGGTGGATGCACCTCTCCCAGGTGCGGCACAGACACAGAAGTCCGGGAGCACTCACTCTCCTCAGTCATCCTAGTGGTGTGGCACTGGGCACTCCACCATCTTATCCACCGGTGGATGCGCCTCTCCCAGGGGCGGCACAGACACAGATGCCCGGGAGCACTCACTCTCCTCAGTCATCCTAGCGGTGTGGCACTGGGCACTCCATCATCTCATCCACTGGTGGATGCTCCTCTCCCAGGGGCGGCACAGACACAGAAGCCCGGGAGCACTCACTCTCCTCAGTCATCCTAGCGGTGTGGCACTGGGCACTCCATCATCTCATCCACCGGTAGATGCGCCTCTCCCAGGGGCGGCACAGACACAGAAGCCCAGGAGCACTCACTCTCCTCAGTCATCCTAGCGGTGTGACACTGGGCACTCCATCATCTCATCCACCGGTGGATGCGCCTCTCCCAGGGGCGGCACAGACACAGAAACCCGGGGGCACTCACTCTCCTCAGTCATCCTAGCGGTGTGGCATTGGGCTCTCCATCATCTCATCCACCGGTGGATGCGCCTCTCCCAGGGGCGGCACAGACACAGAGGCCCGGGAGCACTCACTCTCCTCAGTCATCCAAGCGGTATGGCACTGGGCACGCCATCATCTCATCCACCGGTGAATACGCCTCTCCCAGGGGCGGCAGAGACACAGAAGCCCGGGAGCACTCACTCTCCTCAGTCATCCTAGCGGTGTGGCACTGGGCACTCCATCATCTCATCCACTGGTGGATGCGCCTCTCCCAGGGGCGGCACAGACACAGAAGCCCGGGAGCACTCCCTCTCCTCAGTCATCCTAGCGGTGTGGCACTGGGGACTCCACCATCTCATCCACCGGTGGATGCGCCTCTCCCAGGGACGGCACAGACACAGAAGCCCGGGAGCACTCACTCACCTCAGCCATCCTAGCGGTGTGGCACTGGGGACTCCACCATCTCATCCACCGGTGGATGCGCCTCTCCCAGGGGCGGCACAGACACAGAAGCCCGGGAGCACTCACTCTCCTCAGTCATCCTAGCGGTGTGGCACTGGGCACTCAAACCATCTCATCCACCGGTGAATGCGCCTCTCCCAGGGGAGGCACAGACACAGAAGCCCGGGAGAACTCACTCTCCTCAGTCACCCTAGCGGTGTGGCACTGGGCACTCCATCATCTCATCCACCGGTGGATGCGCCTCTCCCATGGGTGGCACAGACACAGAAGCCCGGAGCACTCACTCTCCTCAGTCATCCAAGCGGTGTGGCACTGGGCACTCCATCATCTCATCCACCGGTGGATGCGCCTCTCCCAGGGGCGGCACAGACACAGAAGCCCGCGAGCACTCACTCTCCTCAGTCATCCTAGTGGTGTGGCACTGGGCACTCTACCATCTCATCCACCTGTGGATGCGCCTCTCCCAGGGGCGGCACAGACACAGAAGCCCGGTAGCACTCACTCTCCTCAGTCATCCTAGCGGTGTGGCACTGGGCACTCCACCATCTCATCCACCTGTGGATGCGCCTCTCCCAGGGGCGGCACAGACACAGAAGCCCGGGAGCACTCACTCTCCTCATTCACCCTAGCGGTGTGGGACTGGGCACTCCATCATCTCATTCACCGGTGGATGCGCCTCACCCAGGGGTGGCACAGACACAGAAGCCCGGGAGCACTCACTCTCCTCAGTCATCCAAGCGGTGTGGCACTGGGCACTCCATCATCTCATCCACCGGTGGATGCGCCTCTCCCAGGGACGGCACAGACACAGAAGCCCGGGAGCACTCACTCTCCTCAGTCATCCAAGCGGTGTGGCACTGGGCACTCCACCATCTCATCCACCGGTGGATGCGCCTCTCCCAGGGGCGGCACAGACACAGAAGCCCGGGAGCACTCACTCTCCTCAGTCATCCTAGCGGTGTGGCACTGGGCACTCCATCATCTCATCCACTGGTGGATGCTCCTCTCCCAGGGGCGGGACAGACACAGAAGCCCGGGAGCACTCACTCTCCTCAGTCATCCCAGCGGTGTGGCACTGGGCAGTCCACCATCTCATCCACCGGTGGATGCGCTTCTCCCAAGGGCGGCACAGACACAGAAGCCCGGGAGCACTCACTCTCCTCAGTTATCCTAGCGGTGTGGCACTGGGCACTCCATCATCTCATCCACCGGTGGATGCGCCTCTCCCAGGGGCGGCACAGACACAGAAGCCCGGGAGCACTCACTCTCCTCAGTCATCCTAGCAGTGTGGCACTGGGCTCTCCATCATCTCATCCACCGGTGGATGCGCCTCTCCCAGGGGCGGCACAGACACAGAGGCCCGGGAGCACTCACTCTCCTCAGTCATCCAAGCGGTATGGCACTGGGCACTCCATCATCTCATCCACCGGTGAATGCGCCTCTCCCAGGGGCGGCAGAGACACAGAAGCCCGGGAGCACTCACTCTCCTCAGTCATCCTAGCGGTGTGGCACTGGGCACTCCATCATCTCATCCACTGGTGGATGCGCCTTCCCAGGGGCGGCACAGACACAGAAGCCCGGGAGCACTCCCTCTCCTAAGTCATCCTAGCGGTGTGGCACTGGGGACTCCACCATCTCATCCACCGGTGGATGCCCCTCTGCCAGGGACGGCACAGACACAGAAGCCCGGGAGCACTCACTCTCCTCAGCCATCCTAGCGGTGTGGCACTGGGGACTCCACCATCTCATGCACCGGTGGATGCGCCTCTCCCAGGGGCGGCACAGACACAGAAGCCCGGGAGCACTCACTCTCCTCAGTCATCCTAGCGGTGTGGCACTGGGCACACACACCATCTCATCCACCGGTGAATGCGCCTCTCCCAGGGGAGGCACAGACACAGAAGCCCGGGAGAACTCACTCTCCTCAGTCACCCTAGCAGTGTGGCACTGGGCACTCCATCATCTCATCCACCGGTGGATGCGCCTCTCCCATGGGTGGCACAGACACAGAAGCCCGGAGCACTCACTCTCCTCAGTCATCCAAGCGGTGTGGCACTGGGCACTCCATCATCTCATCCACCGGGGATGCGCCTCTCCCAGGGGCGGCACAGACACAGAAGCCCGCGAGCACTCACTCTCCTCAGTCATCCTAGTGGTGTGGCACTGGGCACTCCACCATCTCATCCACCTGTGGATGCGCCTCTCCCAGGGGCGGCACAGACACAGAAGCCCGGTAGCACTCATTCTCCTCAGTCATCCTAGCGGTGTGGCACTGGGCACTCCACCATCTCATCCACCTGTGGATGCGCCTCTCCCAGGGGCGGCACAGACACAGAAGCCCGGGAGCACTCACTCTCCTCATTCACCCTAGCGGTGTGGCACTGGGCACTCCATCATCTCATTCACCAGTGGATGCGCCTCACCCAGGGGTGGCACAGACACAGAAGCCCGGGAGCACTCACTCTCCTCAGTCATCCAAGCGGTATGGCACTGGGCACTCCACCATCTCATCCACCGGTGGATGCGCCTCTCCCAGGGGTGGCACAGACACAGAAGCCCGGGAGCACTCACTCTCCTCAGTCATCCAAGCGGTGTGGCACTGGGCACTCCACCATCTCATCCACCGGTGGATGCGCCTCTCCCAGGGGCGGCACAGACACAGAAGCCCGGGAGCCCTCACTCTCCTCAGTCATCCAAGCGGTATGGCACTGGGCACTCCACCATCTCATCCACCGGTGGATGCGCCTCTCCCAGGGGCGGCACAGACACAGAAGCCCGGGAGCACTCACTCTCCTCAGTCATCCAAGCGGTATGGCACTGGGCACGCCATCAGCTCATCCACCGGTGGATGCGCTCTCCCAGGGGTGGCACAGACACAGAAGCCCAGGAGCACTCACTCTCCTCAGTCATCCTAGCGGTGTGCCACTGGGCACTCCATCATCTCATCCACCCGTGGATGCGCCTCTCCCGGGGGCGACACAAGCACAGAAGCCCGGGAGCACTCGCTCTCCTCAGTCACCCTAGCGGTGTGGCACTGGGCACTCCATCATCTCATCCACCGGTGTATGCGCCTCTCCCGGGTGCGGCACAGACACAGAAGCCCGGGGGCACTCACTCTCCTCAGTCATCCTAGCGGTGTGGCACTGGGCACTCCATCATCTCATCCACTGGTGGATGCGCCTCTCCCAGGGGCGGAACAGACACAGAAGCCCGGGAGCACTCACTCTCTCAGTCATCCTAGCGGTGTGGCACTGGGCACTCCATCATCTCATCCACTAGTGGATGCGCCTCTCCCAGGGGCGGCAAAGACACAGAAGCCCGGGAGCACTCACTCTCCTCAGTCATCCTAGCGGTGTGGCACTGGGCACTCCACCATCTCATCCACTGGTGGATGTGCCTCTCCCAGGGGCGGCACAGACACAAAAGCCCGGGAGCATTCACTCTCCTCAGTCATCCTAGCGGTGTGGCACTGGGCACTCAACCGACTCATCCACTGGGGGATGTGCCTCTCCCAGGGGCGGACCAGACACAGAAGCCCGGGAGCACTCACTCTCCTCAGTCATCCTAGCGGTGTGGCACTGGGCACTCCACCATCTCATCCACCGGTGGATGCACCTCTCCCAGGTGCGGCACAGACACAGAAGTCCGGGAGCACTCACTCTCCTCAGTCATCCTAGTGGTGTGGCACTGGGCACTCCACCATCTTATCCACCGGTGGATGCGCCTCTCCCAGGGGCGGCACAGACACAGAAGCCCGGGAGCACTCACTCTCCTCAGTCATCCTAGCGGTGTGGCACTGGGCACTCCATCATCTCATCCACTGGTGGATGCTCCTCTCCCAGGGGCGGCACAGACACAGAAGCCCGGGAGCACTCACTCTCCTCAGTCATCCTAGCGGTGTGGCACTGGGCAGTCCACCATCTCATCCACCGGTGGATGCGCTTCTCCCAAGGGCAGCACAGACACAGAAGCCCGGGAGCACTCACTCTCCTCAGTCATCCTAGCGGTGTGGCACTGGGCACTCCATCATCTCATCCACCGGTAGATGCGCCTCTCCCAGGGGCGGCACAGACACAGAAGCCCAGGAGCACTCACTCTCTCAGTCATCCTAGCGGTGTGACACTGGGCACTCCATCATCTCATCCACCGGTGGATGCGCCTCTCCCAGGCGCGGCACAGACACAGAAGCCCGGGGGCACTCACTCTCCTCAGTCATCCTAGCGGTGTGGCATTGGGCTCTCCATCATCTCATCCACCGGTGGATGCGCCTCTCCCAGGGGCGGCACAGACACAGAGGCCCGGGAGCACTCACTCTCCTCAGTCATCCAAGCGGTATGGCACTGGGCACTCCATCATCTCATCCACCGGTGAATGCGCTCTCCCAGGGGCGGCAGAGACACAGAAGCCCGGGAGCACTCACTCTCCTCAGTCATCCTAGCGGTGTGGCACTGGGCACTCCATCATCTCATCCACTGGTGGATGCGCCTCTCCCAGGGGCGGCACAGACACAGAAGCCCGGGAGCACTCCTCTCCTCAGTCATCCTAGCGGTGTGGCACTGGGGACTCCACCATCTCATCCACCGGTGGATGCGCCTCTCCAGGGACGGCACAGACACAGAAGCCCGGGAGCACTCACTCTCCTCAGCCATCATAGCGGTGTGGCACTGGGGACTCCACCATCTCATCCACCAGTGGATGCGCCTCTCCCAGGGGCGGCACAGACACAGAAGCCCGGGAGCACTCACTCTCCTCAGTCATCCTAGCGGTGTGGCACTGGGCACTCAAACCATCTCATCCACCGGTGAATGCGCCTCTCCCAGGGGAGGCACAGACACAGAAGCCCGGGAGAACTCACTCTCCTCAGTCACCCTAGCGGTGTGGCACTGGGCACTCCATCATCTCATCCACCGGTGGATGCGCCTCTCCCATGGGTGGCACAGACACAGAAGCCCGGAGCACTCACTCTCCTCAGTCATCCAAGCGGTGTGGCACTGGGCACTCCATCATCTCATCCACCGGTGGATGCGCCTCTCCCAGGGGCGGCACAGACACAGAAGCCCGCGAGCACTCACTCTCCTCAGTCATCCTAGTGGTGTGGCACTGGGCACTCCACCATCTCATCCACCTGTGGATGCGCCTCTCCCAGGGGCGGCACAGACACAGAAGCCCGGTAGCACTCACTCTCCTCAGTCATCCTAGCGGTGTGGCACTGGGCACTCCACCATCTCATCCACCTGTGGATGCGCCTCTCCCAGGGGCGGCACAGACACAGAAGCCCGGGAGCACTCACTCTCCTCATTCACCCTAGCGGTGTGGCACTGGGCACTCCATCATCTCATTCACCGGTGGATGCGCCTCACCCAGGGGTGGCACAGACACAGAAGCCCGGGAGCACTCACTCTCCTCAGTCATCCAAGCGGTGTGGCACTGGGCACTCCATCATCTCATCCACCGGTGGATGCGCCTCTCCCAGGGACGGCACAGACCCAGAAGCCCGGGAGCACTCACTCTCCTCAGTCATCCAAGCGGTGTGGCACTGGGCACTCCACCATCTCATCCACCGGTGGATGCGCCTCTCCCAGGGGCGGCACAGACACAGAAGCCCGGGAGCACTCACTCTCCTCAGTCATCCTAGCGGTGTGGCACTGGGCACTCCATCATCTCATCCACTGGTGGATGCTCCTCTCCCAGGGGCGGCACAGACACAGAAGCCCGGGAGCACTCACTCTCCTCAGTCATCCCAGCGGTGTGGCACTGGGCAGTCCACCATCTCATCCACCGGTGGATGCGCTTCTCCCAAGGGCAGCACAGACACAGAAGCCCGGGAGCACTCACTCTCCTCAGTTATCCTAGCGGTGTGGCACTGGGCACTCCATCATCTCATCCACCGGTGGATGCGCCTCTCCCAGGGGCGGCACAGACACAGAAGCCCGGGAGCACTCACTCTCCTCAGTCATCCTAGCAGTGTGGCACTGGGCTCTCCATCATCTCATCCACCGGTGGATGCGCCTCTCCCAGGGGCGGCACAGACACAGAGGCCCGGGAGCACTCACTCTCCTCAGACATCCAAGCGGTATGGCACTGGGCACTCCATCATCTCATCCACCGGTGAATGCGCCTCTCCCAGGGGCGGCAGAGACACAGAAGCCCGGGAGCACTCACTCTCCTCAGTCATCCTAGCGGTGTGGCACTGGGCACTCCATCATCTCATCCACTGGTGGATGCGCCTCTCCCACGGGCGGCACAGACACAGAAGCCCGGGAGCACTCCCTCTCCTCAGTCATCCTAGCGGTGTGGCACTGGGGACTCCACCATCTCATCCACCGGTGGATGCCCCTCTGCCAGGGACGGCACAGACACAGAAGCCCGGGAGCACTCACTCTCCTCAGCCATCCTAGCGGTGTGGCACTGGGGACTCCACCATCTCATCCACCGGTGGATGCGCCTCTCCCAGGGGCGGCACAGACACAGAAGCCCGGGAGCACTCACTATCCTCAGTCATCCTAGCGGTGTGGCACTGGGCACTCAAACCATCTCATCCACCGGTGAATGCGCCTCTCCCAGGGGAGGCACAGACACAGAAGCCCGGGAGAACTCACTCTCCTCAGTCACCCTAGCAGTGTGGCACTGGGCACTCCATCATCTCATCCACCGGTGGATGCGCCTCTCCATGGGTGGCACAGACACAGAAGCCCGGAGCACTCACTCTCCTCAGTCATCCAAGCGGTGTGGCACTGGGCACTCCATCATCTCATCCACCGGTGGATGCGCCTCTCCCAGGGGCGGCACAGACACAGAAGCCCGCGAGCACTCACTCTCCTCAGTCATCCTAGTGGTGTGGCACTGGGCACTCCACCATCTCATCCACCTGTGGATGCGCCTCTCCAGGGGCGGCACAGACACAGAAGCCCGGTAGCACTCATTCTCCTCAGTCATCCTAGCGGTGTGGCACTGGGCACTCCACCATCTCATCCACCTGTGGATGCGCCTCTCCCAGGGGCGGCACAGACACAGAAGCCCGGGAGCACTCACTCTCCTCATTCACCCTAGCGGTGTGGCACTGGGCACTCCATCATCTCATTCACCAGTGGATGCGCCTCACCCAGGGGTGGCACAGACACAGAAGCCCGGGAGCACTCACTCTCCTCAGTCATCCAAGCGGTGTGGCACTGGGCACTCCATCATCTCATCCACCGGTGGATGCGCCTCTCCCAGGGGCGGCACAGACACAGAAGCCCGGGAGCACTCACTCTCCTCAGTCATCCTAGCGGTGTGGCACTGGGCACTCCATCATCTCATCCACCGGTGGATGCACCTCTCCCAGGGGCGGCACAGACACAGAAGCCCGGGAGCACTCAGTCATCCTAGCGGTATGGCACTGGGCACGCCATCATCTCATCCACCGGTGGATGTGCCACTCCCAGGGGCGGCCTGTGATCTCATAAGCAGAGACTTCAGGAAGCTCACATGTGGGTGGGGAACTCCACATCTCTAGCCACTACTTCACCACAGAGGAACCCCACAGGGAGACCTATTTGCCACCCACAAGAATGCAAAATGTTAAAACCTTCCCTCCAGGCACCGCCGCCACCCATGGTCATTAGGCAGTGCTGGACAGGGATATTTGCACAGACTGTTCCTCACTGCCACTGATTCCTTGTGTAGTGTGAACAGTTCTCAGGTGCAAGTGACACTGATTTTCAGCCCAGCGTAGGTCCACCGCTGTGGTACCCCCTCCTATTAGCGATGTCCATTCACCCACACGAAAAGCTAGAACTGCGTCCAGTACTCAGTCAGCATCAGTCCCTGAACTTTGTATATTAGCACCTAGGATTGTAGAGTTTGGGCATTTGAAAAGCATGTAGATTTTAAAAGAAGGTAGTAAAACTACTACAAATACATCCTATCCAACTAAATGGAAATACTTAGAAATGTATTACAACCAGTCACAACAAGCAGCCCTTAGCAGTCCAACATATCACCTGTTAGCTGCTATATCTGCAATAATAGTGCTAGCCTACACGTCATTATGGGTGCACCTAGCAGCAGCACCTGCATATGTGCAAAGTAGAGAACATCAGTCTAGTGACACAATTCTTGCCATTAAGGCCTTGATGGAAAGTCTTTAAGGGGTAATCTCTCCTAGACTGCCCCAGTCGCATCCTGGGACCTTCATATTGTGCTCACTAGACCTACTGGGCATCTTTCGAGTCGCTCCAATCGTGTCCCTACAGTTCCTCCTCTGGAACGTAGATGTTCTTGTGGCTATCACCAGAAATTAAGTGAGCTTCAGACGTTGTCATTCGAAGAACTCTTTAAGCAGGTACTGTAAGTCAGAGTCATACTATGCACAAACCCTCGTTTCTAGCCAAAGGTCGTCTCGACATTCCATGCGAACCAGTGGATCGATTTAGCTTCCTTTTTATCTGAGCCACAATTGCTCGAGAAAAAAGGAATTTAAACTTTCAATGAGCTTAGAGACTTCATGTATATGTGGACCATACTCCTAAAAGTTTGTATTAAGTTTGAAAAATCCCCTCTTGGCTGCCCCAACCCAGAGGCAGGACTTGCTATGTGGAAGGTCAGATACATTCATCTTTGTTTTGCAGAAGCCAGATGAGCACTCCATGCCGTCCCTGGGGCACACTCCACTTGTAATAAAGTAATTACGTTGGTGTTCCTGGTCACGATCCCAGTAACAGATAGATCTAAGACTTCTACTTGGATATCTGTCCACATGTTCACTAAACGTTGGAGGGTGGACATTCACTCCTGCCAAGAGGCACAAGTCGAGTAGACTGGGCATGCAAACAGGCATTGGTTTAAAGATTTGTTTGCTGCTTTTCAGTCCATGCTGAAGATATCATCTGCTGCATTGCCTGCTGCAATTGGAAGACATTAGCAACCTTTAACAACTGGTTTGCAGCTTGTAGTTCTGTAGGTTCACTTGCCCCGGACCCATCTTCCCAAATGTGAAACAGAAATCCATTTTCACTGACTGTATGTTTTACGTACCTTAGTAGCTATCTGTTTGTTTCCCAGTACACAGATCTGGTACTTTGCTTCTCCACACATGCTCTTATCTTTGGGGGTGAAAAGCGCAAGCTGAGGTGGGATCTTTGTCCTAAGACATTGTTGCTTTCAGGGTAGTTACCACGAGTCACCTTTAAACAGAAAGCCCTTCTTCAAAGAAAAACAGCTTGTAATGGTGCAAGCCCAAAATTGGGTGGTAGTAGTGTGCACACCATGTATGTCTGCAACACCACAAGCAACAAAGCACTTGTTGGAGGTAACAGCTTCCTTCCTGATAGTGTCCAGCACTGACTGTGGACGAGTCATTGCAAGTAGGTACTGGCCTGCCGTGACTGTGAGGGGTGATCTGAAAGAGACTATTAGTTATAGATTCCTTACCTTAGAATTACCCCCAGGCATCAGGCTGGATCCAAAGATTTTTTTCCTCAGCAGTACCCCTGCGCATCGGTAGGGGGCGTTGGTTGACTCTGTGTCCGGTATTGTGGTCGCCGGGATGACGTCGCGGTGCCTACTTAGACGCCGCTCCTGCACGCTGACGTCAGTTCTTTCTTTTTCCTCGCCAGCCTAAGTCTTTGCGGGAGTGGTCCTGAAATCTTTGGGAGCCCGGCAGTCAGCTCCGCGTCGCTCCCGGTCTCGCTTGAGGGGAAGGTCTCGAGACCGGTCACAGAGCCACCACACCTTGTCCAAGTCTTCACACTCCTCGGATAAGTCAAAGCACAAGAAGAAGTCGAAGAAGCACCGTCGCTCTTCATTTTCTCCCCGTCGGTCGCTGACGCGACGCTGGATCTGGAGTGTTGTCGCTCTAAGGCTCCGTCTCCGGCGCCTGACTCAGGGACGACTCTGCATCTCCCCCCGTTTCCAGGAGCCGGGGCGTCCCCTGCCCACCTTCGTACGTTCTATGAAGCCCTCCACTGTGTATTTGGGCAGCTCGACTCCACTGGCGCGCCTTCGGGCCCCGTGGAGCCTGTCGGGGGCCCTGGGCCTTCGATGCCAGTGGCTCCGGCGCCAGAGGGCCCCCATGGATCCATGCCTGGATCCGGATCGACGCCGGTCGACCTTACTCGACTTCCCCGGCGCCGATCCCGGCGATGACGCCCCCAGCATCAGCCGTGACCCCGGCCGGCGCCGCCCCCATTCTCATCCCCGAGATGGACCCGGAGCCGAGCCGATGTCAGCCGACGTCGGATCCGACGCCGGAGGGAACTTTTCTTCCCTTGTTCATCCCAGGTGATCCCTATTGCCCTGAGGGTGGTGATGAGGACTAGGAGGGGTTGCTGGACCCTTTGACAGACCAGCTGGAAGAACCGGAAAGGAGAGAGGAATTGGGTGACTCCAGTGGTCTGGACATCTCCCCAGACCTTGGCATGCTTTCTCCCCCTACAGTGGCTAAGGAGGAGGGAGCGTCCTATGCAGTGGTGGTGAGTATGGCAGCCGAGGCCTTGGGCCTGGGGCTCCCTACAGTGGCAGTCAGGACTAACCTCCTGACAGAGGTGCTTCAACCAGCGGCAACTTCCTCTGAACTCCTCTTGCCCTTCAATGAAGCCCTCACGTACGTCCTTCCAAGCCCAGCACAGAGGCTCCTGTGGAACAGATGATTGCCCGCCGCCACCGCCCGGCTCCGGGCGATCCCATTTTCCTCACCCAACACCTCTTCCCCCGAGAGCTTGGTGGTCCAAGATTCTTCTTCCAAGGGCACATTCCCTTCTGCATCCCCGGACAGGGAATCCAAGTAGCTGGATCATCATGGGAAGCGCATGTTCTCTTCCTTTAGCTTGGCACTGCGGTCCGTGAATACTGCTTGACTCTTGGGCCGATACTCTCATACCATCTGGGTTGCGCAGGTGCTGCCTCAGTGCCCGGAGGAGGCCCGGGCCGTCCTCTCCCAAGCCGTGGCAGATCCTCCCCGCTCTGCGAACTGACTTCTAGGAATAGGTACTCCCTTCCAGAGCCCTAGTTATGTGCACCAGTGGTCAGTGTCTTGCATGGCTCTGCGCTTCTGGCTTGGAAAGTCGTGTCAGAACTGACGTCAGCGCGCAGGGGCGGCGTCTAAGTAAGCACCGCAACGTCATCCCGGCGTCCCCGACGACGAACGCAGAATCAACCGACGCCACCTACCGACGCGCAGGGGTACTGCTGAGGAAACAATTCTCAGGATCCAGTCTGACGCCTGGGGGTAATTCTAAAGTATGGAATCTATAACTAACATATGTCTCTTACAGATACATCGTTACCAAAGGTAAGTAACTTGTTCTTTTCATGCAGCTAGTGGCTGTACATGTGTAATGAATGTGGCTGCTCACCATCAAGCCACATCCAAAACCCTGCACTCCCATAAGAGAGGCAAATGTATCACTGCACCTTTTAAAAATACACTTTGAACAGCACGTCCTAAAGACGAGGAAAGGACACAGCACTCCCTTTAGGCAAGGCAAGGCAAGAAAAACAAATTCTGGTGCATTTAAAATAACACATACAAGTTTATTAATGCAATGTTTAGATTCCCAAGTATCAAATGAATGATTAAATGAACAATTGAAATAGCATGCAATATATATACACTAGTAGCAAAGAGTAGAAAATATATATATATAAGAGAAAGAGAGAGAGAGAGAGAGAGAGTATGGTTAGGAACACCTCACCGACTGATTCTGCAACATCCTTGCCCGCTCTTCAGCTGGGGAAGCCCTTTCACAGCCCAGGTAGGAGTATCAGTTAGGACTCAAATTCCATCACCAATCCACAGCAATATGTCTATTCTGTGGTGAGCTTCCACCTGAGGTACGAAAGCCTCCAGCTTAAGTATCATTATTCAACATGGGACGAAGTTTCTAGAAAACCCTGCCCCTTTCTCATTGGAAAAAACCAAGCAGGCTGTACCAGTCTGTGTCAAAACCAGAACAGTGGCTGGCCAAGCCTCTGTATTGTGACTCTGAGACAGAGTTTGTACATTCCACAGATAATATCCAGTTCACTCTGGTCAGTGAGATGCGGAAAACAAGTGAGGAGCAGAAAGACCTTGAAGCACTGCTGTGCACGCAGAAATAAGGCAAAGTCACAAAGCAAAATGACATGAGGCCATGTCAAAGCCAATAGTAAGCACTGCCGTGAAGCAAAGTAAAGTCAGAGCAAGATGACATGAGGCCATGTCAAAGCCAATAGTCAACGTCAGAAAACCAGATGACATGAGGCCATGTCAAAGCCAATAGTAAGCACTTATAATACAGTTCTCACTAAAAGACAACAAGATTACAAGACAGAAGAGAAGCAGGCATATGCAGGACAGTCCTACATCAAGGCTAGGGTAAAATATCACAGTAAAGTCAGTTAAAAGGATGGTAGTTGAAGGTCATCATAGGGGGCTCTTTCACTACAACATGGTCTGCTTGGTTTAGAACTTAGTGACAGCGGCTATTAACGGGTGGTTCCTTTGGGGTAGTGATGGGTAGTAGGCTCGAGGCGAGGACCATGTTAGTAAGGGATAGTAAATGGGCTTTAACTGGCAGTTAATGACAGGGGTTGTGAAATAGTGTTGTGCGTTACTGTACATGGGGTTTCCTAGCAGTTTAACACTGATTGTATTTATTTGGTTTTTTTTCCTCTTAGGTATTAACTGGTAATGACTTTGGAGGGACATTTCCTAGCATTTAATAACTGATGGTCACTGTAGAGAGGCTTTATCAGGTAGTTAGTGACCACCGATGTGTGTGAAAGGACATTTAATTCTGGGTAATGACCTGCAGTGACAGGCAGTGACCTGCAGTGACAGGCAGTGACCTGCAGTGACATGAAGTGACAGGCAGTGACAGACAATGACCTGCAGTGACAGTCAGTGACAGGCAGTGACAGACAGTGACCTGCAGTGACAGTCAGTGACAGATAGTGACCTGCAGTGACAGGCAGTGACCTGCAGTGGCAGGCAGTGACAGGCAGTGACCTGCAGTGACAGTCAGTGACAGACAGTGACCTGCAGTGACAGGCAGTGACAGACAGTGACAGGCAGTGACAGTCAATCACAGTGACCTGCAATGACAGACAGTGATAGACAGTGACCTGCAGTGACCTGCAATGACAGACAGTGACCTGCAGTGACAGGCAGTGATCTGCAGTGACAGACAGTGACCTGCAGTGAAAGGCAGTGACAGGCAATGACCTGCAGTGTCAGACAGTGACCTGCAGTGACAGACAGTGACAGGCAGTGACCTGCAGTGACAGACAGTGACCTGCAGTGACATGCAGTGACAGGCAGTGACAGGCAGTGACAGACAGTGACCTGCAGTGATAGTCAGTGACACAGTGACCTGCAGTGACAGACAGTTACAGTCAGTGACCTACAGTGACAGTCAGTGACAGTGACCTGCAATGACAGGCAGTGACCTGCAGTGACAGGCAGTGACATGCAGTGACAGGCAGTGACAGACAGTGATAGCCAGTGACCTGCAATGACAGACAGTGACCTGCAGTGACAGGCAGTGACAGACAGTGATCTGCAGTGACAGACAGTGACCTGCAGTGAAAGGCAGTGACAGGCAATGACCTGCAGTGTCAGACAGTGACCTGCAGTGACAGACAGTGACAGGCAGTGACCTGCAGTGACAGACAGTGACCTGCAGTGACATGCAGTGACAGGCAGTGACAGGCAGTGACAGACAGTGACCTGCATTGACAGGCAGTATAGACTGTCATTTCTTGGCAGTAACTGTAAAGGTGCTTTTCAGGCAGGTAACAGTCAGGAGTGACAGGCAGTGACAGACAGTGACAGACAGTGACCTGCAGTGACCTGCAGTGAAAGGCAATGACCTGCAGTGACAGTCAGTGATCTGCAGTGACAGGCAGTATAGACTCTCATTTCGTGGCAGTAACTGTAAAGGTGCTTTTCAGGCAGGTATCAGTCAGGAGTGACCTGCAGTGACCTGCAGTGACAGGCAGTGACAGACAGTGACAGACAGTGACCTGCAGTGACAGTCAGTGTCCTGCAGTGACAGACAGTGACCTGCAGTGACAGGCAGTGACAGGCAATGACAGGCAGTGTAGACTGTCATTTCTTGGCAGTAACTTTAAAGGTGCTTTTCATGCAGGTAACAGTCAGGAGTGACTGTCAAGGGCCTTCTCCGGAAGTCGATGACCAGCTATGACTATGGCGTGAAGTTTGCTTGCTGTCAGTGTCCGCAAGGGGTGTGCAGGAATAGTTAGTGACTGCACCTACCTCTGGATGGTCATTTAGAGGAAGTTAGTGTCCAGCCAGGGCTGTGGAGGGGTGTTTGTGAATATTTATAAAATTGGATCACTTCTGGTGCAGTGGTTACTTCACCCCTATATCATTTCTTTTTATCTAACAGGACTTCAAGGGAGCAACAGAGAAACATCCATCAGATGTCCGGATTCTCCTTGTGCTCGGCCTTTGTCACCACAGGTACAGATGTGTGTTCTTAAGGCTCTGGTGTGTAGAGTCCTTGAAGCTCAGGAAGTATTCAAGGTCTTCTTGCATGGATTTCTATCTTCGCATCACAGTGCTCTGAAGTCGTCTGACTCCCTGAAGGACCTGTTGGTAAAACTTGGAGTGGAATCAGGTCAGACGGCTGTTGTTAGTCCAGGGCATGCAGTGAGTTACATAAAGTTACAGATGCACCTTCTTAGGTCCCAGACATCCTCATTCCACTGCAGACCACCCCATCGCTTTGGGCGACAACCTAGACCACGTGTATGCAATGGTGAGGTCCTCCAACCTGTTGCATCTATTACTACGAAGCAGTCCCATGAAATGAATTTAAAGCATTAATGTGAAGAAGGAAGGGTCGTCCTGGATCTTGTTTCCTCGGCTCAGGTTTTGTATGCAAGGCTACCATAAACGAATATGAGGCCCATTATAGGTGGTCCGATGTAACGCCTGGTCCCATTGGGACTACCCGGCGACTTGTGACGGGCCACTACATGTTTCTTCTCTGTATCTGCCTTTGCATTATCTTATCTGCTTTGGGCTTGCGAGCACAGATTTAGCCCCATGGCTTCACTCTAGCTTTCATGAGCCTCCAACTCATATAAAACCTGATATAAGTAGTATGAACACTAAAACACAGTATTTTATTCTGTCTTTTTTCAGCCCAACCATCCTCTGATTCTTTGAAGCACTTGATAGTTCCACAGTTTATGACCTGTGCTCATAATGAGTCCTATCTCTTAGCAGGCAAGAGTATCTGAGAGCCCTTTTAATCTTCACACTCTTCAGAAGGCTCGCATATTGTGCATGGACCTAAGCTGACAATTAGTATGATAAGATACTACAAACGTTCACTATAACGTCACCGAACATAGCACAGTGTTGCTGAAAGCTGGACCTCCCTCTTCAGTCAGTAACTCCTGAATTTATGAGGATGGCCCCGGCCTACCCAGGAGCACAACAGGTGTCAGGTAAGAATTCCCCTTTATGACTGTGTCTGGCCATCGGTAACTAACCTTTGCAGAATCTGGCTACACCTTAAGCTTAGACACAAATACTATCAGACGTGATGAGGTGCTAAAGGATGGGTAATCACTGTCACCTCTGATGACACTTTCTCGCCACATGAATCTCTTTCCAGGCACTAGACTGGATCCAGAAAAAACTTTCTCTCGTGCCCAGGTAGGTGGCACCACAAAGCCATCTAGACTCCAGTGCTTCCTCTGATGTGATATGGCACTGAATGTGGCCCTACTTCTGCAACCTAACTTTAGTTTCTTGTTTTCTGTGCCCATTGACATGGATCTCTCCACTGAAGTTCCTTTATCTGATGGAGACTTCTAGTCACAGATTCCTTACCTTAGAATTATCCCCAAGCAACAGACTGGATCCAGAAATTTTTTCGTGAGCAGTACTCCTGCGTGCTGTTCGGCTCCTCGTGGCGTTGTCCGCGCCGGAAGTGACGTGCACTGTGCTATATAGGCGCCAACCCAGTGCTCAGATGCCAGTCAGCACAGATCCAGCGAGAGCTACCTCCAGTCACTTTATGACTGTCCCTTTTTTGACCTTTTGTCAAAGAAGTTTTTGAGACATTGTCTCCTGATGTGAGGATGTCCAGGAAAAAAGCTGGGTTTAAGGTTTGTAGTGACTACCACCGGCAAGTGTTGGTGACGGACCAACTCCTCGTCTGCCTCTGGTGTCTCAAGCGTGACCACAACGCCAAAACCTGTGTTGATTCTCGTGCCATGCACCCCAAGACCTTGAGGGAGCAGTCCCTCAAGCTCGACACCTTGACGGTCTTCTTCCCGGGCGACAGGAAGGTCCCGGGATCAGTCGCGAAGCCATCGATCATCGTCGCAGTTGAAGTTGTCCGAGAGTTCAGGTAAGTCATACAAAAAGAAGAAGAACAAGAAGCCAAAGTGGTCTTTGACTTCGCCCGGCCATCGGAGTCTTCCGACGAGATGAGGGAACGTCAACATTCGAGGCCTTGCTCCATGGTTGAGCTTGTGCCTGGGCCATCTCCGTGCCTCCCCGAGTTTCCTGGAGCCCGAGCGACCCCCGTCCAACTCTGTGAGTTTTATGAGGCCATGCACCTCATATTTGAGCGGCCTGTCCCCGCTGACGTGCCCTTGGAGCCATTCCTTTCAGGTCGTGGCCGTAGCCCTATTCCTATGGGCAAAGACTGGACTTGGGAGAATTGAAAGGGGCCACTGTACCCTTATGAATACCAGCCCCATGTGAGGACACTTGGTGTGAAGATCTGGCAGATGACTGGACTCCTCCCCAGATACCGGCTTGGTCTCTCCTCCTGCTGTGGTTACGGAGGAGGGAGCCTCATTTGGTATGGTGTTGAGGAGGGCGGTTGAGGTCCTGGAATTTCAACTGCCCTTCGTGGCTGTCAAGACAAACGTCTCGACAGAGGTGCTTTAGCTGGGAGTCATCCAATCCGAACCGCTTCTCCCATTTAACGAAATTCTTACAGACGTCCTGGTCCAAGCCCCGCACAGGAGCTCCTGTGAATAGGACAATTGCCCACCGCCCTTTCCTCACACAACACCCCAAAACCCTCCTCACCCCAATTCTCTCCCATCCCAATTTCCTTACACAGCACCTCACCCCTGAGAGCTTGGTGGTTCAAGCCCCATTTCAAAATTAAATCCTGTCTCACTTCCTACCACTCCACTGGACAGGGAATCGAAGAGGCTGGATACCTTGGGGAAGAAGATGTTTTCTTCCTACAGCTGGCACTGCTGTTGGTGACCACTGCCTGCCTTTTAGGCCAATACTCCCACTCACTCTGGGACTCGGTGGCGCAGGTGCTGCCTATGGTCTTGGAGGAGGCCAGAGCCATACTCTCCCAAGCTATTGCTAATGAGAGAGATGCAGCTAAGTTCTCCATTCGCTGTGGGCTGGACACGACCGACTCACTGAGCAGAGCGGTTTCATCCTCGGTGGCCCTTAGGCTCCATGCCTGGTTGAGAACCGCTGGCTTTTCCTGGGGTGTCCAGGCTTCACTCATGGACATGCCCTTTGATAGCTCTTAGGAGACAAGAAGGACTCACTGTTGTAGCGCTTCAAGGACATCAGGGCTAGGGCCAGGTCCTTAGGCCTTTCCATGGCCCCTCGTCAACCCCAGTCCACCTTTTGGTCTTTTTGTGGCCATGGAAGGGGCTTCCAGCCATGTCTTTATCTGCCCAGCCACCACGGCATGGCCGAGGACACGGTACCCACAGACCTCGTGGGTCAGGTAGCCAGATGTCGGGCCAGTCTACTACCACAGCCCCACCGGCAGCTGCAGCCTCCAAGCCTATTTAGTTTGCCCTCCAACCATCATGGCATCCTGTGGGAGGCAGGATTCGCCATCACCTGCACCACTTTAGGTCGATAACATCTGACCGCTGGGTTCTCTGCTTGTCTGAATGTACTACTCCCTCCCCTTCGTGATTACCCCTCCGCCCATGCCACCCACTTGCGTCAGCTGATGGAGGACCACATCTCCTTGTTCCGCCAGGAAGTGGCTGCTCTCTTGGCCAAGGGAGCCATAGAGAGGGTCCGGCATCAGAAGTAGGTAGTGGTTGCTATTCCTGCTACTTATCCAGTATTGGGGTATCTTTCATAGATTCACATGCCTGAATCGTTCCTCGTCGTCGTAGTGGGAGTCCCACGGTACATATAACAAAGAAGTAGATAGTAAATAGTACATTCCATAGGCTATCATGGTGGTAGCCATGTATTCTATAGCCTATTAGTCTCCTTTTACAAAAAGGACCAAAGTCAAAACGCAACCAATCAGCAGCCAGCACCCTCTAGAACCTTCCCAAGAGAGGCTGAATCCCTCAGATTTTCACCGCACGTCGTGTGTGAAGGGAGTCTCCCTGAGCTCTGCTCAGTTTCTTCAGCTATTACTTCTTTTTGGATCATCCAAGATTATACTTCATGTTTCATTGCTCTGACCCTGGCACTAATATGTCAGTAATATGGCAGAGTGGCAGAAAACAAGGTAATAGACTACGAAATATGTCTAACCTTTTCCTCAAAAACTCTCACGTTCTGAGAGATGAGGCTATTATTGGGACTACAGAAACTTAAAACCCGCACTTCTTATGAGGACAGTGAGGATTCCTTCACCTCATGGAGAGGTCAAAGGGAGAGGTCGCGCCAAGAGTCTCCAGAGGGCGCGCAGGAAAGCCATAAAAAAGACTTAACATGAGTCTTGATAAGGCACTTCTCACAGAGAGAGGCAATGGGAAAAGACTTCCTCAGAGGCAGATCCTACAACTCCCTATTCATCCCTGACTCTCCATCAGGGAAATCCTCATAACCTGACAATGGGGAGTCTATAACAAAACTCCATGCCTACTATTACTGCCTCACCAATATTGACCTCATCTATGACACTCTCGTCTACGACGGCCTCATCTACGACGGTATTTGACGACGGCCTCATCTTCGACGGTCGTCGACGACGGCCTCATCTACGGCGGTCATCGACGCTGGCCTCATCTACGAGGGTCGTCGACGACGGCCTCATCTACGACGGTCGTTGACGACAGCCTCATCTACGACGGTCGTCTACGATGGTCGTCGGCGACAGCCTCATCTATGGTGGTCGTCTACGACAGCCTCATCTACGACAGTCGTCGACGATGGTCGTCTACGATCATCTATGATGGTCGTCGACAGCCTCATCTATGATGGCCGTCTACAACAGCCTCGTCTACGACGGTTGTCTACAACAGCCTCGTCTACGACGGTTGTCTATGGCGGCCTCATCTATGATGGACTCACCTATGATGGCCTCATCCACAATGGCATTGTCTATGACAGCCTCATCTCGACGACAGCCTCATCTACAATGGTCATCTACGACGGTCGTCTATGACAGCCTTATCAATGATGGCCTCATCTACGTATGGCCTCATCTACGTATGGCCTCATCTACGAATGTCTACGAATGGCCTCATCTACGAATGGCCTCATCTATGAATGGCCTCATCTACGAATGGCCTCACCTATGATTGCGTCACCTATGATGGCCTCACCTATGATGGCCTCACCAATGATGGCCTCACCTATGATGGCCTCATCTACGAATGGCCTCACCTATGATGGCCTCACCTATGATGGCCTGACCTATGATATCCTCACCTATGATTGCCTCACCTATGATTGCCTCACCTATGATTGCCTCACCTATGATGGCCTCACCTATGATGGCCTCATCTACGAATGGCCTCACCTATGATGGCCTCACCTATGATGACCTCACCTACGGATGGCCTCATCTACGAATGGCCTCACCTACGGATTGCCTCACCTATGATGGCCTCACCTACGGATTGCGTCACCTATGATGGCCTCACCTACGGATTGCCTCACCTACGGATTGCCTCACCTATGATGGCCTCACCTATGATGGTCTCACCTATGATGGCCTCACCTATGATGGCCTCACCTATGATGGCCTCACCTATGATGGCGTCACCTATGATGGCGTCATCTACGAATGGCCTCACCTACGGATTGCCTCACTTATGATGACCTCACCTACGGATTGCCTCACTTATGATGGCCTCACCTATGATGGCCTCACTTATGATGGCCTCACCTATGATGGCCTCACCTATGATGGCCTCACCTATGATGGCCTCACCTATGATTCCCTCACCTATGATTGCCTCACCTATGATGGCCTCACCTATGATTGCCTCACCTATGATGGCCTCACCTATGATGGCCTCACCTATGATTGCCTCACCTATGATTGCCTCACCTATGATGGCCTCACCTATGATTGCCTCACCTATGATTGCCTCCCCTATGATGGCCTCACCTATGATGGCCTCACCTATGATTGCCTCCCCTATGATGGCCTCACCTATGATGGCCTCACCTATGATTGTCTCACCTATGATGGCCTCACCTATGATGGCCTCACCTATGATGGCCTCACCTATGATTGCCTCACCTATCATTGCCTCACCTATCATTGCCTCACCTATGATGGCCTCAGCTATGATGGCCTCACCTATGATGGCCTCACCTATGATTGCCTCACCTATGATTGCCTCACCTATGATTGCCTCACCTATGATTGCCTCACCTATGATGGCCTCACCTATGATTGCCTCACCTATGATGGCCTCACCTATGATGGCCTCACCTATGATGGCCTCACCTACGATTGCCTCACCTAAGATTTCCTCACCTATGATGGCCTCACCTATGATGGCCTCACCTATGATTGCCTCACCTATGTTTGTCTCACCTATGATTGCCTCACCTATGATGGCCTCATCTACGGATGGCCTCACCTACAGATGGCCTCACCTATGATGGCCTCACCTATGATGGCCTCACCTATGATGGCCTCACCTACGATGGCCTTACCTATGATGGCCTCACCTTTGATGGCCTCACCTATGATTGCCTCACGTATGATGGCCTCACCTATGATGGCCTCATCTACGAATGGCCTCACCTACGGATGGCCTCATCTACGGATGGCCTCACCTCTGTTGGCCTCACCTATGATGCCCTCACCTATGATGTCCTCACCTATGATGGCCTCACCTATTATTTCCTCACCTATGATGGCCTCACCTATGATGGCCTCACCTATGATTTCCTCACCTATGATGGCCTCACCTATGATGGCCTCACCTATGATGGCCTCACCTATGATGGCCTCACCTATGATGGCCTCACCTATGATGGCCTCACCTATGATTCCCTCACCTATGATTGCCTCACCTATGATGGCCTCACCTATATTTGCCTCACCTATGATTGCCTCACCTATGATTGCCTCACCTATGATGGCCTCACCTATGATGGCCTCACCTATGATTGCCTCACCTATGATGGCCTCACCTATGATGGCCTCACCTATGATTGCCTCACCTATGATGCCATCATCTACGATGGCCTCACCTATGATGGCCTCACCTATGATGGCCTCACCTATGATTTCCTCACCTATGATGGCCTCACCTATGACGGCCTCAGCTATGATTGCCTCACCTATGACGGCCTCACCTATGACTGCCTCACCTATGACTGCCTCACCTATGATTTCCTCACCTATGATTGCCTCACCTATGATTGCCTCACCTATGATGGCCTCACCTATAATGGCCTCACCTATAATGGCCCCACCTATGATGGCCTCACCTATGATTGCCTCACCTATGATTGCCTCACCTATGATGGCCTCACCTATGATGGCCTCACCTATGATGGCCTCACCTATGATGTCCCCACCTATGATGGCCTCACCTATGATAGCCTCACCTATGATGGCCTCACCTATGATGGCCTCACCTATGATGGCCTCACCTATGATGGCCCCACCTCTCATGGCCTCACCTCTCATGGCCTCACCTATGATGGCCTCACCTATGACGGCCTCACCTATGATGGCCTCACCTATGATGGCCTCACCTACGATGGCCTCACCTATGATGGCCTCACCTATGATGGCCTCACCTATGATGGCCTCACCTATGATTGCCTCACCTATGATGTCCTTACCTATGATGGCCTCACCTTTGATTTCCTCACCTATGATGGCCTCATCTACGATGGCCTCACCTATGATGGCCTCACCTATGATGGCCTCACCTATGATTTCCTCACCTATGATGGCCTCACCTATGATGGCCTCACCTATGATGGCCTCATCTACGATGGCCTCACCTATGATGGCCTCACCTATGATGGCCTCACCTATGATGGCCTCACCTATGATGGCCTCACGTATGATGGCCTCACCTATGATGGCCTCCTATGATGGCCTCACCTATGATGGCCTCACCTACGCATTGCCTCACCTATGATTTCCTCACCTATGATGGCCTCATCTACGATGGCCTCACCTATGATGGCCTCACCTATGATGGCCTCACCTATGATTTCCTCACCTATGATGGCCTCACCTATGATGACCTCACCTAAGATGGCCTCACCTATGATGGCCTCACCTATGACGGCCTCACCTATGACTGCCTCACCTATGATTTCCTCACCTATGAAGGCCTCACCTACGGATGGCCTCATCTACGAATGGCCTCACCTACGGATGGCCTGACCTATGATGCCCTCACCTATGATGGCCTCACCTACGATTTCCTCACCTATGATGGCCTCACCTATGATGGCCTCGCCTATGATGGCCTCAGCTATGATGGCCTCACCTATGATTTCCTCACCTATGATGGCCTCACCTATGATGGCCTCACCTATGATGGCCTCACCTATGATGGCCTCACCTATGATGGCCTCACCTATGATGGCCTCACCTATGATTTCCTCACCTATGATGGCCTCACCTATGATTTCCTCACCTATGATGGCCTCACCTATGATGGCCTCACCTATGATGTCCTTACCTATGATGGCCTCACCTTTGATTTCCTCACCTATGATGGCCTCATCTACGATGGCCTCACCTATGATGGCCTCACCTATGATGGCCTCACCTATGATTTCCTCACCTATGATGGCCTCACCTATGATGGCCTCACCTATGATGGCCTCATCTACGATGGCCTCACCTATGATGGCCTCACCTATGATGGCCTCACCTATGATGGCCTCACGTATGATGGCCTCACCTATGATGGCCTCCTATGATGGCCTCACCTATGATGGCCTCACCTACGCATTGCCTCACCTATGATTTCCTCACCTATGATGGCCTCATCTACGATGGCCTCACCTATGATGGCCTCACCTATGATGGCCTCACCTATGATTTCCTCACCTATGATGGCCTCACCTATGATGACCTCACCTATGATGGCCTCACCTATGACGGCCTCACCTATGACGGCCTCACCTATGACTGCCTCACCTATGATTTCCTCACCTATTAAGGCCTCACCTACGGATGGCCTCATCTACGAATGGCCTCACCTACGGATGGCCTGACCTATGATGCCCTCACCTATGATGGCCTCACCTATGATTTCCTCACCTATGATGGCCTCACCTATGATGGCCTCGCCTATGATGGCCTCAGCTATGATGGCCTCACCTATGATTTCCCCACCTATGATGGCCTCACCTATGATGGCCTCACCTATGATGGCCTCACCTATGATAGCCTCACCTATGATGGCCTCACCTATGATGGCCTCACCTATGATTTCCTCACCTATGATGGCCTCACCTATGATTTCCTCACCTATGATGGCCTCACCTATGATGGCCTCACCTATGATTTCCTCACCTATGATGGCCTCATCTACGAATTGCCTCACTTATGATGGCCTCACCTATGATGGCCTCACCTATGATGGCCTCACCTATGATTGCCTCACCTATGATGGCCTGACCTATGATGGCCTCACCTATGATGACCTCACCTCTGATTTCCTCACCTATGATGGCCTCACCTTTGATTTCCTCACCTATGATGGCCTCATCTACGATGGCCTCATCTACGATGGCCTCACCTACGATGCCCTCACCTATGATGGCCTCACCTATGATGGCCTCACCTACGATGGCCTCACCTATGATGGCCTCACCTACGATGGCCTCACCTATGATGGCCTCACCTATGATGGCCTCACCTATGATTTCCTCACCTATGATGGCCTCACCTATGATGGCCTCACCTATGATGGCCTCACCTATGATGGCCTCACCTACGGATTGCCTCACCTATGATTTCCTCACCTACGATGGCCTCATCTACGATGGCCTCACCTACGATGGCCTCACCTACGATGGCCTCACCTATGATGGCCTCATCTATGATGGCCTCACCTATGATGGCCTCACCTATGAGGGCCTCACCTATGACATCCTCACCTATGACTGCCTCACCTATGATGGTCTCATCTATGATGGTCTCACTCTGATGATGGCCTCACCTATGATTGCCTCACCTATGATGGCCTCACCTATGATGGCCTCACCTATGATGGCCCCACCTATGATGGCCTCACCTCATGATGGCGTCCTCACCTATGATGGCCCAACCTATGATGGCCCCACCTATGATGGCTCCACCTCTCATGGCCTCACCTATGATTGCCTCACCTATGATGGCCTCATCTATGATGGCCCTACCTATGATGGCCTCACCTATGATGGCCTCACCTATAATGGCCTCACCTATGATCTCCTCACCTATGAAGGCCTCACCTACGAATGGCCTCATCTACGAATGGCCTCACCTACGGATGACCTGACCTATGATGGCCTCACCTACGGATGGCCTCACCTACGGATGGCCTCACCTATGATGGCCTCACCTATGATGGCCTCACCTATGATGGTCTCACCTATGATGGCCTCACCTATGATGGCCTCACCTATGATGGCCTCATCTATGATGGCCTCATCTATGAATGGCCTCATCTACGAATGGCCTCACCTATGATGGCCTCATCTACGATGGCCTCACCTATGATGGCCTCACCTATGATGGCCTCACCTGTGATTTTCACCTATGATGGCCTCACCTATGATGGCTCACTTGATGATGGCCTCACGCATGATGGTCTCATCTACGATGGCCTCACCATGATGGCCTCACCTATGATGGCCTCACCTATGATGTCCTCACCTATGATTGTCTCACCTATGATGGTCTCACCTATGATGGCCTCACCTATGATGGCCCCACCTATGATGGCCCCACCTATGATGGGCCCACCTATGATGGCCTCACCTATGATGGCCCCACCTATGATGGCCTCACCTATGATTTCTCACCTATGATGGCCTGACCTATGATGGCCTGACCTATGATGGCCTCAGCTACGATTTCTCACCTATGATGGCTTCACCATGATGGTCTCACTCTATGATGGCCTTATCTATGATGGCCGCACCTGTGATTTCCTCACCTATGATGGCCTCACCTATGATGGTCTCACCTATGATGGCCAGACCTATGATGTCCTCACCTATGATGGTCCCACCTATGATGGCCTCACCTATGATGGCCCCACCTATGATGGCCAGATCTAGGATGGCCTCACTCTGCGATGGTCCCACCTATGATGGCCTCACCTATGATGGCCTGACCTATGATTCTGCCCTGACCTATGATGGCCTGACCTATGATGGCCTCGACCTATGATGGCCTGACCTATGATGGCTCTCACCTATGATTGCCTCACCTATTATGGCCTCACCTATGATGGCCTCACCTATGATGGCCTCACCTACGGATTGCCTCACCTATGATGGCCTCACCTATGATTTCCTCACCTATGAGGCATTCATAGGTGAGGCCATCATAGGTGAGGAAATCATAGGTGAGGCCATCATAGGTGAGGAAATCATAGGTGAGACCATCATAGGTGAGGCCATCATAGGTGAGGCCATCATAGGTGAGGCCATCATAGGTGAGGCCATAATAGGTGAGGCCATCATAGGTGAGGAAATCATAGGTGAGGCCATCATAGGTGAGGCCATCATAGGTGAGGAAATTATAGGTGAGGCCATCATAGGTGAGGAAATAATAGGTGAGGCCATCATAGGTGAGGCCAACAGAGGTGAGGCCATCCGTAGGTGAGGCCATCCGTAGATGAGGCCATCATAGGTGAGGCCATCATACGTGAGGCAATCATAGGTGAGGCCATCATAGGTGAGGCCATCATAGGTCAGGCCATCGTAGGTGAGGCCATAATAGGTGAGGCCATCATAGGTGAGGCCAACATAGGTGAGGCTATCATAGGTGAGGCCATCATAGGTGGGGCCATCATAGGTGGGGACATCATAGGTCAGGCCATCATAGGTGGAACCATCATAGGTGAGGCCATCAGAGGTGAGGCAATCATAGGTGAGGCAATCATAGGTGAGGCCATCCATAGGTGAGGCCATCCGTAGGTGAGGCCATCGTAGATGAGGCCATCATAGGTGAGGAAATCATAGGTGAGGCCATCATAGGTGGGGCCATCATAGGTCAGGCCATCATAGGTGACGAAATCATAGGTGAGGCCATCATAGGTGAGGCCATCATAGGTGAGGCAATCCGTAGGTGAGGCCATCGTAGGTGAGGCCATCATAGGTGAGTCCATCATAGGTGAGTCCATCATAGGTGAGTCCATCATAGGTGAGGCCATCATAGGTGAGGCCATCATAGGTGAGGCCATCATAGGTGAGGAAATCATAGGTGAGGAAATCATAGGTGAGGCCATCATAGGTGAGGCCATCATAGGTGAGGCAATAATAGGTAAGGCCATCATAGGAGAGGCCATCATAGGTGAGGCCATCATAGATGAGGCAATAATAGGTGAGGCCATCGTAGGAGAGGCCATCGTAGGTGAGGCCATCGTAGGTGAGGCCATCGTAGGTGAGGCCATCGTAGGTGAGCCCATCATAGGTGAGGCCATCGTAGGTGAGGCCATCATAGGTGAGGCCATCGTAGGTGAGGCCTTCGTAGGTGAGGCCATCATAGGTGAGGCCATCATAGGTGAGGCCATCATAGGTGAGGCAATCATAGGTGAGGCCATCATAGGTGAGGCCATCATAGGTGGGGCCATCATAGGTCAGGCAATCATAGGTGAGGAAAACATAGGTGAGGCCATCATAGGTGAGGCCATCATAGGTGAGGAAATCATAGGTGAGGCAATCATTGGTGAGGCCTTCATAGGTGAGGCCTTCATAGGTGGGGCCATCATAGGTGAGGCCATCATAGGTGAGGCCATCATAGGTGAGGCCATCATAGGTGGGGCCATCATAGGTGAGGCCATCATAGGTGAGGCCATCATAGGTGAGGCCATCATAGGTGAGGCCATCATAGGTGAGGCCATCCGTAGGTGAGGCCATTCGTAGATGAGGAAATCATAGGTGAGGAAATCCGGTCCTGGACATCTGCCAGGCAGCAACGTGGGCCTCACTGCACACATTTAACAAGCAGTACTGCCTGGACAGTCAGGTCTGTAGGGACGGGCAGTTTGCCCGTTTGGTCCTGCAGGCCTTTTTAGTGTGAAATCGTTTTGCAGACCCACCTCCAGGGCTGTATTGCTTGGCATTTATTCTAAGGTAAGGAATCTGCGGCTAAAAGTCTCTCTCAGATGAACAAGTTACTTACTTTCGATAACCTTTTATCTGGTAGAGACTCTTTCTAGCCGCAGATTCTTTACTGACTCACCCATCCTCACCGCTCTGTGAACAGGTTGGTAGACTTAGGGCTGTGTCTGTTTCAGGGACCTAGTTTTCACACACCGGTGGTCAGTGTACTTCATGGCTCAGCGCTTCTGGCACAGAAAAGTCGCAAAAAGAACTGAGGTCAGCACGCTGGGGTGGTGCCTATATATGTCACTTTCAGCGCTGACGACGCCACGCGGAGCTTAACTACGCCACCTACAGGTGTACAGGGGTACTGCTCACGACAACGTTTTTGGATCCAGTCTGACGCATGGATAATTCTAAGGTAAGGAATCTGCAGCTAGATAGAGTCTCTACCAGATAAAGTGTTACAGAAGGTAAATAACCTGTTCTTCAAAGCCTTTGTTGACATGCTTGTTACTGTTTTCTGATCTCCCTGAAGACTCTTCCAGGCAGATCTTCTGGATACGACTTTGATGGTTCCTATCTCTTTGATGAAAAGACTTTCATGTCAAGAATTGCACAGTGATGCACCACTGCTTTAGCTTTTGGTTTGGAATCTTATTTGTGGATGTCCAGGAGGTGGCAGGGGAGTTAAAGGCTTTGCGAGATTCCAGTCTTACGGGCAACACCAACCTTCCCGACCTGAGCACCCGCTGGCTGTGCCTTCCCAGGGATACAGTGGTGTGGGGAGAGGCTCTTAGTAACTTTGAAGGGTACGAAGACCAAAAGTCATACATAGGCAATTTATATTCACACCAGCAAGCTGGGCCAATACGGTGTCTCATCCTGTCTGAAGGAGGCTTAAAGGCTTTGAAATTGGGAATCGCGAACACTCTGAGGGGGAAACATGTTAAGTACAGGCACCAAATGGGGATACCTTGAGCATGTCAAAGGGTGAGTGCTACCAATGGGAGCTCAGCTCTGCCACCTCGGAGAATCCTCCAGCCCTAAACCTGTTTGCTACAAGACACATTAAAAATGCAGTTCTTCCCCAGCAGGCATTGGCAACCGTAGCTGGTAAGGGAGGTAAGTTCAGGGAACTAGTGCAGGATGTTAGCTTCAGCCTTTCCATCCTTTCCCCTGATCCCGAAAGTGATCAGCAAGATTGCAATGGAGCTGTTTACACTCACAGGCGATCCCCAATATGGCAAATACAGGAAAGGTGCAAAGTCCTGATGCACCTCTCATGCAATCCTCAGATGCTCCTCAACAGTCAGCCGGCTTAGCTCGCCAAGCAAGCAGGACAGTTTTCACCTCACAACCCAATGTTTGTTAACTTGATGGCCTGGCTCTTGCATTGAGAGTTTGCCCATCTAGCCACCCCTCCTGAATCTAGAAAGTATCTCGCCAAGACTTGACCTCTGTCGAAGCTAGATGAAAGAGCTTCTGCACGTGACAAAAATACAAAATGAGCAGCGAGCCCAATGAGCAGCACCTCCCCTTTGTCCCACAGTAGTAAGTAATTTCCAAAGAAACGTTAGGCACTCGCTATAGCCACCCGCTGCTCAAGGGTTGGACCTCAGGCTACAATTTAGAAAAATACATATATTTTGGTGCACCAACAGTAAATATTAATGTGAAAGAGTCCAAAGCAAAAAGTAGAATGTTCCATGTCTTCTTTATTGTACTTGCACAGTAGACATATAGATCCAAGTGTTACTGCAAAACAACACAGCCAACGCGTTTCGTTCACCACTTTAAACTTCTTCAGGGCGTTCTGATTTTGTACAGCCAATATACTATGATATGCATCTCGTAAAACTGTAGTTCACCATATGGAAATATATTTTATATTTGCGGGGTCCCATTAAAGGGCACACCCTGGATCATTTTAATATCTGTCCAGGCCTCCCCCTTACTTGATACCTTAGTCCGTGTCCAGGATAGTAGACAAACCACAGCTCGCACGACGTGAGTGCTTCTGGTGCACACAAAGATAATTATCCACAGTTTGATAAGGGCATACCTCTTTGACATCTTGGGGATGCATCACATGTCCGCTTCATCATGACATTTCTCATGGCGCACAGTGAATGGATTGGTTAAAGGACTTCCTATAGCGTTCCCATTAGCTTGCCTGCAGGTCCATGGTGGATGAACAGTATGTTAAAGCCTCTATCAAGCCCGCCACTGGGCAAATGTAGAAGCGATAACAGTAATTATTGCTTTGGTGAAGTCAGGCCGGTTTTGCCATTAGAGGCATAGAAATCAAAGAGGGATTTTAGGTGGGGGGGTTGGAAGGGGTTGGAACCTCTTGTAGACGCGACTTACAAAGCCGTCTGGACCAGGAGCCTTTTTAGTTTTTAGCATTTTGATTGCACTCTTTATTTCCTCTGCCTCGATCAGTCTGTTAAGGGAGATTTGGTCTGATTCTTTTAGAGCAGAAAGGTTTATGTTCCCAAGATAGTTTTCGCTATCTGTGATGTTAAGCTGTCGGTCAGGGTTGTAAAGTTCCTTAAAGTATTGAGCGAAACAGCTGGCTATTTTTTGGGGTTCAGTTTCAGATTTACTTGACTTGCTTTTGATAGCGGTGATTGAGGAGCTCTGGTTTCTCACTTTTAGGTAATTGGCAAGAAATGTCCCACCTTTATTGAATTTGCATAGTTGTTTTGCTTTGTAAGTGTTTAAGAATATGTGGGCTTTCTCGCTTATTAGTTTATTATATTGATATTTTAGATTCCTGAATTTATTGAGAGTATCCGAAGAATGTTTTGAAATGAGGAGGCGCTCGAGTTGTTTGACTTTGGATTCGAGATCCTCTAAGGATTTGTTGAGTGTTTTATTTTCGTTGGTCATGATGCTGATCATTTTGCTCCTAAGAGTGGCCTTTATTGCTTCCCATTGTGTTTCGGGAAAGATATCTGGGGATCTGTTATTGTGGAAAAGTTGATAATGGAGGAACTTATTTCTTCTCTACTAGTGGGATCGTCTAGAAGTAATTCATTAGGGCACTAAAGTTTGTCAGGATTTTGGACATTCGAAAGTGTAATATTAATTGAGATGCAGGCGTGGTCAGATATAATAATCGGTTCGATTTTGGGGTTTGAGCAAGATGGATTTAGGTTCTGATTGGAAAGAGTGGGAGTTATGGGGGTGTGAGTAGAAGGTAAATTCCCTATCTGTTGGGATTAAAAGTCTCCAGATGTCTATAAGCTTGTGTGCATCACTTAAGTTTTTTCATTTGCGTGTGAGATTTCCCAAGCCTGAGTTTACAAGGGGATTGTCTGTTCAGAGGATGATCCATTGGGAGATTGAAGTCCCCACCCAGAAGGATCTTGGATCCAGATTGAATTTCATGTAATCTTTTGTTTAGATCTAACCAAAAAGGAGGGGGAGTCTGCAGTTGGTGCATAAAGGTTGGCTATAAATAGCGCCTGGTTGTCTTTGATGATGTGTGAAATGACCCATCATCCTTCTGTATCATTTATGTTTTTTATGACTTTCATACCTGCGGATTTGGAAAATACTGTTATTACATCATTTTTCTTGTTGGATTCGGGGGAGCAGGCCAGATCTGAGTACCAATTGTTTACAAGATTTTGAACTAAAACTTGGTCAATTCTGGTCTCTTGGAGCAAGAGCCTCTCAGTTTATGACAGTATTCTACTATTTTTCTTATTTTGACTGGATGATTGAGTCCTTTTAAATTGAGTGAGAGAACCTTGAGGGAATTGACAGACATAGTATATGTTACGTAGCATTTGATCGCACAGGTAGGTGCCTGAAACGGAGGGGTGTACTATAGAAAACCTGGTAGATGTGATCGTATATGCAATTAGAAGTTCCAGGTTTGCCATTTTAGGATATGGGTTTGGAGAAGGTGTGATTTGCCAATGGATAACCATTATCATCGTGCCCTTCCCCTGTTCCCGTATAACATGGACCATGACATGTTCGGGAGGATGTCTTCCAGATTACAGTGTATGTGCGGGTGTGCCTAGATCTGTGTGGGCTATCATGCTCAGAGGAGAGAGAGGTATTGTGTAAGTGTGTGGAGGATTATGCCTGAATTTGGAGGGTTATGTATATTAGAAGGCAAATGAGACGGTGGAAGTTAATGTTATTGAATATACGAAGGAAGTATTGCTTCGGTGGAGGTATGGGAGTGGATGGTCAGCTCAGATTTCATGAACGTTGTGAAGGTATGAGTTTGTGTGTGAGTGTGGGTTGATGCTATGGAGTGTAATATAAAATAGTGTAGTATAGTGTAGTCTGTGAGGTGTAGTGTAGCATTGTGTAGTGATTCATGAGTATTTCCCGTTATGGGTGTCTAGACCTCTGTATCTGAGGCATGAGAGTTGTTAATCAGAGGGTAGCTGCGCTTAAGCATTAGGTGCATGTTAGTGTGGTTGACTAGCAGGATAGTGACAGGTTTGTAGAATAGATATCGTAGTTGTGACATAGGTAACAGATTGTAATATAGGTATCATGGACAACAGGCGGCGCAGATTCGCCATTTACAAGAGTAACAATAGCTGATCAATCTTATGTCAAGAAAGGCGATCAAAGAATAAAGGCTAAGTATACATCTTAAGTATAAAGCTTGAGCCTTATCTGAAAGTGATCAGGAGGAGTCAGATTCTTTAAGGAATAATTTTGTTTCAGGATCAGGTTGATAGGGACCTGTAGTCATATCATCTGATTCGGGAGTGTCTCCAGCTCGACTGTGTCGTCAAAGATAAAGGTTTTGCCCCTATTGGTGATTTTCTATCTATCCGGCCCGATGAAGGAGAAGTTGATGTTGAGGGAGGTGAGAGAGTTCCGTAGTGTTAAGAAGCCTTTTCTCCTGAAGACCGTCTCCTTGGCGTAGTCTTGAGCTATTCCGATCTTGTTGCCATTCCATATGAGCATCTTGGATTTCCTCATGAGAAAGAGGATGGACTCAGAGTGCTGGTACCTGAGGCGTCTGAAAATAAATGGGCGCCGGGTTTTTGCTCCTGGAATAAGTCTAGAGGGCACCCCGTGAGCTCTTAGAATTTCAAATGGTCTCTCAAATCTGATGCCAGAGTTTTCGGAATCCATTGTTCAAGGAAAAAGACACCGGACGAAGCTTGGTTTTCTGGCCATTCTGGTAACCCAAAAATTCTTAGATTTCCTCTTCTATTTCTATTTTCGAGGTCAATAATGGTTCTGGCGAGAGTGCTGATCTGTTTGGTTGTGGCTTGTGAGATTTGTTTTATCTTTGCGGTTCCCATCCTCCAGCACACTAATTCTGGATTCTGCTTCACCAGTGCATATGTGAAGGGTTTTGAGGTCATTACCCATGGCAGATATTTCAGTCTGCAAAAAGTCAGTGTTTGCTTTGATGCTTTGAGCAAGTTTTGGAGGGAAGATAGATTGCAAAGAATTAAGTCCATTTTCTCGTTGATGTCTATGGTTTGTTTTTGTTTAACAGGAGAGTTCGCAGTCGGAGGATCTTGGTTAGCTCTTTAAGGGATGCTTTCTGATCTTTGCTGTCTTTGAGGTCCTTTGCAACTCTGGTGTCTTTTTTGTCTGCCATATTGTTTTCTTGTTGGGGTCTGATGCATGGAACTAGGCTGCTGTTTAGTATCTTTCTACGGGAGTAGGCACTGTATTGTGATTTTCCCTTCTGTATTACCTATCCTGTCCGCTGATTAGATTCTGCAGATGTATGTCAGCCCGGGGACTCAGAATAACTTTATTTGATAATGTTGAAGGTCTGCTACTTTCGGCCTACTTGAGTTTATCAAGGGCCAAGAACAATTGTGGGCTGAAAGCAATAATAGGTCAGAATATCAGCAGAATTGCAGCATTCGAGTTCAGTGAGCAAATATAATGTTCTTATGTTACTAGCATGTCGTTGGGAGTGTGGTTTTAAAGGTGTACCGGGGGCTTAGGAATGACTTGAAAAGTTATTAAAACCCCTTTCTGGTAAGTGGGTTAAAACGGGCACGCGTCCCAGGTGAGCTGGGTAGCTGGAGAGCTCTGCCGCTGATAACCACCTTGCAGCAAAAGTCACCAGCTCAAGCATCGACGTCACTGACCTAACATCACTGACCTTGACGTGTTGCTGCAGGCCTTCTCTCCCTTATTTGGAGGGTAGGTAGTTTAGGGAGCACTTCACGTATTTTTCAGATCCTTGGCGCAACATGCTCTTTCAGTAAGCTTGGAGTATTGTGGAAAGCAGTGGAGTTCGGCCCATAGGTTCTGAACTCCAGTGCGCACATAGAGGTGTGGAACAAATGTGCGACTCAATTCGCGCCTGAGTTTGTGCCTTACTTAATTCGCACACTTGCTTTTCAAAGCTGACAATAGAAACCTTTCTATAGAAGCCTTTCAGAGCTGACTGTAGACCCAGCAAACAGCATTCAGCAAGGCCAGCAATCAGGGGCTAGGGCTCACAGAGCATTAGGTGTTCACAAGTGCATTAACTGAGTATGATTGCACTGTTTACTGGTATGCACGAGACAAGCCGAGCGAGTACTCGAGGCAAGCCGTATAATGAAGCGTTGGGAAGGGCCCGTGTTATAGGGAGCAGGATTATGGCCCGCAACCTGGGTGGCCTATTAAGGCCTGTTAATACGGGATGGCGGAAGGCCGCAACACTGGGGTGGATTTTGGGATGAATCTGCGCTTACTTAGTGTGGTCTTAGTGCCCTCACTTATTCGCTCGTTTTGTATGCTGTCGTCACTGAATGGATTGAATAGGCCCCAGGCCTCGGTGATTGGCGTGATATCCTGCGGCCTGCTGAGCCGCGGCCGCACGTTCTTGGTTTGACGTCCTGCGGCCTGCTGAGCCGCGGCCGCACGTTCTTTGCGGCTGCCCGCGGCCCCCACAGGGGGCCACCCTAAAAGGGCGTCCCTTTAGTGCCAAATGTTTGGTACAAACACCACCCCTCCTAGTGGTTGGACTCAGGAAAAGAGTCCTCTCGCCTTGGCACGCTAGGCGCGTCACTTCCGGCGCGCCGAGGTAGAGGAGGGTACTTATGCCTCCCCATGCCTTCCTGGCGTCCTCTGTTGCGCCAGCCACGCCATCTGCTGGTCGTCGTGGTCGCATCTCATCCAGTTCGTCGTGGTCGCATCTCCTTCGCTGGATAGGCAGGATAGTGGCCGGTGAGTGGCTAGTTGCCCCCCCCCTCTCTTTGCGGTTGTCCCCTGCCTCGTGGCTCGGTTGGGTCTCCCGCAGTCTGGCCACTGATGCAGCTGCGGCATAAGGCCGCGAGTGCGCTGTGGTGTGGGGTCGGGGTAAAGACAACGGAGTGGGGTGTTTCTACCGCCCAAATTTACAGCCACTTTTCTGGATGCGACCTGGGCCGGACGCTAACCCGCATGCTGGTTCCCGGATGGGCTGAGCTTGGGCACAAGGGTTGCCCGTTCGGGCATGGGGCGAGCCGCGCACTTGGACCGGAAAGAGTACGGGGGTCGGGTCGGATAGGGCGCGCAGTCCGGGTCGGTTTCCGGTTACGGGAAGTCAGCCCCATCCCCTTCCAATAAAGTCAGCAGGACTGAGTTTCAACGGAAGTTTTCTCATTTGCAGCGCAGCCTGTTCCATATTATCCAGATTACAACATGTTGGGTAAATTGCAGTAAACGTGTCCACAGATTAAGGAGGCTACACTCCCTACCTGCTGCAAAAACATATGAGCCTTCCCTCACACATATACATCTAACATTGGCCATAAGTCCATAGTTTAAGAAAACCCACAGACCAAAAAATATATTAGTAGAAAAAAGTTTGTTTTAAATCATTTATTTATCAAAATATATTTGCTTCATGATATCATATGTATTTTTCTTTTTTTCCCTCCATTTACATATGAGATACAAAAAACATCACACAAAATTCAATAAAAACAAATCAGAAGCCCAGCATCATAATGTAATGGGGTACCTATGAGTAAATATACATGAAACCACCCCAACCACCACATACAACAAAACCAACAATAACTAGCAAAAAGCCTTACAAAACAGATATTAACAAAATACAATACATACAACACAAATAAACAAGAAAAGAAGTGCTTCTTTTATATTTACTCATAGGTGAATTTTTTATTGAATTTTGTGTGATGTTTTTGTATCTCATATGTAAATGGAGGAAAAAAAAAGAAAAATACATATGATATCATGAAGCAAATATATTTTTTGGTCTGTGGGTTTTCTTAAACTATGGACTTATGGCCAATGTTAGATGTATATGTGTGAGGGAAGGCTCATATGTTTTTGCAGTAACTATTTCCCTGGTTCCTTCCTCACCTATTGAATTTTTTCAGGGTCCCTTTCTTGTTTATTGCTTACACTCCCTACCTACCCCGTACCGGGCACACTTCTCGTGCGAAGGTCTCCATCCCTGGGGCCCACCCCCTCCCGCCCCCTCCTCCCCCGGCCCGATCTCCCCTGCTGGGGTAGTATCCTGGGTAGGGCGGCCCGGCCTTTGCTGCGATCCGTCTTAAGGGGGGGGGCAGGACAGCGCTCGTCGAGCACGGGCCAGCAACCGCGGTGCTGGCCAAGTCACGGCCCCCACGTGGGCACTGGCATGTCTGGGTTGGAGGAGGGGGGTGCCAGTTGGAGCGAGCATCCCCGCCTTCTCCTAACACGTACCCGGGTAGTGGCAGGAGAGACTCCCCCCCCCTCCTTGGTATGGGGGGCGAGGTGGAGGCACCGAAGCCACGCCAGCTAGGGGGGCTGCGCGGTATTTGTTGCCCGTGGGCCTGTCGCTTGGGAATGGGGGCAGTCCGGGGAATCCCGATGTGGGTGTTACATTGCTGGACCCTCTATTTGCCTAGCGGAGGCCAGTGAACGTTACCGTGAAGTTTGCACGCACTTCTCTAAGTATGGGCAGAAATGTATAGCTTCTAAGTTACAAAGCAGCTCCATTAGCCCCACTACGGCTTTACATAAGCAGTAACATTGCTGAGTTGTATTTGCTTCCGCATCGCAATCTTTTTCTTAGACTGGTAATGAATGTTTGTTTGTTTTAAGGAACTTAAGCGCCTTACAAAAAGAAACCCAATTTGGGAGAGCGAACACAGGAGGGTGTTTAACTGTGTCCGGGAGGCGACTATCCTTCTGTCTGTAGCCAGTCACGGTGGACCACTATAGTGACTGCCCAATTAATATTCATTAGGCATCTCATCCGGTAACCCCCTGAGACAGTAGATTTTTCTAGGTAATTAGTGAGTTTAAATTAAAGTCTGTTAGTACATCGCGCTTAGTGTGTGCAGCCGCACGTTGCGAATAGTGGGTTCAAAAGATAGTGGTCCTAGTGAAGTGGAAGACGTGCTACAGGCGGTTACCCTTCCAGGTCTGCAGCTTCTTTACAGAGTATGTACTGACGATGTGGAATCTGCGGATGGTGTCTTGGCTCTGGTGAAAGGAGCATGCGCACAATGTGGGAGTTCCTTCTACCCTTTTGATGTTGTGAAAGCATGGGGTTTGGACGGGGCATAATGGGAAAAGCTGTCGAGTTTTATTCTGGGGACCTGGGTTCGAGCCTCGGGGTGGGTCCCATAGAGCATATGTGGATATTTTGCGCTTCCATCATTGGGTGAGTTTGGCCCAGGGGCCCTGCCTCGGGCGTCAGTGGCGATGAGGGAGTCCAGGAGGCCCGACGGGCACGGGAGGTAAATCCACAGGCAGCTTGGATCCTGCCTGCCTCCGGCAGAAGGACATTCCTTCCCTGCACACGCGTCGAGCTTTGCTTCAATTGTTGCCCTACCTAATTGTGCATTTGCGGGGGTGCCATGAGGTCTAAGCCACCAAGTGGCACGGCTCATCCATTTGGTTTGGTGATTCGAGGGTGACGAGTGAGGGAAAGACAGGGAAGGGGAGTTGAAGTGGGTAAGTTGATCATGCTCAAGCCAATCTTTACAGTGTGGTAAGGTGGCACCAACTGCACCCTTTGCAGCGACTTTGCAGCATTTCAGGACATGTCAGTTGCTCCTGATACAGTAATTAAGTGCCCCTGGTAGGGCGCTACTCCTTTGATTAGAAAATGCGCTGCAAGTGGGTCTCTCACCCATGTCATTCTTTGGCCTCTCCCTATACCTGAACAGTTTCCACGGAATTGCCTGGCCAGCTAAACAACTTCACTGCCGGGACGCGAGTTGCATAAGGGCAGCATCAGCGATGCGGCCTACTCCGGTCAGCAAGCTGTGTGTCTGGCAAACCACAGCCTACGTTTTATAGGGTGCACCCAAGTCTCATGGAGGTGGCAGTGTGATCAAGGTTGGGTCATTACGTTGGGACCTTTGCGAGCGACCGCGCGGTGAGCGGTTGTTTGTGGTGTTGTTCCTTTGGAGTCTTGATGCCCGGTTCAAACCTCGGCCTGTCCTGTTTGGCGCCGGGGGTGGCGCTGCTGGTGGCATGCACCTCCGGCATATTGTTTCTGGGGGCACATGGTTTGCTTGTTAGGCGTGTGTGGTCTATTGCACACTACTGCGGATACTACAAAGCATTCTTACTCTGAATTCGACGTCATGTCTCGGCAGACCATGTTTTGAGGCAAGAACTTTATCGCCGTGCAATTGTTATCTGCTCTTACTTCACGAGGCAATATTTGGGGGCCTGAGGTAGACGAGGAAGACGGATGCTGGTAACAGTTTTATATCCGTTCGGTCGGGGCAACTATCTTCATTGTGCACCGCACAAGGTTTATACAATTGTGTAGCGTTTCCGCTTTCTGCATCATGCGGCGGGTGCTAATAAGCACAGTGTGTGGTTTGTCGAGGCGGGCATACGTCCGGCCCAGTGGTTGGGCACAGGTACGTAGCGTGATTTCCAGTCTGAAAGGTCTTTGTCCGGACCCACCCTCTCCCTTCAAGGGTCACCGGCATTATCTGTGACTTCCTGCCGGGTGAGACCAAGTAGCGCATTAAGGATTTGGAGGTCTGGTAGCACCGCCTTGTCAATGGAAGCCATTGGCTAGCGGGTTGCGCTGAGCGGAATATTTGCAGGTGTAGGAACATTTTCAGTTACCAGTTCAAATGTGCATCTTTCACTAATTGTTGGACTTGGCCCTTTTTGCAGGGTCATCCCTGAACTTTTTGCCTTCTTCCTGTATTTTTTCTGACCTGTTGTTGGCTGTTTTATGACTTGGGCACTTTACCACTGCTGATCAGTGCTAAAGTGCATATGCTCTCCCTATTGTAAATTGATGTAGTGGATTAGTGACTCCATGATTGGTATATTTGATTTACTTGTCAGACCCTAGTACAGTGCACCATGTGTGCCCAGGGCCTGTAAATCAAATGCTGCTGGTGGGCTTGCAGCACTGGTTGTGCCACCCACAGAAGCAGCTTGTAAAGTGTGTCTCAGGCCTGCCATTGCAGAGCCTGTGTGCAGCCTGGGGCTGCCATGTCGACTTGGCAAGTGCACCCACTTGCCAGTCCCTAAACCTTCCCCTTTTCACATATTAGTCACCCCTAAGGTAGGCCCAAGGGCAGGGTGCATTGTAGGTAAAAGGTAGGACATGCCCTGGTGTGTGTGGCATGTCCTAATAGTGAATTACAGCCATTTTCGTTTTTCACTATTGCAAAGCTACCTGTTCCCCATAGGCCAGAATGGGCAGTTTGATTATAACAACTTATAATCCTAACTGACCCAGGGAACATGGTAGAAATTCGAGTTTAGTATGCCTGAACTCAGAATGATAAAACACATCTTTTAGTGAAGTTGGTTTTAACATTCTGTGTTTGAAAATACCACTTTTAGAAAATCGGTATTTTCTTGCCTAACTATCCAAGCCTGCCTCTGCTGTTTTGTGTATTGATTGTCTGGTTTGCTAGTGACAGGGGCTGGGGGTGGCTCCAGGAGACAGGGTGAGTCAGCACAGGCTGAATAGAGAGATCTGCATTAAGAGTAGTGGGGAAGGGTTGCACCTGGGACCTGAATAGGGCTGTGCCTTCCCTCCACAATGCTGGCTCCACCTCCTGTGGTGCGTTTGATCACCCTGGCCCACACTGTCAAAGGAAAGAAGGAGACTTGTCAACAAAGTGCTCCAGGACTGACCAGAACTGGTTTGGACTAGGCAAAGGCCCCTTTGCCTTCAGAGGACAAAGGATTTACTGGTAAAAATATTGGGACCCAGACCCAAGAACTTTAGACCACATCTGGAACAACAAGACGAAACCCTGCCAAGGAGAAGAACCAAAGGAAGCTGTAGGAGTGGACTGCCCCCCCTGCCAAGTGTGCTGTGTTGCTGGGTTGGCCTACAGTGGTGTCTTCAGTGCCAAGGAGAGGAGAAGGAACTTTGTGTGTACTTCATCATCTTGCAGAATATTTCTCCAAGGGCTTGATTTGTGCTTGCCTCCTGCTGAAGTCTCAGGGCTACAAGACTTCACCACCAGCTCCCCTGAATTCCCTTGCTGGGGATTCTACCTGCAGTGAAGGTGCCTGTTGTTGTTTGGGCACTTTCTGAAAGACTGGGTGTCGCTGGGTGCTGGAAGCGCGACACAACAAAGAAGAAGCGTGTTGCCGCCGCCGCTGCGGGCCGCATCGCCGAAGAAGCGTGCCGCAGCTGCTTGTCGCATCGCCAAGAAAGCGCATCGCAACACCGGAGAAGCGTGCCGCCGCAGAGGTCGCCACCGCATCACCGGAGAAGCATGTCGCAGGGCCTGTCGCGGCTCCAAAGTCATCAAGTTCGCCGCACAGCCGCCGGGCGTGCACGCATCATCTTCACATCGTCGCATCAAGTGTGCCATCTTCTCGCACCACACCGGATTGTCGCATCGCATCGAAGCGCCATTTTGCCGCATCGTAACCAGCCCGCAGTACGAGAATCTACGCATCAGCTCCTCTCCGGTAAGGACCAAGACGCATTCCCTACTCTGCGACGCATCGTCTCCCCCGAAGCAAGGAACCGACGCATCTCCATCCCTGCGAGTCTTTTGTTTGTTTTGTGTTACGCATCCAGGTACTTTTGTGAGAACTTTGTCGCATTTATCATCAACTTGAACTAAGTGACTTCTACCAGCTTTAAGTCTATTTTTGAGTACAGTATTGTGGATTTTTGTCGTTTGTGGTCTTGTGTTAAGTCTATATAAAGAATACTTATTTTTATAAAACCTGTGTTGTGTCCATCTGTAGTGTTTTCACTGTATTACTGTATGTGTTCACAAATGCTTAACACACTGCCTCTGAGATAAGCCTGTCTGCTCGTGCCAAGCTACCAAGGGGGTGAGCAAGGATTATTTAGGAGTGTAATCCCCTTTCCCTGACTTAGAAGCAAGGGTCCCTATTTGGTCAAAGGTGTATGCCACTGCCAACTAGAGACCCCCAGTTCTAACACTAATCTATATTGATATATCGCCAGAGAGGGCAAATAATAACAGTGCGCCATGCCAGTCAGGCCTAGATCACTCTGGCGATTTAGGTTCGTTCCGGAGGAGATCGGAGGTTGGCCTATGGCAGCGTCGACCAGCGTTGACCAGGACCTGCAGTCAGACCGGTTTCAGACCCCCTCAAGTGAATTCCAAGTAACATCGTCTTTGAGCGACATGATATAAAGCTAACCTCTTCTGTAGCATTCAGGCATGAGGACTGCGGAATCCTGAGGATAGGACCTGGCGCTTAGTAAACCTAGATGGAGCACAGGGAGATTCATTGTCAGCAGGTCCACAGCAATCCCCTAGTCGCACCCTGGCACTGGTATTAAAGCTTCCCGCAATTTTAATTTATGGTTATGATATAGAATGTCTTATTAGGATGGGCCCAGTGCGGTCATGCCATTGACTATTATCCGGTGACTGGAGATTGGGCCACGCCCAGTTTAGGCAGGGTGGGGTGAGTGTCTAACAGCTATATGTAGCATGTAAGTCTCGGCGGCGAGCGAGCAAGGGATGCTTGGTCTGCACGCAGGGGTGGGCGATTTCTTTGTGGGCTTAGCTTTGCAGGCTACCCTGCGCCCGGTTTTTAACAGACTAGGATATGCAGTGAAATTTGTGGCAGGCATGCACCAAGAGATGGGTCTTCCGATACATCTATACCTGGTTTAGTATCCAGGCTACGGAGTGGCTGCGTGACACTCTGGTGTTGGAGGGGTCAGCCGGTTGGCAGGCCTTCTAGATGTGGGTTTCTAGCTCGGGTATGTCCAAGTAAGGGTTCAAGTGCCAGAAGTCGGCCCTGGGATACAATTTCACAGGCCTGTGGAGTGGCAGAAGAGAAAGGGGCTTGTGTTCGACCTCTTGGTCACAGGTTCAGATCCTGGTAGGTCCACTTAGCATTTCATCCTTCTGAGGTCGATAAAACGAGTACCATTGAGTTGAGTAACAATAAACATGTTATGCAGCGCCAAGATAACATGGGGTGAACGTGTTCCCAATTACAGTCAGAAACGGAAATTGTTAAGAAATTTTGTGAATGCAGTGGGCTCACTCAGCAGTGTAGTAAGCAAAAGTTTAGCACAATTTGGTGCACTCGGTAATCTAGGGCATGTTACAGGCTGCTGCAGTTCAGCTATATTCACCCGCCCTATAGCAATGACAGCCTGGCAAGTTGGGGAAGTTGTCACCTTACAAGTGCGCTGTGGTTTAAAAAGTTGGGGAGACACTGGATTAGAGCACAAGGGGCAACTATGTATTAACGAACACTAGGCATTCCCAGTATTCAAGAAAGGGCAGGTAGCTGTACATGCTGTTCCCCATCTGTTCCCAACGACTTGTCTGCTCCCTGGTACACATTAGCAGAAGTTTGGGAGAGCCAGACCTCACTTAGGGGTTACTGGCTTAAGTTTGAGTGACAAGTCCAAATTGTCACATTCACTGAACGCGTGAAAATTTTCTATAACCTCTGCGTAGTTACAGGCCAAGGAATGGCGGCATGGCCCCAGGGTGCTGGGGACAATTTTGTTGGTTGGCAAGCTTCGCAGATGTTTGTCGCAAGCTTGCGCAGGCTGTTGTTTCCGCAGATTTTTGGGGCAGGTTAGCATCCCCACCTTGGCTCTGCGGGTTTGATGTGTCTTGCGGGTCATTCTGATCAAGTAAGAGCCATTATCGATTGGTACAGCGGGACATAAGGAATTCCAGGCTCGAATCCAGGGGATGATAGAGCAAGTGTTCCCTGTTCTGAGCCTAGTGGCTGCAGGTGTGAGTAGCAATGGTAGCCTCCACTTCAGTCGTGCATCATTCTAAAATTCAAGAGAATAGGCATTTCTTTAAGTGTGGAGTAGGCCCATACAGGGCTTTGAGGGAACATTCACCTAGGCTAACCTGGACTGTGTAAACTAGTAAGATTCGGGTGGGATTGAGCGCAGCAAGCGTGGGCAGGCCTCGCAGGGGTGTGAGCTAAAGCCCAAAGGCCGGGCATCGGCCTTGGCGCCAGGGGCCTCCCGAAGGCGAAGGTTCCAGCCCCCACCAGAGGCGACATGGCCATCTTTACTACACACTCCGGTGGGTTGCCTTTTTTAATTGTGTGCTATGACCCAATTAGTGCGCCCAGGCAACAGTTCTTAGAAGCATTCCGCATTCCCACAAATTAAGAAAGGGCAGTTATTTGTACATAATTATCAGTGAGTGGGCTAACATACAACGGTTATTCAGCGCCAGTCAGGCTACGTGAGCACGCGTGCTTCACAAATAGACACTTATGTTATGCTCCAACAAGCACAATACACTGAAAGTAAGAGTGGAAGTCAAGTGGGTTTGAAGATCCCTTGACTTTTGCCTGCAATGGGGGTCACTCACTACGAAGCACATATAGGGGAGTAACGTGGTAACGTCCTGTATTGAGTAATGGACTGATTGTAGTACACAGGCATGCAAGTTTACGAAGCCCCTGGGTTAAGCACTAGAAGCTGGGCAGGCAGGTAGCTTGGTGGGGACGGTCACAAAGGTATATTAGCCGGGGGTTGCCACCATGGCAGACAAATTCACTCTCCTCCTACCGGGTGCCCTGTGGTGCCTGACATTACTGCAGAGGTATGAGGGTTAGAGCATCCCATGGACCCCAGGGGCACAGGTGGTGTGATGGCAATACAAGCCTGTCAGCTGACACTGGGAGTACTTTCCGTATCAAAGACAGGCAAGTACATTAATAGGGGGCGGCGGCAAAACATGAAATGAGGAATCTTGATTCCGACATTCTCATTGAATTAATAACACGCATGACACTCTGGCTGTGCGGGGTAAGAATGCTCCAACATGAATACAGTATACCTTAGCAAAGGTGTTAGGGGATACACATACTGGGGTGGGGGACACCAGCATGGCGACACAGCATCCTTCATTGCAGTGAACGGATGGGTTTGCGTGCAGTGGTTTAGTGTGTGTTTTGCCAAAAAAGTAATGGTTGACCAAAATGGACATTAAAACAGTGTGTAAAACATGGCGTCCGTTTATTTTACCAGGAATCCGAGTGTGGGTGATCGGCCAATCATTTGTTGCCAGGTTGGCGCAGTGGGCTGCACGCAGGAATTGGATGCGGGGGTTTGCACAAACGCAGTTTGTCTGGATGGGTTTTCCTGGAATGAGATGGAGCAGCCTCATGAACAGACTGGAGCAGAGACTGGCTCAGGGGGGAGCACTCCCCAACATCTGGGTGATCCATTTAGAGGGCAACGACCTTATTCCCATGGGGAGGGGGGCATTATTACAAGCCATGAAGTCTGCCTTAGGGGAAATCAGCAAACGCATGGGGCAATGTGAGCTCTGGTGGTCCGAGATCATCCCGCGCAGAGAATGGCATGGGGCTAGGTCCAGCGAGGCGGTGGAACATTCCTGCAAGAGAGTTAATGGTTCTATGCGTAAGTTCACAGACCAGAGGGGTCTGGGTTTCATTAGACACGAGCTGATCCAGGCTAATGTCAAAGGATGTTTTGATAAAGATGGGTCCACTTGTCTCCAGTGGGGATGGACCTGTTCCTCCTGGACTTACAGGAGGCCTTGGAAATGGCAGGTTGCAGGTTAGAATACAGCTGTGTTGGTGGGGGGGGCTCTGGCGGCGACGGGGGCCGCCTCCAGAGCTTTGGCGGAGTTACAGGGCGATCTGGAAGCAGATGGGTACAGAAGGGTACCTCTGCACAAGCACAATAGGGGTGCCAGAGCCAAATCCCAGGAGCCTCAGGGCAGGTTCCTGGAAAACCGCGTCAGCGCCCCGTTAGTCCTTCGGGCGGTTGGGAGCCTGACCAACCGGGGGCTTGCCTTGCTACGCTCCGCCCTGAAAGGGGCGTGAGTAATAAGGGACCGATGTGTCACGTGATCCGGGAAGAGGATCACCCAAAAGGTGTAGCACTGATTGGGTTTCCCACAGTGCTGGCTCATCAGGCTGGCAGGGCAGCATAGGTTGGTTACAGCTGCCTGCCCTTGGGTCGCCCGTAAGATAACCCACCATATTGCATACTTTTGTATGGAATAAACCTGCAGCAATATTTTCTCATAACAAAAGTTGTGTTGTGTATTTATTTATTCATGCATGCTCAGACTGTGGGTGGGGATGTTGCCAATAATGGCACTATGCCGCTGCCTGCGGCCCCCGCAGGGGGCCAACCTAAAAGGGCAGCCCTTTAGTGCCATTTGGGCACAAACACCACCCCTCCTAGTGGTTGAACTCAGGAAAAGAGTCCTCTCGCCTTGGCACGCTAGGCGCGTCACTTCCGGCGCGCCGAGGTAGGGGAGGGTACTTATGCCTCCCCCGGCCTTCCTGGCATCCTCTGTTGCGCCAGCCACGCCATCTTCCACCCTACCGCATACCCGGTATGCAGGCTGGCGGGCAGGGTACATAGAACGTTTTAATGTTTTCTTTTGTGTTGCAGGCGGAGTTACAGGGTGATCTGGAAGCAGATGGGTACAGAAGGGTACCTCTGCACGAGCACAATAGGGGTGCCAGAGCCAAATCCCAGGAGCCTCAGGGCAGGTTTCTGGAAAACCGCGTCGGCGCCCCGTTAGTCCTTCGGACGGTTGGGGGCCTGACCAACCGGGGGCTTGCCTTGCTACGCTCTGCCCTGAAAGGGGCGTGAGTAATAAGGGACCAATGTGTCACGTGATCCGGGAAAAGGATCACCCAAAAGGTGTAGCACTGATTGGGATTCCCACTGTGATGGCTCATCAGGCGGGCAGTGCAGCATAGGTTGATTACAGCTGCCTGCCCTTGGATCGCCCGTAAGATAACCCACCATATTGCATACTTTTGTATGGAATAAACCTGCAGCAATATTTTCCCATAACAAAAGTTGTGTTGTGTATTTATTTATTCATGCATGCTCAGACTGTGGGTGGGGATGTTGCCAATAATGGCACTATGTTTGACGTCCTGCGGCCTGCTGAGCGCGGCACTCACGTTCTTTGATTGACGTCCTGCGGCCTGCTGAGCGCGGCACTCACGTTCTTGGTTTGACGTCCTGCTGAGTCGCGGCACTCACGTTCTTGGTTTGACGTCCTGCGGCCTGCTGAGCCACGGCACTCGTGTTCTTGGTTTGACGTCCTGCGGCCTGCTGAGCGGCGGCCGCACGTTCTTTGTTTGACGTCCTGTGGCCTACTGAGTGCGGCACTTAAGTTCTTTGTTTGACATCCTGCGGCCTGCTGAGCCACGGCACTCACGTTCTTTGACGTCCTGAAGCCTGGTGAGCGTGGCACTCATGTTTTTTGTTTGACGTCCTGTGGCCTACTGAGCGCGGCACTTAAGTTCTTTGTTTGACATCCTGCGGCCTGCTGAGCCACGGCACTCACGTTCTTTGACGTCCTGCGGCCTGGTGAGCGTGGCACTCATGTTTTTTGTTTGATGTCCTGTGGCCTTCTGAGCACGCCACTCATGTTATTTGTTTGACGTCCTGTGGCCTGTTGAGCCGCGGCACTCATGTTCTTTTGTTTGAGGTCCTGCGGCCTGCTGAGCCGCGGCACTCACGTTCTTTGTTTGACATCCTGCGGCCTGCTGAGCGCGGCACTCACATTCAGTTGTTTGACGTCCTGCGGCCTGCTGAGCGCGGCACTCACATTCTTTGACGTCCTACGGCCTGCTGAGCCACGGCACTCACGTTCTTTGTTTGACGTCCTGCAGCCTGCTGAGCTGCGGCACTCACGTTCTTGGTTTGACGTCCTGTGACCTGCTGAGCCGTGGCACTCACGTTCTTTGTTTGATGTCCTGCGGCCTGCTGAGCACCGCACTTACATTCTTTGTTTGATGTCCTGTGGCTTCTGAGCGCGGCACTCACATTTTTTGTTTGACGTCCTGCGGCCTGTTGAGCCGCTGCACTCATGTTTTTGGTTTGACGTCCTGCGGCCTGCTGAGCACAGCACTCACATTCTTTGTTTAACATCCTGCGGCCTGCTGAGCCGCGGCACTCACGTTCTTTGTTTGACGTCCTGCGGCCTGCTGAGAGCAGCACTCACATTCTTTGTTTAACGTCCTGCGACCTGCTGAGCGCGGCACTCACGTTCTTTGACGTGCTGCGGCCTGCTGAGCAGCGGCACTCACGTTCTTTGTTTGACGGCCTGCTGAGCCGCGGCACTCCCGTTCTTTGACGTCCTGTGGCCTGCTGAGCACGGCACTTACATTCTTTGTTTGACGTCCTGCGGCCTGCTGAGCGCAGCACTCACGTTCTTTGTTTGACTTCCTGCGGTCTGCTGTGCTGCGGCACTCACGTTCTTTGTTTGACGTCCTGCGGCCTGCTGAGCTGCGGCACTCACGTTCTTTGACGTCCTGCGGCCTGCTGAGCGCAGCACTCACGTTCTTTGTTTGACTTCCTGCGGCCTGCTGTGCTGCGGCACTCACGTTCTTTGTTTGACGTCCTGCGGCCTGCTGAGCTGCGGCACTCACGTTCTTTGACGGCCTGCGGCCTGCTGAGCCGCGGCACTCACGTTCTTTGACGGCCTGCGGCCTGCTGAGCCGCGGCACTCACGTTCTTTATTCCCTGCTGTTGTCAGCTCACCCACTGTTACTCTGTCGCAGGACAGATTGGGCGGCCATGCAACAACGCTATTAGCAGCGCACTAACATCTCTATGGGGAGTGCATAACCAGTCGGGGGAGGCATCCGTGAAATTCATTTGACATGGTGTGGTGGAGTAGTTCGTAATGGCGGGCCTCCATCTTGCGCAGATACGGGTGTGAGGAGAGTGGTCGTATTTAGGGGTGAGATTAATAGAGCTGGGCGATGGGGGTAGTGAAATGCCTGTGCTCTGATTGTAGGTTATCGCACCGACCTTTAGTTTTCAAGATTAGTCAGGTGGATGCAGCGGATTTGGGGAATAGACTGCCTGTGATTTCTCCTCGGCTGCATGAGCTTTAACTTCAGGCGCCCATCTTCTCCGGGTTCCAGGCAATGCCCCCTCCTTTCTAAGGCTAAGACCAACCACGATGGAACGCTGGTCAACTACAGGAACCAGATTCATCCCAGTAGAACGATTACCTTCTGACTCAGTTGTTTTTCTGGAGAGAAGTCCTCGTTAACGAGGTCGTCAGTGGGTCAGGGGGCGGCTGAATCCAAACAAATGCTTGTCTACAGCATCCAGCTGGAATGCAGGACCTCAGTGGGAGCCTCTGCTCTGGTGGGAAGTTCGAGGGAAACGGCATTAACAACGCGGTCGGAACCACACGTGCCGTAAGAACGCAAACGTTACCTCATTTGCCTTTACCACGCATATGCCTTTATCATGCATATTCCTTTACCACGCATGCCTTTACAACGATTGCCCTTGTAAAGGTGGTAAAGGCATATACAGGGTAAAAGGAGTCAGTGCTCTAGACTTTCGAGCAAATGGGTGTGGGGTGGGAGATGTTGGAGTCTTCCTGCCCAGACTTCCTGCTTTCTTCCTTCCTGCCTGCGGCTTGGTGAGTAGTTTTATGGGCAGGGCTGGGGTCGGGGTAGTTTGCAAGGCTGGGGGCCGGGTTTTAGGGCTCAAGGCAGGAAGTTGAAGTAGTTTTTAGGGCTGGGGCAGGGGTTGTTTTAGGGCTGGGGACCAGTTTTAGGGCTCTGGGTGTGGGGCTGTGGTGTAACCTTTACCACTCATTTACCTTTACCAATCATGCTATTACAACGAAACTTGTTGTAAAGGCATGCGTGGCAAAGTCATGGTAAAGACCACGTTGTTAAGGCATGCAAAGGAATCTCATGCATGGTTCCGTCATACAACCGAAGTTCGAGGCTCTCCATGGGGAAATAACTCAGAACAGGCAAAGGCTGGGCCCAGGAAGGCGTTGTCATTGTCGGATTGCTGCTCAGGGTTGGTCATGATGAAATCCTCTATGTTCGGACTTTGAAACTTTTTGGGAAGTCAGGATGCTTTCAGGGGGGCAAGCCAGCAAGGTGAGTCGACCAGCAGTTCGACATCGGCGGCAGTCCAGTGGTAGCCTCTGGTTCTTTTTGCAGAAAGTTCTGAAAACAGTTTCAGAGTGGCCAGTTTTGCCATTTTAAAGGGGGGAAGCCATACACTCTAACACTGGCTAATGATCTAGGACGTTTTGGGCACCACTTGGGGGTTAGAAATCTCGCAGAAGCCACCATTAGGGTCCATGGCAAATCCAGTTGGAACTGGTCAGCTAGGCTCAGAGGAGATTTGGGCTTCTTGCAGCTTTTGTGTTAGTGGAGCTGAACAGGAGGCTAGCCTACTAGCCCTTGGAGTCCACTCTTCTGTCCTGGATACAAGTGGGAACAGGTCCAGACATTGGGACTTCTCCCCACAAGTTTAACAGCAGGTGAATTCCTTCTTCTGTCTTCCACTGGTCCAGAGGCGGTCTGAAGAGGCTACTGGGGTGCCACTTTTAAGACCTGTGCCAGCCTTCTGTGTTGTTTACTGTGAACTATCCCACAGTGCCCCTCTCTACCTAAAGCCAATATGATAGAACCTTTCTTCCTTTGTGCCGAGCTCCCTGGGCCCACCCAGAGGTGTGGCTAGTATAAAGCTCTGGACACAGCTTAGCACAACTGTTTGGTGCTCATCGGGGATGGTAGAGGGTATCTGAGCTCTCTCTCCAAGCGCTAAGAGACCTGCAGGTGATTATGCGCTATATAAGCTACAGCTAACATAACATAACAAAGGGCAAACCCTTACTTGTGGTTACTCTTAACCAGTTCTGAAAGCAGCCCCTCACCACTGGGATTGGTGCCCAGTTGGCTACCAGGACAGTGAAGGGTCAAGTCTAGGTTTGAGTTACATCTGCTTGTGACAAGGTAGGCACCTTTTGAAGTTTAATTAAGTTCCTGAGCACAGCACTAATCGCCATTCTGTCAGGTGGAAAATAACCTTGTCGCTTTTGTGGGGTCCACTAGTGACATTTAACTACAGGCCCTGGGTACACCAAGTACCATATACTAGGGACTTATAGGTATGTTAAATGAGTCAGTTAGGATTGTTAACCAATTCAACAAGTTTCTAGGAGTCAGTGCACATGCACTGGGGCATGGTTAGCAGGGTCGCAGACTCCAAAGAAACAACATCAGTTCAAAAACATTTGGGGGTGATCTTGCAAATAAAAGACATTTGCTTACAAAAGTAGATTGTGAAAACTTTCTAATCTAGTATAATAGAGCCCTCCCAGTTTTATATTATAAATTTGTTACATAATCAGGAGGTGGAACTGACAGGGGCCCTTAAAATACCTCTTCCCCTTCAAAAGTGGATGCATTAAGCGGAGTGTGGGCACCACTGTGATGCGTTGAGGAAATTCTCAGTGCACTTTGTGGGGCATTGTCAGCCTCCCAGAGAGGCAGGCATCAAATGTCATGTCCATTTACTGGCAAACCCCCTTTTTCAATAACATCATTGTAGAATGATGTGCTCCCTAAAGACTGTCGGACGTGTGGGCAGTTCCATTCTTGCTTAGTTACGAGACAGACTCTCTGAACCTGAATGGTGCTCAAGGAAAGACAGGCCTAGTGTGTCTTGTTCCTTTGGGCTTTTCTCTGTAATCTTGTCTTATTCACTGCTGTGAGCTTCCTGCTTCCACTCACACCTAACTCTAGATAAGGGTCGTGGTGCCCAAGCGCCCGTGGGCCACCTAACTGGAGGCAACAATAGCAGGTGAGGCAGGAGTTTCTGCACCCACATGTTCAGGCATCTTCCTGAGATGGGGACGGAGGGTCCTGGTGCCCAAGCGCCTGAGGGCTGCCTAGGACTGAGGCAACCGTAGCAGGGCGAGGTAGGGGTTTCTGGACACTGCGGTCAGGCGTAGTTGACCTTCTTCCAGGCGAGGGGACTACGTCTACAGTGCATGGGCAGAAGGAGCCCTATAAGGGCTGTCAAGTAGCCTGAAGTAGTAAACACTGTATGGACAGAGGAGACATATTTTTCTCTTCCAGGGGATACTCATCAATAGTCATAAGCACTGAATTATCCCCGCCCATCTGCGGGATCCCGGAGCATATAGAAATATACATATATATATGAGTATGTTGGGGGATCACAAGTGCATAGCACTTCCGCGACATACATATATACATGTATATAAATACATAAATATGCAGCCTAACAAATTCCAATAAGGCAAAATGCCAAAATTACAAAGGTTTTCCCTGTACAGACAATCTCCTATATACACTCTGTAATAGAGAACATACACTGTAATAGTGTTATGCAAGAAAAACCTTTATTTTCAGAGAAGAAAACATGTAATAGCAGGCAGTTGGCCCATAGGCTGCATAGCTGAATAAATATCACCGTACAGTAAAACACTGGCACCTTGCCTTTAAGGCTTCCAAGAACTTGGACACTTTGCCTTTAAGGCCTCCAGGAGACCCTCTGCTCCCATCATGCACCACAGGTGACAGTTAGGTCAGTTCTTTTTGCACGGTGTACTAACTTGTAACAATTACTAAAAATGCTCGTCCGGGGAGGCGGGAGGGTTGCTTATGACTTTGATGAGTATACCCCTGGAAGAGAACTAGGATTACAGGTAAGTAACTAATCCTTCTCTTCCAGGGGATACTCATCAATAGTCATAAGCATTGAATAGAGTAGCAAGCCCATACCCACTACCTCGCGGACGAGCATACAGCATTAAAAAACAGATCATCTTAATATGACATTAAGCGAATAAATTCCTCAGTGAGGCTTGTCCCACTTGGGCATCCTCCTGAGCATCTGAATCTAAACAGTAATGGCGAGAGAAAGTATGAACAGACCGCCATGTAGCTGCTTTGCATATTTCTGCTATAGGGATGTTCCTGAGGAGGGCCGTAGTAGAGGCCTTTCCTCTGGTTGAATGTGCTTTAGGCTTTCCCTGAAGCGACTTATTAGCTAACTGATAGGCTAGAGATATGCAGGAAACTATCCATCTTGAAATAGACCTTTTAGAGGATGCCAATCCTGTATTAATGGGGCCGTAGTTGACAAACAAGCGGTCCGTCTTTCTTATTACCTTGGTCTTATCCAGATAAAACTTCAACACCCTCTTAAGGTCTAATGAGTGTAAGGCCCTTTCAGGAGGTGTAGAAGGATTAGAGAAGAAGGTAGGCAAAGTGATAACCTGATTAATGTGGAAATCTGAAACCACTTTTGGCAGAAAACTTGGATGAGTTCTGAGAACTACCCTATTTGAGTGAAAAACAGTGTAGGGTTCCTTACAACATAATGCTTGTATCTCGCTGACTCTACGAGCCGACGTGATAGCAACCAAAAAAGCCACTTTCCAAGACAAGTGCTGCAAGGAGGACTTGTGTATTGGTTCAAAAGGTGCGCCCATCAGTTTGGTAAGGACCACATTGAGCTCCCAAGGAGGAGAAGGGGCTCGTACTGGTGGGTATACCTTTTTTAACCCTTCAAGAAAATCTTTCACCACTGGCATTTTGAAAAAGAAACCTGTGAAGGTGATTTTCTATATGCCGTTATTGCTGCTAAGTGTACCTTGTTAGATGTAAACTGCAGGCCCGACTTAGCCAGATGTAAGAGATACGGCAAAATGACCTGTTCCTGCCCTCTAACTGGGTCATGACCATTATTCAAACACCATAAGTAAAAACGTTTCCACTTGAAAGCGTAGGAAACCCTGGTAGAAGGTCTTTTCGCTTCCTTAAGTATGTTCATACAGTCCGCTGGCAAGTCTAAGTGACCATACTGCAAGACTTCAGGAGCCATGCTGTCAGCCTGAGGGAAGGAAGGTTGGGGTGAAACACTCTCCCCTGGCTCTTGGATAGTAGGTCCGGACGAAAAGGCAATCTCTGTTGCGGAACTTCGGAAAGTTGTAGAAGATCCGGATACCACCATTGGCGTGGCCACTCCGGAGCGATCAGAATCATCCTGGAGTTGGACTTGTAGAACTTCGTGATCACTGCTGGAATGAGAGGCAGTGGAGGAAAAGCGTAGAGTAAGCTCTGAGACCATTTTATCAACAGAGCATTCCCGCTTGAACCTGGTTGGTGATACCTGGACGCATAGACGGGGCATTTGGCGTTTGTTGCATCTGCGAACAAGTCTATGTCCGGCACATCCCATCTTTGAAAGATATCCTGAGCCACTTCGGTGTTTAGCACCCAGTCGTGCGCTTCTACGAACTCTCTGCTTAGGAAGTCCGCCTGTACATTTAGGACGCCCGGCACATGGACAGCCGTGATGGTGAGATGTCGTGCCAGAAGCCACTTCCAAATGGCTTGTGCCTCCTGAGACAGAATTCTGGACCTGGTGCCTCCCTGCTTGTTCAGATAAAACATCGTGGTGGTGTTGTCTGTCTGAATCAAGAGGGAGTTGGACTGAAGAGAAGGAAAGAAGGATTTTAGGGCTAGTTGGACAGCCCTCAACTCCAGAAATTTGATATGGTATCCCTTTTCTTTGTCCGACCATAGCCCTTGCACTTGAAGGTGATTCATATGAGAGCCCCAATCTTGCAGGGAGGCGTCTGTACTATAGTTTGAGTCGGAGTCTCTTGATGGAAGGGAACACCTTTCATTAGATGTGATCGCCTTGTCCACCACACGATGGAGTCCCTGGCAGACTGGGGCAGAGTGATCCGATCCTCCCAGCTGCCCGATGCTTGCACCCACTGGTCCTCCAGAGCTTGCTGCAGGGGACGCATGTGCAATCTGGCATTGGGAACTATGAAGATGCAGGAAGCCATCGAACCCAGGAGAGAGGACACTTGTCGGACTGTTGGGTGGCGAATCCGCAGGAGTTCTCTGCATTTGATCCTGATTGATGAAAACCTCTCCGCCGAAGGACACACGCTTGCTTCCGCGGTGTCCAGCGACGACCCTAGGTAGTGAATGTTCTGGGTCGGATTGAGAATCGATTTTTTGAAATTGACTCGTAGACCCAACTTGTTCATTAACTGGAGACTAGGAGAGATGAGACTGAAGCAGGGAAGGATTTGCACTCTTCAGAAGCCAGTCGTCCAGATACGGGTAAACAAATATTTTGTGTCTGCGGAGAAAAGCTGCCACCACTGCCATGCACTTTGAAAAAGTCCGTGGGGCTGACTTCAGTCCGAAAGGTAGGACTCGGAACTGAAAATGACGTAGAGCAACCTGAAAACGGAGAAATTTTTGATGTTTTCTGGACACTGGAATGTGGAAATAAGCGTCCTGCAGATCTATGGAGCACATCCAGTCTCCTTGATGTAGATGGGGAAAGATCTGGTGAAGGGCAAGCATTCGAAATTTCTCTTTGCGGATGTATTTGTTCAAGATGCGCAAGTCCAGAATTGGTCTGAATTCTACTGTCGGACCTTTTTTCTGACCAGGAAATATCGAGAGTATATTCCCTGGCGCCTCTGATGAACAGGGACGTATTCTATGGCTTTTTTCTGTAGAAGACCGTTTACCTCCTCGTGTAAAATGTGATGACACAAGCGGACTCGTCCTTCTGGAGGAACCGAAGGAGGTGGGATCTTGAACCGTAGCAAGTATCCATCTTGAACAATGTTCAACACCCATTTGTCGATGGTTATCTTTCTCCACTCCTCCAGATGTAATGCGATACTTCCTCCTACCGGAGTGGCACACGTGTTTAGAAGTGGTGGAACCCTCTGTTGGAACGGGCGTTTATCATAGGGACGGGAGCGCCTACGGAATTCCTTCCGTTTTTCGAGACCCACAGCTTTCACCGTGTCCAGCTCTGCTTTCATCTTCGCCATTTCTTCGTCCGCATGCGGCCCGAAGAGAGAAGAACCGTTGAAAGGCAGGTTGGTTATCTTCCGCTGGACGTCGGGTTTGAGACCAGTCAAGCGTAACCAAACTTTTTCTGTCAGAATGCCAGCTCTTTTTCGCAAATGTCCATCCTGTGGAAAGAAGATGGCCATCTCTGATCCACACTCCGTGTGTATCGCCTGTCTTCCTTCCAGTCACAAGCCTGACACTTGTTACCATTGTAGTAAGTTTTCTACGTAGGCGCTCCCGTCCCTATGATAAACGCCCGTTCCAACAGAGGGTTCAAACCCCTCAATGGTCGGCTCAGGGTCAGCAGCAGCAGAGGTCTCACTTCCACCAACGGAGACCAGGAAGAGGAAGAGGGACCAATAGACAGCAGGCCTCTACCTCAAAGCAACCATCAAAACAATGAGGGAGTGCTTCCTCTAAACACGTGTGCCACTTGATGGATACTTGCTACGGTTCAAGATCCCACCTCCTTCAGTTCCTCCAGAAGGACGAGTCCGCTTGTGTCATCACATTTTACACGAGGAGGTAAACGGTCTTCTACAGAAAAAAGCCATAGAATACGTCCCTGTTCATCAGAGGCGCCAGGGAATATACTCTCGATATTTCCTGGTCAGCAAAAAGGTCCGACAGTAGAATTCAGACCAATTCTGGACTTGCGCATCTTGAACAAATACATCCGCAAAGAGAAATTTCGAATGCTTGCCCTTCACCAGATCTTTCCCCATCTACATCAAGGAGACTGGATGTGCTCCATAGATCTGCAGGACGCTTATTTCCACATTCCAGTGTCCAGAAAACATCAAAAATTTCTCCGTTTTCAGGTTGCTCTACGTCACTTTCAGTTCCGAGTCCTACCTTTCGGACTGAAGTCAGCCCCACGGACTTTTTCAAAGTGCATGGCAGTGGTGGCAGCTTTTCTCCGCAGACACAAAATATTTGTTTACCCGTATCTGGACGACTGGCTTCTGAAGAGTGCAACTCTTCCCTGCTTCAGTCTCATCTCTCCTACAGTCTCCAGTTAATGAACAAGTTGGGTCTACGAGTCAATTTCAAAAAATCGATTCTCAATCCGACCCAGAACATTCACTACCTAGGGTCGTCGCTGGACACCGCGGAAGCAAGCGTGTGTCCTTCGGCGGAGAGGTTTTCATCAATCAGGATCAAATGCAGAGAACTCCTGCGGATTCGCCACCCAACAGTCCGACAAGTGTCCTCTCTCCTGGGTTCGATGGCTTCCTGCATCTTCATAGTTCCCAATGCCAGATTGCACATGCGTCCCCTGCAGCAAGCTCTGGAGGACCAGTGGGTGCAAGCATCGGGCAGCTGGGAGGATCGGATCACTCTGCCCCAGTCTGCCAGGGACTCCATCGTGTGGTGGACAAGGCGATCACATCTAATGAAAGGTGTTCCCTTCCATCAAGAGACTCCGACTCAAACTATAGTGACAGACGCCTCCCTGCAAGATTGGGGCTCTCATATGAATCACCTTCAAGTGCAAGGGCTATGGTCGGACAAAGAAAAGGGATACCATATCAATTTTCTGGAGTTGAGGGCTGTCCAACTAGCCCTAAAATCCTTCTTTCCTTCTCTTCAGTCCAACTCCCTCTTGATTCAGACAGACAACACCACCACAATGTTTTATCTGAACAAGCAGGGAGGCACCAGGTCCAGAATTCTGTCTCAGGAGGCACAAGCCATTTGGAAGTGGCTTCTGGCACGACATCTCACCATCACGGCTGTCCATGTGCCGGGCGTCCTAAATGTACAGGCGGACTTCCTAAGCAGAGAGTTCGTAGAAGCGCACGACTGGGTGCTAAACACCGAAGTGGCTCAGGATATCTTTCAAAGATGGGGTGTGCCGGACATAGACTTGTTCGCAGATGCAACAAACGCCAAATGCCCCGTCTACGCGTCCAGGTATCACCAACCAGGTTCAAGCGGGAATGCTCTGTTGATAAAATGGTCTCAGAGCTTACTCTACGCTTTTCCTCCACTGCCTCTCATTCCAGCAGTGATCACGAAGTTCTACAAGTCCAACTCCAGGATGATTCTGATCGCTCCGGAGTGGCCACGCCAGTGGTGGTATCCGGATCTTCTACAACTTTCCGAAGTTCCGCAACAGAGATTGCCTTTTCGTCCGGACCTACTATCCAAGAGCCAGGGGAGAGTGTTTCACCCCAACCTTCCTTCCCTCAGGCTGACAGCATGGCTCCTGAAGTCTTGCAGTATGGTCACTTAGACTTGCCAGCGGACTGTATGAACATACTTAAGGAAGCGAAAAGACCTTCTACCAGGGTTTCCTACGCTTTCAAGTGGAAACGTTTTTACTTATGGTGTTTGAATAATGGTCATGACCCAGTTAGAGGGCAGGAACAGGTCATTTTGCCGTATCTCTTACATCTGGCTAAGTCGGGCCTGCAGTTTACATCTATCAAGGTACACTTAGCAGCAATAACGGCATATAGAAAATCACCTTCACAGGTTTCTTTTTCAAAATGCCAGTGGTGAAAGATTTTCTTGAAGGGTTAAAAAAGGTATACCCACCAGTACGAGCCCCTTCTCCTCCTTGGGAGCTCAATGTGGTCCTTACCAAACTGATGGGCGCACCTTTTGAACCAATACACAAGTCCTCCTTGCAGCACTTGTCTTGGAAAGTGGCTTTTTTGGTTGCTATCACGTCGGCTCGTAGAGTCAGCGAGATACAAGCATTATGTTGTAAGGAACCCTACACTGTTTTTCACTCAAATAGGGTAGTTCTCAGAACTCATCCAAGTTTTCTGCCAAAAGTGGTTTCAGATTTCCACATTAATCAGGTTATCACTTTGCCTACCTTCTTCTCTAATCCTTCTACACCTCCTGAAAGGGCCTTACACTCGTTAGACCTTAAGAGGGTGTTGAAGTTTTATCTGGATAAGACCAAGGTAATAAGAAAGACGGACCGCTTGTTTGTCAACTACGGCCCCATTAATACAGGATTGGCATCCTCTTAAAGGTCTATTTCAAGATGGATAGTTTCCTGCATATCTCTAGCCTATCAGTTAGCTAATAAGTCTCTTCAGGGAAAGCCTAAAGCACATTCAACCAGAGGAAAGGCCTCTACTACGGCCCTCCTCAGGAACGTCCCTATAGCAGAAATATGCAAAGCAGCTACATGGCGGTCTGTTCATACTTTCTCTCGCCATTACTGTTTAGATTCAGATGCTCAGGAGGATGCCCAAGTGGGACAAGCCTCACTGAGGAATTTATTCGCTTAATGTCATATTAAGATGATCTGTTTTTTAATGCTGTATGCTCGTCCGCGAGGTAGTGGGTATGGGCTTGCTACTCTATTCAATGCTTATGACTATTGATGAGTATCCCCTGGAAGAGAAGGATTAGTTACTTACCTGTAATCCTAGTTCTCTTCCAGGGGTATACTCATCAAAGTCATAAGCAACCCTCCCGCCTCCCCGGACGAGCATTTTTTAGTAATTGTTACAAGTTAGTACACCGTGCAAAAAGAACTGACCTAACTGTCACCTGTGGTGCATGATGGGAGCAGAGGGTCTCCTGGAGGCCTTAAAGGCAAAGTGTCCAAGTTCTTGGAAGCCTTAAAGGCAAGGTGCCAGTGTTTTACTGTACGGTGATATTTATTCAGCTATGCAGCCTATGGGCCAACTGCCTGCTATTACATGTTTTCTTCTCTGAAAATAAAGGTTTTTCTTGCATAACACTATTACAGTGTATGTTCTCTATTACAGAGTGTATATAGGAGATTGTCTGTACAGGGAAAACCTTTGTAATTTTGGCATTTTGCCTTATTGGAATTTGTTAGGCTGCATATTTATGTATTTATATACATGTATATATGTATGTCGCGGAAGTGCTATGCACTTGTGATCCCCCAACATACTCATATATATATGTATATTTCTATATGCTCCGGGATCCCGCAGATGGGCGGGGATAATTCAGTGCTTATGACTTTGATGAGTATACCCCTGGAAGAGAACTAGGATTACAGGTAAGTAACTAATCCATATTACACATTTGCATATATGCAATTTGTAAAGCACTGTACTGTCACCACCAATAGGGGTATCCTGGCCCTGTAGCAAATCATACATGTGAGGAATTATGACAAAATGGATTACTTGATGGAAATCTCAACCATCAAGGTATAGATAGAAACAACATAGTTTTAGAAGCCTTGAACCTACGAAGATTCTGTTCCTTCCTCAGGACAACTTAGTCCAGTGGCGAGCTCCAGCTGTGGAAAGAGCATTGAAATCTGTCACCACCAACAGAGACCGGTCACTCAAGCTCATTTGTTGTTGCTGTAGATAGTTAATGAAGCGATTACTCAAAAAAGGTTGCCTAGGAGTGTATATAACTTTAGACAGCAGGCAAAGCAATTTGGAAAGCCCAAGTTTTTTTTTAACAGGCATTCGGTGAAGGTGGTAAAAGCATGTGAAACATGGTCTCTCTCTTCTAGCCAAAGGGAAACCTTGCGATTTTAATTCTGGATTCATTTCCGGATCATGTATGTAGGAAGATCAAGGTACAGAGCATTACAATAATGCAAGCGAGATGAGTGAAAGGTGTTTAGGATCATCACTTTGTGAGAAAAAGAGAACAAACCAAGTGTCCTCTCGAGTGTTTTCAGCTGTGCAGCCTTGGCCAACGCAGAGTCAAACTTCCCCCTCAGGTTCTTCACGATAGAAGGCTGATTTGGTTGAGTTCTTAGTTGAGGATGCGAGCACTGGAGGTTTGAGGAAGGAGCTTCCCGGACAGGGCACCGATCCGCTGTCTTGCATCCATTTAGCTTGAGGTGGCCCTCATTCACCAGTGCTGTTCCTGCAGCAAAGATTGGAGCTGAGCAGCTGCAGCCTCCAAAGTGTTAGCGATTTTTAAAACACTTTGGGTGTTATCTGCATACATGTACAGATCAAACTAGCATGTCTGGAGTAGCTGGGACAAAGGGGCCATCTACAAATGAAGACGTTGATGGGACAGAAGTGACCCCTGGGGGACCCAACAAGATAATGATCGAACAGTGGAAGAAAAGGCACCTGCTGAAATTGGGCACTGTGTGTATAAAATGTAAGGGGTTGTAGGAAAGTAGGATCTGCTGTCATGGTCACCCCTACTTTTTGCTGGTGTCATTATGTTTTTCGGACTAGTCTGACTAGGATCCTGCTAATCAGGACCCCAGTCTCTGTGCTTCCTCCCTAAATTGGACTATGGTGAGTACTTGGGTAACCCCCCAGATCGGCTACTGGTGTACCCTTGGAAGTCCTTAGTATATGGTACTAAGGTACCCAAGGCATAGGTACACCAGGGGTCCCCCATGAGCTGAAGCATGTATTATGCCACCCATGTGAGACCACTCAATTTGTGACCACAGACTTGCCATTGCAGCCTGTGTAAGCTGGTGCTAGCACCACTTACGACAGATATAAGTTTCCTTATGTCTACACTTAAAACCTATAAGTCACCCCTAAGGCAGGCCTTTCAATCCTGAAGGCAGGGTGCTTGGTTATAAGTAAGGCTCCCTGTTTTCCGTTTTTACTGATTTTTACAGATAAATACAGACAGAAAACATTCATTTTCTTGTCTGTATTTATTTTTAAATGTGGATAAAAAAACGGAAATTGGGTTGCTTTTTGAGTATTTCTAAATACTGTTTGCCATGACTGCCAGGCCAATAGATGTGTGGATTGATAAATAAGGGGGTTAAAGAAGAATGGAATTTTAGTTAAGAGGCTTTAACAGCAGTAGATATTCACAAAGTTGATACTGAAATTTGCATATTTTCTTATAAGTGCACTGATTTATCTTCTGCGGGTGTTCACAGCACTGAACCCTGGCAGACATTCAAGCATGAGTGTATATTTATGGGTTAAATAAATGTGGAAATATACTATTTTCAGCTTACTTTTTCCACAAAACCCAAAATAAATATGGATAAATACAGATAAAATTAGCAAAAAATAAATATGGATAAGTACAGACGGAAATGGCAAAAAAACTAAATACTATACAACCGGGAGCCCTATTTATAAGTGTGAGGGTGCCCCTGTATGAGCAGAACACCCCTGCAATTCCCGGAGTCCATTCTCCATTCGTTGTAAGTGCATCAGCCATTACGATATATAGAGTGGCCATGCGTCATTACGTGATTGCTAACTCTAAACTGACTGTAACGAACCCTGTCGTGTTTGGTATCAAACATGTTGGAATCATACCCCAACACTGTAAGCGGTGTTGGAGGTATGGTTCCATGCACTGTGGGGCTCCTACAGGGAGCCCTCCATGCTTCCCGTAACAGTCTTCCAGACCCGAACAGCAAGCTATGGCTGCTGCCGACCAGAGAAATGATTCTGCCCTCCTGCTGCTGAGCCAAGCTCAAGCGGGGGAAGGCAGGACAATAAGTTTCCTGTCACAGGGCGGTGTGACCACCTCCCAGACAGGACTTTGTGTATTGGGCCAGGGTGGGGGCGCTTGCCAGCGACACTAGACTGCTTTGAAGGGCACATTTGGTGCCCTCCTTGCATACTTCAGTTGGAACCAGTTCAGGGAGCCCTTGTCTCCCACTCTGGCATGAAACTGAACAAAGGACAGGGGAGTATCCTCCCCACTGTCTAGCCCCTCCTCTGGGAGGGACCCCTGAATCGTCCCAACTCTTTATTTAGGGTATTTTAGGGCTTACCTGTGGGTGGCTCTTCAAATGCGTCGTGGGACAAGATTCAGATCCGAAACCACTTCATCTTCAACCGTCTGGGCATTTTGGACTTCGTTGGACTTCGCTTTGGAAACTGAGGCTGCAACTGGGAAGACTCCTGCTGCTCCTGGTCTTGTCGTCCTGCCAGTCTTCTGCGTCATCTGTGCCTGTGCTCCATACATGTTCTTCTCTAGGCCTGTGGACATCCAAGACACCAGAAGGAATCTCCCTTGGAGTGAAAGAGTCACTCCCCTCCATCTGCAGGTACCGCAACGCAGCTGACCGGTCTGCTGATCCTGGGCTCCCAAAGACTCCGAAAGGCTCAGCAACGCAGGTGGTGGTTCTGCAACTCCCTTCGAGGCCTGCACTGTCTTCACACCGAGTCAGAACCGCTGGAGCAGTACCCCTGTGCACCGTGTCGATTTGCCGTTGCAAAAGCCTGTTGACACTTTTCACCAGAGATCTTCGAGCTCCAGCCTCCAGCATCTCTTGTAACAAAGATCTTCGCCCTCACCGCATCCTCTGCACCGTGCGCCTGCATCATTAGTGAGCTGCGCAAGGTTAGCTTGCTACTCCAGTGCCTTCGGCCTGTGGGTCCTCTTGAGGGTCTTCTTTGGCTTCAGTGGGCTCCCCTGCTTGCTCAGGGCCTACCCTGACTTACCTGCTTGTAGTTAGTCCCTCGGACCTTGCTGGTCCCGCCGACATTGCACCTTTTTCGTCTACTACGTTTGTTGCCGTTGCCAAGGCTTGGTGGTGCTCCTGCCGGACACTGACCCCTGGCTCTTGACATCCAACATGGGACAGCTCGTTAATGGCTCCTGGTCTTCCATAGCATCGCCTGGTCCACACAGCTGCAGCACCACGGTCACCGTCAACTCTCCTGCATCTTCCAACGACTGTGGGCATTCGTATTTCATGCCTCCTGGTCACTCCTGAGAAGCATAGACTCTGTCCCCTCTGCTTGCAGGTACCTCTCTACCTGAACCCACCTTTGGGTTCCACCGGACTCTTTCACCTTCTTCAACAGTGACATCTTCACTGAAGTCCTCCATTGTGGTCTACGGCGGTTTCCGACGTCACTTCGCACCTATTCACCCGGCTTCCTTGGTGTAGGTATCCTGGTTCCTGGGTATCCACAGGTGGGGTGACCCCCCAACCTTCCATCTTCCAAGGGGTTTCTTCAGGGTCCTCTGGGAAGGGTCCTTCTTCTTAAAAACTGCAACCGCGACTTACCCATTGACTTGTAATAAGCACGCGGTCATGTTCCCACTCTGCACACAGCCTCCGTGGGGTTCCTGGGTACTTACCTGGGGTGGTTCCTTTGGTCCCCAGTGTAGGAAGGTGGAATCTGACTATATGGTTGCCCCCACTTTTTTTATGGTGTTTTGGTTTATGACTTAGTTGGACTGGGATCCTGCTATTCAGGGCCCCAGTCTATCTGCTTTCTCTGTAAAAAGGTTTCCATGTGCCTTAGGCACATCTCTGATTGGAATCTGGAGTGCCCTTATAAGTCCCTAGTATATGGTATACTATGTACCAAGGGCATAGTTACCTCAGAGGCCTACCAGGGGCTGCAGCATGTATTGTGCCACCCCTGGAAGGCCATCCAAACTGACACCACAGGTCTGCTACTGCAGCCTGGGTAAGGTGGTGCATGCACCTCTTACTGTGATATAGGTTACCTATATCACTACATACATACACACATATAAACCTATAAGTCACTCCTATGGCAGGCCTTATCAATCCTGAAGGCAGAGTGCGTGGTTCCTATGTGAGGGGTGCTCCTGCATGAGCAGGGCCCCTCTGCAGCGTTCGGAGACCCTTCTCTGATTCTGTTTGTAGTGCAGCCTGACCATATACTCTTAAGTGCATTATAACCTCGCGTTAAATGCTAACTTTGGAATGGCTGCACCTAAACATGTCGTGTTTGGTGTCAAACATCTTGGAATACTACCCCCCCGCCAATTCTGGCGGCGGGGGTAGCATTCCACCCTTCTAGAGGGAGAGACATGTTAACCCTGGCCTGGCCGGTAACTTCTTTCTAAAGCCTGGCATCACAAAATGGATGCTACTGCCACCGACACAAGTCTGGCCTCCTGCTGCTGAACGAAACTCCGGCAGGGGAGGCCTGGACAATAGGTTTCCTGTCCCAGGGAGGTGTAATGTGTATTGGGGCTGGGCGGGAGCACTTTCGGGTGCTTTGAAGTCCTGCACTGGGGGCACACTTGGTGTCCCTGTGCATACCCCAGTTCAAACCGGATCAGGGGCTTGCAGCCCCTGCTTTGGCTCGAACTGGACAAAGGGAAAGGGGTGTAGCCACCCCTCTGCCCTGACCCACCCATAGGTGGGGCCACAGAGTAGTCCAACCCCTAAACTTAGTATAAGTATAGGAACCCAGTCCCTAGGACTTTAGATTATCCCTGGATGAAACTCTGAAACTGAATCCTGGACCTTCGACGCTCTACTCACGATTAGAGGACAGAAGAATCTCCCTTGGGGTCAAGGAGTGACTCCCCTGCTTGGCAGGCACCAAAGAAGCATCTGTCCGGTTCGCATTTCTGAAGCTCCCGCCGGACGCCGAAGTCATCGCATCACCAGAGGTGGATTCTCAGATTTCCCGAGGCTACCCTGAGTCCCCAGCAAAGCTGAGGCCCGTGGCTATCGTGGGTGACTTGAGACCGTGACCCCTGGACACCGAGCACATTTGCAAGTGCATCCTCTTCTGGGTCTCCCCGAAGTCGTGCTTTGGGCTCCGAGTAGCCCTAGCCTCCAGCACCAACTGCACCGAAGATCACTGGCCTCCACTCCACGAGTGTCCTGTGAGCCAGATCCACGTGCGACGTCTCGAGGCTCCTTCGTGGTCGCTAGCCCGTTGGCTAGTAGCCCTTAACGAAGGCCAATCTTTTTCTTACTTGGCATCCTGGTTGCTCCAGGCCTGCCCTCACTTACCCTCGCTGGGTGAGTTCCCCAGACCTTGCTGGTCTGCACCATCGACGATCTTCCTCTGCATCGAGACTTGCCGTTGCCAAGGCTTGTTGGGTCCAATCCGGTCGCCGACACCTCAGCACTCGACAGACATCGTGTACCAGCCGGAATCCTGCTCCTGGTCGCCGACAACGCCTCCTGGACCTCGTGGCTGAAGAGTCAAGACGACCGTCAACGCACCTGAAGCACTCGACATCGGTGGGCATCTGTCCATCGCCTTCCTGGTCACTGGCTAGTGACCCAGACTCTGTCCCCTCTGCTTTCAGGTTCTTCAGAACTCCGATCCACTCTTGGATCCACCCGGACACTTTCCACTTGGTCGCCAGCAGCACTTTGCAGCAGATCGCCATTCAAATCGACGACGAAACCCGACCCCGAAAGGCACCTATGCACCCGGCTTCCCTGGGTGAGGTAACACGAGTACTCCGGTGCTCCAGTGGGTAGAGACTCTTCAAAAGTCCTAGATCTCAAAGGGTTTGCTCCAAGTCCTCCTTTAAGTGTCCCTTTTCTTTAATTTCACGATCACGACTTTCTCCATAGAAGTCAACGGCGTATCGCGGTTGTGTATCTACACTGCACGCGTCCCCCGTGGGTCCCCTGTGTCACTACCTTGGGTGGTTCCTTGTGGTCCAAGCACTTCTAGAGGCTCTAGGCCTAGTGTCTAGTTCAGTCGTGGTTCTTATACCACTTTATTGGTATATGGTTTGGTACGCCCCTAGGGCCCAAACGTGTATTTGTGCTATTACTGTGTTTAAATAACTTCTAACTTATGTACTTCGAACTCTAGCCTCATAAAGAGACTAGAGGGGTGTGTTTAGCAATAAATACATATATTTTGAATATATACCTGGTGTGGTGCTCTTTCATTTGATCACTCAAGAGATTATAGACTGGTAAAACAAGCTGCTTTACATTCCTTCAAGACTTAGCCTGAAGGCTGCTCTCCATAGCTACCACTAGGATAGCTTTCAATAAGGTTGTCTTTAACCTATCTCCAATAAGGGGTTGTTTGGACTGGTGCAAGGTGCCCACTATAATTAGTGGACAGCATATACCAGGCCAACTTCTCACATTGGTGTGCAGCGTGTGGGATTCCAGCTTGCTATTGTTTTACCAGATAATCTCAATTGAATTGATCAACTGAAAACCACTAAAGGTACCTAAGGTACATATAATTTAAGCTTAGAATACAGTAAGTTCTACTGAACTTAGAGTTGTGTGTTAAGGGATAGCACAACCCTTTCTACAACTCAAGAGAGTTTAGTAGGCCACACTAGAGTAGGTAGTGCATACACCACACCACACTAGTAATGTCTTTAAGGGTAGGATCTAAAGAATCCTTGCAGGAAGCCACTGAGCTTCCACCCTCCAAGTATGATACACTCCCATTCTTGGAATTGAGAGCTTTATGCAACTTGAGAAAAATAAGGACAGGCCAAAGCCTCACCACCCAACACCTCAAGGAGTTGTTGGTGGCTTATGACCTTAGTAAGCCCTTGGGGACTGAAGGGGTAGGAGCTGAGGGTGGGGCAGAAGATGAGGATGGGACCAGGGGTACCAATACCCCCAGCCCCCCTCTGAAACTGGCCAGGAGGGCGACAATGGCCCTGACCTGGATAATCCAATCCCTCCTGAGGAAGATGAAGAGGATGATCAGAATGATGCCCTCTTTGTCCCCCCAGGAAGGATTATGAGTGTGCCCAGAAGGTCTAGGTCTCCTTCTCAGGAGTCTAACCACTCTGGCACCTCAATAGGGAGCTCTGTCCCATCTCATAGGAGGGAATCCTCTCATGAGAGAAGAAAGAGGCTGATTCAATATGAGGAAGCTCAGCTTGAACTCAGAAGGAAACAAGTAGCCTTAGACAGGGAGTCCCTAGATCTCTTTAGAGAGAAAAGAAAGTTGGGACTAGAGTCCCATGGTGGCAGCAATATCCCTAGAGATAGGGAAAGGTCTTATGACCATAGAAACCTAAACAAGATTGTCCCTCCCTACCAGAGTGGGGATGACATCCACAAATGGATAACTGCACTGGAGAGGGCCTGTAAAGTTCAGAAGGTCCCCCAGAGGCAGTGGGCAGCAATCTTGTGGCTCTCCTTTGCAGACAAAGGTAGAGACAAGCTCCTCACTGTAAGAGAAGAGGATGCTGACAATTACACAGTCTTGAAGAGTGCTCTGATAGATGGGTTTGGCCTAACCACTGAACAGTATAGGTTGAAGTTCAGAGACACCCAAAAAGCTCAGACTCAAGACTGGGTTGATTTTGTAGATTGTGCTACAAAGGCTCTGGAAGGTTGGATACATGGCAACAAAGTGCATGACTTTTTAGGATTGTACAATTTGATTATGAGGGAGCAGATCCTTAATAATTGTCAAAACCAGCTTTTGCACCAGTATCTGGTGGACTCTGATCTGACCTCTCCCCAAGAATTGGGAAAGAAGGCAGACAAATGGGTCAGAACCAGAGTAAAAACTAGAAATCAGGGTGGTGACCAGAAGAAAGATTCTACTAAGTCCCAAGAGAAAGGTGGGAATAAATCTAAGGATAAGTCCACTACAGGGCCCCAAAATTCCTCTTCTGGGGGTGGGTCCCAAACTCCTTCCTCTCCTGAAAAGAAACCATATTGCCATGTCTGTAAAAAGCCTGGGCACTGGAAATCTGATCCCAGTTGCCCCAGGATTGGCAATAAAGAAAATGTTCCCCCAGCAACTACTACCCCCCTCCTGGTACTACCAGTAGTAATCCTCCAGTTGGGAGTAGTGCACCCAAAATGTTAGGTGCTTTTGCAACAGGAACAGAGGTGGGCCCTGGTTCAGACAGGGACCCCTCAACAGACTCCTCTGACTCTGATGGTGGTGTAGGATTTGCCACCTTTACCATGGGTCCCACAGCAATGGGCAGGTACAGACTGGAGCCAATGATTAATGGTCAGAAAGCTGTGGCATTTAGGGACACAGGGGCTAGTGTCACCATGGTGGCAGGGAAACCCAGCTCATCTACGTCTTCTGGGTCCAGTCTCGACTTAGGTCGTGGTTCACATTCCACTTTATTAGTATTTGACCACTGGTATTTGTGCGACTTATGTGTTCTATTACTGAAGTATTGTGTGTATTGTGATTATATCTCCGGGTAGGAGATATTGCAATGTGTTGGTGAGTGTTTATAATAAATACATATTTTTATAACTACACTGTATGTTTTTTTTCCCACTTAACCTACACCATAAGAATAAGTACTGGTAAAACAAGCTGCTTTACACTCCTTCTGGACTAAGCCTGAAGGCTGCTCTCCACAGCTACCACTTAGAGAGCTTTGTAAGGTTGTCTAAGACCAATAAATCACCATAAGGGTTGTCTGGATTAGTGCAAGGTGCTCCACTTACATAAGTGTGCACCATATACTAAGCCAGCCCCCTACAGGGGTCAATAGAGGAGCTGAGCGTGCAGTACTCGGACAGAGGGAATGAGTGTGTGCACCATGGTAGAGGGTCCTCTGAAAGTGTGCACCACAGTGGTGGGTCCTCTGGGTGCGCATTGGAGTTTGTGCACTGTGGTACTGGGTCATCTGGGTGTGCAGTGGAGTGTGTGCCTCGCAGTGGTGGATCCTATGAGTGTGCACTGGAGTGTGTGCACTGTGGTGGTGGGTCCCCTGAGTCTGCCCCGTGGCATGTTCATCATGGTGGTGGGTCTTCTGGGTGTGCACTAGAGTACGTGCACATTGGTAGTGAGTCCACTGGGTGTGCTCTGTGGTGTGTACCCCACAGTGGTGGGACTGCTGAGTGTGCACTGCGGCGTGTGCACTACGGTGGCGGGTCATCTGAGAGTGTGGATCATGGTGGTGGGTCCTCTTGGTATGCACTATAGTTTGTACACACTGGTGGTGGGTCCTCTGGGTTGCACTGGAGTGTTTGCACCATGGTGGTGGGTCCTTTGAGTGTGCACTGGAGTTTCTACACCATGGTGGTGGGCCCTCTGGCTATGCACCAGAGTGAGCAAACCATGGTGGTGGATCCTCTGAGTATGCACTGGGTCCTCCGGGCATGTTCTATGGTGGTGTGTACTATGGTGATGGGTCCTCTGAGTGTGTGTACCATGGGGGTGGATCCTCTGAGTATGCACTGGGTCCTCCGGGCGTGTACCAGGGTGGTGGGTACTCCTGGCGTGTGTGTACCATGAGGGTGGATCCTCTGAGTATGCACTGGGTCCTCCGGGCGTGTACCAGGGTGGTGGGTACTCCTGGCGTGTACTATGGTGGTGGGTCCTCTGAGTGTGTGCACCATAGGGGTGTGCACTGGAGTGTGTGCACCAAAGCGGTGGACCCTCTGGGTGTACACTGAATGAATGGGCTGATGGTGGAGCATGTGCTCTGAACTCACGCTTTCTATTGGTGTCTCTGTTCTTAGGCTCAGACAGTTCACTGAGGCTGTGGGTGTCTTTGACCAAGTGCTGAAGTTGGACCCTGTTTCTGCAGATGCTTATGTTGGGCGAGGAAGTTCATACATGGAATATGGGCACATGGAAGCCACAAAACAAGCCCAGAGGGACTTCCTGACAGCACTGCACCTCAACCCAAAGTGCCTGAAAGCTCGGATCAGCCTGGGCTACAACCTACAGGTAAATAAACCACTCCTGGTTGTATGTGAATCTATGACCACAGTGTGTGTATAGTGTGAGCCTGAACCCAAAAGTGTGTGATTCTAGAGCGCATGGATCCACGAGGGCGTGGTCCAACACCGCGTGATCCCCACAGTGTGCGTCCACAAGGGTGTGATCCAAAACTGCATGTCCACGAAGACATGATCCCCACAGTGCATCTCCACAAGGGTGTGATCCAACACTGCGTGTCCACAAGAGCATGATCCCCACAGTGCATCCCCACAAGGGTGTGATACAACACTGCCTGTCCACAAGAGAATGATCCCCACAGTGCATCTCCATAAGGGTGTGATCCGACACTGCCTGTCCACAAGAGCATGATCCCCACAGTGGGTCTCCACAAGGGTGTGATCCAACACTGCATGTCCACAAGAGCATGATCCCCACAGTGCATCCCACAAGGGTGTGATCCAACACTGCATGTCCACGAAGACATGATCCCCATAGTGCATCTCCACAAGGGTGTGATCCAACACTGCATGTCCACGAAGACATGATCCCCACAGTGCATCTCCACAAGGGGGTGATCCAACACTGCCTGTCCACAAGAGCATGATCCCCACAGTGCATCTCCACAAGGGTGTGATCCAACACTACATGTCCACGAAGACATGATCCCCACAGTGCATCTCCACAAGGGTGTGATCCAGTACTGCATGTCCACAAGAGCATGATCCCCACAGTGCATCTCCACAAGGGTGTGATCCAACACTGCGTGTCCACAAGAGCATGATCCCCACAGTGCAACTCCACAAGGGTGTGATCCAACACTGCATGTCCACAAGAGCATGATCCCCACAGTGTGTCTCCACGAGGGTGTGATCCAACACTGCATGTCCACAAGAACATGATCCCCACAGTGCATCTCCACAAGGGTGTGATCCAACACTGTGTGTCAACAGGGACATGATCTCAAAAGTGTGTCTGCGGAAGGGTGTGGTCCAACACTGCCTTTCAATGGAAGCATGATGCCCACAGTGCTTGTCCACGAAGACATGATCCCAACAGTGCGTCTGTAGAAGGGTGCCATCCAACAGTGTTTGTCCAAGAGGGACATGATCCCAACAGTGCGTGCCCATTAGTGTGTGATCCCAAATAAATTATTGACCATGGTGCTTGAATTACAAAGTGCATCTGTGTACAAGGAAGTGAGCCCAACAGTGTATACTTAATGAACTCAAGGTGTATCGTGACAGCCCAGGGCTGTCCAATATTGGTTCATGAGGCTGTTGTCACCACAGTACTTGTCCGTGAGAGCATGATCACAACAGTGCATGTGTATAAGGGTGTCATCCAACAGTGTGTGTCAACACAGATGTGATCCCTACAGTGTGTGTCCACACGGATGTAATCCCTACAGTGTGTGTCCACACGGATGTGATCCCTGCAGTGTGTGTCCACACGGATGTGATCTCTGCAGTGCTTGTCCACACGGATGTGATCTCTGCAGTGCTTGTCCACTAGTGCGAGATCCCAGCAGTGCTTGTCCACTAGTGCGAGATCCCAGCAGTGCTTGTCCACTAGTGCGAGATCCCAGCAGTGCTTGTCCACTAGTGTGAGATCCCAGCAGTGTGCGAGATCCCAGCAGTGCTTGTCCACTAGTGCGAGATCCCAGCAGTGCTTGTCCACTAGTGTGAGATCCCAGCAGTGCTTGTCCACTAGTGCGAGATCCCAGCAGTGCTTGTCCACTAGTGCGAGATCCCAGCAGTGCTTGTCCCCTATGCAAGATCCCAGCAGTGCTTGTCCGTGAGGGTGTGATCCCAATAGTGCATGTGTATAGGGGTGTTATCCAACAGTGTGTGTCCGCAAGGGCTTAATCCCAATAGTGTGTGTCCACACGGATGTGATCCCTACAGTGTTTGTCCACTAGTGCGAGATCCCAGCAGTGCTTGTCCGTGAGGGTGTGATCCCAATACCGCATGGGTATAAGAGTGTCATCCAACAGTGTGTGTCCACAAAGGCTTAATCCCAATAGTATGTGTCCACACGGATGTGATCCCTACAGTGTGTGTCCACACGGATGTGATCCCTGCAGTGCGTGTCCACTAGTGCGAGATCCCAGCAGTGTTTGTCCACTAGTGCGAGATCCCAGCAGTGCTTGTCCGTGAAGGTGTGATCCCATTAGCGCATGTGTATAAGGGTGCCATCCAACAGTGTGTGTCCACAAGGGTTTAATCCCAATAGTGTGTGTCCACATGGATGTGATCCCTACAGTGTGTGTCCACACGTATGTGATCCCTGCAGTACTTGTCCACTAGTGCGAGATCCCAGCAGCGCTTGTCCGTGAGGCTGTGATCACAACAATGCGTATGTATAAGGGTGCCATCCAACAGTGTGTGTCCACAAGGGCTTAATCCCAATAGTGTGTGTCCACACGGATGTGATCCCTACAGTGTGTGTCCACACGGATGTGAGCTCTGCAGTGCTTGTCCACTAGTGCGAGATCCCAGCAGTGATTGTCCACTAGTGCGAGATCCCAGCAGTGCTTGTCCACTAGTACGAGATCCCAGCAGTGCTTGTCCACTAGTGCGAGATCCCAGCAGTGCTTGTCCACTAGTTCGAGATCCCAGCAATGCTTGTCCCCTAATGTGAGATGCCAGAAGTGCTTGTCCGTGAGGGTGTGATCCCAATAGTGCATGTGTATAAGGGTGTCTTCTAACAATGTGTGTCGCAAGGGCTTAGTACCAATAGTGTGTGTTTACTAGGATGTGATACCAATAGTGTGTGTTCACTAGGATGTGATCCCTGCATTGTGTGTTCACTAGGATGTGACCCAATAGTGTTCACTAGGATGTGATCCCTGCATTGTCTGTTCACTAGGATGTGATCACTACAGTGCTGTCCAACACTGTTCAATAACAGCCAACAGCTTTTCCTGATATCCTCATGAGGTAAATGTACGTACTATTAGTTCAAAGGAAATCATTGACATTATTCATCAGTTATTCTGACAATGTGTCACTGCTGAATCAAGAATAGAGAGTTCCAGTCTAAGCTGTATCTTTTTTTTTTAGTTTTATAACGCACAAACTCGACCTGAAGATATCGGGTATCAGACAGTGTTTTGTTACAGGTGGAAACATTCATTTTTGTTAGGCACGGGGAGATTAAGTGATTTGCCCAGAATCACAGGATGTTGAGCGTCATTGCTGAGAATCGAACCCAGTTCCCCAGCTTTGAGGTCGACCGCTCTAGCTGTGAGGCTACATCCTCTCCCTTCTGAGTCTGAGCAAGAGTCCATTCCAGACTCTGTACTAACTGGCCTTACAAAACAATGAAACCTGCTGCCTAGTACTGCTCGAAGTCTCACCAGCCTCTGATGCGGTCAACCATCACAACCCTTCAACACTGTGAATGAAAGAGGCAGCCTAGAAGGGCCCCGTGACAGCCCTTCAAAACTATGAATGAAAGAGGGAGCCTGGAAGGCCCTATGACACCCCTTCAAAACTATGAATGAAAGAGGGAGCCTGGAAGGGCCCCGTGACACCCCTTCAAAACTATGAATGAAAGAGGGAGCCTGGAAGGGCCCCATGACACCCCTTCAAAACTATGAATGAAAGAGGGAGCCTGGAAGGGCCCCGTGACACCCCTTCATCACTGTGAATGAAAGAGGGAGCCTGGAAGGCCCCCGTGACACCCCTTCATCACTGTGAATGAAAGAGGGAGCCTGGAAGGGCCCCGTGACACCCCTTCAACACTGTGAATGAAAGAGGGAGCCTAGAAGGCCCCCGTGACACCCCTTCAAAACTATGAATGAAAGAGGGAGCTTGTAAGGGCCCCGTGACACCCCTTCAAAACTATGAATGAAAGAGGGAGCATAGAACGGCCCCGTGACACCCCTTCAAAACTATGAATGAAAGAGGGAGCCTGGAAGGCCCCATGACACCCCTTCAAAACTATGAATGAAAAGAGGGAGCTTGTAAGGGCCCTGTGACACCCCTTCAAAACTATGAATGAAAGAGGGAGCTTGAAAGGGCCCCGTGACAGCCCTTCAAAACTATGAATGAAAGAGGTGTGAGAAGTTGGCCTGCTTTTTTCTGATTTCCAGCTGAGTTTCCTCATACTGGACCAGTCTGTCTCTTCTCTCATGAGAGGATTCCCTCCTGTGAGAGGAGATAGAGCTCCCTATGGAGGTGCCAGAGTGGTTAGACTCCTGAGAAGTAGATCTAGACTTCCTGGGCACACTCTTAATCCTTCCTGGGGGGACAAAGTGGGGATCATTCTGATCATCCTCATCATCTTCCACAGGAGGGATTGGGTTATCCAGGTCAGGGTCATTGTCACCCTCCTGGCCAGTTTCAGAGGGGGGGCTGGGGGTATTGGTACCCCTGGTCCCATCCTCATCTTCTGCCCCACCCTCAGCTCCTACCCCTTCAGTCCCCAAGGGCTTACTAAGGTCATAAGCCACCAACAACTCCTTGAGGTGTTGGGTGGTGGGGCTTTGGCCTGTCCTTATTTTTCTCAAGTTGCATAAAGCTCTCAATTCCAAGAATGGGAGTGTATCATACTTGGAGGGTGGAAGCTCAGTGGCTTCCTGCAAGGATTCTTTAGATCCTACCCTTAAAGACATTACTAGTGTGGTGTGGTGTATGCACTACCTACTCTAGTGTGGCCTACTAAACTCTCTTGAGTTGTAGAAAGGGTTGTGCTATCCCTTAACACACAACTCTAAGTTCAGTAGAACTTACTGTATTCCAAGCTTAAATTATATGTACCTTAGGTACCTTTAGTGGTTTTCAGTTGATCAATTCAATTGAGATTATCTGGTAAAACAATAGCAAGCTGGAATCCCACACGCTGCACACCAATGTGAGAAGTTGGCCTGGTATATGCTGTCCACTAATTATAGTGGGCACCTTGCACCAGTCCAAACAACCCCTTATTGGAGATAGGTTAAAGACAACCTTATTGAAAGCTATCCTAGTGGTAGCTATGGAGAGCAGCCTTCAGGCTAAGTCTTGAAGGAATGTAAAGCAGCTTGTTTTACCAGTCTATAATCTCTTGAGTGATCAAATGAAAGAGCACCACACCAGGTATATATTCAAAATATATGTATTTATTGCTAAACACACCCCTCTAGTCTCTTTATGAGGCTAGAGTTCGAAGTACATAAGTTATAAGTTATTTAATCACAGTAATAGCACAAATACACGTTTGGGCCCTAGGGGCGTACCAAACCATATACCAATAAAGTGGTATAAGAACCACGACTGAACTAGACACTAGGCCTAGAGCCTCTAGAAGTGCTTGGACCACAAGGAACCACCCAAGGTAGTGACACAGGGGACCCACGGGGGACTCGTGCAGTGTAAATACACAACCGCGATACGCCGTTAACTTCTATGGAGAAAGTCGCGATCAGGAAATTAAAGAAAAGGGACACTTAAAGGAGGACTTGGAGCAAACCCTTTGAGAACTAGGTCGTTCTAGAGTCTCTACCCACGGGAGCACCGGAGTACTCGTGTTACCTCACCCAGGGAAGCCGGGTGCATAGGTGCCTTTCGGGGTCGGGTTTCGTCGTCGATTTGAATGGCGATCTGCTGCAAAGTGCTGCTGGCGACCAAGTGGAAAGTGTCCAGGTGGATCCAAGAGTGGATCGGAGATCTGAAGAACCTGAAAGCAGAGGGGACAGAGTCTGGGTCACTAGCCAGTGACCAGGAAGGCGATGGACAGATGCCCACCGATGTCGAGTGCTTCAGGTGCGTTGACGGTCGTCTTGACTCTTCAGCCACGAGGTCCAGGAGGCGTTGTCGGCGACCAGGAGCAGGATTCGGGCTGGTACACGATGCCTGTCGAGTGCTGAGGTGTCGGTGACCGGATTGGACCCAACAAGCCTTGGCAACGGCAAGTCTCGGTGAAGATGAAGATCGTCGATGGTGCAGACCAGCAAGGTCTGAGGAACTCACCCAGCGAGGGTAAGTGAGGGCAGGCCTGGAGCAACCAGGGTGCCCAAGAAGAAAAGGATTGGCCTTCGTGAAGGGCTACTAGCCAACGGGCTAGCGACCGCGAAGGAGCCTCGAGACGTCGCACGTGGATCTGGCTCACAGGACACTCGTGGAGTGGAGGCCAGTGATCTTCGGTGCAGTTGGTGCTGGAGGCTAGGGCTACTCGGAGCCCAAAGCACGACTTCGTGGGAGACCCAGAAGAGGATGCACTAGCAAATGCGTGCGGTGTCCAGGGGTCACGGTTCCACGTTACCCACGACAGCTACGGGCCTCAGCTTTGCTGGGGACTGAGGGCAGCCTCGGGGAAGTCTGGAAATCCACCTCTGGTGATGCAAAGACTTCGGCGTCCGACGGGAGCTTAGGCGATGCAGACCGGACAATTGCTTCTTTGGTGCCTGCCAAGCAGGGGAGTCACTGCTTGACCCCAAGGGAGATTCTTCTGTCCTCTAGTCTTGAGTAGAGCGTCGAAGGTCCAGGATTCTGTTTCAGAGTTTCGTCCAGGGATAATCTAAAGTCCTAAGGACTGGGTTCCTATACTTATACCAAGTTTAGGGGTTGGACTACTCTGTGGCCCCACCTATGGGTGGGTCAGGGCAGAGGGGTGGCTACACCCTTTCCCTTTGTCCAGTTCGCGCCAAAGCAGGGGCTGCAAGCCCCTGATCCGGTTTGAACTGGGGTATGCACAGGGACACCAAATGTGCCCCCAGTGCAGGACTTCAAAGCACCCGAAAGTGCTCCCGCCCAGCCCCAATACACATTATCCTGTCTGGGGAGGTGGTCACACCTCCCTGGGACAGGAAACCTATTGTCCAGGCCTCCCCTGCCGGAGTTTCGTCCAGCAGCAGGAGGCCAGACTCGTGTCTGTGGCAGCAGCATCCATTTTGTGATGCCAGGGCTCTGGAAAGAAGTTACCGGACTAGTCAGAGTTAACATGTCTTTCCCTCTAGAAGGGTGGAATGCTACCCCCGCCGCCAGGATTGGCGGGGGGTAGTATTCCAAGATGTTTGACACCAAACACGACATGTTTAGGTGCAGCCATTCCAAAGTTAGCATTTTACCGCGAGGATATAATGCGCTTAAGAGTATATGGTCAGGCTGCACTACAAACAGCATCAGAGAGGGTCTCCGAACGCTGCAGAGGGGCCCTGCTCATGCAGGGGCACCCTCTCACATAGGAACCATGCACTCTGCCTTTAGCTTTGATAAGGCCTGCCTTAGGAGTGACTTATAGGTTTATATGTGTGTATGTATTTCGTGATATAGGTAACCTATATCACAGTAAGGGGTGCATGCACCACCTTACCCAGGCTGCAGTAGCAGACCTGTGGTGTCAGTTTGGATGGCCTTCCAGGGGTGGCATAATACATGCTGCAGCCCCTGGCAGGCCTCTGAGGTACCTATGCCCTTGGTACATAGTATACCATATACTAGGGACTTATAAGGGCACTCCAGATCCCAATCAGAGATGTGCCTAAGGCACATGGAAACCATTTTAGAGAGGAAGCAGCTAGGCTGGGGTTATGATTAGCAGGGCCCCAGCCAGACTAATGTCGAAAAACAGTGAAGCATCAGCAAAAAGTGGGGGTACCCATGTGAAGCAGATCCTACTCTCCTACACAACCCCCCCAAACGTAGGGACATTAAACTAACCTTGCCCAGTTAAGTCTTCATGTTCTAAGTGGAAATACCTAGAGAGTCCATCTGCATTCGCATGGTTACTCCCAGGCCTATGTTCCACTGTAAAGTCCATCCCCTGTAGGGAAATGGACCACCTAAGCAGTTTGGGGTTTTCACCCTTCATTTGTTTTAGCCATAAGAGGGGCTTATGGTCTGTCTGAACCAGGAAGTGTGTACCAAACAAGTATGGCCTCAACTTCTTCAGAGCCCAGACCACAGCAAAGGCCTCCCTCTCTATGGCTGACCAACGTTTCTCTCTAGGGCTCAGCCTTCTGCTAATAAAAGCTACTGGCTGATCCTGACCTTCTTCATTCAATTGTGACAGTACAGCCCCTACCCCCAATTCAGATGCATCAGTTTGAACAATGAACTTCTTGGAGTAATCAGGACTCTGCAGAATTGGAGCAGTGCACATGGCCTGCTTGAGGTCATCAAATGCCTTTTGACAGCTAACTGTCCACTGAACCTTTTGGGCATTTTCTTAGAAGTTAAGTCATTCAAGGGTGTCACTATTGATCCATACCCCTTGACAAATCTCCTATAGTACCCAGTCAGGCCTAAGAAGGCTCTCACCTGAGTCTGGGTAGTGGGAGCAGTCCAGTCCATGATGGTCTGGATCTTGCTCTGCAAAGGTTGAACCTGGCCTCCACCCACAAGGTGGCCCAGGTACACAACCTGACTCTGCCCTATCTGGCACTTAGTGGCCTTGATAGTCAGGCCTGCCTTTTGCAGGGCCTGTAAAACATTCCTGAGGTGGACCAGGTGATCCTCCCAGGTGGAGCTAAAGACAGCAATATCATCTAGATAAGCTGCACTATAGGCTTCCAGTCCTGTGAGAACTGTGTTCACCAACCTCTGGAAAGTGGCAGGTGCATTCTTCAGACCAAAGGGCATTACCACAAATTGATAATGCCCACTAGGGGTTGAGAATGCTGTCTTGGGCTTTGCAGTATCAGCTAGTCTGATCTGCCAGTAGCCAGCTGTTAGGTCAAATGTGCTGAGATATTTGGCAGAGGCCAAAGTATCTATGAGCTCATCTGCCCTGGGTATTGGATGGGCATCAGTCCTAGTGACTGCATTGAGACCCCTGTAGTCTACACAAAACCTCATCTCTCTTTTCCCACCACTGGTGTGAGGTTTCGGTACTAGGACTACTGGACTAGCCCAAGGGCTATCTGAGGGTTCAATTACTCCCAATTCCAACATTTTCTGGACTTCAGTCCTGATACAGTCCCTGACATGGTCAGGTTGCCTATAAATCTTGTTTTTAATAGGCAGACTGTCCCCAGTGTCCACTTCATGAGTGCACCAGGTGGTCTGACTGGGTGTCAGTGAAAACATATGTCGGAACTGATTGAGGACTTGCCTGCAATCAGTTTGTTGCTGGGTAGTGAGGCTGCCTGCCAAGGCTACACCATCAACTGACCCATCGTCAGGGTTCTGTGAGAGCAGGTCAGGGAGTGGGTCACTCTCTTCCTCCTGCCCTTCATCAGTAGCCATGAG